>OY757920.1:102748598-102988598 GCA_963585895.1 Sepioteuthis lessoniana
CATATATATATATATATATATATATATACACAGTATATATTACCATCATTACCATAGTAAATATGAGAATCTTGAAATTTATCAAGTTTCAAAATGTAATTTTTGGGGAGTTTTAATATCGGTTTATTTGTACATTTAAAAATGTCTAAGCAATTTTGTTGCTTTCAAAATGTTTTAAATAAGGATTGAGATTTTATATTCAAAATGCTTCAGTCTGAAGGTGAATTATATTTTTCAATATCTTCAGCTTCTAAATTTTGTAATAAGAAAATATAATAGTGAAACATAAAACCCATTTAAAAGTCATCAAACAGAGACAAATGTTTAGAAGAAAATTCAAAAATGATCTTTTGTTTATTTAATAATTTGTTTATTCAAGTTTTGTTGTTCTTTCTATTCAGTTTTGTGGATATTTAGTTTTCATTAGTAATAAAAACAGGTTTAATTTCAATTATAATAATTAATCTATACTATTTCCTGATGTCCACTACATATATGATTTCATCATCTTCACTTTGTCAAGAGAAATAAAACTGAGTTAGAAAATGCTACAAGAGCAAGAAAAATCTTCTAAATAAACAAGTCAGTTTTGTTTGTTTAATGGTATATTGTTTGTTCTTTTTTTTGTTTAAAGGCATACTAACCCGCATGGGTTATTTAATGCCAATGCCATCCATAAGGGGTTCATACCTTTCCCAAGGGTATTAGTCCAAAAGTGAATGCAATAACTTGTGTGGAGTACAAATTTATTATGATGTTTCAATTCAGCACATTAGCCACTGCATCATGGGAACTCCCCACTTAATAATAAATGTCAGATCAATTAGAAATTTTAAATTGAAAGATAAAGTAATTTAAACAATCTGATAATGATTGTTCCCATCAATTTCATGAGATATACTGTAGGTTCAAGAGACTCTCTCTCTCTCTGGTCTGTTGTCAGTATCCCTATTGCATCAGGCTATCTCCATGGATTTGAAGGTTTGGAGTAAGTGTTATTTTATTGTACTAATTGATTTAGTGACAGTAGTCCTGTAAGAATACCTGATTCAACTATATGAGAAGCAACTCAGTTGGTAGAGCATAAGATTCCTAAGATTGGTTGTTAAATGTATACAAACCACCACTATAAAAAATAATACATATAATGGATCACAAAAATCACCAAAGAATTTTCTACTCAAAATTCAGAGAGTTTGCATTTTGAATATAGGATTCACAATCAATATTTTGTCAATTACTTACAGGATCAACGTGCTCTTCAAGTCGTTTTCAGTTTTCCTGCAGCTGTGAGGTTAATGTGAGGTTAGTAAATCAAATTATTTTCCCTTTCAAATCAATAAAAGTAAAATGAAATATGATTTACAATAATGAGGCAATTACTTACGGGTGGACCTGAAAGGCCCGTCATTCCCTGTGGACCAGGTGAGCCCCGCATGGCAAGCTAGAAAAAAGTGCAAAAAATACAAATTAATAGTACAGCCAGATAAATGAGCACAGCAGTGTTAAAAAATCACTTTCTTTGTTCAAATTTTCATTTTATTTTAACAAAAACTTCTTATAATAAATCAGAATGAAAAACGAAGTTTGTTGGTAAAGCAAAATGAATGAATAATAAAAAATTGGGAATTATCTTCATAGTCTACATTATAATGATCTGATTCAGTAAATATATTACTGTGTGATTTTTATTTATACAATAGCATTAAAATACTTTAGCTTAGAATTAAAAACAAGTGTTTGGTTCTAACTGATTCCAAGGGAGATAACTATTAAAAACTAATTAGAAAATACATTACCTTCTTTATTAATTCTAATATTTAACAAAAAATGAGCCTCAGTAGCAGTTAAAGGCAGCCTTTAAGTGAATAATAATAATTTACCAGTTATTACAATTGTGGGAAAAACTCAAAGAGTCAAATAATAAGAATGATTTATAAAGTAAAGGAATATTTAGTGAGTAATATAAAAATTGATATTTTGAATTTTAGAATGCTTTAGGTTTGATTAAAAAGATGGCATCAAATTATCAGTATTTCAAACTATAAACTTTTACTTACCATATGTTGGCTTAACATTGATCTTAAAGTTTCAGCTTGGTTATTTGGACCTTTTGAGGTATCCCAATTCAGCTGTGAAAAAGTTTAGAAAACAGTTACCAAAAAAATCAAACAATGATGATAATAAACAATATGCATTTTGATAAAGAATAAAGCATTTCAAGTTTAAAACTGCAGTGATCCTGAGACTAAATGAGAAAAAATATGATACAGAACATTGCAAAACTAATTTGTACAAAACAACACTGTCACATAAGGCTATATATCACTTAAATACAGATTAAGTGATTGACAATTACACCTTAATTTCCCTTGTATTTAGTCTACATCACAACTATTTTTTAATATAAGATCTGGCTAGTTGATGAAAACTGAAATTCTTTTCTGATTTAAAAAAAGATTATAGAAATAATTAAATTGTTTTAGAAAAACCTAGTGATGAGGTGCCGAGATCAGCACACGGAAAAGAGATAACAAATCACTAGTACAATGAGCAAGTAGTATTAATTTATTTAAGATATGATTCAGATAGTTCTTAAATTTCATTTATTGAAATATAACAATAAAATGATAACTAATAAAAGCATAAGTATAAATAGTATCTAATCTTTCAAATACTGATCAATAATCTATCATATTGTTACAAAGTATGAAATAATAATGTGATGAGACCTTTAGAAATAACAAATATAGTTAGAAGGAGCAATTAAATGGGTGAAAATTCAAAGAGGAAAATTTTACTTGATGATACAAAACTTTCTGTTTCTTACAGTAATTTGATAATTTTGGTTTAAATTATATAATTCAAATATATAACAATTTTGGAATTTAAATCAGAGTTTCAAAATGATCTAAACAATTATCATTAATAATTTTGATTATTAATATCCTTCATCTTACTAATTCTATTTTCTTTTTCATCATACACATGTACCGAGAGGAATTGACTTACTCATGGGCCCTTGGCCAAACTCATCAGCGAGTTCCATGATCCACCAGTTGAAGACTAATGTGGGCCTACTCTTATTATACAGAAGTGCTATAATCTGAGCCCAATACTCGTTGGGGTCCTTATGGTTTTGAATTTATTATATAATGAAATACTTGGTGTACACTTGAAACAAGATTACAATCTGGCAAATCAAATTAAGTCAGTCACCAGATGGCCAATGGCCTACTATACCTATTGTAAAATCCGGCCACACACACACACACACATAAAAACAAAACAACATAAGCTACCAATTTTTCAGGCTAGTCAAACTATATGATATTTTCTGTATATCTAGATAAGACTAGATCGAATTAATGGAGATTTTTAAAAAATGTGTTTTTGATATGCTGATTAAAGACATTCAAAATCCTGATAAAAGATTTTTTGAGACAATTTAGATTTATAGATGACAACAATATGGTAAAGACAAATCTACCAGTCATAAAAATTTAACCCACAAATTAATGGCTGTGATTTTGTATTTATCTGTGAGATTTGCAAATTATAGTTCAAGACATACTAGTCATTTGGATATTTTTATAATAAAAATCCAAATTTATACCCAATAAAACAAAAACAACATCAGAGACCATGAGTATAGCAGTTATGAATTTCTATATAAATATCTAATTGTAAAATTGTATAAGAAAAGGGTTCATTATTATATGAAAGGATAAAACTATCATGATGAGGAATCAAAGATATACATACAGGAATGATAAAGACATGTCCAGGAGGTCCAGGAAGTCCATTGACACCAGGGAGACCATCACGACCAGGAAATCCCTTTGAGAAAGAAACAATCATTTATTAAAGGTGCTAAACTGAAAAAAAAATTACAATTAATTTTCATTTTAAATGCTGAATTACTCTGATAATTAGTAGCATAATGAAATACTATTTCTATTATTTTGTAAATTTGTATGCATATGACTCCAATCATTGGATTAGGATTAGATTGTGGTATCTGTTTATCTCAGTCAGATTCTTGTCTTCCGGTGAGATGTGGGAATCTGAAGTTGGTGCAGCAAATCCTCATGATACCAAAGGAGAGGGTCTGAATGAATATGTTTTTGCTCATACATATGTGCCTGTACATGTATGTATGAGGTACAAGCACATTCATTGACCAGGTGTCATGAGGAGAGAGAGTAAAACATCAACTACTAATTGTATTATGCATACTTAAGGCTTATATTTGTTAGTATGCCTATTTATTTATAAACAAAAACAAAAGAGAAGAAAATGCTCCAAGTAAATTAATTCTAAGAAAAGAACATAAAGGCAGTTATTAAAAATATAAAAATCAATTTGGCCAGGAAAAAGTTGATCTTAACACCTCAGTTTTCCTGATTTTAAAAGGAGTAAAATTTACATGTATTATTTGATATTTAACTAATAGTTATGTGAAGAAAAGGATTATTGTCATTAATAGTTAAAAAGTATAGTTATTGATAAAATATTTAAAAATAAAAATGAAAAATTTGTATTGTTTGATTTATTTTTATGTTAAATATTGGTATTCATTTGTGTTGTAAAAACACTAAGATTTGAAAATATAATATAATACTTATGATACGTACCTTGTACCTACATAACTTGAAACATTATCCTTTCAATAGCAAAAGTATACTCATAAGATATGATAGGTAGCATTTTAGTATATCCATCAATAAATAAAAACAATAATGATATACTTACTGAATCTCCCTTTGGACCAGGTTTTCCAGGTGGACCTCGCGGTCCAGGAAGACCAACAGGACCCTGAAAAATATAACATACATTAAATAGTGCTTCCATTACATCTTAATATGATAATTCTACAAGATATTAAGACTTGTAAATAGTTTATAATTGTAAGTCAATAAAGATAACTAATGTTGAATCTAAAATAACAAATAACACTTCAGTTAATAGATGTATTTTGGATTTTGTTTAGATCTTGGCAGTTTGGGTTCTTCTCAGGTTTTTTCTGTGGGTTTTTGATTATCAATAAAATTAAAGGATATAATTTCAATTAAGCAGCATTTGAAGTTGACTGCCATTAATTTTTGAATGGCAATGTACATTTTCTTTTTTTAAATGATAAGATGTAAGGCAAATTCTGAACAATTGTTTTAAGAGTGCCTGATTATAAGTAGTGCTTTTAAAGAACAAGACTGGTATTGGTCATATACATCTATATAGTCTAATCTTTTTTTTTTAAAAAAAAGCTACTCTAAACCCTTTTGCAGGCAGAGCAATATTTTTGTCACCAGCGATACACAGGCAGAGAGAAATCTTTGTCTTTTTGAGTAGCTCAATGTAAGGTATTTTCTTATCAGATGTTCATTGATCAGTTCAGTGTTAATGTACAGAAATATCATGACTGTGATGTAGGATTGTATAGAGGTTGTTTGGCAAAATATCATAATTAAAAACGAGTGCTTTATTGTTTTCTTGCTATTGTACTATGATACACAATTGCTGATCAAATCACCTTGTTTCGTTAGTTTTAAATACAATTAATTGATTTGTTTGAACATACTTTCTATTTTGCAAATTTTCTGAAAACTATACAAGGATTAAAAAAATTATCTGCCTGCAAAAGTATTAAGAATGCACTGTCAAATTATTTTTTCATAAACTTACATATTGGACTGGGTATTCAGTTTCAACAGAGATGCTTCCAGAACCATCATCATCAGTAATCTTGAAAAAAAAAAAAAAAGAAAAAAAAGTGAAAAATGCACTTTTCATTTAAATATTGATAAACTATTTTCTATTAAATTTCCTCAAAAGTATTCCTGTTACTTTTACTAATTCTTTTTCTTTTGTTGACTTTTTTTTTATAATTATAAAATAATAGCATATTTTTTTAATTCAAAATTATCCTCCTTTTCATTTTGAACCAAATATGAGTAACAAATTTATACCATTTAATGATACAATTTTACAGTTTTAAGAGAACTTAAAAGTGTTGTGTACCTACCATGATAACATTAGACTCAGCTGTATTAGCACCTGCTGTTTCAATTTCAGTCACTGATCCAACATCCTTCTTAGCAAAGGCTTCATCACAATTAGGACAGTAATATTCACAGTGGTCATAGGCTGCAGCTGAGTCATTGACAATAAGAAGATCTTGAATGGCTCCCTAAAATAGAAAACAAAGCAATTATATTTTTTATTACAAATGTCTAGCATAGTACCAGTCAAAAATAATAGAATTACTTAAATATAAATTGGCATCTCTATCAAGGATCAGAGTATATGTACATTCTGTCTTGAATCAAATGTTGCTCCCTGACTTTCGGTTTAGGATCAGAGTGTAGTTCATGGTCTGGTCTTGAAGATTTTGACCCTGGTGCAGTACCTCCTCACTAAACTATTTGGGAAGGATCAGAGTAGTGAGACACACATGATGGGGACCAGGTTAATTTTGTCCTAATCCTAACATATACATTAAACCAACCTTGTGTTGAATTTCCATTTATGACGAGGTGAATAGATACTAAGATCAGAGTAGTAACTGTGCAGCCTATCTAAGATCAAAATGTTCCATTACACTTCTGACAAGGATCTGCATCCTGAACATTGTTACACATGCAATATATATATATATATATATATATATATATATATATATATATATATATATAAAATGAATATCATATCCAACAAAATGGAAAGAAATAGGAAGTGAAAACCTGAAGTTGGTGTTAAAAAATCCTTTTCAATTGTTTGAAAATGAACATATGAGAAAGACTGAAATATAACAAAGGAAATAAAATAATTTTAATATCAACTTGAGGTTTAAAGTCCTAATTTTTTACCACATATATGTATAAAAATTTTGATCATTATACTTAGAAAAACAGTTTTTTGATTTACAAAAATTAGGGACAGAAAAATATCTATTAATGAAGTAAATGTAATATAAACATCAATTGTTACCTTATTTTACCTTTTTGTCTAATTCTTCTTCCCATGACTGCCATTCACAATCATATTTAAAAATATCTCTCTCTCTCTTTATATATATATATATATACACACACACATAATTATGGATAACATTCTGATAAGAATTATCTACTGAAAGAAAATGTTGATTGGGTTAAGAATACTCTATATATAACTATTTTCAATTAAATAGTAAATGTATATAACAATTCGATTTTGCTATTTTTAGCATTATGTTGTATACATATTGTAGTTTTCAGAGCATGAGATATTACATTCAAAACTTATCAATCATTACATGATAAATTTATCAATTCCTAGTGCCATAGGTAGAATTTTAAACACTAAGCACTTGAAAATATAGGGAACGCTTTTTTTAAATACTTCTTCATTCTGCATTATTCTTTAGATACTCACTACAATATGCCATATACCAATTTGAACATGTAGTCATTTTGGTATAATAGTTTTCCGATATTTTCTGCTCTGATTCCAATTCATCAATGATTGTGTAAATTAATGTTATTTTGAGTTTAAAGAAAAAAATAATTACGTATAACTATGTAGATTAAAATGAATTAATAAATACAGAAGTTACATACCCTGTAGTATTCATTTTCTAACAGTTGGTTTCCAATGACAATAAGACCATGGTGGTCGAGATTAGATTTTCTTGGAAGGTTGAACGTTTTGTCCTGCTGGCAATCAAAAATGAATGTCACAGCATTCCCTTTCACACTAAATCCAATACGATGCCATCTACAAGAGGAGAAAATAAAATTCAGCACATTAATGGTTGCATTAAGAAATATAAAAATTAACGAATCCAGGTACAAAAATCACTGGGGAAAAAAAAAAAAAAGAAAATCTTAAACCTAAAAGTGTTCACTTGATAAATTCTTTGTGTTTAACTTGAATTAAGAACATATTTCTCAACAAAACTTAACCCGAAATAGCCACCATAAATTATGACTTTTCCCTGTGACTTTATGACTAGCCACAAAATAAATGGACCCTCTATAATAAAGTCACCAGATTTTTTCACTGTAAGTGTTTGTGCAAATATTTTTCATAACAGATCTGAGAAGAAAAAAATCACCCAGATTAAAGGTAAAGAGAAAAAAGTGAATCAACTTGCATGTAAAATCTATAATCTGAAAACAATTTCATATTAATGATAAAGAGACCAATATATAAAATGCTATAACTAAGAAATATATTTCAATTATGAAAGGGTTTTAAAATATAAAGATACCTATGTCAAAGAAAACACCATTCTAAAAAAAAAAAAAAAAGAAAAAAAAAAGAGTATATTTCTTAATGGCAATTAAATTGCTTACATAAACAGGGATTTAGATTTTGGTTAAATTTATTTGTTGTTATATAGCCAGACATAACATTAAAGCCTTTTTTGATTGGCTATATAGGCTATTCACTTTATCTAAACCTTTTAAGCTTATAAGTCTTTAAAATTCTTATAAAAACTCAATTATTTGATTAACAAATAAAATAGTTTTTAACATTACTGATGACGATATGGAGTCAACTGGATGTGACAAGCCTTGTAAAGTGTATTTGATATTTTTTCAAAACTCAAGTTAATATCATTATGAAAAATATTTATTGCAATATTCTAAATGATCTCACCAATATATGGTAAAGTGGGTAGAGTGTTTGCCAGTGGCCTGGGAGACCAGAGTTCAGTCCCAGGTTGTGTCATACCAAAGACTCGAAAAATGGTACTTGGTGCTGCCTTGCTTAACAGCATTATAAGATATGGATCAAAGGTAAGTGGAACAATCCAGGGAAAAGAGTAGCACCCTCCCCTTCACCTCTATGCAGTAGCTAATGAAAAGGGAGACTGCAGTTGCCAACTTTACTTTTACTTTTTTATCTTATAAAATTGATTCAGAAAGAAAATTTTCTACTCACTCGCCATCAGTTAAATTGATTTTCAAGGATGGATAGAATTCAGGTTCCGGTTTTTTTTCAGAATCACTATAAAGAAGCTTGATTTCATCACCAACTTTCAGAGAAAGTTGTTCTCGCGCATCTTCATTGTGATACATTGTAAATAAATTAGCAGAAACTCCAGCTTCAGCTTTGAAAGTTGCAAGAATAGAAAAGTTAACTGGAAAACCTCCTGAAAAATAGATTAAAAAATATAGGTGAATAGATTGGATGAATAACTGAAGTTAGAAATTCTCTTTTTAATTTTCAACATAATTTTGTCTTTGTAACTTTTAATGTCCAAAGTAGATAATTTTATTTCTGACATATCTTCATATAACAGAGCTGAACTGATTTCTTAAAGTATTTCTCACTTTTTACATTGATCATGATGATGTTAAACTGAACATGAATTTGTCTGCCATGTTTATAAACTTGGTGCTAGCTGAATAGATTCCAATCACCCCAAATTGTAAAATAAAGAATTTATTTCTAAAAAGTAGAGAATCATGAACTATTTTCTTATTCATTCTTAAAATTATATCACTGTAATGAATAAAGTATGCTACATGTATTAATGATCCTGTCTGGGATCCATGATGGGTAGTTTTGTGATATAAATAATAGCTCAGTCTCAAAGGATTTTTTAGCCAGGCAGCAATTTTTCCCTTGTCTAAAAGAAGTAAGGGAAGGGTGCCTGAAGAGACATGAGCAATTTTTGTGGCCATTCTTCAAAAGGCATGCTTCCGGCAAAGTACTTGATATTAATCTGATCTTGTGTTACATTCGGTGGGTAGATAAACACCAGTATCCCATTTGCTGTCTTTTAAAGCTGCTGAGCACTATCACAGTAATATTACTGCTAAGAAAAGCAAATTATCATGGAGTAATGGCTATTTTTTGGCCATTACAACAATAGTGAGGTTGATCCAGCTCTAGGTTCTCTAAATTTGTAGCCTGTACTTCATAAATATAAATCCTAAGAGGAGATAACTTAAAATTGACTGAGGTTAAAATCAATTTTTCAAAATTAAATAACAATCATCATTATGGGTAACTAATGTTTATTCACTGATGTAAAAAGACAAAAGAAAGGAAATTTTTGATCTGCTTACCTTTAAAGACCTCTTCGGCTTTAACACTAAGTAATGTAGCATCGCTGCCAAAAAAGTAAGCTATATCAGGTATTCCTTCACTCTGTGGATCTTCTGACTGTGGTCGGTGTGGACAGAAGCCCACATCTGCAGTAATGCCCTGAGACTTTCCAGTATTGCCTTGAATGTTAACTGCTTCTAAGAGATCGACTGATCCTGAAAATGAAAAGAACAAAAAAAAATAAAACAATTAGCCTAGAATTAAACAACAATTTCAAATCTTACTCAAATATTATATGATATGCAAATGATTTTTCTCTGAACATTTTCCTCTTTCCAAAGAAGAGAGGTAATTCAACCAAATTCTCTAAACTGCACTTTTTACAGTTTTGAGAAGTTTATCAATACTATTTAAGGCTAGCATGAAAAATAAAAATTCAATTCTCAAAGAGAAAATTTTTTACATTAAAATTTCCTTTAAAAAAATTCTAAGAATGTTAAGAGTATCCCAATGTCCACCCACAATCACCTATGATATAATTGTAGATGATAATTTCCATCATTAGAAATATTTTGTCTAATTCAATATTGTTCCAAGAGAATTTCATATCAATTCTAAGGAAAATATCTATTTTTAATACTTTGAGCCCTGAACTCCTGAGCCTAAATTTACTCTCTGCTATTTGCATGTGATTTCTGCACCAGTAATCTAGTGCTACAGTGAGTGTGTTTGGGGAATAAAAGTAACCCCAGAATACCATTGTAATGGACTCAAAGAGTTAAAATGGCATTTTTAATAAGGACAAAAATTAGCAATTCATCAAGGTTTGCCTCATTAAAGTTCAACTACTCAATCAAATATTTCCAACAGATTTCTTATTGTTTGATGAATTAAAATGATTGGATCAAAGAAAGCAAAACTTTAAAAAAATCTATTCTGAACAATTAGAAAGTAGATAAAGGATATATAAATGATTCTATTGTCGTGTTTCAATAGTAACAATATATATTTGATATAAAGTTTTGGTTAATAATTTATAAGTTTTAAAAATCATTATAACTTATTGACATTCTATAGTCAATTAGGATTTATTAAATACTGTCAAACATTAAAAAAATATGAATAATTCAATGCAATGAGTAAGAAGCATATCATTTAAGCAAACTTCTACTTACATTTTTATTTGATACATAATCAAATATTAAGAAAAATACTTCTTATCAAAAATTTTCATATTTTATATGTTTAAAAAGATTTTTCCATAAAAACTGAAAAAATAAACTGAAAATAGTTGATATAAACAATATCTTCAATATCAGCCATCATTAATTTTTCAAAATCATTTTTTCTGTTCACTCTATCCTTTCCATTTAATGTAACTTTTTTTCCAAAATCCTTACAATATATAACTCATTGCCAAATGCTCAATCTGATTCTAATGTAAACATCTATAAAAATTTTTTTAGTTTTTGTTTACAAACTTTGTAAACAAAAACTAATATTTTTTTTATAGATGTTTACATTTGAAAGATAGTGCTATTTATGCTAAGTGCTTGACTAAATTCTTTTCTTTGTAGTTTGAGGCTAAAAATGAGTAAAAATTAATTACATAAAAAAACACAATCAGACCTCATCTAAAAAAATAAAACACAATCAGACATCATCAAAACAAAAAAACATAATTCAATTGAAGTTAAAGAATATGAACCATCATCTTGTCTCTCAGAAAATCTTTTATACAAAAGATTTGTAGCAAACAATTCATTAGTGTGTGTGTGTGTGTGTGTGTGTGTGTCTAAAGAGCAATCTATTGTACTATCATTAAAGAAAGCACATGTATCCAATTATTTACTAAAGTTATAACTGCATTTATTTATGAGGTGTAATATTTTTATATCAAGTAGTATAGATGAAAAATACAATAAACAATTAATTCTAAATGTCCTTGTATTTAGTTTTATATCAAGAATGAAAATATATATTAATGATATGAAGTTGTACAATAGCTGGGAAAGATTCCTTAGTCTTTAAGGAGTAATGATTTTTTTTTTAATAAAAAATCTTCAAATGAAATATTTTTCCTAGAAAACAGTATTTTTTATGTGGATTAATAAAAATGTTAAGGAATTACTAACAATTTTAAAACTTCTTGTACATAGCCATTTTCATATAAAACACAAAAGTGAATTGCAATGGTTTAGAATTAACTTAAATTTAAGTAAAGACAATGGTAGGCTTAGAATTGAAGTAGAAATTAACTTCAATTAAAGAAATAAGCAAAAGCTTCAACAAAAAATGCTATACTCATAAACTAAAATGTATATACAAGTAATTTAAAACAGCTACTCAAACTGTAGGAGAGTGTTTTCTAATTTGATCATAGATATATCACTTTTATCAATAAAAATTAATCAAAATCTACACCAAGAGAGCTATATCATCAAACCAGAAAGGAAGATATATAATTTCTACCATTGAATATATAAACATAGCAACAGTAGAGAATTTTATGAAATTACTTTTAAACTTTACAACTTCTAAGTTGTTAAAGAAAAAAAATGAAGCTGGCAAAATCCACCAGCAAATATCCAAAATGTTTTCTATCAATAAAGCACAGGGAATTTAAAAAATGAAAGAAAGTGTAAGTAAAAGACATTTAAAAAAAATCAAAGATGTATCTATTATGAGACTGACTCTCTTTATAATAGCATGCTGGTTAGTGTGCTTGGTTAGGAAGCCATTGCTAGTGAGTTCAATTTGTACTGGTTACTGCAGACTTCTGGCCTTATGCCAAACTTATCTAAGCTTAGTAAATGACCACTATAACAGCCTAAATTCAGACATACATAATAGAGTATTTTCTAATTTGGTCACCTCTAATTAGATGTAAATCCAAAGCTTTGAAATATCTATTCTTTCTGCAAGGTTATATTATATGTGCACTTAAAATTAATATCTGTCTAATTACATTTTTCAGAAAAGAAATTAAGTCAAGTGTACTACTTAAGGTGAAATAGGACAAATATTATGAATTAACTAAAATAGTTGAATATTAGCAAATCTCCAGATTAACTACTTTCCTGTTGCTTGAATAATATTCTCAGTATGCTGTGCATAAAATAGATAAATGCATTTATAAAAGAAGTCATGCAGACAAGTGGTAGTATGAGTTAATATATATTTGTGAACATATACGCATGTATATGTATATACATGCACAAACACTTTTCTTTTTACTCACAATCAAAGGACTAAGCCTTCCTGCCTCATAGTTTTTTTTGACCAAAGATATTGCCATATTCTTCACAGTTAGCATGTAAATAAATAATAAAGGGTTCTATTGGGACCTCCCCTATACCTAACTGCACTAGGGTTCAGCAACCCTGATTTCTTATGGACTCCAGCTCCTGGTTTTGAATTCACAGTTTTCATTTTCCTAGACTGATCATCTCACCAATGCTAGAGAACCCAATTTTATACATGCAATGAAGATTTAGCCTTATTTTCACTCATACAAAATATTAATATGAATACATACAATAAAACATTAATGAACTTTATCAGTTGCCAAATTCTTAGTATGTTGAGTGCTAAGAACACAAATAAAATTAAGTGATTTACAAAATCTGAAAAAAGCTTTAGATCATTTAATGAAATTTAATTATTCCTTTGGTATTCACTCAATTCACAGGATTTTCAAAGACATCAATCTAAAGTTGCTTCATCAAACTTTTTGCGTTTGATAAAGAAAGGATTTCAAGAATAGACTTAAGTATCAGGGTTTTTCTGGTAAGAAAAAAGATTTTGATTCAAGAGCACAATTTAAGGTTCTTTAATGAAACTTTTATTATTCTAAAAGAATTTTCATGTTTTCAATGATATTAAGAAACTAATTTAGGATATTTAATTCTCATACTTCTTTTGAAGCTTGTTTCTATTTTAGCAGTTTAAATAAGAGACCAAAGTTCAAATGTGTGCTCATCTACATTTCTGAAATAAACTTAACATCATTTTTAGTTATGTCTTGCTGATCGCATAAAATTCTATTTGCTGAATGAACAGGAAGTTTTAAAAAATGTTTTTTTCAGAAATTCTCTATTTAAGATAAATGGAATGTGTTGGTTATATTCTTTCATTGGTAAGCAATAACCTACAAAGACTAAAAAAGCCATAAAGACAATTGTTTCTAAATTCTAAAACTGTTTTCCCAGAAATGAATATAACACACATCCTAAATGGTTCCCATACTTCAGAGCTAGTGTCATGAATAATAACAATACAAAAAAAAAATCTAAACAAAAATTGTCTAGTTTGCATAATGCAACACAAAGTTTTTATTTAATTTTTTGAATAGGAAACCAGCAAAAACAGTTCCATCAACAAGAGAAAAAAAAATTAATGGTCCTTGTCCCTGCCCACATAAAAAGTGTCAGACATGCATAGTGCTGACATAGCCAATTTTGGCTGGGGCTTAAAATTCTTGCTCTATTTAATGAATAAAGTAAAAAATATATAAAGATGATTTTATTCACCCCAGATTTACACTATACAGCCATGTAAAACAGTAGTTTACAGTACAACATAAATAATCTATCTTTATCTATAGCAACATACAACTTAGTCAATTTCATTGGAACAGGATCTAAGGGTTAATTTCTATTGTAATCACAACATTTGCTTATAAAGATATTTGATCTCCTGCAACCAGAGTGCCAGTGCACTAGTCTAACTAAACATTATGATAAGAGATCATGAGCCACCCTCATCAACTATTCTTTCTTTTTCTAATAGTGCTGTAAGCATTTAAAATGTAATCTTCTGAGATTTCATTACTTAGACATATCTTGAAAGCTTAAGACTACAACAGAATAAACAAATCAAATATTGTGACACAATGAAACTGTCATGCAAATATCTAACAAAATTCAGAAAAATATAACAAAAAGCATGGAACCCAGGTTAAAAGCACAGTACATGTTTCGCAAAACCGAATTACATTGGAAATATAAGGTCTAAAAAAAGTTTGGGTTTGGGGTACCGTTACTACACTTTTAACTTGGACTAATAACAACCGTAAAAAAATAACTGTTAATTATTTAAAGTCATGATATCTTTTAACAAACAGTCTCTATGGTAAATTTCAAATTAATTCCCTTTAATTGGAATGGAGTTTTATGATTACTTAATATAATGTATTATTAATAAACATCCCATAAAATGTCAACTAAAGAGAAATCTTTATATTTAATATAATAAAAATACACAGGTTAAAAGAGCTACAATATCAAATATCTAGGTGAAAATTGTAAACAAGTAGTTAAAAAAATCTATAGAATTATTTCTCTTTTGTACAAGCTGTTTGCCACATATACTCACATCTGAATTTGGCCACATAATAACATACAATAATATCGTTTATAGCCCTACAATGTTGGACTTTTTAATCATTGGCAAAATTAACCACTTAACTCTAGAAAATCTTAGACTTGGTTAGGTTTTGTGGTATATCAACCCTTGTGGGTTATTTAATGCCAAATCCTGTTTATATATATATATACATATATATTATGCATGTATGATTTGTAAGCTAATAATTTATAGGTAACATTATTTTTGAATGAGCCAGAGCTAATTTTTTGCACACAGTTCAGTGATTTCAAGTATTGCTATCTAATGCAAATACTTTGATTTAATATTAATCAATTAAATGGTTTCAAGTCAAGTAAATGATTAAACAGTTCTGTTGACTCATAGATGGGACCCTAACAGGTACTACCACTCAGGGTCAGAGTGGACCTGAGAGTAATGGCATATTCTCCAAAACTCCCGGACTGGAGCCTCACCATTAGATATAGTTTAGTGTTATATACAGGATACATGTTGGTGTGTGTATGTGGGGAGGGTGTCTTACCCCTCTTCAGACATGCAGTCAGTATATTTTATAACCCCAGCTGAATGGCTTCTCTCTAGAATCTAATCAAAACTAATTAAGTGAACATATTACATAGACATGAAAACTTATGATAGATTGAAAGTTAATTGCCAGAAGTTTATTTGGACTTCTAGATTTTAAAAAAGTATTTCAGTATTTTTAGTTTTTAAAGGAAAAAAAAAAGAACCTATACAATATCTTTACCAGCTATAAATATTTATTTCTATATTAGCATTCTTAACATTAAAAACCAGACTGAAATAAATGTAAAAAAAGTCAACGTTAATAATAATAATGAAATCAATAAAAATAAAATATGTAAGGGAGTAAATAAAGCTAGACTACTAAATTGAAATTAAATATTTAGGTCTTATGAGATTCATTTTATCAAAAAATTCTGCTATGAGTTACAATTAGTAAGGTTTTATACTCTATTTTTACAAAGAGAGTCTGCTTTTCAAAATAACTTTTTTTAAAGAATAAAAAGCAAATGTACTCAACAGTACATTTTTTTACTTCCTGACAAGTTTGCACAAAACAAGAATATTAGTCAAAAGACTATGAATCTAAAGTTTGACAGTAATTTATTTAAATATGAAGGCATAAATAAATTTTCATTTATAATAAAAATTCAACATTTAATCAACTCTCCATGGAATAGACATTCAATATAACCAGGAAATGTATACATGATAAAATACATTATATATCCCTATTGACCATCCGTAGAATCCTTGAAGGCGTCCGGGCAAAAAACCTTCAGGCGACATTACTATTTGTCGACTTTACCAAGGCCTTCGATTCCATCCACAGAGGGAAAATGGAACTAATCCTACTAGCATACGGCCTACCTAAAGAAACCATAGCAGCAATAATGATCCTCTACAAAAACACAAAAGTGAAAGTACGTTCACCAGATGGAGACACGGAATACTTCGACATTGTTGCAGGAGTACTACAAGGAGACACGCTAGCCCCATACCTCTTTATCATCTGTCTAGACTACGTGCTTAGAGCTTCGATCGACTAAATCAGAGAAAATGGTTTCGAGCTGACTAAGAAAAGAAGCAAAAGGTACCCTGCAAAAACAATCACAGACGCCGACTACGCTGATGACTTAGCGTTACTGGCGAATACGCCTAATCAAGCAGAGACACTACTGCATAGTTTGGAACGAGCTGCAGCAGGCATTGGCCTCCATGTCAATGCACACATAACTGAATATATGTGTTACAACCAAACGGGCAACATTACCACTCTAGACGGAGCCTCTCTGAGGCTAGTGGACAAATTCACCTACCTAGGAAGTAGCATCTCATCAACAGAAAACGACATCGACACATGACTGACGAAAGCATGGACGGCTATAGATAGGCTCTCAATAATATGGAAATCAGACCTGACAGATGAAATGAAGCGCAGTTTCTTCCAGGCAGCGGTTGTATCGATACTGCTATATGGATGCACTACATGGACGCTAACCAAACGGCTGGAGAAGAAACTTGACGGCAACTACACAAGAATGTTGAGAGCAATATTGAACAAGTCCTGGCGACAACACCCCACGAGACGCCAACTGTACGGCCACTTGCCTCCCATCACAAAAACTATACAGGTCAGACGAGCCAGACACGCCGGACACTGCTGGAAAAGCAAGGACGAGCTCGTAAGTGACGTACTCCTATGGACCCCCACATATGGCCAAGCAAAAGCAGGACAACCAGCCCGAACTTACATACAGAAGCTATGTGAGGACACAGGATGTAAGCCAGAAGACCTGCCGAAGGCGATGAACGATAGGGAAAAGTGGCGAGAGATGGTCAAGGATATCCGTGCTGGCGGCACAACATGATGATGATGATATATCCCTATGATAATCAATGTTTGAATTGAAGACTTGATGAACATTTCCAAGATATGAAAACAAAAATAAAAGTCTAAATAACTAGGACTAAACAAACTATGGCAGATTATAGAGTCCAATATGAGTACAGCATAATTGCCAAGTTAAACTCTCATTTATTTCTAAGAATCAGATATTTTTATAAGTAAATGTTGATCAGAGCTATCTAACAAAACATGTACACTAAGACTTATTTGATTCTCTGGTAAATATTTAAATGAATATTATAATAAAAATATATGCATACACATTCTGTACCTTTTTAAGTATTATGTATTCGTTCATACAAATATATATGTCTGAATAATTTCAGGTCTATTGATTTGAATTCATGTGTATATATATATATATATATATATATATATATACACACACACGCATCACTGTATCATTGAATTACAAGTTTTCTTTTGTCACACTCTCACTGACTATAAATATAAATTGAACAAGATTAATTTCATAAAGTCATCCTGCTCACATTTACACAGAACTGTACATGCAGTATAAGACACCAATCTAAAGTTTAGTGTGATATACTCTCAATGGAAGAAGAATTGTCAGATGAAAGGAAACTAGAAAAATTCAAATTTAAATAAATGAATGTTGAAGATTGCCAGTCATTATTTCTTGCTATGTTTCACCAATGACATATGAAAACATGCATTTTAATTATATGAATAAAGTAATGTTCTTTCTCACTTCTTGTCTATGCATTTGTGGCGGATTCATGATACAAGCAGGTTTGATAAAAGTAGAAGAGAAAAAATGATCAGCTATGACGTTATATCAAAAAATTCAGGTTTAATAAGATTTTATACAAAAATCATAGAAAAGGAGGAAAATGTGATTTCAAACTAAGTAAAAAAAAAAAAAAAGAAAAAATATTTTACAGAACTTCTTTTATTTGTAAATGTATCAAAATAATCATTAAAATTGGTTAATCTGCTCAAATATATAAATATTTTTGTTTATCAATTGTTAACAGATTTTACATTAGTAATCTTAAGAGGGGGTATATTTAATGATCAGTTGTAATATTACATGCTCATCATAAAATCTATACAAAACATTTTTCTAACCTTAAATCACTAATTATTTTTAAAAGTCCTCTTTTGTACACCGCACAAGTAATTACTTTTTGTTTTGTAACAATGATGATAAATTTTATAAAAATCTTAAATAGTTCAGTTTATTCTGGCTGAGAATAAAGCAATTTTATTATTCTTAAAAAGGTTTAAATTGGACATAGTTCTCATAATTTTCCAATTCTAATAATAAAGTTACAATATGCAACATAGCAAACCTTGTCTATGCTAAGTATTTTCTTCCAATTAATTAAATTACACTTTGCAAGCTTATTTATATCATATCAATTATTTCCTAAAATTAACTTTATACTCACCAAACAAAAACATTAAACAGGATATTTCAGAAAAATTGATGTCATTTTATAAACTTAACCAAAAGATACAACTCAGAATTCTATATTCAATGTTTAATTTTTTCTTTTCAGGCATAGAAATGCTATTCATTGAAAAAGAAAAAAAAAATGTTTAAACATTAAACATAGAATTTTGCTGTTAAAATTTGAGATGATTTGATCAAGAATTGGTGAAATTATTAGAGTATGAAATGATATCAATTTTTCTGAAACACCTAGTATATAACAAATGATATCAAATTTTTTTAAACAACGTGAATATCATATTTACCAACAGAGAAGATACACATTATAAAGATAAATATTCAAATCCTAAACTGCCTCTAATCTAAGAATATGGTGAATGTGAGACTGAGCACTAAAATGTGTAATAATTGGAATTGGGATGAGTTTTAATGATCAGCAGTTAAAAAAGAATTAATAAAAAGAGCTGCATTTTATGGGTCAGAATATGTTGTAATCCCTAGTAATTCACTAAACTTCAGAGATAAGAATCCAAAGATGAACAATCTATATTAATTTTTAAAAAATTCATTATAAAAAAAATAATGTCTATAAAATATCAAATCTTAACTTTTATATAAAGGAATTTGTATACATCTTCTTCAGTTTCTTTTATCAAATAATCACATAAATGGAAGCTTTGATTTGTTTTTTACAATAGAGTTTTAAAAAATCTTAAATATTTTCAAAACTGAGAATTTTTCTCTTAATAATTTAGGCAATAATGAGGATCTAATTAATCATTTCTATAAATATATTTTATGTAAAGTCAATAAAAAAAAATTAATTGGACATCATCCTTTATTTGTAATGCATCCCAACTTTCAAAAAAACAAACATTTATTCTGCATTTTTTTTCTTATTGTGAATAACACTAACATTTTCAGGTTCTGGAATATTGTTGAATCTTGCTCTGAGAAAGAGCTTCCCCTTTCATACAACTTGCATTTAATGCTTCTGTCTATAGATTCTTGGGATTTTCTTCTCTTAACCTCTCTGTAACTTCTTATTGAACTTTGCATGTGTTTCCATCTCTTAAGGAATGCTTATAGAATACCAGATTCTTTGATTATCACTTTCTAATCAATAATTTTCACAAGCTATTGATATATACACTCAGTTTGCTCATCAAATTATCTGAACATTATATATATATATATATATATATATAATTTCAACCTTTCCATTTTCCTCTTCTGTTTCCTGTATTTTATTTTGGCTTCATTCTATAAGGGTTGGTATGTTTAAATAGTAAAGAATGCCCCATAAATGTGTTGTTTTTCATAATCAGTACAATTTAAAGAACTTAGGATTTAGAAAACAGAATTAAAAAAAAAAAAATTAAAAAAATAAACTAATGCTAGTAGTCAACATGTTGGAAATATAGGGTAATAAAACAATTTCCAAATCCTCTTTACTGGAAACACCTTCACATTTAGACTCAAACCCAAGTTTTTACATTAATTTAAAAAGTCCAGACTCTTAATATGTAAAAAGCAGCTTTCAGAATTTGTGGAAACAAGTCTTTTTTTCTTTTTTGTCCTTACTGTTCTTTCACATTAAATAAAAATCATTATAAGAGAAAATTTGTTGGCTTATTAAAATGCTGAACACATCTTTCTTGTAGGTTTAAAATTCTTCATTTGTTTAGTTAGGCATTTACTTATATATCAACACATTTACACAAAAGTCTCTGTTTATTGCCATACAAACCTTGTCTTCTCACACAGTATATGAAAGTAAATCAACATATTATTTCAGTCTGTAATTAATGAACATTTTTCAAAAGGAATAAATGCTCTTAAACTTCTGAACAAATGTTGAAACAGTGTTCCTTTCTCAAAGAAATGTATTTACTCAATAAACTAGTGTTAGTGAAGTTCTGATGGGCATATTCTTTCATTGGGGAAGGCTTCAAATAATTTTGCTTATGTCTTTTTCTAGTAACCATATGTCAAACAGCTGTTTGATGTCTGTGAAAGTGGTTAGTTTCCCTTTAAAGTTTATTGGATAAATGCTGCTGAACTTGAAGTTCTAATAACAAGTAGAATTTTTTTCAAATGTGTATTTATAGCCAAGTTTCATATCAACAAAGGCCACAGGGTTAATGGCTTTCAATTCTGCTTTCAAATAGGTAAAGTTTGTTACCTTTTACGAAACAAGGAAAACTTGGATGTTAAATAAGAATACCTACTATTTGATTTTGCAGATATTTTTTGGTAATTCAGTTTGGAAATGAAAGCAAATGACTTTACTCCTACAGTTAAATTTTATAGTTTCTATCAAAAAATATGTTTATATTACTATAATCTAAAAGCAAAACAAGAAAAATGAATCATGATATTAACAGCTTGTTAGAGGACCCTTTTTTGCCACCAAAGTAAATTGTATTAAAATGATAGATTTTGTAACATAAAACTAATATGATACTATCAACTACAGTGTGTACTATCAGTGGCTGAAACTGTTTCAGTCATGTGATATATGCCCTGCAAACATTTACCAAAATATTGCAAAACTTTAGGCACATTAGAAAAGTTCAAAGTATACTGACAAATTTAAGGGTTTTACAAAATTTTGTATGTGGCAAATATTAGTATTTACATTTGATAAGCAGATAAGTTCATAGTAAAGCATCTAAAACTATAGTCAGTACAACAATTATTAGTATTGGTTACTTTGTGCTAAGAAAAAAGTCTTACTATTTAATAAGGCAGTCTGGCATAAAGTCTAAATTAATACTTCTAAGATATAATATCTTAAAAGACACTCAGAAATGTTATCTTTTCCTCCTTTTAACATAACAAAATACAATTGATAGATCATTTGTGATATTAGATTTATGATAATAAATAAAAGATTTTCATCTAAGTGTAGGAATACATTTTTCTCAATGTCACAAGACATTTTTCTAAATTGGTAAGAGAATAAATCAAGTTTTATGAAAAGATTCAAGACATCCAGCCTATGCATAGATATAAGCAATCATATTTTAAGGGTTTTTAATCTTTAAAGAAGGATGAATAGGCTATTAAAAGTTCAGTATATATATATATATATATATATATATATATATATATATATATATACGAGGATCATTAAATAAGCTTCCAGACTTTTTTTTGTATGGGCACTTTCATTGACAGTACACACATGAAACTCTAGTCCCCTTTGAAGTAATCTCCTCCAGCTGCAATGCATTTATTGTACCGTTCCAACAACTTCTGGAAGGCCCCATGGAAGTCCTCTTGTGTGAGCATGTCAATGACCTTCGTCACAGCCTCTTTCATCTCCTCACTTGTTTCATAACGACAGCCTCTCAGCTTAGGGAATAAGCAAAAGTCACAGAGAGCAAGGTCTGGACTATAGGGAGGGTGAAAAAGTGTTTTGATGCCTATCTTGGTCAAATAGTCTGTGACAAGGATGGAGTTGTGGACTGGTACATTGTCCTAGTGGAAATGCCACTGACCCGATTTGAAGAGGGCTGAATCTCTTCCTGAACTCCCTTAAAATCTCAACATAGTATTTATTCTTTGTTGATTGTCTGTCCAGTGGGAACCCAGTGAATGTAGATCATGCCAGTGCTGTCAAAAAAAGAGACCATCAAAAGTTTGTGGGTGGATTTGCTCTGCCTGGCCTTCTTGGGTCTGGGAGAGCCAGCATGCTTCCACTGGGAACTCTGTCTCTTGGTCTCTGAGTCATAACAGTAGATCTAGCTTTCATCACATGGCATTTTTTCTAAGTTCAAAACAGAATTTGATTGCATATCATTCTTCTAAAGTCCAGATTGCATTTTTGAAATTCACCAGCTGTGACAATCAGGCTTTAGTACGGTGTATTCCAATTACTGCTGTAGCTGTTCATTTGAACCTGAAATCATAAAAATTGGTCAGTCATCTCATAAGATCTATAGCAATAACATAGTGAATTTTCAAGAGTCTACGACAATTTTAAATGCCTGTACAAAAAAAGTCTGGAAACTTCTTAATAATAAAAAAATATTTTTTTTTGGTCATAAAAAATATTGACTACAATTTGAGTTAATTATGCTTGACTAATATTACTAACATCTATAAATTAGATTGATTATATTCTATGAAGTAGATAAATTACATAGGTTTAAGTATAAATTCTGTTCTTTCCTTTTTATTACACAAATATAAAGATGGAAAGTAAAAACAAATGGCACATAAACATAGACAAAATCATTTTGCAAAGACATTTTCATTTTTTTCAATCATATCTGTCACCTTTGTATTTGCTGAAGATTTTTGGCTAAGAAAAAAAGATCAGACACATAATTCCTAAATCTGTTTAAACTTACTTAAAGTTTGTTACTTTTTTAACTTCATTTTAACATTCAGAATAGATGCGAAAAGGCATCCAAAGCTTACCCAGTATTTACCCTGGTGAGATCAGACCGAACAAAGTCAACTCTTATCTTATGCTAAAAGATAAAATCTTATCTAAATTCATTGGTCTGTGTTGCCAAAGTGTATTATTCAGTGCCAGAAAGAAGAGACATTTTCTCTCTCTTTGGAATGTGTGGTCTGCTTTTAATAAACAGATCATGAGTTCCTCTTCTAGACACATTGGACATAATCTCTTGCAAACATCATTTCATATTAATTTCTTTTTCATAAATACCTAAATAGATATCTTCTAAAGTAAATCTTATCTTAAAGTAATGCCTTAACCTTCAAGATCATCCGGACATATTCAGTGATCCATCAATTGTTAGCTATTCAACAGATACTTATCTAGAACATTTTTTTTTCATAACTTGGGTGATAAGCCTTTTTCTCACCACTGATAATTCAACGCTAAGTTGTATACACTCCAAATTTGATGTTTAATGTGTTTATATTATATTCAGTAAATGCTAAGAAAAATGGAATGGTTTCAAGTAATGTATATGCTATATGTTAACCTGTTTGAAGCTATAATAAGGTGTAAATTTTTTCAACTAAAATTATGTCATGAATGAACAGAAGAGAAAGTAAATATCTAGAATCTTGATTTCTCTATGAATATTTTATTGAATGTAGTGACACTAAGTTGAATTGCCAAAACTGCTTCATTTTTAGTTAAATCATTTTCCTACTAAGCAGTTATAATTCAAAGATCTTCATTAATAAAATCAATTTGTAAAGAGCTTGTCCTTTAGAATATTTTCAATTTTCAACTTCCAATAACATGACATAAAATCAATATAAGTATTACAAGTATGATTTGAACTTAGAATTACATTACTAAGTAAATTAACAAAAATTGTTTGAAATGAAAAAATTCTTTGAGATGGAGAAACATCATTATTTTTATTCTAGAATTTTATTTCTTTATATAAACAAATAAATATTAAGTAGGAAAATTGAAGAAATAATACTTTAAAGTAGAGGGAAGATTTAGTTTATGAGAATCGATCTTGTCAATGATAGTGAAAAGGAAAACTTGAATTTTATGCAAGACATTATTCTTTCTTAAACTGCTGACCTAGTTTTGATAAATTTATAAGAATTATAGTAAAGAAAAATCAACTGAATTATTTTGAATAAACACATACACACACACACACACACACACACACACACACACACACACACACACACACACATGTATGATAGTTATTTGATGAAAATAACTACTGTGTCTTTAAAGTATACTAATTAAATGATAGAAAATAAGTAATATGTAAGTTATTTAAAATAATATTAGTTTAAAGTGATAAAGAAGTGGTAATAATATACAAGATCATTTACTAAAGCTATTTTCCATAAGAATAATTCAGAAAGGTACAGCTTTTAATATCAATGACAATGTGACGAACTCTGAGATATACACACCAAAAAATCAAATCTTAATTTAATATTACGATGAAAATAATAATAGCTATGACCAATCAATTCACATTTCTAAAGACTTTCATTTAGACTACAACTTTGAATGAACCTTAAGATATAGTATACACTATTCAATTTTGATAAATCTGATTCTTCTAACAAAAAGTGATTATAGGCATAAAAGAAATCCAAGATAACACAGATCTCCTGCTTTCTTTCAATCATTTACTTGATAAGATTTAAACTAAGTATTTTTTGTGTAGAAGTGGAAAGATAATAGTAATTTATAACATGACCTATATATATATATATATATATATATATATATATTAGTACCAAATCTAATAGTATTAAAAATCTTCTGATTTGGCTATCTCAAAGAATATCATATCTTAGATAATTTTTGATTATAAAAAAAAATAGGACTTGTGTCTTAATATCATCTGATCTACCAAAGTCATTAAATCTTTAATTAATTGGTTGAACTCAAAAGTGATATCTACTTTCCCAGATATTTGCCAAAATAAGTATAGGTAAATTTTGCAATACTCATAGATATCAATTTTGATTTGATTTTAAGCATAAGCTATTAGTGATTTGAAAACTTAAATTTTCACGTTTATGAATACTTTTAAGTTTGGCATTAAATAACTCATAATATGCCATTAAACAAATAAACAAACCAAATGAGAAAGGAAGTCTCAAAGAAATTTCTTTAAAATTGATTCAATATTTTTCTTAATTCCATTGATGAAACTGAACTTATTTTGTGTCAAAAGAATTTAAGCCAAGGTATCATTTTAATGTTTATTCTTTTTATATGCTGAGAAATAGGACTTGAAAACCTAAAGTTGGTGTCAAAATTGTTTTATTTTCAGTGTAACACTTTGCTTATATATATATATATATATATATATATATATACATACATACATACACACACACACACACATAATTGTCATATTTTAAAGAGAAATAATTCATAATCATGAACATAATAATCAGATTACAGATATCTAATTTAAATTATGATGAAAGTTTTAGTTGATGAGAGACTAAGACACAGCTTGGATTTTGAGAACAATAACATAATCTTTCCATGATCTGGTCTTATAAAATTTTCTCACTGTGGTTTTGCTACTGATTTTGGAAGTTCAACAAAAAAAATACACAATGAATAAGTAAAAATCTTAAATTACAATTTCTATAAATAACTGATGTTCACTTTAGAGAAATCAAGAACCAAAAAATGGTCTGTAGATTGATAAATTCGACCTAAGAAGGTCTTTGATCCTTTTATTTTCCTTTAATAAGCTAAGAGCTATTTGTGGTTTTCTCTTATTCACTTAATTTACACTCAAAAGTTTTTGGGAAAAATCATTTTGAGATGAAAAAAATGATACTGTAGGATAAAAATGTCAGTGCAATTCTGTGATCAAGTTGACTTGCATTTGGTTAACATGAGAAAACATTCTAAAACAGTGTAGACACTCATGAACAATATTTTTATTAGGGATTTTATTTCTGGTTAAAAATTGAATTGCTATTCAAGAACATTGTTTATATATATATATATATATATATATATATATATATATATAACTAGTTTTCTCCTGGAAGAGGAAAATGATTTAAAAAGATGATATAGCAAGCAGAAAGTGTATCACGCTTTTTATTAAGATTCACCTAAAAATTCTTGCAAATGTATATATCTAGACAATTTCCTATCAATGTCAATCACAGACAAAAAGTAAACATATTACTTTCAATGAATTTCATAATTTGTAACATTTAACACCAGCTTTTTTCTTTCTTTTTTAATCAAAGCTAATGTCCTTGAAAAAAAAACAGCCTCTAAGCTAAAGTATTTCTTTATTTTATCTATTACGGCTCTTTTAAAATATAAATCAAGAGATTGTTAAGCATTAATCTTTTGCATTATTTTAAATAAACCTCAGAATTTGATTTTTAAAAAATTTAGTCCTTCTTTATAGTGCTTTTAAGTCTTGAAATAGACTGTTTTGATAAAAGTTCTTTGAAAATACCTTTTTAGTTCAAAGAATTGATTCTAAATATAAAGTTGTTTTGAGATAAATTTTGTTCTACAGAATTTTTATTAAAAAATTTTAATCTGATAGTTTACTACAAAGACTAAAATTAGAGTACATTCACATTAACTTCAGCTTTTGAAATGTTGTAAGTTTTCATTTTTAATTTATACAGTAGTGATGTTACTATTACAAAGTTTTCCAGCAAAATTTAAGCTTGTGAATTTAATAAGTGAATTTTATATTTATATTGTCAATTAGTAAGTTATCCATTCTGAAATTATTTGTGACTTCTTAAAAACTAATGAAAGATGTTTCTAGAACAAGATAGAAAACATTCTGGGCAATCTAAATAAGTGAGAAGGACCTGATAGTGATGGTGGTAGTGGTCAAGCATAGAGTTGCAGTCACACCACACAGTGATGATGTGGCAGTTTCAGAAGCAAGTTTTTTTTTATGGAGCTAACTCCATGCCCTCTTTTTTTGAAACGATAGTTTTTTCCCTTATTTTTAGATTCATTTGCCTTTCTACACAAGTAGAGAATCCAGTTTGCTCTACAGTTGATTCATAACTGGGAGAAATTAATTTATGCCTTCCACAAGGGTATTAGCACAAAAAACAGTCTAGTCTAGAATCTAAACTTGGTTCATTCAGTCTATTTTTCATGACAATAACCCTTATACTACCTATGTCTCTATATTAGCTATCATCAGTGATTAACAACAGAAGGCTTTGAAAAGCTGACATGAATCTCTACATGGGGATAGTATGAAGGAAAGCCATCTTTGAAAATAATGTATAGAGTCCTTTGCTATCATAAAGATTTAACAACAGATGATATAAAAATTTAGCTTCTCAAAAATGAAAAGAAAATCCCAAAACAAACCGAAAAAGTAAATCAAGATTTTGGAAAAATGTTTAAATTCACTTCTGTAAATTTCTTTCAGATTCATCTTATTTAACCATTAATGATAACAGTCAATATGATTACTAAATAAAATTAAGCTATCTATAAAAGAGAGAAAAGAAGCTCATATCTCAAGTATTTATTAAATGTGGTCTACACTGACTGAAAATTAAATAGTAGCACAAAATCAACCAATATTCATTCAAGATAAAAATAGTTTAAAACCATAACCCTTTGAGCTCGTTACACTGGTATACAGGTTTCATTTTCATTTCCCCTCAACACACTATAGCACAGGTTTACCCATGCAGAGATCATGTTCAAATGGCAGAGTACAAATTTAAGCTTAGGAGAGCAGGGCTCAAAGGTTTAAGAGTTAAAAATTCAAATTCTTCAGTTAATGTCCAAAAATGAAATAAAATGCCCATGAAAGATGTTAAAAAAAGAAAACATTTCTGAAAATTTATCTTTTTACTATTTTTATAAAGATGACCCAACTACTGTCACTCTTATAACAATAGTTTTCATTTATATAATGGCTATACATCTGTCCTTTTTTTTTCTATTAATTATATAAATCCAGACAAGTCTTTAGAGACTTTGTCCAAATGAAAGAAATGTGGTGCTTCCTGTATTCCTGCGGGTGGTACTGGGGTCATTTACTATGTAAGGGTTAAAGACTAGGCATCCTTTTAGCAAAGTGCTGCACTTGTTATTAGAATCCTTATGGTTCCCTTCAGGTAGATCTAAAGTAAATAGAGCACTCAGGTACTTTTAAGACACCTGCAGGTAAAAAATAAAATTTTAGTAGCCCCTCTGTGTGTGTGTGTGTGTGTGTGTGTGTGTGTGTGTGTGTGTGTGTGTGTGTGTGTGTTGGGAGGAATACTTTTCACTCATATTAGGAAAGATAAGAGGAAGATGGAAAATTTATGATAGCATTGAGTTTAGGTAAATAATTAGCTTCTATCAGTAATTGTTAATGAAGCAATGCTGGGTAACAACATCCTTGATAAGGATGTGTGATTTTTTTTAATAGATTTGCCATTCCTTTTTCATTGGAAGAACTTAAATGAACTTGATACCCAAGTTCATTTTTTTTCTTCAGATATAAAGATGTTTTATATAGCTTTTTTATACAAGCATACATTACAACTTTTTTTGAAGATTTAATAAACAAAATTACCATAAATTGCAGCATATAAGTTAACCTTTTAAGCTTGAAAAAAAATCTCTACAAAACTAGGGGTCAACTTATATGGCAGAGCTAAAATATAAACTTTTATCACTGGTTAACTCGACATTAAATGACCCGAAAACAGTTGATATGCTCTAAAACAAAACAACCCACTGACCTCTTGTTGACCACTCTGTAGTTACAATATTTGAAAGAGATCAAACCAACTTAGAACAGTTGATATCTGCTTTGTCTTCTTTTAAATTAACTTTAGAAAAATTTGAGAAATTTAGTATATTTATGAGAACACCAAAATGTGATGATTCACTCTAGAAATAATACAATATAATTCCCATTTTGGTTGTGCTGTTTATTTACTGTAAATACTTAGGATTTATGGTTAACTGAATGTAAGCAAGATATTTTTCAAGGGATTATTTCAAGATACTTTGCATTCTCTTTTATATATTACAACTAAATCATAGAAATAAAAACAAAAATTAAACATCAGAATCAATTAAGAACCAAGCAAGTAAAGTTTTTTTATTCAACATACCATAACCTTTATAACATATAATCTTTTATGTAATATAAAGCAGTCTGTTAAAAAGGGTAGTAATAATAATGATGGTATTACTTTTTATTTTTTTTTTATAATAGGATGGTAAGATGAAAGATTTCTTATAAGCAATGTTCGATAAAAAGAATTTTCTATAATAGGTATGAGATAATACTTTTTACAAAACTTTTTTCTTCCGACTCATTTTTAGTTAAATCGTTAATTTAGAATGTACAATCCTTCATTGAAATTAATAGTAACAGCTATTATTCATAAAATATCAACTGATTTATCATCATTATTAAATAAAAAGATAAATAAGTAAATTTCCTGAACTTTTGGCTTTAAAAGTATTCACAATGCCATTAAAGAAAATTGGTAAACAAATCAGAAAATAAAAGCCTGGAAGCAAATCTTGAAGTCACTTCTAGGACACATGTGTTGGTATAAAAATGCTTTCAAAATGAATGGCATTTGCCATTTTCGTAATTTTTTTTTTCCAGATGTAAAAAATTATAAAAGCCTTTTAGGTAAAAAATGCAGATGCTTGAAAAGCTAAGTGAAACACGATGAGAATGAATGCTCACATGTGTGTGTGTGTGAGGGTATAAATAGTATTAGAAACAATATTCTCTTTAGGTATATTGTCTAATATCTTGCTGATCCCAAATTTGTAAACAAAATGGTATGTTCAAGTCTGATATCAAATATGTCTGTCTATATTTCTGAGAAATTTTTATAGTCTAAAAAATAAAGCATTGAAGATATATAATTTAGTAAGAGGCAATATCTGAGGTTCTATACCTGTAGCTTGGGAAAAGGAATGCCCAATTTCAAATCAAGGGTGATGGTCTTTCTCTGTAGTAGTCAATCTAATATGTGCAACTCAGACAATACATCTATCATATACGGTATTGGACAAAAAACAGGATGTGAAAAAGCTGAACCATTTTTTATTATTGCTACAAATGTTAATAAAACTTCAATGGCTTAAACACACATAGAAAGTAATTATTTTCCTTGATTATTGTTGTCAATATTCCTTTAGTTGTAGCAAAAATTCATAATTTTCAAGAATTGAAAATTTACACAAATACTGAAAAATAGAAAATTCTTTAGAATTCCTTTTCCTTCATTCAATATCCTAATTTGTGATTAGTCTTTTGCTAAATTCAGATCATAAAAAGATTTTCAGTTGTTTGAGTTTGAAAAAGGTCAAATTGTGTCATACAATGATTGTGAATTGTCACTTTGCAATATTGCAAATATCTTTGTCAATCACTTGTTGAAAGCATGACCAGATGTTGTCAGGCAGTAAATGTTAATGGATACCTTACCAAATATTAAGCAGTCATAAATTCTCATGACTTGTCATAAATAAATTTTGACCTCATTTACTACAGAATTCTATGAGTTTATCAATTGTTATAATTTTTTTTTTTGTTAGCTATCTGTTTTTTTGTTGTTGTTTTTTTTCCCCAATACTGTAAATACCAATTCCTTTTGAACATTGGCATGAATGAAAAGTGTCCTTATATTCTCTAAGATTTATCAAAAGTGGACATTCATGATATGATTTTTAAAAAAAATTTAGCTAAAAATTAAAAGAATTAAATATTAACAAAGATATTTTACTCTGAATATCTATACAATGATAAAAATCAATCGTATATCTAATTTGCATGTGAAATATAAATTGATGAACATTTTTCAATTAAATTTTAAAAGAAATGTTCTTTAAAAATATCATGTCCCACTTTCAAATTTGAGACAATCTAGCTTACATTTTAATGCATCAATAAATTAATGAGTGATACAGGATGAAGCATATTGATATGCATAAATTACCTTGATATTTTAAAGCAGTTATCTGGAAATATATTGGGGTGTCACAAAATGAAAGTGATTCGTCTTTCATATTTAACCTAGATATATCAGCTATTAGAAAAATCTGTAAAAATGACACTATTTAATGTTATTTCATATATAAACCATTATGCAATCAATAACTTTTTAAGTTACCATAAAATATCTGTAATAGACTTAAATTCTAAATAAGAAAGTAAAAAAAAATGCCTTTCTCTTTGAAAATCTTTTTATGATCTGAATTTATTTACAATATCTCAGATACAAGATATAGTTGAGAATTTGGCTTGTGAATAATATGGTCTCTTTTTGAGTTGCCAAGGTAGTTTATACAAATGGAACCCAAACATATTTTGGGAAAGATAGCATGAATCAAGTATATAGAAAATTTTAAAAAGTTATAGTAATATTGTGCCAATCTTTAGAAGAAGAATGGTCTGTGTAATTATTAAAGGAATCCAACAGAAGAATCCTATAGATATTTTTGAAGAATAAATGTCTATACTTATGCAATAAAATAAAAGTGATGATGGAAAACTGGAGAGAAAATTGAAGAGAATATTAATGGCTTTTGGTACATTAAGATAATAGACTCTTATACTGCCTAATTGCATTTCAACAGTATGCCAGTTTAAAAGATTTTAACCCCCTAGGGTTTTGGTGTACTGCATCAGGGCTAGTCTGACAGGGATCTGGACCTCTTTGTAAAAAAGTTATAGGCCCCTTTAATCCATACCATTCAGTCATTCTTTCTTTTAAGATATATACAATCTAGACATTTGTTTCTAAAGCTCTATTCATTAAAACTATAGAAAAATCTCCTGAAGTGTTTATTTCTAGTGCTACAGATTACTACTATGAACGTATCAAGTGGAGTATATTAATAGAACAATGCATTCATAATGTTATAACACATTGATTAATTTGAGCCACTTCAAAAACGAGATTTTTGCTACTTGGGTTCTTGCCTCATTGCTGTATCATTCAAGTCCACTTCTGACTTGCATTTTTGTTGAATGACTGACTATTATTATTGATAATGAATTTCTTTAATCTAATGGTTTTTATGTAATTTTAAATTTAAAGATTGATAAATGGATAAGAAATGAATATATCAACAAATATTCAAAATATAAGAGTTTAATATTAACAAAATTTCTTATTGAGCCTAGTGTAGCTAGAAGAAAATGTTATCATATCATAAATAGAATTTAAGTAAATAATTACTTGGTCTATTTAAGAGAGACAGTTTCTAAGTATACATAATACAATACTTAATATTACATAATTTAAGTAACATCATCATCATTATTATTATTATTAATGATAAAAAAAACAATTAAAATCCACTAATAGAATGATGGTGATTATTAGTTAAAATAATAGAGAGCAGAAAGATAACTTTTCAGAGAAAAGGTATTGCAGAACCAAGAGAAATATTAAAGAAACAAAAAAAAAAAAAATGGCAATGATAAGAATAGTAGTTTCCTATATACACCTAGTATAAAAATAGAAATTTTATTTGATATTAAAGCTAAGCTACAAAATATAGATGATAAACCAGTTATCATTCATAAGAAAATTAAAGATATTGAAATAAAATTTATAAGACTGAATAATTAGGAAAATATATAAACACTGATAATATTGATTTATACAATAATGTTGAGTGTTTATTGAAAAACTATCCTAACCATAACTCCAGTAGATCTTTGTCCGAGGATGCACTTGTCCATTGCACTAAGAGAAGTTAAGCCAGGTTCAATACTTGGTAGCTGAGACATACCAAAAAGGCAAGTGTTGAGAGATCTGAGCAATTTTTATCTTTGGCTTCAAAATCACTTGTGTCATATCTCACCCTCATTGAAGGTGATAATACCAACTAATATTTTAGATATATTTTTTACTTTGCAAAATTTTCTGCATTGATATTTACTCACTATTTTACATTTTATTGCCTTTCATGCTTTTTTCTTGGTATCGTTATCAAACTTGACACTAAACTTTTCATCAGTTCTGGAATTTTAACACTTTAGGCATAACAACCAAGTTTGTGCAAAATAAAGGGAGAAGTAAAATAAATAAAAGATTTTTTTTTAAAAATACCAGGCTGGTAATTGATAGTAATTTAAGATCCGTTTCACATCTGGAAGTGTTTCTATGGTAAAGGGAAAAATAAGATACATAAAAATAGTCTGGTCATAAGTTGAAAGTAGGTCATCAAATAGAGTGGAATAAAAACAACAACTTTTCTTGCCATTACATAGTTCCCTAAAATACTCCTGTCCCACCAAAGAAAAAAAAAACCTTTGGAAAATGATGACTGAATACTACCCTCTTATCTCTTACAGCTGTTTTGTATTTTCATTTCATTCTGTTCACCAAGGAATTTTCAAGGGATAGCTTTAGCAAACAATAGACTTAAAAATTCAAATTTTATGCTTTCTTTTTTTTTTCAGAAAAATTTTAAATTTTGAATTTTAAATATGAACAGGAATGAATAATAAAAAAAAGAGTAAATATGTTTTATGTTTTTCAAATCAGCCTTTAAAAAAATTGGTTTTAGAAAAACCACAAATATAATACAAGTCTCTCTTAAATCTGCAATTCTTACAAGTTTAATCGTTGTTTGCCAGTTAATCCATGGAGATGAGAAAAAAAAAAATGAAAGGTCACTCAATCATGTAGTAATGATAAAAGGAGACTGGCAGAACTGACCAAATTTTATTTGTACCAGCTTACAATTGAGGAAGGATATTTTATTTTTTTCTTGTCAGTCATATTAGCATACTGCCAGGTAAAGTAATCTGTCAAGTTATTTAATAAATGGTTATTTGGTGCCCATCTTTCATGAGACAAGTATACTTAAAAGAAAAATAGAAAAAAGTTCTAAGCAAAGACATGTTTATGTCTAAAATAGCTGAAGAAAAGACCATTGCTATTATGTGACAATATATCATCATGGCTCATCAATAAAATGATTTAAAACATAGATATTCTTTTTTTGATAGAATAAAAATTAGTATAGAGATTAAAAAGCTTAATTGGTACTTTACACCATAGTCAAATATTCCAACAGTAAAGTAAAAAGAATTTTAAATTGAAAAATAAAACCAATAATCTTTATAATGGAAATTTCAAATAATCTGGACTTTTATATTTGAGAGCTAACCCAATGATAAAGTTTATTAAAGTCTTTATTTTTTATTTTGTTTTGTTTTGTTTTTTTGATATGTGGCTTTAAGTTAAAATAAGCTAAACTAAAGATAAAAAAAAGAAGAGATTTTGCAGTTATACAATATTTTCATTCATTTGGTGATAAAGATGATATTGATATTTAAATTATCTCAATCCTTATTAATTATATATCTTGTAGGATACATAATAAATCCATATTATTCTTTCAAAAATGATATATTTTCTGTATTCTAGAAACATCATTTATATAGTTACAAACAGTATAACATTATATGAAAAACTTTACATATGTAGTTACTTATATTCTCAGTATCTAGGATTTTGAAATTTTATATAGCAAACAGAACATACTATGCAAAATAGATAAGATAATTTTGCTTATAATATATTGAAAAAACTAAATTTCAAGGGTTATATTTATATATTCTATACTCAACAAGTATCCAATTCTGTTTTGTATTGTATATCACAATACAGATCCGTAACATTAGTTTCAAGTAGATTATTGAAGCTGAGCTATATGAATCTACTTAGGACTACAATAAGTAAAAACTAGTATTATTTAGCATATCCATTTTTATAGATATCTTAAAAATACTTAATAGGTTGTAGATGAAAATCCCACACAGTTTTTGGTTTATAGTTTTTGTATACATATCTACTCAATACCTCAGCCATGGGCAGGATGTGACACAAAGTTAATTTTTAAGTGGAGCAAAGCTGGTTTGAATTAAGATTTTTCCTTCTCCTAGACTGCTTGTCTAATCAAGGCTAAAGAAATGTGGTCTTATGCTAGTCACAGTACTTGATTGTAGCCTTAGTTCTGTGACTACCACATGTTTCAGGCTAGTTGGTTTATCAACTCTCTCTGTGCCCACGTTGTGTTTGAAAGATCCACACAATCTATCCAGAACTTCTGACAGCTGGATAGGTTCATTCAAACAAGTTACCTGGGCATTGGCAACTCGAAGACAAGAAAAATTCTCCATTAACAATAAACAACTATTTATGGAAATACAATGGTGTAAGAGGGGCCAGTCTGCCTTAGTATTTACCTTTAGCTGGAAGGAGAAAACTGATGGATTCATACTTTTCTTAAGGGCATTAGCAGAAAGGGAAATGCAAACAGCCTTGTCTATGATTTGAACTTGGGTTGCCAATTCCATTTCCTCAGATGATAACTGTTATGCTAGACGCATTTTCAATTGCATTTAGTTTTTTGCATAATATTTTTTCTTTTTAAGAGAAGGTAAACATTACTCACTATATAAATGAGTATTATTATCACTAGTATACCATGAAAATTCACATTTCCCTAAAAAATTAATATTTTTGTGTATCGTAAGTAATAAAAGCATTAGACTGTCTCAAGTAGATATGCAATATGAACAAAGTTGTCCAAGTCAAGATATAGGTTCTGACAAACTAAAACAATATCACCATGACTAGTTAAAGACTTTTAACGCACACATGCACGCACACACACATATGCATACTTCTTTCACTCCAACTTCTCCATCTCCTCACTTTACATAACTTTTCCTCTAGGGGAAATGCACTTGAAAACATCAACAGTACATTGAAGTAAGTATATCAGTCACAGCTTTAAAAATGTAACAGGTTATTTTAGCATATACATTTCCTGCTTGCATTTAATTTTATTTCCTTATCTAAAGTATTAACTGGTTGTTGTTATCGACTTTTTTTAAAGTCCAGGACAGAAGCTTTCTTCTATTAATTATCACAGAGGAAAGAAATTATGAAATTCTTCTCAAAAATTATTTTTGTGGTTTTACTAGCTTACTGATAACAATATCTATTATCTATTAACTATTTAGTATCGTTTAATTTTGAGTTTTGATATAATACAGAAAATGAAAAGCAACTCATTTAGTTGAAATATAAATATTTGATGTTTAACTAAATTTTGATTAAAACAATTTTATTCCATCAAAAACAATTCTGCTTACTCGACAATCTATCATGCCTATCATGTATTTTTTTAAATTAAAGCAGGTCATATACAATATTAGTTTAACAAACTATGGAGGTTTATTCTGATTATCTTATAAGTTTTATTGAATAGTTACTTTTATTAGTAAGTGTTAATTTATAATTGCCTTCCAATAATGGAAACTGTACCTAACTCAGAAATCAACATATTTAGTGGTTGTAATCTGTAATAAAATTTATATAGTTTGTTAAAATTAATATATCACTGATAAATATAAGTGAATAATATCAAATCAAATTAAAATGATACTTTAAACAAAAAAAAAAAAAGGAAACTCTTACACTGATTATCATTTTACCACTAATCATAATTAGATCAATAAAAATTGTAAAAAAACACCCATTGACAAAAATTTATGAATAAAAAAAAAAAAAGAGTTTGATTAGTTTTCATATGATTTTTATGATTTAAAAAAGAAGAAAAGTATATTTTTTTATCGGCACTTTTATAACATTTACTGAAATTAAATTATTCCAGAAAAAGAAATATATAAAATGAATTGACAATTTAACTAGGGTTACAAATAACACATTAAACTGCTATCATTTCAAATCGATGTATAAGAAGAGCCAGGATTTTAACAATTTCCTTTTGAAGCCAAAGTCCTCAAATAGAAGATTCTAAACAAGCCCAACATGATACAAAAGAAATTCTGAGTAATAACTTTGGTCATTTTCAGTGTAAACAAACTCTGAAAATAATTATTAACTGTCATTAACTTTATAATACCATGTTGCCTATCATAACAGTATTTTAATATTGGGAATACTTTTATATTATTAATATTCAAATAAAGTTACAAAGGTATTATGATTACAATTTTTAAAATTTATTATGTTTTTACAAAATAATCAAATGAATATCAATTTTTAACATGAAAAATATTAATCTTGTTTAAACCGAATTAAATAAAGCCAGTTTCATATTTTTATAATTGCAATAATACTTCACATACAGAGATTCTAAAACTTAAATTTTTAAAAGCAATTGTTATTTTTATACCATTTTTTCTGCATATATGCTAAGATTATTAAAAATATGAAAACTATATCTTAGATATGAATAAAAATGTCGTGAGACATCTTTTGTATCTTACAAAGCAATAGACACAACCATTTATATATCATGATTTTAGAATTGATATACTATGCATATATTGTGTGCTTGTATAAAGAAAAATGTTTTCAAAATCATTTAAAGCAAAATTGATTAAAATATGTTGAGATTTAAAAAAAAGTTATATTTGTGTTATGCAAACCTTGAACTCTGATCACAATTAAGTGGTATTTCAGTGCAAATGAATGCAGTGAGTTAATCTTGAACAATGCATGCACTTTAGTAGAGCAAATCCAGACTTTTATACTTTTTAGATATAAAATATTCTATAGTTACTAAACTTACCGCAATCTTATGGATTTTAGAGGACTAATTAAAAAGGTTATTTTTATCTTAAATAATATGCCTTTAAAAATTACACAGAAATTAGTAATATAAACAACCAATACTTCATCTGAAAGTAGGAATCTTTCAAATAATTAGAATAAAAATCGATCAGTATATGTTTATATCATCCAATATAAACATATATATAAATAGTACTTTATAAAATATAGCAAATACTTAATTTTACATTTGCTTTAGTTTTTAATTATGGTAACAACATAGCAATACAAAGACTGACTCAGATACTTTGAATGACTCTTGAAACATTTGATTGTGTTATTTCAATTTAGAATATACTGAATTTGTAATAACTGCCATATATACTAATATAAAATAAAACATAAGCTTTTCATTTATTCTTTTAGAAAAAATAATAGCAGATAGCAATTCTAGTATCTAAAACTTCCTTTATACTTAAAATAGTTTAATTGGATCAATAATTGTGTATTATTTTTCAAGATAGCTTTGAAGAATAAATGAATGCTCTAAAACAGAACTGTAAATCTTAGAACATTTATGGGTGTTCACACTTAGACATGTTGAGTGGCTAAGTTAATTGTATATTTTTCCACAGATGTCAGTGGTCAATGTTCAAGCCCACTTAAAAGCCAAATTTTAAATGCTTATTTTGAAATCAACAATCTTGAAAGATTGGTTCAATGAAATCTTCTTTACTCATGTCATACAAAGCTATGCTTTTATGATTCCTCTGCACCACCCTGGCAAAGATACCATTGATAAGTATGGCTTCATTTCTTTCTCTGCCATTAAAAACATTCATTGAAGGTACCTTTTTTTTGTTAACTATACTACATTAGCTACAAAGAAAAATGACAAAATCCAACCCATCTCATTTATTTATACCCACAAAATTAGTACCTCTCATCAAAACTGGATATATAGAGGGAAATATACTACAAATAGGCTATATTCAACAAACAAGAACAAATTTGAGGCTTTTGTATGGATAAAAACAAGCAAAACATAACATTCTTATAACTGCGGATACTGTGAAGAATTACAATGTAAATAAGAGTTTATTTGTTCTCTGTGTGTGTGTGTGTGTGTGTATATATATATATATATATATATATATATATATATACATACACACACACACACAAACACACTATGTTTGAGCAATAGCTCTCATTTGTGTCATTCATATTTTTTATAACTTTATTTTGTACAACAAATTTTGCACAATTGAAACAAATATGAAAACTTTACTTTGATAAGTGTTAAAAGAGTTGTGCATAATTTCAACAAAATCAGTGTGAATTGTGTGATAGAAACATTAATAACAATATTTTAAAGCCCAAAATAAGTCATTTAAATATGTAAACTATAAATTTCAGTCAAAATGTTTCAGTTGTAACCAAGATAAAAATCAATGTAACAGTATTTTAGGCAGATTAAGATTTAGGAAATAGAAACTAAATTAATTGGAAAATAGGCTGTTTTAATTTGTTATTTATTATTCTTCACAGACAAATAAAAGACACATCAAACAAAAATATAAGTCAATAAGTCCTTAACCTAATGATGAAAGAATGATTTACTTTACACAACAAATATTCCTTTTTCGATATAATAATCTTCATTGCCAGTGCCTTTAATCTAATATTTTCCTAGAGATCACATAAATTCAATCTTATATAGTAAACATTTCATATAAAAATTCAGCTAATAACTGTGTCAAGCTATTGACATCATGAAGAGGGAAGACCTGCAGCATAGGCAACTGCTAGTCTTCCATACAATCTCACACAGGCTTGTAGTGAAATCCAGTCACAGCTCCACTGTCTTGAGAGACAGATGAATATCATAAATATATAGTTTATCTTAATTCTTTATCAACTAATAAGTTTCTATGTGGGTGAGATATATATATATATATATATATATATATATATATATATATATATATTATATTATATATATATATGCAAAGGAAAAAAATTAAAAACATGCATGGCAAGCAAAGCACAATAAAGAATGTCGGATTTATACAGTGAGTGAGTGAAAGGAAACAGAGAAGTGTTTATCATGTGTTTTTGGCATATGGGTCACATTTTTCAAACTCCTTTCTACTTTATTTTGAGATATGTTTCCTCTTTTTCCTCTCCTTCATAATGATTTATATCTTTCAATTTTTCACTTTTGATGCCTCTTTTTTTTTTTCTATCATTTTAACCTGTCTTCACTCTTTCACAACTCTTCTAAATATCTTCTATCACACTTTCTTATCAATGTTTATCTTTCTTTATTTTATTTTTCTTCATTATTGTTTCCTTCTTTTCTTTTTCTTATTTATTCTTTCCTCATCTTTATTTTCCTTCTTTTTCTTTTCTTTTTAATCATTTCCTATTTGCCTGCATTTCTTTCTTTTCTCTTTCAATAAATTTACTTTTATATTTCTACTTTTATTCCCCTTCAACCTTCTTTGTTTTTCCAGGATTATTTCTCTTTCTCAATATTTACAAATATACAGTGTTGGACAAAAAATAAAACAGTAAAATTGAACCATTTCCTTTATTACCACAAATTTTAATGAAACTTCAACAGGTTAGATACACATAGAAAGTGATTATTTTCCTTTATTATTGTCATCAAATTTCTTTAAATTATAGTCATTTGCAAAGGACTAATCACAAATTAAAATATCAAGTCAAGGAAAAAAATCCCCAAAATTTTCTTTTTTTTTTTTTCTATTTCTGAAAAATTTTCTGAGAATTTTCTTTTTAGAAAATTATGACTTTTTGCTACAACTAAGGGGCTTTTGTGAACAATAATCAAAGAAGATAATCACTTTTTATGTGTTTCTAAGCCTCTGTAGTTTCATAAAAATTAGTACATTTTTTCCATTGTTATTTTTTGTCCAATACTGTATTTACACAAGTGAAAAAAATTGCTTTTATATGAAAATAAAATTAGGAACTCTTAAAAGTATCCCATACACATATACTATTTAAAAAAATAAATCTGTTTTCATTTAATCTATTTTATGCACCACACCAGTTACTTAAATAAGCATCAGAGAATAAGTTATTAAGGCTACAAAATTATGATTACATTCAAATGTTGTGCCAAATTTAAAACAATCTTACAGCAACTGTATATGTGAATTTATTTTCATATGTGATATTTACATTAGTGGACAAAAAAATGATAAACAGCTGACATAAACATTTCATTAAGACAATTGATATAGTGTATGACAAATTTGGACAATTTATGAGTACTTAATATTAGGTAGGATATCCATTAGCAAAGGACTAATCACAAATCTAAATATCAAATCAAAGAAAAGAAAATTCAAAGAAATTGCCAATTTTTTGATATTTCTGAAAATTTTCTTTTTAGAAAATTATGGTTTTAAGGGAACCTTGTCAACATTAATCAAGGAAAATAATCACTTCCTATGTGTGTCTAAGTCAGTGAAGTTTGATTAGAATTTAAGACAATAATAAAAATGCTTCCATTTTTCTTTAGTTAAATCTTTTGTCCAATATTGTATATAGTTAACAAATAAAGGATCAAAGAGTTATTTTCTGAAGAAGTTTGATTTCAACAATATGTACCCTTTCCTATATATTGCTATTCTATTCCTATTAATCTACATATTTACTATAGACTGGAACTAATCAGTATATATAAGAAAGGAAATACAGTTCAGAAAAAGTTCTGTCTGCATCTAAAAAAGCTTTAAGTTTACAGGATTAATAAATTAAATGTTCTTTTTCATCTTTGAGAATTGAGACTTTAGTGTAGCAGACAAGGCAAGTATATAGAGAAAGCAATGAGTACATCTGGCTGAATTAAAGACTACAATTTTTTTTTTCCAAGTTGCTTTTTGTGTGAGCAAATGTGAAAAACTTGAAGCATAAAAAGCATAAGATATTAGCAGGCTTTGAAGAAAACATCTTGACACTTGTTCTGAGTAATTAATGTAAATGCTATAAAAGGATATTAGGAAGATCAGAAATGGGACAGTGAATGAAATTAAAATATGTAAAAGATTAAAGAGAAGGATGAGGGGAAGGATACAATGGAAAACAAAGAAAGAAAGATGAAAGAAAAGACAGAAAAACATGGAAATTGGAGGAAACAAGTTAGAAACAAAAAATAGCAAAAGTAGAAGAAATGAAACAAAATTGCAACCAGGGTAGAGAAAAAGGTCAGCAGAAAACAGTAGTAAAAAGAAGGAATGAATATGCAAATAAAATGAAAAGAGAGAACAAAAAAGATATATAAAAGAGTATAAATGAAAATAATATATAAAAAAATATAAGCAAGGAAGAAGAAAGGAAGGTGGGTTTAAAGAAAATGGAAAAAAAAGAAGGTGTGCATAAAGAAAAAAAGAAGAGGTGTTCAAAGAGAAAGGAAAGAGTATATAAAGAAAATGGAAGAAGAAAGGAAAGAGCATTTGAAGAGAAAGGAAGAAGTGTATAAAGAAAATGGAAGAAGAAAGGAAAGAGTGTTTGAAGAGAAAGGAAGAAGTCTATAAAGAAAATGGAAGAAGAAAGGAAAGAGTGTTTGAAGAGAAAGGAAGAAGTCTATAAAGAAAACAAAAGAAGAAAGGAAAGAGTGTACAAAGAGAAAGGAAAGAGTTTATAAAGAATATGGAATAAAAAGGAGAAGTGAAAAAAGAAAATAGAAGAATGATGAAGTAGTAAAACCAAAGAATGCAAATAGGGTGGAGTAAAAACAGTCAGTAAAAAAACAAAAACAATGAAAAAATAAAGAAGTGAAGAAAATAAAAAGCAAAATAAGAAAGAAAAAAGAGATTTAGAAAGAAAGAAAAAAAAAACAAATAAAATATATTTGAGAGACTTATTAGATAGACATATTCATTTTAGAAATTTGCATATTTAACAGAACATTGGAACAAGTTGGTTTTCAAAGGGAATAGATATATATATTTTTAAAAGAATGATCTTCAACAATGTCATGTCATTTGGCAGAAAAATACACTCAATTAAAATAATTGCAACTTAAAGAATAAAGTACCTCTTACAATTGTTTTAAGAAATGTTTTCTTATAAAAAAGAAATAATTTTACCAGCACTTTATTTCTAAGATTTTCAAAATTCAGTTACTTCCAGTTTTTCATTCCAATAAAATTTACACTGGATAATAATAGCAGCATGTCTTGTAATAAAAGATAAAAATACCCAACTGATACAAGAGCAATTCAAAATCTGATCAAGCCATAATTCTGACATGGTTTACTTAAAAATTCTAATATTTAGAGTGGGCATAAGAATAAAATGACAGAGTCATATGACACTTAAGTATCAATCATTAAAGCTTAAAAAAATAAGTTTACTCTATATTCAAAAGTCTATTTTTGAATTTGTTATATTTATATATGATATAGATGCCAGCTAAAGCAAAGAAAGCAAAATAAAGCTTATTGATCATTTCTTGCCATTTCCAAAGAAACATTTTTGTGAAATATGGAAAGTTGAAGTAATATCAACATTTCAATATGTCGGTATTCTCTCTTAGGTTATGATGATAGAAAAACTTTAGATTTTTAAATGAAGACTAGAAAATGCTAAAGCTGCAAAATTGGAAACTTTTGCAAAATAATTCTAAAAAAATACTCTTCCTGGAGGCTTAAACAAATAGGGGTGGTAAGAAGTAAAGAGAATGGAGTGTACAGGGTAAAAGTGGAGGCAGGGGTTGAATGCCCTCCCACATCACAGCTGTCCCTGGTTTGGAGGATTTTTCAGCTACATCCTCCCAAATATTTGTTATGTGTCATTTCCTCTAGCTCTCCATTTATTGCTGCAACAGAACTTATCAAAACAGTCATTTCCCCAAATGAGCAAATTTTTTCTTTAATTTTTGCAAAGCTTTGCAATTTATTCAAAGATGAGTGGAAGAAGGAGGTTTTAAATGATAAATTACAATCTTAGTTTCAATGTTATAACAAATTGTTTAAGTTTTTGATACCCTTGCATGAAATCCTTAAATGATCCTTTTAGATGCCCCCACATGAAATCCTTTAATGATCCTTTTAGATGCCCCCACATGAAATCCTTTAATGATCCTTTTAGATGCCCCCACATGAAATCCTTTAATGATCCTTTTAGATGCCCCCACATGAAATCCTTTAATGATCCTTTTAGATGTCTCCATATGAAATCTTTTAATGATCCTTTTAGATGCCCCCACATGAAATCCTTTAATGATCCTTCTCGTCACAAAAAAAAAAAAAAGGTTTCTAAGGAAATAACTCTTGTTTGAATGATGAATAAATTTTTTAAAAAAATAAGCTTTTGTTCTAGTTCCTTTACTTTTAAAGTTGTTTCATAATAAAGAAGATAAAACTAAGTGTTATTAAGGCTGATGAAACAAAACATTTCTAAAAAGAGATGAAGCTTTTCTTTTACAGATTAGATATTTTGTACATGAATAATTTTTGTGAAGGTACATTTTTCTTCCCAAAAAATATTTCTGATGACCTAATCAAACTTAAAATCAAATCATAAACTTATGTTTGAATTCTGGTTGTCAGTTAAGTTTCTTTTTACCCAAGTGAGCTATTAACAATTCATGTAATATAGAGAGAGATATACATAAGCACCCAAAGAATAAACCAACAATATAGATGACCACAATAATAATTTAAAGGTGATTTATTTAATTTCATATTTCTAATATAAAATTTTTAAAGTTGTGATTACATTCAACTATTTGTCATAAAAATCAAGTCAATGACTATAAGATAGTTTTGTGATATGCGTGTGCTAATTTTAAAATAGAAAATTAAGGCATATATATACATATATATATATATGTGTGTACACACAGAGGTAGGTGTAATGATTATCAGCATGAAAAATGGAACGGAAAAGCAGTTCAAAATCTGGATGAAGATGTTTGCATTCATTTTATACTAATGTCTTTAGGAAAGGCATGAATCCATTACTTTTTACCCTAATTATAGGTAAAATAGTAGAATAATAGAGTAGATCAGACTTTTTAGCCTCATTGGGGCAATGGGTCTTAGTGAAGAACAACTTAAAATCTAAATCCCTGCCAACACATCATGTGCCAGGATGACAGGGTATGGCCTATTACTTCCCATGTCTTACAAATCTTAGGGAAGGCCTAAATCCAGCAGTGGACTGAGAAAAAAACTTATGTATAAGTGATCATAAAAGTAATAAGTAATAAGTAAGTAAAGTTGGCGACCATAGTCGAGGCTGACCCGAAGGTTCCCTTTTCGATAGCTTACTACACCAAGGTGTAGGGAAGGGCGCTACTCCTTTCCCAGGATTGCTCCACTTTACCCTTGATCTGTACCTTATAATGCTGAGTGTTAAGCAAGGAGGCATCAAGTACCATTTTTTGAGTCTTTGGTATGACTCGACCTGGGATCGAACCCAGGTCTCCCAGGCCATTGGCGAACACTCTAACCGCTAGGCCAATGTCCGGAATAAAAGTAATGAATATTCATAAATATATCTTATTTAATCAAATTCCCATATATCTCTAAGTAAACTATTTGCAATAGATTTTATATACATTATATATGCATTATATACATTAAACACTTAAGCGAGAGAGGAAAATAGTAAAAATGTGACAGAAATTATAAAAATTGTAGACTTAATGAATTTATTCAAAAGCAAAAAAATCCTATAGGATAAGAAAGATTTTATAACTTGTTTCCAATGCAAAGAAAGTAAAATAAAAAAATAAAAAAAATGAAAATTAATACTGTTTTCATCAATTCAATGAAAAAAAAAAAGAAAAAAAAAAAGAAAGGCAATGTTATTATAAGTTAAATCAAGTTGAGACAACTTCAAATCATTTTAACCAGCCGGGATGCAGGCAGAGAATTTATCACACTCATCTTTTGAAGATAGTTTCATCTCAAAGTTCTTTGCTTTTTCATAAAAAATCATCATAAGATCATACTCTTTTATTCAGACAAAGTTGTTTTGCTTGAGTTGTCCACTTTAACAAATTCTATAAGTTGGTTGAATATGTGAAAATAAATCACAATACAGTTTGAGCTCAATTATTTGAATGAGGTTAATTATTTAACAAATAGACAAATGTTTTCATCTTGTATCTTAATGACAAATGATTAAAAAAAAGGTTCATAAATAATGCTCTTTGTGAATGACTTCATCATTAAATGAAAAGAAAACTTTTTCAAATAGATTAAATTATTTCTTTCAATTTATATTGATCAGGTATTTTTTTATTTATTTATTTATTTATTTATTTTTTACGTGCAGCTTAAATTTAAGCAATGGCTAATATTTGAAAATACACTAGACATATTTTGATATAAATCATTTCTGTATAAAATGTATAATACATAAAAGTAAAAGGCATTTAATAAATTTTACTTTCTGATGAAGTTACTATCACTGTGAATGTAAACTTATATATAAAATAAATAAGGACAGAAAAATAGACCAGAAATAGTAAATTCTAAGAGTCACAATAAAAGTTTAATAAGAATTATCAATTTGTTTTTTATGGAACAATTAAACACCAATAAGGCAAAATAATTTAAGCAAAACAGTCTTCACTCTTCTCCAATAAAAGTAGATTTCAAGCAGCTCTTAAGAAAACAAATTCCACTTAATCAGAAAAAAAATTAGAGAGATAAGACTTAAGTCCCCTGATTGTATTTAAAACTAGTCAAAAATGCAATGTTTCTTTTCTTATTTTTAAAAGGGACTTTTTGTCAAACTCTCAGCTTTCCACTCCATATTTCAAAGCTTAAGAAAATTACTAATCAGTCAACTGTACTTGATCTGTATAATGATGTAGAGGGTTAATTAGAAGAAGAAAATGAAAATGGGAAATTATATTTCTCTAATGAAACTGATAAACAGCTAATTAGTTCCTTCTTGATTATTCATAGATTTTCATTTTATTTTTAATCCAAAAGTACTAATCATTTAAAAAAAAATATTCCCCATGATTCATATATATATATATATATAGAGATATATATATATGGTTTTATTGAATATAAAAGTGTTTTTAATCTAAATATATGTCAACTTAAAACAATAGTGACTACAAATATTCTTCTTTTAAAGATCCAATTATCAGTCACACAAATTTATAGCCATATATTCTTATGGGATGTGCCTGGATGCATAAGAGTTATCATCCAGAAGTGACAAAAGAGAAAGGTTATGTAATAATGATCCTGCAATTAATATAAACCCTTCATCCTATTTGATTTGCATATATTCTTGATTCAAAATTATGAGTAATAAAATTTGCATATCAAGATATTCAAGATCAAGGAAATTAAAAATACTTATATTTCTTTTCACTAACAATTTAATTCTTGCTGCAGACCAGATAATATTAAGGACAGATTTGTGTGTTTTAATCTATAGCCGCTAATATATATATATATATATATATATATATATATATATATATATATATATATATATATATATATATATATATATATAACTTTGGATGAATCAATGTGATAGAATAAAAAATATATTTTGAAAAAATGAGGACCCAAAAGAGTGTAGCTCAATGCTATAGTTTATCTAATTTATAAGTAAATCCAGCACTGGAAATTACTCTATTATAAAATATCTCTATAGACATTTATGATTTATGATTGCACTTTTTAGTTAAGTTTAGCAGCAAGCCAACATATTGAATAATTTTAACTAATGACAGCAATAATAAAAAATATCTGCCAACAAAATAGTTACATGATAAGCATTATGATAGTTCACCAGGTTAAGTAATGGAATTTGGAATGTACATGTATGAAAAGAAAAATTAAACTTAAATATGTATACAAAGATCTATAGAGATTATATATATATATATATATAAGTACTAATGTATATTTTTTGTTAATCATGTTTGCTTTGAAAGTGAACAAATTAAAAAGGAAAAAGAATAGACAAAGATGTATGAAGAACTATTTAGTCAAACTAAATAAAAAATTGTAAAATAACTGTGTAGATATGATTTTGATAAAAGTTTTTCAAATTTATTTGGATTCTTAAAGAGATAAATCATACAAACTGCTAAATCAAAATATTTTTTACTGAAACTAACTCAGCATGCATAATAGGATTTGCTTTGTAGTTTAATTGAAAATTTAGAAATTTCATAAAAAATTGAATGATGCTCACAAATATTCTGTATGATGAACATTTAGTATTTTATCATTAAGTAAAAATTATTTTTTACATGATGTTGATATTAATGATCTTATAAAATTATAGTTGTATATTCTATTTTTATACAAAAATAGAACTTAAGAAATACTCTATATAAAAAGAATAAAACAACTTTATTGAGTTAACATTAGAAATGAGTAAAAAAGCAAGTTAATCTGATTGCAATGTATGCTTTTGCACAATTTTTTTTCATTTTTTCAATGCATTTTTGACAAGTATATATAAATAACACTTTACAGTGTGGCAAGAGAACTTATGCTGATTGACAACATAGGTAGTATAAGATAAACATTATGATAATTCACTGAATTAAGTAATGCATATATGAATATTATCTATATTAATCAGATAAAATGGCATCACTTAGTGAGTACTTCAGTTAAAGATGAAATAGAAAAAGGCAAAGAGTGATTGTAAAATGAGGAAAGACCTATCTATTTGAACCTCTAATAAAAAAATCTAATGAATAAATATATTTTTCTGACTTTCTACTAGTGACAATTTAAACAGGAAATTATTTTTTCTCAATACAGCAAAGAATAGAATGACAATTCAATATTAAGTATTATTTAATTCAATAAAAAGATTCTTTGAGGTTAAATACCAAAATAAAAAGAAGTATTAAGTAATTTTTAGTAAACAAGCAAAAAACAATTTCCTTCTTTTCCATATAAAAACTTCAAAATGGTTTCAGCATTTACTGAGATTTTAATATTACTTATAATAAAAGATTGCTTAGTAATCAGAATTTGGTACCTCTTACCAACCAACCCACACAACCATGTCTCAGACTTGACCCTAAGCAGCAGAAGCAGTCAGTTTTTATTAATGCTGATTTAGCATTTTCTACAAAAGCTCCCCAAAATTCTAGTGTAATAAGAGAATACTTCCAAACTATAACAGATGCCTGCGTTGGTTTAAAAAAAAGAAAGATGATATTCTACTCAATTCAAAAGTGTAAAAAAAAAATCAACTATACCATTACCAAAAAGTAATATTATTATAAAAAACATAGAGCAATAAAAAAAAATTACCAAAAACATGAAACAGAGAAACTAACTTGACAGAAGTTATCAGGAAATAAGTTTATATAACTTGAAGTCTTAGTTATATTTAACTTTTTCACTCCCACACCAGTGTCCCAGTTAAATTTCATTTTAACCCTTAAAATGCTATATTCAAAACATAATTTTGCATATTCAAAACTTAAAAAAAAACTTGATAGTGAAAGGATTTAAAAATATTATGAGAGTACTGTGTCCAAATTATTAAATCATTTTTACAATGTTACACAGCTTTATATTTTCCACTATATTTGTTTTACAAATAAATAACAAAGCAAAACAATTTGGATTATTTTAATTATTGTGATTATTTAATTTAAAATGTCCCTAAATAAAGTTGAGTTCTTAATTTCAGTTTATAAATTTCAAATAATTTTAAAATACCTGATTTCATATCAAATGGATCAACACTGCACTCTTAAATGAGGAAATAAAAACAAGACATCAAAACTTATGTAAATTATACAGCACATTTTCTTGACATACTTTTGCTCTAATTCTTCCTTAAATTTTGATGCACTACGTTTTTGGCTTATTTTTTTTACAATCACTTGCTCTTTATTCATCATACCAAACAAAATTTGAGTAAAATCAGCTGATGCTACATGACTTTTTTTCCATCTTACATTGGAGTTTGAATTGAAGATCTTATCATCTTAAACTTCAGTGTTGTAGTAATTGAACAGAATGTCCACATCTAACTTATATATAAACTGTTTAATTTCCAATTAAAGTAATTCTTAATTTAATGATGTTCTCATAAAAAGGGAGAGATTAATAAAATTGAAAATAATCAATGATAGTTTTTACAAGAGTGAATAACAAAAAAGTTTCTTTAGACAAAAACATTTATGTGTTATAAAACTTAAAGTCTAGTTATTTTCTTTTTGCACAGATAAATTGCATTAATGAATCATGAATATATAGTGAACAAGTGGGTTCTTTTGCCATTTCTTATAAGCCAATAGATAAGACTAGGAAATGTCCCATTGCCCTCACTGACTGCAACCCCACAAAGATGTTAACAAATATAATCTTTAGCAGTTTCTTAAAAAAAATCAGAAAAGCCAAGATTACTTGGCCTAAATGTCTAAGATAATTCTATTTTAGAAATTTTAATAAGATTTTGTAGCTACTTAAAGGATCAAAAACTTGTTTAAAACATTTACAAGAAACAAAAATGTTTGGTAAATATTTTCCAAGAATATCATTTCTATATTAAAACATAATAGATTACAAACTTTTAATGAGCATACCTGATTATCAATTATTGAGATTAAAAAAATTCTATCAAAAAGTTCATTAGTTCTTACTGTTTTTTTAAAAACCATTTTTGCTTGCCTGAGCATAATGATATCTGAAGAAAGGAGGGGCAAATATAGAGGAGGGAATTTAAGAGAGGGTGGTTGTAAGAGAATATACATAGATGAGGAGGTCTGGTTCCGAGAGAAAGAGAGAGAGATTAAGGAATTAAAGAGGGTAGTTGGTTGGAAATCTTAGATGAAGTATGAAGAGATGAAGAAAGAGAAGGAGGAGGCTGGCTACTTGCATCCAGCCATAACATTAAACTCAGCAGTTAAGAAATGAAATGCTGTGTCAGCAAGTCTCAGACAGAACAGTCAGCAGTGGTACTTTTGGTTAAGAAGGAAGATGGAAGGGAGGTGAATGAAAGAGTGGGTAGCAACTTTTCAGGAATGGGTGGGTTTATAGGCCAGTCTAATTCTGCAGGACAATGATGATGGTTGTGAATTTTGATGATGGTAGCAGTGATGGTGATAATGGAAATAACTCTATAAAGAAAATAAAACTAAAAAAAACAACAAAAAAACCTCAACCCCCACCCTTACCTTTCATAAAAGGACTACAAACAAAATGAAATGCTGACATAGGCAGATATGTAAAAAGAAATGTTTAATAACTTTCAGCAATAGAATTCATTTTCTGCAAAGTAAAAAAGCTTATGGATGCTTTTTTTTAATATTAATTTTGTTGATATCAACTGAAGTAGACATTTATCAGTAAAGAATTCCCAGTTTCTTTCATAAGAAATTGAAATACTATCATTTACACTTTGCAATTTTCTAAATGGCAAAATATTTTTTAGTTTCATTCATTAAAACATCACAACATACCACCTTTTTATTCAACAGGTTGTTTTATTTCAGAAGTTGATATGATCCATTTATAAATAGAGCATTTATTAAGTTATAAAAAGCTTTAATTAAAAATGATTAAATGAAGGAAGATGAAAATAATTACTTTGTTGTTATTCAGATATCATAAAATGTTTTAAAACTTCAGTATTTACTGACAGGTTAGAAGTATATTTTAATGTGTGTTGAATCTCTTGTTGCAAGTAATTTTTAAAACTTTTTATGAAATTATAAAAATCATATATGATTTTTATAATTTCATAAAATGTAAATAAAAACATTAGAGAATTTTTTAAATAATTGACAAATTTAAATTTATACACAAAACATTTATAATATTGGAATTTTTGAAAATAAAATTATCTCAGGAAATACTTTTAAAAGATTCTATTTGAGGTGACTTTATGAAAATATGCGTGAATTTTAAGTAAAATAACATGAAATAAAAAATATATATTTTTTTTGTAATTTTGAAAGATTTGAAGATTGTGGGTTGATGGGTTGGCATGTTGATGTGCTCAACAATTGTGGCAGACACACCCACAATGATGCAATCAGGTGGAAAGTTAAACACACCCACTAATGATGACAAGCATTGTCTAATTAAAAAATAGAAAATTATGAAGACTTGTATTGCATATGCACTGTTAATTTGAATATCCATGAAATAGGAACTATGCAAAGGAAGGTGAATTTTAATTAAATTGAGGAAAAGGAGATAAATCAAATGAAACAAAGAATAAAGAAATCATTGAAATGAAAAAATAAAAAAAATAATGCACAGGAAAAGTTTAATGGAGCAGAAAACTTGAATTTCTGTTTCAACTGAAAAGTTCCCCCCCCACAGTGTGAGATGTTATTGATGCTGTCTAGTGGCAAAAACAAGTGTTTAAGAGATTAATTAATGAGGGGGGGATTCTTTGCATTTTTGCAATCAATGGTGCAGAATCTAAAAGGAGCATCTTACCTGAAGGTAGTGGCACATTAGCGCTGTATGATCCTGAAGAAAACAGAACCACCAGGAGCAGTAGTTCCAGAACACATGAATAAGGTTTATTAAACCATCTCCAAAGATTAGTATTTTGTCCCCGCATATGCCCTGGAACTTGGCAATCCAATGCAAATAAGTAAAACTTCCCCATAATTTTTTCCAGCATTAGTCAATCCATATATCCCAAAATTGCCGGTCTTCGTTCCTACTCCATGCTAGGAACAGAAAAAGGTTACCGGCCTGCTGAGACTATGGAGTACTCCTCGGCCACTACTTCTCGTTTCAATAGCCTGCACCTATGGCAAGATGTACTTGCAAAGGAACAAGCTACCTTAGGAACTGTGGAAGTAATGAAGTTATGGTGGGACAAACCAGCCAGGATTGGCTGTCAGGGGAGGACCTAAGCCACCTGATAGGGTGATGTAGTAACCAATATTAGTAGGCTAGAAAACAGTCCCACATCAAAGCAGGGCATGAAGATTTTATGGAAACGTTTGCGCACAATTAGGCAAAGGCAGATGTTTTAGAGGAAGGAAATTGCATGGTGGGCCCCTGATTATACAAAAGCAAAGCAAGTAGTCAGTCAAAGACTTTGGTAGCTTATTGTGAAAGTGGTGGGGGAAGAGGGAGGGGTAAAAGTCATCCAAAAAGGAATGGAGAGGGGTGGATCAAGAAGAGAGGAAAGAATGAATGGATGGAGAGGTTTGGTTAAGATAGTTACAGGAAGTCCTCCCCTTTCACTTGACGTTCAACCCTCTTTTCTCTTGGTCAGCCTCCTCCTCCTCCAGTCAACTTTCTCTGTCTTTTTTTTCCACCCTACGAGCTCTCTTTCCATCTTATTCATCCATTCTGGCAAGCCCATCCCACTCACCTTTCAACTGTGTCACCATGTTAACATTCATTCACACACACACACACACACACATGTTCATACACACCTAGAGATACAGAGGGTGAGAAGAGTTGCATATTATATCATCACATACAGTTACATAATTATGCATACACATAAACAAGTGATATGCAGCTTTACATGTTGTTAAACTGATGCCGGCACCAGCAGAATGGTGCAGTACCAAAATTTTTGTGGTAGTCTATTCCAGTCACTATTTCCTGTCACCAGACAGACTTAATTCCTAAGGACAGAGAGAAGACAAGAAAAGATTTTACTTAATTTCTTGATGAAGAAAACGGGTTATGCTTCCTTCTGAAACAGAAACAACAACACATTTCCTTGAAAAATATTACTTATAAAACATTACATCAAATACAAAAGAAAAATGACCAGTTCAGTATTTACATTACATATACAAACGTATACATATGAATGCATGTATCTGTCAAATCTCTAGAACAGTGCTAATTCTACCGAAAATTGGAAATCAAACCTTGTATAATTTATAAATTAATGAAGCTCTTAAAACTCTGAAATGTTAAAATGAAATGCAAATTGTTGAATGATTTTGTTCTGCTCTAAATTCCTAACAATTTTGTCTTACATAAAACAGAGAAAATGATAGAGATGACAAATTATGGATAACTGTCTTCTTGAATTCTTTAATAAAATATCAAAAGCTTTTAATTGTTTCATAAATGCCTGTAAATAATTTAACATTTAAGATATGGATATTAAATTCCCTAAACAAGTTGGCATTACTATAATATGAATGCTTTTGTGAAAGTATTTCTTACAAAGAATGGGACTGATAATTTGGTTATCAAATTAAATTAAGGTTATATTTTCTGAATAAAAATAAAACTTTTAAGTAAAATAAATACAAACTTTTAATAAGAATATTTATAAACTAAGTATTAAAAAAATGTCTCAAAAGTTGTATATAAACATATATATATATCAATTAGGTACCATAAATCACAAAATAGAATATAACACAAATGAAAATTCAGTTACAAAATATATTTTTTACTTCTATTTAAAAAAAGACATTTTACTAATTTTTTTCTTCTTCAAAAGCTACAAAACTTTTCTATTTTCGTCTTTCTACTTCTGAAGATTATTGTTATAGGGATGTTGGTGATTGTGTGGAGTGTCAAAGAGTTAGAGGGTGTGTGTGGTGGTAATTCCTTTGAAAAGGAGTGGGAGGTACAAGAAAGAAACTCTTCTAAAAAGAAAACGATTTTTTCTCCAAATCAGCAGATATTTATTTACTGACACAGCATTTTTTTTTTCAGTGCTTGCTGCTGCCTCCAATTCCATTTTCTTCTGAAACAGAATGAGACACGTGTACATGTGTGTATATATGTGTATGTATAAACACACATTTTCCAAGATATATGGCCATATTTTCTCAAGTATGGAAGCTATTTTTCTGCTATCAAGAAATATATGTGTGCTGAGCACTAAGAGTAGATGTGTTTGTGTGTTTTTACATTGGGGCAAGTATTTATGTAAAGACACTATCAAGTATAATGGAGCACAAATATAAAAGTAACAGAGTGGATGTGTAATCTTTTATCTAAACACTCTAACAAATATATGACATCATGAATAAATGGTTATACATCTATATATTTATCTTTTTTTTTTTTTTTTTTTTGCTTATCTGTGTTTCTCTTTTTAACTTCCTGTAAAAAATTTCTAAAATATTTGCCCCAGTCTCATAAGGATTTGAAGGATGAAGATGAAAATAGGTAGTTTGTTTAAAACTATAGAGAGGGAGTTTCCATGGCATAATGACTAAAGCGCTGGACTTGCCTTGAAGTAATCAAGTTCAAACTTCAGTGGCACAATTACATTCACTTTGAGACTAATGCCCCTTAGGAAAAGTATGAACCCCTTTATTCTCCCAGCTAGGGGAGGGTTAAATAGTATCATGGCTGTTTTCTACAAGGATGGCATTGACACTAAATAACCCATGAAAGTTGATATGGCATTAAACAGAGAAGGAAACCAAATGAAAACTGCAAAATATTGTTATTGTAGTTATTATACTTTAAAGAAAGTGATCAAAATTTGAATGGTATTAAAGTTGCTGTTTTATTAACAAAATAACTGAAAATGAAATGCTGTGTTGGGATGTTCAGGAAGTAAATAAATAGATAAATAATCAAGTCATATAGGATTTTTAAAACTTAGAAATTTTTAGTACCAGTTAAACTTGAAATTGAAAAAAATGTGATCACCAGAAAAAAGTAAGAAAGAAATCTTTTATAGAAGTGGTTCATTATGAACAAGAAAGAAAAACTTTATCTCAAATTCTGCTGATGAGGCATTTTTTTTTTAGAATATTTTAAATTTGAGTTATATCTTAATAAATGTAGTTAGTTTAACTAACTCTAGATGCTAAATATAAATTGATATGTTTGCTTAATAACTTAGGTTCAATGATAGAATTGTGGTTCCATTTTGGGCATCATTGATTCTTGTTAATTCTCCTCTGGCACCATCCTCTTTCACTGGTGGCAACCTGAAAGGCTGTCTACCTCACCAACTTCTTTTCTGAAAGTTAATAAAAAAACTTGGATCACTTTTTTAATGTTTTTTTAAAATTCAATGATTCTGCAATTCAGAAGCAGAATCATGTAATAAAATCTGGGAATTAATGTGGATGTTCAGGAGTCAACAAACAAAGGGGAAAAGGTAGAATAACAAAGCTATTTATATACAATATCCTCAAATATGTACATGGTCATCAATTTTGAGAAGTATTTTGTTTAGTATATAATACACATCTGCTATAGTATAAGAGTTAACATACAACTCTTGAAAATATTTTGGAATAGATATAGTTAGCAGCCTCGGTATGGAATAATAATGAGCATTAAGACTGAATACTGATTTCAATCCTTATTAGATGCTTCACATTTGCGGCCTTGTGTTATAACTTTGTTAAACTATCAAATAATCAGCCAGTTTCTTACTACTGAGCTTGTAGGAAGATCAGAGTCTAAGAACAAATAAAATTACATTTACATCAATGAATTAGAATTAAAATTTGAATTATTTAAAGCTACCAACTATTTGGACAATGTAAACTTTGTTTATATAGCAATTACTTAGAATAAAATTTAAAATCTCCTTTCACAGGAAAAATCTAAAACTGCTATTTTTCCACTTAAAAGAAAGATCTGAATTTCTATAAATATCACATAGATACACACAAATAAAAAAAGGAAATACCAAAGTTAAATGAAATATCATCATTATCATCATTAGGTTCGTGCTGAAAGCAGAGTTCCCTGACTCTCTAGACATCCATCTCTTTTGTAGGTCTTCTAGAATGCATCCAGTGTCAGCACAAAACAGACATATATAAGTATCACAACCCTATTCATATAGTACCACAGATGGACAACTCTGTAACAATAAAACCTCTACCAAAACTAGAGAAGTCAAACTCTGTAATATTCAACCTTGCTGCTTTTATAGTCACTCAGATATTCTGTTCTGGCTTTTGTCACTAGATGACAGTCTCTGAGAAAGGCAAGTTTTACATGAGCCATACAAACATATAGCAATGGAAACCATCAGATGCAGTAAGGTGGATGAATCCAAAGGCAGGTCAACGGCATGTTTCACCAGATGCTAGGTGGAGAAACCTCATAGGCCAGATCAAATAGTTCTGCTAGGAAAGTACTGCTACTCATTTATATAAGGGTAGCGTCTATTGATAAGAACCCCCCACCACCACTAAATAACTACTGAAGGATTACCATGATTAATTTAAACCATACATCCTTATCATAAGCACTCATAATATTTCCTCTAGTTAAGACGTTCATTTGGGTTAAAATGACAAAGGATACATAATGATTACCTGAATGTCAATAATTCATATTAACCCTTTAGCAGACAAATAATTCTTAAAATCCTTGTACAGTGCGAGAATCATTTTCAGAAAATTTGCAAAATAAAGACTACGTTTGAACAAGTCAATTAATAATATACAAAAAACAAACAAAACAAGGTAATTCAATCAGTAATTGTATATTATATTTCAATAGCATGAAAACAATAAAGTATTCACTTTTAATTAAGATATTTTGCAAAACAACCTTTACACAATCTTACAACACAATGGGGTCTTCTAGTGATGTTTCCACACATAACATTGAATTGGTCAACTAACAGCCAATAGGAAAATGCCTTACATTAAGCTACTAAAAAAAGAACAAAACTGTCACTCTGCCTGCAAAAAGGTTGAGGTATAGTCTATCTTTGCATGTAAATATGTATGTATACATAAGTAATTACACTAAACAGGCGATATACCCAATTTTACCTATCATCCCTAGAGTGCTACTTATAAGAATAAACAGTGCACATTTACTGATGTCAACTTACACTGAATTCACTTATTTTTGCATTTTTGTATCTATCATTAATTAGTTTTCTATTGGTTTAGTTTGTTTAACGGCATATCAATTCCTTATGAGTTATATAATGCCAAAATTTGATTCATTTTTAAATGTTAGTTTATAAGCATAATGATATTTTTAATTTCCCTTGCACTTTTTTGATGGCAGTTTTATTTGTCAATAATCATCTGTTCACATAGAAATAAAATACTAAGTATTCCTATCTAATACAAATAATTTATACACGATTATATGGTTTCAAGTAACAATTTCTATTAAAAAAATAATCATTGTACAGTGTTATACAGTTTCAAGTAACTAATAATAATCCTTAGTAAATCATTATAGTTTCAAGCAACTATTCTTAATTGATTTGCAGTTTTTAGTTTGAATTGAATTTTAAAATAATGAGAAGGAATAAAAAAAAAACAATAAATACACAAGTCTTCTTTTGATAAAAGAAGGCAGCCAGAAACTGAGTGTCACTTCCTGAAATATGCTTCTCTAATTCCAGTTGGTAATCTGTTTTCCTATTTAGTTGGCAGTTAACTTCTAATGGAGCTAACGAGAAAGGATGTGAAAGTGAAGGATGATGATAGGAGAAGAGAAAGTTAGGAGAAGAAAGTAATGAAAAGAAAAGGAAAATATGAAGGAAAAACAATGTTAACCCTTTTGGTGTGGAGATAAACTTGAGTCTCCCAAATATATTTAATATGTGAGGACAAGATACAATTTTAGTTGACATAACTTAAAAATTTTGGATCTTGTGCAATAAATCCCCAACTTTTCAAATGATTCTTGTTTGATATGCTTTATTACTACTACAATTTTAGTAAAACAGTCATTTTTAGAAATATCAGTGAATAAAATATGTTCTTATAAACACACTCATGCGATATATCCCAGAACACCAATAATGTATTGTATTGTAAAAGTGAAACTCTTATAAATTCTTTTTATTTGGAATTTTTTAAAATTTTATAATGAAAAGTGTATTCCAGCCATTAAATGTATAACCAAATGCAATGCAGCAAAAAGGGTAAAAAAAGTTGGGAAACAGACAAAAATTATGAAAAAGTATAAAAACAATGATGAAATTGAAAAAAATAAAAGCAGTATGGATAAAGAAATTGAGAGAAATAAAATTCTACTTCTGTTTTCTAATAGTTGATACATTTGTATATATATTCTATATACTCAACATAATGATTATGGAATAGGTGATAAAAATCAAGGAAAAAAATTGGGGGAGAGAGAGAAAGAGAGAAAAATAGGATAAAAGTTAAAAAAAGAAAGAATAATGTGAACTAATGTAATAATTTTTTAAAAATTGAAAAGAAAGCAGAAAGAGATAATAGCTACATATGAGGGTAAAGAATAAGGGATACAGGACACAATGTGGAGAGATGAAGAGAAAGAAAGAGCAAAATTGAGAGATACAGATTGAAATTAGAGGAGAAAACAGTAGAGGTAAGAAGTTTGTTGGTTGGTTGGTTGGTTTTTATGGGATTTCGACCTTTGTAGGTTATTTAACGCCAAATCCATTTTTATGTCAATAATCTGTTCTATTTAAAACAATTTGGTTTAGCATGAGTACACAGTTTGTCAAAAACATTTCTATTTCAAACTATTCAGTTTAATCAAACAGTTATATATAACAATTCCATTTAGTGTAAGTACGGTTTCAATATCAAAAACAGTTCAATTTCAAATAATTCAGATTAGCATAAGCATGCAATTTAAATGTAGGTACAGTTTAATTGTGAAAAACATTTCTATTTCAAGCTATTTAGTTTAGTTAAGCAGTTCTAATTCAGCTAATTTAGTTTAGTATAAGTACAGATTTTGTTTACACACAGTTAAATGTCAAAACAGTTCTATGTTAAACAATTCAGTTTAGTGTAAATACAGTTTCAATGTCAAAAACCAGTTCTATTTCAAATAATTCAGTTTAGCATAAGCACACAATTTAAATGTAAGTACAGTTTAATTGTCAAAAACATTTCTATTTCAAGCTATTCAGTTTAATCAAACAATTCAGTTTAGCATAAGTATGCTGTTCTATTTAACCCAGAGATAGGGCTCTATCAGTTGCTACCACACAGGGCCAGAGTGAACATGGGAGCAATGGTAATGAAGGGGTGCTCCGCATTCCCCAAAGCCCCAGCATTACTGTGACCTCACCATCACTGTTTAGTGTCATATCCAGGACACTCGTTGTGAGGGGGGGTACCCCTCTGCAGAGAAGCAGTTGGTGTATTCAACAGCCCCAGCCAACTGGGCAATACACTGAGTTAAATGTCAAACAGTTTTATTTCAGATAATTCAGTTTAGCATTAGTATGCAGTTTAAATGTCAAAACAGTTCTATTTCAAACAATTCAATTTAGCATAAATATGTAGTTCAAATGCAAAAAATCAGTATAGTGAAGGATAAGTATTCTACAGCTCCAACCGACTGGGCAAAGGTAAGAAGTACAGTGAGAAAAAGAACAAGAGAGAAAGAGAGAGAGAGAGAGAATGGGAGAGTGACAGAGAAAGAGCAAGAGAAAGAAATATAAACTTATAATTGGAAGAAAAGCAGAGGAAATAAGAACAGTAAAGATAAGAAGAAGAAAAACACATAAAATGGGAAGAAGGCCATAAAACGATAATTTCAAGGGAGTGAATTGGGATAGAAAATTTAACAGTATTCTAAACCCCCCACCAAAAAAAAAATGTAATACATGATATAAGCCAAAATTAAGAAATATACAAGTGTAAAAAAAATTAAGGAAGGGTGAAAGAAAAAGAAAGAGTAAGCTAAATAAAAGAGAGTAAGGATACTAAGTAAAAGTTGTATTTTCTTTTTACCTTTTTTTTGGTTATAAACAAAATGATGAATGCATTTGTACTATGTTACATGTAAATTTATAGTTGGATAGTTATGGTCAAAGGACTGGAAATTTGTCTAGCCATAAAATTTAATAATTAAATTCATAATGAAGTAAAACTTCTATTACCAAGTTAGAACAAATTTATTATATACTGCACAGTTAAAAAGTCCAATTTACAAAATTATGTCAGTGTCCAGAACAAAAATCAAAATATATTCATCTTGACATTTTGTAACATGTTGAGGAAAATGAATATATTCATTTATTATAGGTTTATGCCAAAATTTCTGGCATTTTTTTGCTCAAAAAATTATTTATCAAATAAATTAATCACTTCATTATTCAATTATCAAAGCATTTCCCCTTCTTTGTTGGTGGAGCTTAGAATATGCTGATTGTATCCCCCTGCAGAAGGGTAAGACCCCCCCTCTCAAAAACAGGGGGTGTCCTAAGTATGACACGAAAATGTATCTGGTGGTAAGGCTCCAGTGTTGAAGCTGTGGAGAGTGTAGAGTATCTCTTCATTGCCATTACTCCTAGGTTCACTCTGACTCAGAACTATGTGCAAAATAACTCTTAAGAAATAACTAAAGAAACAATGTAAATATAAATGTACAATATATGCAATACCTAAACTTCTAGGCATAAAATAACCACAGACAGGTTGACATGCCATTAAAACCAATGAATGAATCAAAAAGCATTTTCCCTGGATTTCTTAGATATTATGCTGCCATTTTGTTACGTGTACATTATTTACCCCATCATAAAAAAAGTAGTTTTAGTTTTGATTCAAGAACTTTTTCAATATATTGAACCACTAACCAGACAAGAAATGTTACATAGAATGATACTCTGATTGATTCTAATGGCATGTCAACTCATCTATATTTATTTCATGCCTACAGGTTAGGGAATCATGTTCATATTTACATTTTCTATGTAGTTGTTTCTTAAGTTTTCTTTTTTTGTACATGATCCTACATTGAATACTAATAATTTTGAAGCAGATCAGATTTGAGTTATAAATGACTTGATGATAATTCATGTAGCAAAATGCTGGTGTATTGGATATCTCACGTGTTTGCTTACTTCCAGCTTGAACATTTAAATCAAGTCAAGATTCACTCATTGGTTTTATATATCCATTTGCTTTACTATGTCAGGTTATTGACAGAAAGTGTGTGTGTGTGTGTGTGCCTACATGTAAGTATATACAGTGTGCCCAAAAATCTCAGGTGAAAATTTCCCATTAATTTTTTTAAATTCTAATCTTTTAATGAACCATTTGTATATTTGGCCAGATAAAAAGTTATACACATAAAATTGCTTCAAAAAAAGGTTAAAATTGACTATTTATAATAGAGATCTCAAATGATTTCTTAATCCTAAAATTGAATAAGCAACAAAATTTAATAAAAAGATGAATATAATTTAAAACATTGAATAAATAACAGAATTATGTCTGCAAATTAAGAATGGCAGTTAAGCTTTGCAGACAAAACATTGTGAATATAACAATAAAGATGAAGACAACTGTCTGAAAAGCCTGAATGATATAAAACATTTATATTTATATTTTACTCTTGAAGAAATTGTTGTCGCTTTCAGCATGATTGCACAGCTTAGAATACAGGATTCCAAATCATTAGCCCACCACCTCCATTACTTTGAAAAGGTTTTTTTTGAGGGGGGATAGTCATAGATCACGTCAGTAATACTGGAGACCATCTGGGTCAAATAAGTTCAATTTCTTTTCATCTGTGAAGTGTTGCAAATTATTGACTCTTCTGTTTTTGGATCATTTTCTAAGCAAGATGCTGCCATCTTTATTTATGCATAAATCCTGACTTCTTGATAGTTCATCAGATGATACCTTTATGATATTGAATTTTGTGTCTGCCTTCAAATAAGACAAATAGTTGGGCTTTTTATGAAATTGCTCTGATAACTGATGCCTTCTCATTGCATGTGGGCATCTTCTTGAATCTATCACCTTTATTTTTAGCTCCATAACTTTCTAGACCATACAAACAATTTTTCACAACAGATTGATTAAATAACTCAGTAATTGATTTCTGTGATAACTTCATATGATGAAAGGAGGATTTCTCATAGCGTAGTGGCAAACATATTGAATTGTAACATTGTAGTGAGTGAGTTGGAGCTCCAGTTGTCCATTTTCAGATTAATATCCTTGGGGAAAGGTATGAATCCTCTAATTTCCTTTAGCTATCACTATTGATCTTCTACGAGGATGGCTTTAGCTATCACTATTGATCTTCTACGAGGATGGCTCTGGCATTCAATAACCCAGGAAAGTTGATATGCCATTTATACAAAGAAACCAAACCAAACAATCATATACTTATGGTTAACAATTCAATCAGCTTAGAAACGGAACAGCTTTGTTCTCTTTCTCCTAATTTGAAGATATGATGCCATCTTAACAACAAAAACAGATAAAATGATTGATTGATTTTTAACTGCATGTCAACTTATCTAGGGTTATTTTATGGCTAGAGGTGAGGGAATTGCATTCATTGTATGTTCATAATTACTTTTTTGTGTGGCTGTTTAAGAGTTTTTGCACATGAATACAGATCATTTTTAAATAGATCTATTTTACTCATAGATGGGACCTAAACGAATACTATAACTTCAAAGTCAACCTAGGGGTAATGGCGATAAAGGAGTACTTCATATTTTCAAGATAAATGTTATATTAAAGAAACATCAATAACATATTTCAAATAAACAAGAAAACAAATTAACAAATTTCCTCTGCCATAATATCAAACTTTTCTATGCTTGAATATTTTTTGTATTTCACAAAACAATGATGATGATACTTAACCCACTTTGGAAAGGCATAAATCCATCTCTTCTTCCAACTATGGGTAAATAATAGGGCAAACAAGGTTCTTTAGCCTTGGTTAGGTAACCAGTCTAGGAGAAAGAAAAGCTGTACTCTGCTTAAAAATTAACCTTTGACACATCCTGCTCATGGCAGAGGGATTTAATAAATACATACTAAATTTAGCTTAGCATGACATAATGCCAAAAGTAGAGAAGTGGGTCAGAAAGATTGTGTTGTCATAATTTTCCAAATGAGAAATGATCTAGAAATCAACATTAAACATTTTAGTCTTTTCTTGAGCTTGAAGTCACAAAAGCAAACCTGAAAAATACCAAATAATACAAAGACAGCTTAAATCTACAGTAGCTGATCACAGACTAACAGGTGGAATTAAAATTCATACAAAGAATTAAACATTTTGATATGATTGGAAAGAGACATTTTTGACAAACTTCAATATACGTTTGTTTTTTTTTAATCAAAATCATTGCAAAGACATGAACAAATACATAGATATTAAAAGCAATAATGAAATTTTTACAAGCACATAAATACCCTGATTGTAAAAGTTGGTTCGGTTTTGGGTTTGTACTGTGTTTTTTAACCGTAGGTGAAATGGTTATTATTGTTTAGCGAGGGGGAACCATTTTGTAGGAATGATTTTTGGCTTGTTGTTAGTCTCCTCGTTAAGTTTAAGGGTGAATAAAGGTAGAATGATGAAGAAGTAAGATGGCGATAGTCAAAAGGTATTTTTGGAATAAGGTTTTATTTGCAGCATGGAATATTTGGGTTTGCTTTTGGTGCTGCAAGACTCGTGAAGGGTTGTGAGTATTGAGACAAAATAGAGTTATGAGATGTTGAGAAGGTTGAGATGGCAGCATGTGTCGTCGGACGTGTGAGGGATTGTGTTTTGGAGTCACTATGGTTTTTGTCTGTCTGGTGGAGAGGCATGTGTTGGTCTCCATTAAAGTGGCCTAGAGGTGAATTGAGAGCTAGCGTGTCGAGAGCAGGATTACGCTTAGATCAACATAGCCAATTTTGGGGTGACATAAAGTTGTGCCTGTGCGAGACATGTTGAATGCATCTAATTTATATTCAACTGGGATTCCTTGTAAGGAATCCATAAATTAGATGGGTTCCCTTGTTTGTCCATGTTGCTGCTGCTGCTATTCTAGAGCCGCAGTGAGATGTCTGCACTGGGCGGCATTGTCCAGCTAAAAAGCATCGCTATTGAAGAACGGCCAGTGCGATGTCTGCACTGGTCAGCATTCTCCAGCCAAAGAGAGTGTGTTTGGCAGCTCACAAGATTTGGTGGCCGGAAATAATGGTCCGGGCTGAATAGGATAAGTCATCCTGATTGGGTGAAATTAAGTGTCAAATTAAATTGCACGCCAAACCAAAATACGAAATTTTTCCCTTCTTTACAGTTTCTTTGTTTAAATGGCATATCAACGTTTGTGGGTTATTCAATGCCAAAGCCATTGTTATGGTTTTAACATCCTTCCCAACCCCTTGATGAAATTTAACTTGTCTAAAAATCTTTAGCAAAGATTATATAAACCATGAATTATTTCTATGTGCACTTTTAGTGATTAAAACCTTTACTAAGGAATGTGAGACTTAACTTCTTTCTTTTTAATTCACGGTAGCTATTCTTGTAAAATAACAGAAGTGGTACTATTGAACACATAGCTGGGGACGGGGATAAGGGGGTTCACGCCTTTCTCAAGAGTATTAGTCCAAAAGTGAACACAATAGCGCGACTGGAGTTTGAACTCGCTTACTACAATGTCGTAGTGCAGCATGTTAGCCATAACTCCACCCATAAAAGTAGTAATTTATTAAGCCTCTTGCTTAGATGTGGCACAAGGCCATATAAATGGGGCACCCAATGAGACCCACACCTCGTAAAAGTAGGATGATTAAGTTGGGTCAATTCTTCAAACAAGGAGGGTCTACTAATCAATCTTGAAAAGGATAAATAAATAACCTATATACATAGAGAAGAATAAAATAAATTGCCTAACAGATTGGTAAGTCGATATAAAAACACTTAAAAGAGTTTAGGGTAGACTAGAAATTAGTAACCAAATCCAAATAAAAATGATCGTTTATGTAAGATGATCAAGGCAAATGATATTTAATTAGTCTTCCTGAAATAATTTGAATAATGATAAATCGTAAAAAAAAAGTATTAATACTTTCATTTTTGTTTTATGTGATTTTTATGACATTTTTTTTTTTTTATTATCAGAATTTTATCAGTAAAATTAGAACATTGAAATTGAAACAAAAAAGAAAATGGAAATTAAAATTTTATAATTTTTTCTTTTTCCAATTTGAACAAATTTTACACCCTCAAACTCACCAAAATTTCTTTATTGGAAAAAAAAAAAAAATTAAAACTGGATTTGGTTTTCAATAAAACCAGTTTTTCCAGAACATTTTAAAAAATTTCATATTGTTTCATTAAAAAAAATAACAAATCAAGAGCTTAAGCAAAAACAAGTTGTTTTGAAGTAAATTTGAACGAAGAACAACTTTCATTTTCTACGAAATAATTTATTTTTGATTTATTGAATTTAGTGAAAAAAAATTTTGTTACTTATGCATCTATGTTACCGCAAAAATGCCGATCTTCCCCGAGCATTTCCGGAAAGAATCGGAATATGCCGAAACGCCTAGCTAATCAAATTTAAGATAACATAATTCAATCAATTTGTTTACTAAGTTACAAACAAGTGTAAACATGAATTTATCGCAGCTAAGCGAAAATCTACAATGTGCAGAAATGGTGATCCAATTCTGCCCAGAAAAAAACCTTATTGGCAGAATTAAAAGTTGCCGGGCATGTGAGCATCCTTGCCACCTAGAAAAAAAAAAAAAAAAAAAAAAAAAAGAGATAAAGTTATGCCTGGAGATGCCATGCCGTAACACCAAATGTAGGACCTGGATTATTATTAAATTGTTAGGTGAAAGTACAGAATAGTTACAAAACACACCCTCTCTCCATGGTAAGAATGGATTTCTAAATTAACATGTTATTACTTCTGCACGGTACAATAAGTGCATAAATACGAAAAAAAATATTTTAAAAAAGACAAAAAAATGATACCCCCCTCCACAATAGATAAATCAAAACTATTTTTTCATATTGAAAATTACCATACATTGACTGTTGATTTATTCTTTTGCCCCTGAAAAGGTTGGTACCATATTCCATTAAAAATTGTCTTTTAGTTTGTTTTTTTTTTTTTTTTTGGTCTTCATGCGTTTTGTCAACAAATTGGTTGACTTATTTTATCGTCTGCTTACTTAAATTTCGTTCCGGAATATTCCGATTTTTTCCGTTATCGCCCCGGAAACGCTCGGCTTTTTTGCAGTAACATAGATGCATAAGTACCACATTTTAAAAAATTATTTTAATTTTTTTAACATTTTTCGACGGTTTGGAAAAAGTCTAGAAAACAGAATATCAAAGATCATTTCGAAAGTAAATAAATAGGTATTCAGTTTCACATCAAATATCTACATAGTAAATCGGTTGCCCCATTCCTACGGCCTTGTGCTATATTTAAGAAAAAAAAAAGTAAATTAAACATCTGCTGTCATAAATATCGAAACAAAATTAGTCCGAATCTTTTTTTAATTCCAAGTCGAAACGTCAATGGACGTCTCGAATGGAGTAATAACAAACTAAACAAGCAAGTGAGTTCGGGTTTCATTGCTTGCACCATCAATTCGGCCTTGTGCCACAACAAAGAAAAACTTAGTAAATAATTAACTCGAAACTTCATTTCCATTTGAGAGTCAATTACATTTACTTCCAATTTGAATTTTCCAGACGATGAAAAAATTTCCGTAATAAATGAATCAGATCAATCTACATAAGAAATATTCATGTTTTAACAAAATTTCGGTGATTAACTTAAATAAAAACATTTATCAGACATTTTACTGTTTGAATAATAAACATAACTCAATAACTCCTTTTTATTAAAAAAAAAAATTAAATTAAAAAGCTTTTTAGCATAAAAATTAAAATAAATGAAGCAACATGTAACAACTTTTTGTTTATAAAAGATTTTTTTTTTTAAAGTTGTTTTTATTTAATAAATTTACTCACCACGGCAACTTTTATTTTATTCAATTTTTTAAAATCATGTTTTGTTAGAAACGAGATCATTTTTCGAAAATAACTCAACTCGTCACAATTCCAATAATTGACAACAGCGAAGAATTGACAATTTATCAGTCTCCATTCCAACGGCCAAATAAGCTAATTAGAACTATTTTCTTGTGTGTGATTAGGGCGGAGAGATTAAAAAAACATCAAATATCATTGCATTTTTTAAATTTGTCACCAAAAATTACTTTGTTATAAAAATAATATTTCGAAATACAAAATTATTGGAATACATTTTTAAAGCGAAATCTATGCTTAATTAAGAAATTTCACGTAACTACTTACAACAATATGACGCAATTATTTACATGACCCCCGTGACCAGCGTCTCAGGCAATATTGATTATTGATTCTTGGAAGAAGGCTTTCGGGCAACAAGGTAGCCTAAAATATAATCATTTTTCAGCGAGAGCTACAATTCCATTAATATACATAAAAAAAACAACAAACAAAACAAAAACTACAGCAAAAAACAAAAAAAAAACAAACAAAAAACAAAAAAAAACAACATAAAAGCAACCCAACAAAACTGGTACAACTTTTGGAAGGAAGTCCAGAGCGACAGTGTCAAAACTAAAGACCATGTCTGTGCCAAAATATTCGATACTGAAGAAGAACCAAAATTTAGGAAAGGTAAATTTAATTAAAGAAATAAAAGTGTTGATGATTCTTAGTGGTATTCGTAGAGATTTCAGAAAGTCTTTCATGCAAAAAAAACTGTTGATTGTGATGGAGTTGATTTTGCCTCGGACTTAGATCTGTAAAATTTTGGAAAGTTTACAACTGGATGGAAGAAAACGCCGTCAAAACATCTCCATTAATAATTCTAAGCACTTCAAAGATATATAAAAATAAAAAAAACTGGAGTAAACGCCATTGTAGTTGCTCTGAATAGAATTAGCAACAGTTGCGACAACTCTTACTTCTGAAATGTTTCATTTTGCAGAGCTTCGAAGATTGGAGTTTGTGTATTTCTGGAGCTTGTGAAGACTGGAAAGGATTTACGATTCACTGCCTTCTAAGGGAAGGAAATCAAGGTAAGAAAAAAATTCTCTGTGGAAGTCTGTGTGTCATGACTCATGTTAATTTTGTGCAACGTCATTTTCGATAAAATGTTAAATTTCCCAAACACTTCATTATTTGCTGTATATGTACTTAAAAACCCCGATTTATGTCTTACTTGAAAATAAAAAATAACGTTATTAAATTGTAACATCGTAATACATTAGTTTCCAAATGTGACTTTTATAACTTTGAGCGGAAGTTAGTTTGAATTTGAGGATACTTTTATGAAATAAATGTAAAATCAGTGCTTGTCGAGAATAACACAACAATGAAAATTTTTGTCAAAGGCCGGAAATATGGTGAACTTGTAGGGAACGAATAAATAAAAATTTTTTTTAAATTGAATTAAAAAGAAAAAAGGAAAACTTAAATTTGCAGAAACTCGTAAAGGTCCCTGATGGGAAAAAGGGATGACGCATGCGTAAAGAAAAAAGGCATCCTCTTGACAAAGAGGAACAGGCTTTCTTTCTTTTTTAGGCGGTGACCAGCGATTTGACGATACCTTAGTGTTTCCGGAAATGGTTAATTTCTCTAGCACTATATATTATTAGGCAACACAAATGAATTACGAAACTTCTTTTTAACAACACAACAAAGAACGGTTTATTATAGTAGCAGGCGTAAAGGAGTGAGAGTAAAAAAGTGTCCCTTTGTGTCGCTGGTCAGTATGCTGGTCCTTGGTTTGTAGGAGGCGTGTATGTGTGGGGTTTGAAGGTTTTTTTATGAAGGTCAGTGGCTAAGGGCAAGGCTGTGTTGCCGTAAGATATCTGACTCCATATTTTGGTTATATTATTTTACCCCACGTTGACTGGCCGGCGGAATGTCTTGCCCAAAGAAAGTCCATAAGAAATATACAAAAGGAAAAGATAAAAACAGATAAGAGACGAAAACATTTCTTTCATAATTTCCTTTATTTACTTGGTGAATGGACTAACCAACGCTACGTCCCAAAACATAGCGTGGTGTCCAAAACACCCGACAGTAAAATCGGTGTTGTCGGTTCGACGTCACTACCCGAAAAGAGAGGTCGGTTCACCGGCTCCAAATTCGCCACTTCAAAATCCTTCTAATTTTGGCGCGACCGCTTCCCATTGGCTACTTTACATTTCATTATTTTTCTTTTTTTTTATTTTAACCGGATGGATGCGTGGAGCCTTATGCGTGGCGACGCGTTTATACATTTTGTATCTGGCAGCCGACGAGTCAATATCCGGTTGGGAGTTTTACCGTTAATTCCTAAATCCCCACATATGGAATACACATTTTTTCTAGTCTTAAAATAAGCAATAAAAACATACATAAGAACATTCTAGAAATTTAGGATCAAAACCGTATTAGCATTTAAAGTACATTTTTATATTTTTCAACCAATCAGCTAAAAACATAGAATAGAACATTCTAGAAAATTAGGATCGGAAGTGAACTAACAGAAAATATTTAGGCTCGAAAATAAATTAGTAAAATACAAATCTGATTGGTCAATAAATTTCTACGCGCCAAAATTTTAGGACGATTATTTGATCCACCTGTAGGATATAAATAACACAAAACACACAGCTTACACACAAAACGAAGACACAGATGAAGACAAGCCACTAAAGCAGTAGCCGATACTGTGTCCGACAAATTCCTTCCCTTCCTCAACTAAAGTTCATGACCTCTCTTCAGATGGCCGAGAATCACATTCAAAAGAAAAACCCGACAAACTTTCTTTCATCAACGAGACACGCTGTCGCCACAATCATAAAACCCGCTATGAACTTAATGTAAGTAAGAACGACTTATTTACGGACTCCGTTAACATGAACATACACACATCTTTAAACAAATTTATTTTCTTCTTGCCAAACTTTATTTTCCAAAAGGCCATTTACACATCATGTATTTTATTTGTTTTCATATTTTGTTATATGCATATTAAATTGTTTGTTGTTTAATGTTCGTTGTGTTTTATTCCATTTCTTTTACGCGATTGTAAAGTTTTGTGTTGTATTTGTGGTGGGAATAATTCAGAGAGCAATACCCGTAAATTACGGACGCACATCTACTGAAATAATCCAAATTACATACAACCCCCACACGTGTTTGAAGCTAACAGCAGCGGGTGTCGCTGGTCAGTATGTTGGTCCTTGGTTTGTAGGAAGTATGTGCGAAGCTGGCAGTGAGCGAAGGGTTCCAAGTGGAATCAGTGGCACTCATGTGAGAGAGATGTGTTTCTGCTGCTGGCTCAGGGCTCTCTGACTTTGTCCGTTCTACCAAAAGGGACTAGAAAAATAGTTCTTGAGAGGAAGAAGGAATTAATGCGCTCTGCCAGTTGATTGGTCAGTGAGTGACCAACTTTCTTAGCAGGGGCATTGATTCGCGAAAGGAAATAGATCTGTGGCTGCTACAATACCATTTTGCTGTCTGGTATTTGGGCACCACGCATATGTCATTGGACGTGGCGTTGGTTAGTCCCTTTCACCCAGTAGCAGTTCTCTCTCGGTCAGCATTATGCTGAAATATAAAAGACCCACAAATGAACTACAAACTAACCCTTACCGGACTTTGACTAACTTCCAAAAGAAAACTAACTATTATGGAAGCCCGAAATACCAAATGAGCACAAACACGTGCATGAAACGATTAACGTATTTTTGACACCTTAACTGGGGGATTCAACCATTTCAATGTATTCAGGAAAAATTCCCTCATCCATGAAATGATTGTTGAACCCAGTAAATAAAGGAAAGTATAAAAGAAATGTCTTCGTCTCTTATCTGTTTCTCTCTTTTGTATAATTCTTTTGGGACTTTCTTGGGCAAGGCATTGCACCGACCAGCCAACTTGGGGTAAAATAAAATAACCAAAATATGGAGTCAGATATCAAACGGCAACACAGCCTTGCCCTTTGCCCGTGACCTTCAGCCTCTTACCCCACAAACTCAGTGAGAATGGAACTGATTAACAATGGTTGGCTAATCTAGCTTGCTAACTATTACAAAATTTCCATCAACAAGAGTAATATGGTACAACTTTTTTTTTTTACTGAACTTAAAGACCATGTCTTCAACTCATAATTCAATAATTGACCATATTTCTTTAATCTTTCCTTTAACCAATCGCTAAGGTGACGACTTAGAGCCGATATATGATATTATGGACTGTTCAATAAAAAGTATTGCAAATGACAGAAACTTACATTTATATGGATGGTACATTTTATGTATTTTATGTATTTTTCGTATTTTATCAAAGAAACAGAATTTTTTCTTTGTTGTGCCATTCTGTACAAGCAGTGAAACACAGCCTAGAAATAATGATATTTTTCTATGCTATATAAATTGTATTTTATAGTTTGATAAGTAAATCAAAACTATAATACCAATAGTAAGTAAAAGTAAAGTTGGCGACCATAGTCGAGGGTAACCCGAAAGCTCCCTTTTCGATAGCTACTACACCAATGTGTAGGGGAGGGCGCTAATCCTTTCCCTAGATTGCTCTACTTTACCCTTGATCCGTACCTTATAATGCTGAGTGTTAAGCAAGGAGGCATCAAGTACCATTTTTTGAGTCTTTGGTATGACTCGACCTGGGATTGAACCCAGGTCTCCCGGGCCATTGGCGAACACTCTAACCCCTAGGCCAATGTCCGGTATTAAACATTGAAAAGATAATCGTACAAGCGTGTATTTATTTGTGAAACCGTATTAGAAGTCGTCATAGAATTTATTATTATTTCTTTTTATCATTTAGTGAATTCGGACTATTTGTCTTCACTATTGTTTTATTCACAACGTTTCGGCTGATGCATCTATAGGATTTACACTTTTATATTTTTAAAATGGCCGTGATACAAGAAAATTCTAGAAAATAGGATACTGATTCACTTGTCCCCGAAACAAAGATGGTGGACACCAATAAACTAATTAGTTTCGAGAACATATTAGTCAAGAAAATCACGTGATTTATACTCTCAACTACGTCTGCATCTTTGATTTTATCCTGCGCATTTGGAGCCGATCACATAACCAGGATTAACTGTATATACTCACGACTGTCAATAACTCACTCTCTCTTACATTCTGACTTCCAGAGACAGCTTGGCTTTACCAGCTAGTGACACACAGCTCAATACACGCAACATGAATGTATATATACTCTGCGATTTTTTTATTTCCTGTTCTGCCTTTTCGGCTGGAATTGTTCCAGTCTCGCGCACAGCCTCAGATATTTCGTCAAATCCCGAAAGAGACAAACGACCAATATGGGAGAAAACACGTCTTCCTAAAATGCATTTATAGTCTACAGGACACTTTTAATATTTAGTCTTTCACCATAATATTCGTGTTAGTTACATACACACACGCAGAGGAATATTTAATAGGATATATTCGAATATTCGTAATGTTTCATTTTATGTACTTGTTATATAAATTTATTTTTGTTTGTATTGCTTTCTTTTGAATGTTCTTTTGTCCGCGTCGCTTACTTTTCAATAATGAGCCAACATAAGTTGTGGGAACAAAATATCCATCAAACATTCACCACACATCCTTCACATGATTTTTGTCGAACTTAGAAGCCCACATAGAACTTCTAATTGAACCTTTTATTTAATCCACGGGGGCGGAGTGTTCTAATCCCAATAACCATAACAGGAGGTGCAAGTGTTAAACTATCATAAGTATTCCTTGTTATTGACCTTTTGTGAGGATTGAACCTGCAGCATACTGATCATTTCACTTAGAAGCTCTTTAACTAAATTGGTACTTATGCATCTATGTTACCGCGATAAAGCCGAACTTTCACAAGCGTTTCCGGACCGATAACGGAAAGAATCGGAATATGCCGACAAAACGCCTAGCCAATCAAATTTAAGCAAGCAGACGACAGAATAATTCAATCAATTTGTTGACAAAGTTACGAGAACAGTATTATTCAAGCAATTTTAAACAACATGAATTTATCGTAGCTAAGCGACAATCTGTGAAAAAGGTGATACAATTCTGCCAAGAAAAAACTGGTGCTTATGCACTTATTGTACCGGGCTATTTTTAAATAGTATTTTCAAGTTAAATTCAAATGTTACGATATCTTTTTTTTTAATTAAATTGTTAGGTGAAAGTACAGAATAGTTACAAAACACCCTCTCCTCCCCATGTTAAGAATGGGTTTCTAAATAATCACGTTATTATTTCAGCGCGGTACATGCGAGCATCCTTGCCATTTAAAAAAATATGAGAAAAAGCTAGGCCTGGAGATGGTCTTCATGCGTTTTGTCGGCATATCCCGATTCTTTCCGTTATCAGCCCGGAAATGCTCGTGAAAGTTCGGCTTTATCGCGGTAACATAGATGCATAAGTACCACCAAATTCCCTTAACCATAACGGGAGGTACAAGTGTTAAACTATTGTAAGTATTCCTTGTTATTGACCAGTAGTCAGGATTGAACCTGCAACCTCCAGATCATTTGACTTAGATCTTTAACCAAATTCTCTTAACCATATTATTTACCTGTAGTCAGAATCGAATCTGACTTCTAAGTGAAACCATTTGGGGGTTGCAGGTTCAATCCTGATTACAGCTAAATAACAAGGAATACTTATAATTGTTTAACACTTGTACCCGGTTATGGTTAACGGAATTGGAACAATCTACTCGAGTAGATTAAATAAAGTGTTCAGTTCGAAGTTCCGTGTAGGCTCCAAAATTTTTGACATCGTCCACCGGGTCAAAGTCGTGTCGCGTCCTTATCTCGTTAGCACTTTCATATGTCATGATCAGGGTATGTGTCTTGGTACTGTGAAGAATCTAGTTGATCAGTTTATGACAGATGGCCAGTGATGAAAGTTAAGCTGACAGAGTTAATTTAATGGAAGACCATAAATCGCGGTCACTGTATCTAACTGAGACGATGACGAGTTGCTATTCCCTCTCATTAAAATGAACTTTGCATATGTTCTCTGCGCTGTTTTAAATAGTTTTCTGATTCGCTGATATAGGACGTCTGGTTGCAGCATTAGGTGCTACGAAAATTACACAAAAGTTTTGGCACGGCGAAAGAAGAGGGCAAGATATGTGTTTATCAATTACAATCTGCTCACAGGCATTACAAGTTGACTCCATAATCAATTCTAGGAGGAAAGATTGATGATCATAGGATACGGATAATCCTCCTTAAAAGTCACTTGTATATGGCGAAATATTGATTGTAATCAACAATTTTAATGGCATCGTCGAAATCCTTCGAATAAGAATTAACATTATGATTTTTGATTTGGACGAATTAAAGTCCAGTTCTCGACAATTAGTGTCCACTGGTCCTCTTGTTACATCATCTAGGCACTATATATTTAATAGAGTTGTGATACTGCATACTATGTCATCAATGTTAAGGGTAAAAAGGAGCGGGCCTAAGGTGTCTCTTTGCTGGGTTGCCGGTAGAGGAGGATATGATATTGTCAGTAGTCATAGGCATGCAAGAGACTTGTAAGAGAGATTGGCTAACGAGCAGGTAGTTGAAAATATTTGCGACAAACTTCGCATAAAATTGAAAACAATTTTTATATAGTTTCACCAGAGGACTTCGAGTATTAGTCGAATCAAGCAGAGGTAGAAAACCCTCAATGAATTGATGATTTTGCACTGGTCTCAATTCTTGTCTTGTTTTATAATAGATTCGCAGATGACTTTCCTTGCAAGTTTCTCCAAAACTTTGCCGTATGCTGCTGTCCTTTTTTTTTTTCCCGACAGTCAGATGTGCTGTAAAAACGAAATTCAGGGCATAAGAATTCAGGTTCTCTTGCAAAAGTTAACTGGTTTCAGTTATTTGAAATGAGACCAAATCCTTAAGGTGACTGGGCATGAGCTCGTCTACACCCCCACTAATACTTGCAAAGAAGGACTGACTTAAAAGAATGATATCTCCCTTGGAGACTGTTGGTATTTAGTGAAAGAATAAGTCCAAAGGGAAATCAACATGCTTCAGACGGACGGTGTTCAAAACTATTACTCTTACAACAACAGAAACATCACTATCAATCGGTTTAGCATTTATGCAGTTACGTAAACGCTTTAAATCAGAGATGATGGTGGTGGTGGTTTCAAATAAAAATAATCAGAATCTGATACATTTGGAATAAATGTTTGGGTTTTAAAGACTGTTACATTGTTTATGGTTAGTTTTGCCAGAGATAGATTTCCTTCGTTCACTGGTACCATGCTGCCCAAAGACTAGTTGAGCAAAATAGAAAGGCAGTTCCAGTTACACGTGTGAGTGGTGTCAATGGAAGAGGCGAGGGTATCGGCTGTTACTATACATGTTGTATTAATGATTTTCAATGAAATTTTATGTAGACTTCTAAGACATGCGATGTTTTTAGGGAAGTTTGGGCGTCATTCTGTGACCCACTGTTCGCTGTTGCCCTGTCAGTTGCTGCTGATCAAGCGTATTGGAAAGGCTCTTGTTGCATTTCTATGTCGAGAAAGCTTTTGGGGTTCATTGGGTCAGATTGACGCGGGATAAATGAGGGAAATTATTGTACCCCAAACAAGTTCGACTTTTTTTTACGCTTGTTAATGCTATTGCATAATTATTCCTGATTTTATAGAGAAGGGCTGGTAAGGACATACAGCAGTTTTTCTGTATTTTATTCGCATGCAGTGGATTTAACTACATTTATCTATATTCATTTATTTTTATGATAATTTTGTTTTTGATTTTTAAAGCTTCTATGAATTACTATAGATTATTTACCTTTGTGATTTTCTCCTGAAAATAAGATAAAACTGGATATAGTTACATCTAAAGAATTGCTTACACACGAAAACAATGTAAAACCATAAAATTTTCTACCAAGTATTGTTTATGACTGTTTCGGTAGTGTAATTAACTTACACGTACTAAAATAAGATTAAAACGAAATAAAAACTACAATAAATCATATTCATCTGATACTTAATTCAATTTTTTTTGTAGATTTGCCGATAAAAGTAAATATTAACTTAAAACAGTCTAATTCCGCGTTAATTAATGAAAACTTGATTGTCATAATTTGGGCTATAATCATTTTGCCACATCCTCACAAAAAAAAGAAACTTAAGAATGACATTATTCTAATTAAGTTTTAAAAACAGATGTTGAAAAGATTACAAAATTTTATGATTATCGACTAAATCCTTTTTTCTTTTCTTTTTTTGCCTAATCGAATTTTTCATTTGATATGATAAATGCTATGTCATTATTTTATATGTCCAGCTCGAAGAGTTACCTATAAACCAAATGAGTTATGTTTACATGGTGTTTTAACTTATATATACAGCCTGGAGATATAAAAGACAAAAGGTTTGCTAAAGAATTCTGCTAATAAAGTGATGTTGTCAAAGCAGTATATAAACGCAAGCACGCGAAAGCCTCGCTCTCTTTCCACATACTACAAGCTTTGAAACAGAGCTGATTATGGTCACACAGGACAGGGACTTTTCGTCTCCAACAAACTTCCCACCGAATTGAACTGGACATCATAGAACAATACACTTCTTAAATAAATAATTCTTCATCGAAAACTTCCATCTCTCTGACACATACTTACGCATGCTTAAGACATTCCTACACTTTCTTGTAGTCATTCTGTTGGCTCAGACAGTAAGATATGTTGTTAATTCGTCCTGAATAGTTCTTATATCTATTCTGTATGAGGAAACTATATTACAAACCTCTATTCCTTTACATTTAATTAAATGTGATTAATATTTTAGAAAGACAATCAATAACTTTTTTCTTTAGAACTTTTATGTTTTTTTCCTATTGAAAATGTACGTACCCCAGTCACCTAGGGCTGAAGAATACACCGATTGCATCTCAGTGGTGTAGTAAAACCTTCCCTCTTCTATTGAATAACCTTAATATGACACTATACCATCTGATGATGAAACTCTAGACCTGGAGCTTTGGAGAATGCGGAGTATCTATTCACTACTCCCAGGTCCACTCTGATCTTGAGTTGTTGTACCTATTAGGGTTTCCTCTGTGCGTCAAATAGAGTTGTTTATACTTGAAACCATTTAATTTTCTGCGAACAAATGATTAATATTAAATTGAATTAGTATTAGATAACAATACTTAAAACCAATTAACAGTGTGCGAAAAAATAAACTCTGGGTCTTAATAATAATGTTACCTACAAGCTATTTGTTTGCATACATGTATTTACTATAAATAGAATTTGGCTTTAAATAACATTCAAGGTTTGATATGCCATAAAACACAACCAACCTAAACATGTACGCAGGATCTACTGTAGCAAACGCTAATTCTTATCAAAAGATAAATCCACATAATAGAGATTAACCAACTATATCCATTATATTATGAATATCTTATGAAGTTAATATTCTTCTGTGAAAATCTGTTGTGATAATATTTTGAATAGGATCCAGTTTTTTGGCATTTATAATGTGTTAGTAGAGTAGACTTTTACAAATACACGGACTGCTAAAAGTAGAGTAAGACTACTAATAGAAACGTGCTGTGAGATTCTTTGCAGTAAAAGAGCGTCTGTTTAGTCCCCCTAAGCCTAGTGTGCTACTTAAGCATGCGTATGAAACCTAAAATTGTCGACATCTTTTCTAATCTGGATTAGAAAAAACTTGACAATTTTAGGTTTCATTGCTTTAAAACTAAAACCTCACTATAAAATATACAGGAAGTAGATAATTAAGACACTACCTGTTAAAAGTTACTTCACAAATACCGTAATTATAAGGTAAACTATTTCGAACTTTTGTTCACTAAGTGTAACGAAGGAAGTATGGCATAAGTAATTGTCTTTATTGAATAATCACACAGAATTCAATGAACTTAAAGCGGTTGTTAGTTTAATTGGATACTTCAAAGATCATATACCGAAACTTATTCTTGATTAAGTATAAAGCGATTACTAATTGAATGCATTTATACTTGTGCACGGAAAGAGCAATAAAGTTTACAATTAAATGAAAATTAACTTGTATAAAAATGAATAACGGATTTAATAGACAAAATATAGAATTGAATGAATTGATACATATCTTTAGATTGAATGGATGGATGCGTATACATGCTATCGGTAAGTTGAATGATAATAGGTCAACTTAAGAAACCAGAGGAAAATGTCAGAATAGAGAGACAAAGAAATAGGAATTACTAAAAATAACAAAACTCTCTCGAGATTTGGAATATGACCAAATGAGGTTTATTTTTCAACATAGCCCCCCCATCCTCTTGCAATTCACACTTCTTTCATCAGTGTTGCACTGCTTGGATCCCGTTGGTAAGAAATTCATTAATAATAGATATGACGTCATCATATGAACTTTTAAGCAACTTCTTGAAAACGGTCTGAAAATATTAAAACTGCACAAGAAATATTCAATGGTATTTTTTTAAAAAGAATCTTTTAAAAATATTTATCTCTAAAGAAGTGTTTCAAAAGTTCATACTAATCAAATTTTGTTCCACGATTTTAACGGTCTGTCAGCTGGGGTTGCACCTCTGCAGAGGGGGGTAAGACCCCCCCCACCAATGAGGCCACCTGTTGGCCGTGGGTGGTGACCCGTAAGGCGTTAGGACGGATCCCTGGTGGTTGAGCAGTCATTGATCCGGCGACAGAGTGGTCAATGGCTTGCAACACATCACTTTGACTCTTACTTGGTCTGACGGGTGGTTGGATAGGCCCGATTCGATCACCCAGCTAGTCATGTCAAGCCCTAGCACCTATATGTTTTATCCCGACCGTACTTTTAAATCAGCACTTGCAGCAAGTTCCCAACTCTTATCTTTGCCCAGTCGGCTGGGGCTGTTGAATACACTGACTGCACCTCTGCGTGCTTATGCTAAATTGAATTGTTTGAAATTGAACTTTTTTTGACATTGAAACTGTACTTACACTAAATTGAATTGTTATATATAACTGTTTGAATAAACTGAATAGTTTGAAATAGAAATGTTTTTGACAATTAAACTGTGTACTCATGCTAAATTGTTTTAAATAGAACTGATTATTTACATAAAAATGGATTTGCGTTAAATAACTTACATAGGATGATATGCTATAAAACTCAACCAACCAACAAACTCTTATCTGTTAGGTGCTAGAAGGCGGTGGCTGAGGGTCAATTGCGTTGAGAATAGGAATTTGACCAGTGCTGAGAACTTGAAATTGGCAACGGTTTGGAAGCCTGCCCTCAACTCTAGTATACTGGTCGCGTATCCCCGTCTCAACCAAGGCGAATGGGTTACCCCCGTGGTTTATTCCCAACACAAGTTGGACTTCATGGTGGGTGGAGGAGCGCAGGGCCAGTGAAAAATATACAGCATATATAGCGTCTTTAAACAAAAAATCTAAACGAAACCTCTCAGAATCACTCGGAGAATGAGGAAGCAGACTTTTCCAGATTCATTGTTATTGAATCTTTGGAGGAGCTCTGCTTAGCCAAATTCTCGTCTTGCCCCATAGAAAAAGTAATATCTACAAGAGCTAGTCAGAAAACTGATAAGAAAACATGGAATGGCAACCTACTTGTTGAGGTAGACAGCCGGAGACAAGCAGAAAACATATTAAGAATAAAAACGTTTCATACGACGAAATGCAGAGCCTACCCGCATGAGAAACTGAACACTTCCAAGGGAGTTATCAGGAGTAGAGAGTTGGCATTGGCTACAGAAGACGAGATAGCATCAGCCCTGGGAAAACAGGGAGTTACAAATATAAAAAGAATCTCCATCAGAAAAAGCGAACAACGAATCCAGACCAACACTTACATCCTAACATTTAATAAGCCCCGTACTCCCAACGAGGTGAAGATCGGCTATTGTCTCGAGAGAGTTGAGCTGTACGTTTCAGCTCCCCTGAGGTGTTTCAAATGCCAAAAATAAGGACACCACAGGGAAGTCTGTAGTGGACGACAGACATGTGCCAAATGCGGTGAAAAGGACCCGGACCACGTGGCGGATGATTGCTTAAAAGAAATTACATGTGCAAACTGCCGACAAGATCATCCGGGTTACGCAAGATCTTGCGCTATTTACCAAAAAGAGTCGGAAAGTCAATATAATAACACGACTGGAGTTCAAACTCGCTTACTTCAAGGTCGCAATCCAGCATTTTAACCATTATGCCCCCAAGACGTGTTTTGAATTGATGAAAATTAAATGAATTCCAACTCCAATATATGATTTTCTTTCCCAATTTTTCTCCCTCTAATTTTGTCTTTTATTTTAAGACACCAGTGGATTTTTGGCTTCATTATCCAAATTGTTTTATCAGTTCAATTCGACCTTACCGCTATAACGATAGCTATTACCTCAAACCCTATACCAATTATTATCACTGTTAATAATAATAATTATAATAATAATAATAATAGTTTTAGTAGCAATATACTAGTAGTAGTCGTAGTACTAATATTTTTTTATCCGGTACAAGATTGTATTTCTACTTTCGCACAATATGATTTTAAAACTAAGAAAATTTGCTTCAAAAGATAAGTTTTTAAAAAAATTATGCCGAGTGCTATACAATGTTTTTTTTTGTTAGGAAGCAAGTTGGCTTATTTTCTCTCCCCCCCTCTCTCTCTCTCAAAGAGAGAAACCATCTGCTTTTTAATTCTTCCCCTTCCGCCACCGCACAAATCCGTAATTCTACTGAGGAAGCAAAATTTTTTGCAAATCCACACAACAAAGATAAAACTTGGGATACTGACATTTATCATAATCAACTTCTGTCCACACAGTGAATTAAGATGCTAACATTGAAATGAAGCATTCTCTCTCTCTCTTACACACACACACACACACACACTGATCTTAAGAAAAAAAGAAAAAGGCTATGTAAGTGTCAACTAATCCCAAACAATGTGGTTGATATGCTATTAAGCACCAACCCACAAAACAATGCTTATCAGAGATTTATACTATTTGGAAAATTCAAATTTTACAATCTTTCAAACAGAACAATCCTAGTGGATATGGAGTGCCAAGTGTCTCGATGTTTGAACTTGAAAAGCCAAAGTTAAGAATCAAATTTTCTTCCAAAAGCTATTCTAATTTGTAGTTGTTCTAAAAGACGTTTATACCAATAACACCATTACTAATATTTACATAACGCATAAAATTATAAATTATGGAAAGACTTTATCTTAAAATGTGACGACTACAACTAGCGTCAATCGAAGACTATACGTGGTGAATTGTTTTCTGTAGCTAAAGTATTATAAGTTTTACAGGATGCAAGTTTAATCATTTTCTAAACTACTTCTCAATTCTTAATTCCTGCAACTAATTTGAAGATCGAAGAATAGAAATGAACGAAAACATATCTCTTTGGGACGGGAAAACTGGTCTGCAGGGCGCAAGAAAGTGGCCAGTCGGTGAGTGTCGCTTGTCGGAACCAAAGCGGGGGTAAAGTGGTGATTTTATTGCATTCTATGAATCATTTGCCCTAAATTAGTTAACAGTTAAAGATTAAGGTGCTTGTTTCATGACGAAAGAGGAATTGAATTTGACGAAACACAGACCCTTGCAACTCTACCAGTTCAAATTAAAAACAAAATGACAAAATGTAATGTATACTTAATTAAACTTAAAAATGAATAAAAATTTCAATGAAAAAAAGAATTTGTCGTATTTTATGGCTTATAAAAAACGCTTTTTCTCCAAAAAATATTCCCGAAAATCACGCTGTCTCTAATAAGATCAAGAGTCTGGTTTGGCTTATTGGCTCGTAGAATTCTAGTGCTGCAGTGTCCCTTAAACCGCAGATATATTCGCAAATGTAAGCAAGGTGAGGATACTTCTACATCAACAACGAAACTCTTTTCGAAGGTAACAATGTAGATTAGTTGCAGTTAATGGTATTTCATGTAAAATAACACAAGTCAGGAAGAAAATTATGTGACAACGCTTAATTAGACATGTACCTAAACAAACCTATTAAATTTTTTAGATGTAAAATATTGGGAATTAATAAGGATATGAATGCATATGAAACTTTAAAAATGACCTGGTAATAGGGAAGGGCTACGAATGTCAGGTGAAGGGGTTTCACCTGACATTCGTTGTTTGAACCCGTTTATTTTTTAAACGCTTCTCCAAATTGAGGTCATAAGCCGTCAAATTCAGTAGTTGTATCAAATATCTCATTATTTTATAGTGAAAGCCTTATCTGTGTCCAGCAAATAATTCAGGTAGTGACAATTCATTAACGATTACTTCAATAAAAGGTGTTAATGACATTGCGGATTTTAAGCTTTCGCAAAACCAGGTATGAGGGTGTTTTTTTTTTTTTTTGACTACTTATCAAAAAGACTGGAGGAATTCTTGTTAACAAAAATTATGCAAGACACATTGGACATTTTAAAAAGTAGCTACCGTTCAATTTTAATCACAGCAGTGGTTATTTAATAATATCTTATGTTTAAGTAACGGCCCGATCTTATAAACTCTTAGTAAAAAATCTCGGGTAACTTCTTTTCCTGTCTCTCTCCTGGAGCGACGCACCAGAATGTACGCCTATTCTTCCCACTTGTTTAAATTTACAGTCAAAATAATAATTTTTTTTGCTTATTACTTTAGATCTTTGATTTCACTTTACAAGTTTTTATTTATTCATTTTTTCGGTAGGAATTGGGAAAGATATTAGTTTTTAAAGCGACTGTAACTAGATGTACGTATCGTGTAGATACATATGAGGGTGTACTGAAAAGTTCAGAGGATGACGTCATATCTGCTGTTGTTGACTTTTGATCTATGGGATTCAAGCACTGCAGCTCCAATAGAAAAAGTGTGTGGATCGCTTGGGGAACTACGTTGAAAAATAAGTCTTATTTGGTCACATTCCATGAAACTATCTTGGTCAGCCTATGAGCTTTTCAGCTGATTCTCGTATGTATAAGAATCAGCTGAATGTTGTCCTGGTCGCCAAATTCCTTAAATCTTATTCCCATTGAGTAATTATATGATGGGTTGGATCAACAACCTCATAATTTGTTGCATTTAAAGGACTCGCTGTTAAAATCCTGATACCAGAGGTAATATTTACGGGTTTTGTAGAGACCATGCCTGATCGATTAAAAGCTATTTTAAGTGCACATGAAGAACCGACATTTCATAGGACTGGTAATCATAATATTTTGGCTCATCAGTGTATATTTTGTATACTTAGTAATTGTCACATTTTTAATTTGTTTGCGCGAATGTGAAGTACGTTATGGTATAAATATATGTCAGTGTTTTATACGTATACTCGTATACTTGCTGTGAATCCTGGTTCTGTCGCTCTTCAAAATAACAACCAATTTGTAACCTGCCGTCCACTTTATTTAGATAAGAAAAGAGACTTGTCGAACTTGCTGACCTTTTTCCATTGATACAAGGTTCCGTTCCGATGTTCACGTGCTCGTTAAAGACTTTTATCGATGGAGATTGTTTATCATGGATATCCTGACTGATCCGTGGCAACGCAACTTTATACACTACAAACAATCAATGTACTGTCTGTTATGACGCATTCTTTTCTTGACTTTGAATAAAGCTATATGGAATTTGTACCACAGTAGCTCTTCTGTTGGTTTTGCCTCCGTTCATTTCTTGTATCGATAAGTCTTCGTCGCCCAATTGTCGGTGATTGGTATTTTTCTTTCTTAGGACCTCTATCGATATATACTCTGCATAACTAAACCTGAGTACCCCACAAGTTGGACACTTTCAGAAATTCTCTGATCTAGTCTCCTGGTTATAAAAATTGTTTTTATAAACTCTCTCAAATCATTTCTTTTATTCGTAACATTCAAAGCATCAAACTGAGGTATTTATAACATCTTACCTTATCATATTATATAATTATGACATCGGTAGGCGTTATGAGACAATTTTAGCAATGTATCGCTGGTCATAATGTTTTGGCTCATCAGTGTAATATATGTATATATGTATGTATGTAAGTATGTGTGAATCGATTGAACTTTTGTCGAGGTTGGCGATGCGGGTACTGGGCAATCACGGTTGTTATTAAAGAGTGGTTGAAGAGTACTCACCCATCCACTATTTGCCCAGTCGGCTGGGGCTGCAGAATACACCGACTGCATCTCTGCAAAGAGATAAGGCTCCCCCAACAAGTGTCCTGGATATGACACTAAACAATCTGATGGTGAGGCTCCAGTAATGCTGGAGCTTTGGGGAACGCAGAGTACCCCTTCATTGCCATTGCTCCCAGAGCCACTCTAACCTAGAATGGTAGCACCTCATAGGGTCCTACCTATGAGTAAAATAGAACTAAACTGTAATTACGTTAAACTGAATAGTTTGAAATTAACTGCTTTTACATTTGACTGTTTAAACTGCGTACTAATGCTTGACTCAATTGTTTGAAATAGAACTGTTTTGACATTTAACTGTGTGTAAACAAAAACTGTACTTATACTAAACTGAATTGTTCGAAACTTTTATCAAAATGATTTAATTCGGTGTTAAATGACTCAAAAAGGATTGATATGCCGTAAAACCAATCAACCAACCAACCGCCCTCACTTTTCTCTATCAATCATCATTGTATATGATTTCAAGTTATACGTCGATGGGATATAGCAGATATAGAGTGCATTCAAACCTTTCCGTATTGGCGCGAAATTAACATGAGTAGTCTTTTTCAAAAATAGAACCCTGTTCACCACTTATGTTTTTGTCGAGATAACTGTTGCTGTTCAAGAGGGATTTTTACAAAAATTAAACGCTTTCAAATTATTATTACTTGATACAAAAGTATCATTTGAAAATGTTGCATCCACTAAACCAGATGGTAAATCAGTTTGTTTAATTATTAAAAACTTTTTATCTACCAAATACTCAGTATATATGTCATGTAAAACTTTTTAATCTAATTAATTTCATAGACTTTGAAGTATGTCATAATCGTTAGTGGTCACAATAACTACTATACATTCTTTCACTTCCACCCGCCTGCAAAGAAAGAACAGTACTATAGAAGTCGGATGACTCACCTTCTAAGATGGCCAAGAAGAAAAAAATAAGTCCAATCCAATACCAATAGAATGATGTTAATTGAGGAAATTCCGGACCTTTCGATAAAAGTGAAACTAGATTTCTTTGTATTGTAAAATGGAGTCGTCAGTTTTCCAGCAACTGTTATTATTGTAAATTATTTTTTATGAAGATCCAATTGTGTGTGTATAGAGTCGACAAGAAATTATACGTATTTATTAAGTTCAATTAAGTACGTTTATAGAAAGTATCGATATTTTGCATTTTTAATTGTTAGCGAGATTAGCATAATTTGGTTTGGTTTTATACTCATATTAACCCTTGTATGTTATTTATTGTCAATCCTCTTTATACATATAAATTATCATATATGTATTATTTTGTTTGATTGAGTTTTATAGAATATCAACACTCACTTGCAGGTTATTTAATGCCAAATCCTCTTTATACATTTTTACGTACACATGGGAAGCAGCATGATGTACGTAAAGGTATTTGAATAAACCCATGGACGACCAAACTCAATACCTAAACGGGTCCTGGACGTGAGTTTGACGACTTTACGCTCAGGATCGTTTGTTCGATCGGGGAACTACTGCTGCTCCTCTATAAGAGTGGCTTCTATAGAAGAGAATAAAACGGCCATCGAAAGATAACCATGACCCACACTCAAACCACATACACAAACCGCATCGCTCTTCGCGCGGGTAAAAAAGGGGCGCGTCCTGCTGAGGTTGGAGCCCTGGCCTCAGTGTTCGAAAAATCAGCTACAGAGCTCAAACAATCAAAACTACTAAAATGCAAGCAAACACTACAAATAGCCACATTTAACGTAAGAACCTTAAATAGAATAGGACAACTACCAGAGCTAATCGCATCGGCCGAAGAACATAAGATTGACATAATATGCATACAAGAACACAGATACACGGACACCGAAGATATAAAATATCACGAAACTGGCAATGGGTGGTCGCTTGTTACTGTATCCGCATGGAAAAACTCTGTCAACGCCGCAGTAGGAGGGGTAGGATTACTTATAGGAACTAGAGCATTAAAAACGCTAAATAGCGTTGAGAAAATACAACCTAGAATGATGGCAGCTACTTTTAACGGCAACCCCAGAGCAACAATCATCTCATGCAACAGCCCCACCAATGTTATTGAAGAAACTGAACTAGTCACCTTCTACGATGAGTTATCCTCATTAGTGCGTAGCATCCCGAAACACAACATGTTAGTCATTGGCGGAGACATGAATGCCCAAATCGGGAAAAACAGAAACAACAAATACAGCCTCCACAACACGTCAAATAGGAATGGGCAACATCTAACAGATTTCATGATAGAAAATAGATTAGCATGCCTCAATACAAACTACCAAAAAAGGGAGGGCAAACTATGGACATACACGTACGCAAACAATACTAAAGCTTAGATAGACTACGTCCTTATAAACAAGAAATGGAAAAATAGTGCAATGAATTGCGAGGCATACTCCTCTTTTGAGGGTGTGTCCACCGATCACCGAATAGTCACGGCGAAAATACGGTTAAGCCTACGAAAAAACGCCAAACGAACAGCGACCACCAAACACTATGACTGGACCCTATTGAACAACAGAGATATAAGAGATAAATACGTATTAGAATTAAGAAACAGATTCGAAACACTACAAGAAAAGACCGAAAAAAGTACACCAAACGACGAATATGAAAATTTCGTCAATGCACACCCCGAGGCAGCAGCGAAATGCATTCCAACAAAACTCAAAACTAAATATAGAGTCCCATGGGAAACTTTAGTGGTGAGAGAAAAACGTGCACTAGTGAAAACAGCCTCCAAAAACTATCGAAAAACCCAACAAACACAAATGCCTTAAAACTAAAAACGGCACAATATCAATTAGCAGGCATATATATAAAGGAACAGACAGAATACATTCAAAATCAGATAGATAAGATTAGAGACTCGGTGGAAGGTAGACAATCTAGGATAGCCTGGCAAACAATAAACGAAGTGAGTAGAAGAAAGAGCACAGCCAAAGCAAAACTGAAAGCAGCAAACCAACAAGAAAGAATAAAACTGTGGAAACAGCACTTCGAAAACTTACTAGGAAACCCACCGAAAATAACACATGAACCAATCACCAGAATAATTAGCAAACAATTAGACATTAAACTAGGACCGTTCACACAAGAAGAACCCGACTCGGTTCTCAGAAAAATTAAAAATAGGAAAGCTGCAGGGCTGGACGAGATTCCCCCGGAAGTATGGAAGACCAGACAATTCGACGACATACTGCTCCGACACTGCAACGCAGTATACAATCAAAATCCGATAGATAGATGGATGAAGGGATGCATACTCCCCTTCCCTAAAAAGGGGGACCTCGGATTAGCCAAAAACTACCGAGGCATAACACTTACATCCATAGCAGCCAAAATCTACAATGCCCTACTACGAAACCGCATAGAACCCAAAATCAATAACATACTTAGAAAAAACCAAAATGGCTTCCGAAGAAATAGATCCACGACCTCACAAATATTAACCATCCGTAGAGTCCTTGAAGGTGTACGGGCAAAAAACCTACAAGCGACATTAATATTTGTTGACTTTACCAAGGCTTTCGATTCCATTCACAGAGGAAAGATGGAACAAATCCTACTAGCGTACGGCATACCTAAAGAAACCGTAGCGGCAATAACGATTCTCTATAGAAACACTAAAGTAAAAGTACGATCACCAGATGGAGACACAGAATACTTCGACATTGTAGCAGGAGTACTACAAGGGGACACGCTGGCTCCGTACCTCTTTATCATTTGTCTAGACTACGTACTTAGAACATCGATTGACAAAATCAAAGAGAATGGCTTCGAACTGACGAAGAAAAGAAGCAGAAGGTACCCCGCAACAACAATTACCGACGCCGACTACGCCGATGACATAGCGATACTGGCAAATACACCTGACCAATCCGAAACACTACTGCATAGTTTGGAACGAGCAGCAGCAAGCATAGGCCTCTATGTTAATGCACACAAAACGGAATATATGTGCTATAATCAAACGGGGGACATCTCCACTCTAGAAGGAACCCCTCTTAAACTAGTAGACAAATTCACTTACCTAGGAAGCAGCGTCGAATCAACCGAAAAGAACATCGAAACGAGGTTAACGAAAGCATGGACAGCTATCAATAGGCTATCGATTATATGGAAATTAGACCTAACCGATAAAATGAAACGCAGTTTCTTCCAGGCAGCGGTCACATCGATACTGCTAAATGGGTGCACTACATGGACTCTAACAAAACGGCTGGAGAAGAAGCTAGACGGCAATTACACAAGAATGCTGCGTACAATCTTAAACAAGTCCTGGCGGCAATACACCACAAGACACCAACTGTACGGCCACCTGCCTCCTATCACGAAAACGATTCAAGTTAGACGAACCAGACATGCAGGACACTGCTGGAGAAGCAGGGACGAACTCATAAGAGATGTACTCTTATGGACCCCCACACATGGCCGTGCAAAAGCAGGACGACCAGCACGAACATACTTTCAGCAGCTATGTGAGGATACGGGATGTTGTCCTGAAGACCTACCTAGGGTGATGAACGATAGGGAGGAGTGGCGAGAGAGGGTCAGGGATATCCGTGCTACCAGCGCGATATGATGATGATGATGAAGTACATGATTTGTAAACACATTTTGTTGATAGCATTTTTAAACTAGTCTAAGCTCATTCTTTTGTACGCAGTTAAATGGTTTCAATTATTGCTATGTATCACTAACGATTCAATTAAACATCATTTATTTTTTTACAAACAGTTATTTCTAACAATTCAGTTTAGTATAAGTAATTTGTTTGCACACAGTTTAAATATCAAACAGTTCTATTTGACCCATAGATAGGACCCTACCAGGTGCTACCACTCTGGGCCAGAGTGGACCTGGGAGCAATGGCAATGAAGGGGTATTCTATATTCCCCAAAGCTCCAATATTACTGGAGCCTCACCCTCAGATTGTTTGATGTCATATCCAGAACGCTCGTTGGCGTATTCTTACTCCTCTGCAGGCCGAGATTAACTTAAATTTTCCGTTGTCAGGAATTTAGAGGAACAATTATTAAAGCGCAAAACATCACCAATAAAAATCGTGGAAGTCATATCCCAAAAGTATTTTTTTGCAAAGGTAACTAGAAACCCAATCGCTAAAAAATGACATCGCGCGTGTGCGCATATCCATATATCTATGTGTGTGTGTAACTTAGGTGCGTTCATTCCCTAATTGATTTGATTAATATTTTTCATTAGCGCTAGTGATTGGAGCTTTTCCCTTGAAAAATATTAGACTTCGAAAACTGATTTTTCTAGGTAGGTACGCCATTACCACTTAAAAGATTAGCGAAACACAATCTTAGTATTCATCATCTATACACATTTGATCTTATGCCTTAGTAAGCTAAGCTTAGTAAATATCTATTTTGGATGCAGCTTGGCATATCAAGACTTTTAGAGAAAATCATAGAAAGCTTAAACGAATTTGACACTGTAATTTGTATTATAATATATAAGTAGTCTCATAGGTTTCGTAACGAGCTTGTCGTAAATTAAAAGAAAAATCAATCATTCTTACAAAGTTTCTATAAGTGTTTATACGTACATCTTTATATATTCATGTGTGTAGCACAGGTAAAGAAACGAGTAACAAAAGATTGTCTGATAATTAAGAAACGTGTCTCGCAAGACATTTCATGAGTGTAATGAATTCGGTTCTCCCTAATAGCTCCACTATTATGGCTTTATGCGATGCTATTCTGTAGTTTCTAAATAACTAATATATATATATATATACGTGTGCGTGTGTTTTAATTGCGTAGACACAGTCAAATCTGATGATTGCGTAGGCGAGAAACTGACAGTCGCTTAGCGCTGTTGACTTTAAGATCTCCATATGCTCTGTATTTATCCTACGCCCCACCAGCGTAAGAATATGGCACAGGGCCGTTTTTAAGGTGGGTCCGGTCTCAGGGCCGACGCCCAACACGACAGGCAGTTCCAAAATTGCCTCGAGCTCCGTCGGCATCCTCCTTTTGGGGCGCCTCAAGCGCCGAGCGATAAACCCAACCCCTTCGAAGAGGGTTAAAGCCTGAGGCCAGAGGTATATCCAGCGATGGGAGACACCCGAACGAACCGTGCAGCACGCGCCACGGCCGGTCGATTAGGCCCCACCAACTGGACACAGTGCACCACTATAGATAATGAGCTCTTTCTGTATAAATATAGCAAACCACGTTATATACACACACACACACACACACACACACACACACACACACACACACACACACACACACACTCACAGAATGGGGAATAGTTAATAGAATTTTAAGATTTTAGTTTTGTTGTATGAAAAATCTTGATTTAAAAAAAAAGAAACGATAGTAAGTTTAGATATTGTAACATCCTTTTCTCTTTAGACATCAGCAAATGAGAATTTTTTTACAATATGAATTAAGTCGTAAAATTTAATAATAGAAAAAGACAGGACTAGAATTAAGAAAGACGCTGCATGAAAGAAATTGACGTAGTTCGTTCAAGCTGTTACGAAACATTGAAATTAAATTTGCCATAAATTGACAATATTGGGACCTTGCAGTTTAATAAATGAAATGATAATATTATCGTATCTATTAGAAAGTAAAAGTTAGGGTATCTACTAATGAACCAGAACTCTATTAATCTCGTGAAAAGATTAAATGTACAAGGCACTTTTGATGTTGAATGCTGGAAAATATAAGGGAGATAACTTTATAGACACTATTTTATCTTGCGTATAGACTTGTCGCTCGTTATGGCCGCATAACCATGAATTGAAGTGTGTATGTGTGTGAGATATTTCAGTAAATTTTTAGGTCTAACAAAACGGCATTCAAGCGGGGGAAAACTATTGTACAATGGGCCTAACTTTATAATTATTATACTTACACCAGTACTAGTGGTTTTCACTTGTGATGAAGTGACAATAAATCTCATCAATACTTCAAGATTCCTCAATATTCTAGCAGATTTTAGTCATGTTGTTGTTTGCATAGCATCAACTCTCTCTCTCTCTCTCTCTCTCTCTCTCTCTCTATATATATATATATATATATATATATATATATATATATATATATATATATATAATCGATCTTTCTGTTATAAAATGTCACCTTCATGATTCACAGTTTTATGTTTTCTGTAGGTTAATTTCTAGCTTTTCCCTTTCTTTCAGTTTTTGCATAAAGGTCTACTGAAATAAGTAAGATCAGGGTTCGTTCCTTACTGTTGATACCATATAATCCAATGCAAGTTGTTGCATGTTACTTGGGGAGGAGGTGGACCTCGTCAAATCGCTACAGTTGAATCTTGATAACCTAATAAGTTATGGGAAACGTTCATCCATCCGACTGAAATAGCAAAATCTACTATACGACAAATTTTCATTTTAACAGTCATCTGATTTCCTAGTCTAGATCGGGTGATGAATTTGAAAGTCCCAGAGATTATTTTCAGTAATTTACACTTTCACAGCAAATGTCCTCAAATCTACAAAACATTTTTACTATTCTGACAGATCACAAACCATGGCCGAAGTCTTATCAATCTCAATTCTTTCTCGAAATTGATTTAATTTTATTTCTAGTGGTTTTTAGTAAGGCTTTCATTACATCAACTATTACAGGTATGATTTTAGCTTTCATGTTTTAAACATCTCTGAGTTCCTGGATAAGGCATTCCTCTCTCACTTTTTTTTATTAGTCTTTATCCAGTGGTCTGTTTGCTCAACCACGTCTACGATTTATCAGATTTTTCAATTTTGCTTTCGGTCGTTTACTACTATCTCGTTTAATGGTCAGTTGTATTCCAAAAGTATGTTGTTCTTTATATTTTCTAGGAGAGCTTCTGGTTTATTATTATTATTATTATTATTATTATTATTATTATTATTATTATTATTATTATTTTACTCCTTGAGAATTGTTCACATCAGAGAATGATGATATCGTTGTTCTAAATGATACTGTCTGGTTGATTTTTATACCACTTCTCCGTAAATCTATTTTTCATCTTTAAAATTGAGTCAAATAAAATATTCAGTCACAAAAATCGTCCTATTCTGCCGTTTAGTAACAATAACAATTTTTCCTCAGACAGATTTGCATAATGCTATTTAAGAGTAAAAAAAAACTATTTGAAATGTTTAATGTATTATCAAAGCACCACCTATCTACGAGGTGCATACGATAAGTTTCAAGACTTTTTTTCGTTTGGGCACTTTTATTGATAGTAAACATATGAAACTCTAGTCCCATTCGAAATAATCTCCTCCGGCTGCAATGCACTTGTTGTACTGTTCCAACGACCTCTGGAAGGCTCCATGGAAGTCCTCTTGTGTGAGCGTTTCAATGACCTTCGTCACTGCCTCTTTCATCTCCTCAATTGTCTCATAACAACAGCCTCTAAGCTTAGGGAATAGCCAAAAGTCACAGGGATCAAGATCTGGATTATAGGGAGACTGAGGAATTGTCTTGATGCCTATTTTGGTCAAATAGTCTGTGACAAGGATGGAGTTGTGAACTGATGCATTGTCCTGGTGGAAATGCTATTGACCCGATTTGAAGAGTGCTGGCCTCTTCCGACGGAATCTCTTCCTGAACTCCCTTAAAACCTCAACATGGTAATCCTAACCCTAACCCTTTGGCCAATCAACTCTGGTGTATTGACTTCCTTACTCCTCCCACACATCTCATCATCCCTCACAGACTCCCTACCATCCTTGAATCTCTTATGCCACTCAAAAACTGATGCTCGATTCATGCAAGATGGTCGAAAACAGTCTGAAGCATTCCATACGTTTCTGTGGCATTTTTTCCAAGTTTAAAACAGAATTTTATCGCATATCGTTCTTCTAAAGTGTCAGATTGCATTTTTGAAATTCACCAGCTGTGACAATCAGGCTTTAGTAAGGTGTATTCCAATTGCTACTGTAGCTGTTCATTTGAACCTGAAATCATAAAAATTGATCCGTCATCTCATAAGATGTATAGCAATAACATACTGAATTGTCAAGAGTCTACGACAATTTTAAATGCCCATACGAACAAAAGTCTGGAAACTTATCGTATGCACCTCGTATATATTACTAAAATTCTCATTTATGTTTGTATGTATGTAACAGTAACCCAGCAAAGATGACAGAAATCGAGATTCTTTATAACAATACACTTAAAGATACTCAAGGCAATAAAGTAATTACCTATCCAATTTATAACTTGATGATGATTTTTTAGTCTTAGTTTGTGCTGGATGTCATTTCTTGATATAACGTAGATAACTATAAAATACTAATTAGAATCCTTCAGGTTTCCCTTAGTAGAAGCATCAATATCTCCATGGATCACTCTTACAATAGGAACCCAAGGAAATCACGTGTCGTCAATTATATTTATACAGTTCTTATTAAATTTGTATATGTATGCAACTGTAATTCATAGCAAGATTTTTATCAAACTAATACACTTAAAATGCTCTAACATAATAAAGTAATTTTCAGTCCATTTTGCAACTGAATGGTAATTTTGTAAGGCTAGCGTTCGCGCAAAGCATACATTTTTCTTTTTCGTTATTTTTTTTTATCCTTTAAATTGTCGATATGACAGATAACTATGGAATATTCTTCACTTCTTCCTAAATAGAAACAACAATACAATGGATCGCTTTTACTGCAGGAATCTAACGGGTTTAGTATTTATTACGAGATAACATTTACCTTTAAAACTAATTCATTTAAAGTTTATAAGTATTGTGCCATATAAAATCTCAAATGCATGACGATTCGCAAATATAATTTCATGAAGATTGAAGTCGATGCAATGTAAATATAGCTGTTCTACTGTTATACCTCACTTTTCAAATGATCTGTTTATCATTAACTGAGTGTATTGCAGTGCATTTGAAGCAGAGAGAAAAATCAATTTGGCATTTCATTCGAGTGATAAGAAAATTCAAAATGAGCTTCGAAGAAGATCCTTAAATGTCATCACTGTTGACCAATGGAGAAACATTTTGTGAGATAATCCTAGAACAACATTTTATTTTGTTTCATTTTTCTATTTATTCATTTTGTAATTACTTGTTTTTATTTCGACATTTGATTACGATAGGAAACAGCTCAGAGTTTGTTAACTGTATCCCCTGCAGAGAGGTAAGACATCCTCTAAAAAGAGGGTGTCCTAGGTAGGGCTCTAAACTGCATCTTATGGTGAGGATCCTGTTCTAGAGTATGGAGTATCCTTTCATTATCATTACTCCTCGTCCCACTCGGATCAAGAGAGGTAGTATTTGTTAGGGTCCTAGATAAGGGTATTAGGACTTGTATTAGGAATTGTATTAGGAATGGTTGCTCGAAGCTATAATTGTTTTCTAAGGATTATTATTTGTTACTTGAAAGCATATAACTGTTTCCAAACAAATGTCTGTTATTCAATAGAAATAATTACTTAAAACCATATAGTTATTAGTATTAGATAGGAATACTTGAAATCATACAAGTGTGTGAAAGTTATGTGTATTAGATAGGAAGACTTGATATCATACAATGTGTGCAAAAAAAAAAAAAACTCTTAAGAAACAATGATAGAAAAAAAGGTAAATATAAATATACAATGAACGCATTTTCCCTAACCTCTAAGCATAAAATAAGCCTAGATGGGTTGAAATGCTGTTAAAAATCAATAGAATAGGAAATTTGTAAAAAATAGGCAAATGGATTCCTGATAAGTTGTTAGAAAATTAGAAATCGTATCGTCTTGGGATGTGCTTATTCGATATTTATTGTGGAACACTCTAAAAATCTCTTCTGATGCTATTAAATTGTAATAAATTTATTTTTAGTTGAGGTTTAATTTGTTCTGTTGACATAAATATTTTCAACACTCTGGGTAGGTCTTCTCAACTGAATCCAGTCTATGCACAGAGCTAATATATATGTCTTTGCTGGCCGGCCAATGACCCGGATTCATACTGCGCGTCCAGAACGCAGCGCAAGAAGTGTTAAAGGAGCAAAACCCAAAGAAGAGCCACATTTGTGTTTTAAGAAATTCATTTAAGTTTTCTATGAAACTCTATATTAGTGGAAAAAGAAGTGAAAATGTTTTATTTTAATTAGAGCTGAGTTGTGAGAAAATTGTTGGTATTTAAATTAATCAACTGAATGCAAACATTTGTTTTATGTTAAATATGAAGAAAATGTTCCGAAGAAAAGAGAATGAAAAGTAGAAAAAGTTAGAGAAATGGGTGTGGCGCTTTATGTAGGCTTGTCCTGTAAAACGCTAAGTGCTTTTTTAGTCTCCCGCTATTTGTGGAACACGACAGTCCTATTTGATAATCAATTATTAACATTTAACTCTTTGCAAGTTTTTTTACACCAATTTTAACTGGTACTCTTTCACTGGAATCTGAGTAACAGCAAATCTCCAGGATTCTTCTGAGGATTCTAGCTGATCTTAACCGGTCTCATAGTCCCGATTTTATCTTCGATTTCCAGTTTATTCTTTTTTTTTTCAAGCCCTTGCAGACAGCTTCAAGTGCATAAACTATAATTGGTATCACGGACACCTTTATGAGCCACAGCTTTTTCAGCTCTCTAGCAATATCCAAGTATTTGTTTATCTTTTTACTTTCTTTCATTTTCATTCTGCGTTGGAATAACAGAATCCACTCAATGACAAGTTCTTTTTTTCTCTTGTTAATTAGCTCTAAGTTTAAACTTCTGACTGGGATTCGGTGATCTGTTTGTATATCAAAATCCGAGAGAATTTTATGCATCTCATTTTCTAGGATAGATTCTGGTTCGTGCATACACCGTTTATCAGTATGGTCAAATTTGGATCTTTTGCACAATTCATAGTGGATCACCTTGCTCACCAGTCGTGCTTACTCATGGATTTCCTGATTTGTTAGTTCTACTTCTTCTTTTTTTTCTCTTTGCCTCTTTTTTTATTATCAACATAGCATATTTTTCGATCTTAACTTCCATTCCTATATCTTAACTGTATATTCTTTTTCAAATTCTTTTTCTTTTTTTTTTTTGGCCAACACCTTAATATCATCCATATACATGAGGTGGTTCATTTTTTCCTGTGACTTTATGAATTTTTAGTCTCCTGTACAATTCCTAAGTATATAATTGTATAACGAATAGGAGTAGTGAGAGTAAGTTTTCCTGAAAGATGCCTCTTTCTATTTTAACCTCTGCCAGGGTTTGTATCCCTGATGCTCAATCCACTTTCCAGTTTTCCATGGCTTTCGTGATGAAGTTCATGGCTTTCTTGGATATTTTGAATATTTTCAGATATTCTATTATCCAAGTTTGCGGGACCATGTCATAAGCCTATTAATATCATTATTATTAGTAGTAATTGTAGTTCGAATGTCAAATTTGGTAGTCATTAAGCTCGATTCTTAGTCACATCGTATGAATAGCAATGTATATTCTAAACGAAAATAAAGAAACAATAGGATATAACATATTACAATTATCATTTCCTTGAAAAATTATAATGATCAGGGTGAACATAAATGCATGTTTTACAAAATGAATTGGAATTTTTTAATTCTTGAAGTAAGGGGATTTCAACGATATTGCGTGAAAATATCTCGCTATAATGTGCCTTTTTTATGTGTTACAGTAAAATAAACTATTCGTTAAAAAGAAAAGAAATTTTCTCTCTCTCTTTCTCTCTCTGTATATTTTCATAATTTAAAAAAAAATGGGAATTATGGTTCTAGTTTAATCCTTGTGAGAAACTTTTGATTAAGGCTTCTTTTATATTAAGCTGTGGACTTGTAAAATGAATATATTTAAAAGTTATTCAAGTATGTGTTTGCATACACACACACAAACACATAAATATATGTACATTATGTGTGAGCGTAAACGCGTTTGGATATATAAATGTGTGTATATAGACACACACAAACACACACACACACAATCTCAATATCAAGATTTTTATGAATTAAACTTTGTCCAGCTCAAGGCTACATTTAAGGAGCACCAACGACAACGAAATTGGAAGACGCCTATACACACATCAAGAAAGAAGCGAGTATTAGAAAGAGAATTAGAACGCTGACACATAGAATAAATCCTATCCAAGCAGTCTTTTCGTATAAAGTATTTTGTTTTTTATTTTCATTAAAATACTAAGTAATTTAAATTGACTTTTACTGTGACCTTTTTTGTTTAAAGTGTTAGTAACAGTTACGCCACATTAATCAGAATTCGTGCAACGGGAATTAACACAATATAAAGAAATGCGTGTTCTAATTTTTCAACGCGTTATTGGTCCCTACAGAAAAGCAAAATTAATCTCAGAAACATTTATTTTATTTGTTTATTCGTGTGGCCACAAAAATGTAATGTAGTGGGCTGACTGTGCTAGTTAGAGCTCAACGGTCGTTGATAGTTTGCTCGAATTTTTCCTGTTAAATTCAGAAATGTTAACTGCGTACGCTACTTATACAAAAAATATAAACATTCACTTGTTATGCATGTTACAAAGAGTTATCAAGCATAAATACATTTTGAAGTTTAAACAGGGTGACGTTGCATAAATAATTATCCCAGGACGAGAGCCCATTTTATGCGCATGTCTCGTTGAATTCTACTCTGACCTTAAGAGATAGACTTCTCGGTCATTGTCCTCCGTAGAAGGCTGATACGTAGAATGTGTATTGCCGAGGGCAGTCTGGCACTTGACAATCCACAAAATAAATCCCGGTCAAGACTATTTTGGGCGTATGATAAACAGACAAATAATGTGGAGGTTAAATCGGGGCTAAACTGACTTCAGACGTTGGTAAGGGGGTGCCAATTCTCTTTCACACACACCACCAAGTCCTTTGTCTTCCTACCCTCTCAGATCACGGAGGAATGAACTTCTGGGTTAGATAATATTAACAAAATTCTCTTGTAATATTTTAAGGAGGCAATAAGACGTTTAGCGAGAATTAATGAAAGCGGCACGAAGCTGCGACAGGATACATGCAAAAGAAGTCAAATCGACAGAGGAAATAACACAACCAAAAAATTTCAACACAAGGGTGCATTTAAAATATAACAAAATTTTAATATGCAACGATCTAACAAATAATGATGAGATTTAAGAAACAGTTTCTTTTCTCTTTTCTTTTTAAAATATAACAAAATGTTAAGCCAACAGGAAAACATCAAACAAAAATGTCTCTCAACTGTCCTTTTTTTCTTTCTCTTTTTTCTTTCTTTCTTTTTCTCCTGCTTGAGTAAAAGTGTCTAAGTCGCCGGACTGATGCTTGTTGTAGTGTTCATTCAATAAATTTAATTATTGGTGAAATAGAACCTTTACAGTTTTTCTCTTTTTGAATACATATAACTTTCCAATACTTAAGAAATGTAGAAGGAAAACGGTTTGAGTTGTACTTATCTTTGACAGGTTTTCGATTTTTCAGATTTCTTTCTCTCCTTTTTACGGGTGAGTGACATTCCCGGAGTCGGTTGAATTCAGCATGCTATTCGAACGCTGTCTTCTGTCTAAACTAAGATTCTCCTTCAACTTTCTCTAACGCGAAGAGCCTGTGGACCAATCACCCGACTTTTCCTCTTCCACCACCTCGTCAGGTCACGCCACTTGATTGACTTAGACTTCTTTCGTTCAACAGACTACAGGGCACAGAGTGCAGATAGCTTGACCTTCTTTTCCCTACCATTTTAACGGTCAGTCTTAATGCCTGTTCATTCAAATATAGGGGTAAGGGTATTGACCTCCCCTTCACTCTCTCTCTTTCTTATAGCATACCACGTCACAATAGTTATATTTCCGTATTTTCTGTCATATAGAATGTATAGGTGATTAAGACGCATTTCCATTTTAGTTGTAGATCAAATGGTTAATCTTGATGAAACTTGCTATGTGAACTCCATTGACTTAAATTGATTTTTAAAGAGCTATACGATGGAGGTTAGGTGTCTAAAACACATTGGTTTAAAATTGATTTGGAAAGAGTTGCAGAACTTTTTGAGTAGAATTTACCAAAAAGGTTTCATTTTTTCAAAAAGCAAATAACATTGACATCAGTAGGAGCACCTCCATCGTTGGGACAATAGTGGCAAACTTTTTTTTCGGATAAAATTAACCCAAATAAAATTATCTGCAGGTGTGGATATCTGAATTAATTCAGGAAACATTTTTAAAAATCCACAGTGATTTATGAGTTAGACATTTTAAATTTAATTTGTGATCATTTTGATTAACTTTCTTTTAGAAGTGCAATTTCAAAGTGTCAATTTACTATACCTTACAAAACGTGCATGCTTGGGAAGAAAATCTCCCAACTCTTGCAGAATACATTTTTGGTAAACAAAATGTGCTTTAGAATATCATTATTATCTCAGACAATGCTGGTAACAATATATATATATATATATATATATATATATATATGTTGTTTGATATATAAGGAAGAGGGCTCAATATCCGAAATGATATTGGTATGGTAATCATATAGGTGAAAAACTGACAATTACCAAGCGTCGTTGACACTAGATCTACGCCATTATACGCATGTGTGTATTATATATATAAATTCTACCTTAATTCAAAATAACCAAATGTCAAGAGGAACTAGGTAATAAGTTTTTGGCCTTTCTAGAACTCGCAAAATAATTCTTACTCTACTAGCTTTGGAACGATCATATTAACAGCATAACATTTAACTGCTGTAAATTACATAGTGGATATTCTGTAAATTTGTTGGTTCAACACGTTTTTTAACCAATCCAGTTAGAATTTGGTGGACAGAACTTCTCAGATTATGACTACATGAAGATTCATATTAGGAGTACGCACAAAAATCTCGAGACAACACCTTTGTTTGTAGATTTCTCCGAGTCATTTGATTCCATACATAGAGGAAAGATGGAGCAAATACTTTTAGCATATGATTTCTCTATATAAACTGTTACTGCAGTAATGATGCTCGACAAAAAACATGAAGATAATGGTTCATTCACCCGATGTTGATACTGCTTTCTTCGACATTGTCGCTGGAGTCTTACAAGGAGATACATTAGGACTATATATATATATATATATATATATATATATATATATATATATATATATATATATATATATATCCCCTAGAAACTATTACGGATACAGTGTGCCCAAATGAACTAGCGTTTTTCACAAATACACTTGCTTAAGCTGAATTTTTGCTGTATAACCTGGAGCAGGCAGCAAGAGACATTGGTTTTTACGGGAACACAGATTTAAAAAATTCATGCGTTTTAAATAAGATGGTACTATCTCCACACTAAATGGCAAGCCTCTGAAATTAGTTGACCATTTCTCATACCTCGATAGCAATATCTCATCTACTAAAAGTGATGTCAACATATGCACAAGAAAGGCATGGGTAGGTTATCATATTTACCAACCCCTCTGCTCGGGCAGGATATGACACAAGGTCAGTTTTTAAGCGGAGTTTAACAGGTTTGTATACAGAGTTTTCCTTCTCCTAGACTAGTTGCCTCACCAAGGCTGTAGAACCTAATTTGTCCTACTATTTACCCATAGCTGGAGGGAGAATAATTGGATTCATACCTTTCCCAAGGGTATTAGTGCTATGTGAAAATGCAATCAGTCTCGTCCAGGATTTGAGCTCGTATCGTCGTATCCATTTCCTACGACGATAACCATTACACCACGGGCACCTCCAAGGTTATCAACCATATGAAAATTCGATATGTGATAAATCATAAGGGGAATTCTTCCTGGCTGTATACCTATCAATACTATTGTATGGTTGCACCACCTTGACTTAACGAACTGCTTTCAGAAAAAGCTTGATAATAACTACACAAGAATGCTGTATGTTGTTTTGAACAAATCTTGGAAGCAGTACCCCATAAATCAGTAGTTGTACGGCCACTTACCTCCCATCTCACAGACAATCCAAGTAAGACAAAGATATATGGGGCACTGCTGGAGAAGTAAGGACAAATTCATAAGCGACGTTCTCCTATGGAATTCTATCTGGGACATACCAGCGTTGACTGACCAGCAAGGGCTTTCATCAGCTCTGGGCGGACACTGAATACAGTCTAGAGGACCTACCAAGAGCGATAATTGAAAGGGTCTGATAGCACAGATTCCCTTGACTTTATCTTGCCATCAGCACGTCTTGATGATGAATAGCAAAATTTACAAATACTTTCATTCTGTGACCTGTGTTTGTATACCATAACTTTCTAAATAATAAATTCTGTCTTTTTAGAACGTTCACAGAAAAACATTGACTATTACTTGCCAAAATATTTGTATACTAAAATTCATAATCAAATTAAATATCAGTGTTAAGTAATGAAACTTGACTTTGAAAATAATTCATCAACTTTTGCAAAATGTGAATCAGCACAATTAATGGACTCCTAAGAAAATGATCAAGTAACTTGAGCAACTTGCTTATCAATTTAATGATATTCTATTGTTTAAAGTAATATTTCTCTGCCTTTTTTTTTGTGGTATCAGGTATTCAACCTCCCCAAAAGAGGTCAGATTTCATTATGTTTCTCTGATGAAAGGAAATCACCATTAGAAATAAAAATCATCTTTTTAGAAGTTTGCCCTTGAAGCAATGGATCAATTCCTGAGATAAAACAGAAGTTGGAACTAAGCAGAGACGGCATAAAAGGAACAGTTTTAATTACTTGAAATATGCAAAACTAGCAAAAGTTAAGATTACTTAAAAATATGCAAGCATCAAAGTTTGAATACAAAAAGAAAAAACAAAAACACAAAAAAGACAACAAAAAGTTTGTCTTTAATTAATTTTTATCAAATGAATTTAATTTGGTCAAAATGGTAATAAGAGACATGCTTGAAAGTCCATAAGGTTAAGAAAACCGCGCAAGAATTTCACAAAAAGTGAATATATAAGCAAAAAAAAAAAAAAAAAAAAAAAAAAAGATTAGATTTTAACCAGTAAAAACCAGTTCTAATAAATTACAAGCAGCTCGTATTTGATAAAAAAAAGATTGCATCAGTAAATCAGTAGCCTAATGACAAAACATATGTTTTTAGGTAACAAATCTAGCATTATTTTCAGACTAGTTTCCTTCATTGTCGATGCACTTTATTCAATTTGGTATATTAGTCAAATAGATCAAACTTTATTCTGTGAAAATTCCAAATTAAAGTTCAGTTATTAAACGTGTCAAACTACGTGTTTATTAATCTAACCTTGTAAATACTGAATACAGGAAATTTGAAAATAATTTGAAAGGTGCCCTTTCCCGTTTCATTGAATTTTTTTCTTTTAAAACATTTTTATACAAATTATTTGCAAATTCTGGTTTTATTCCTGTCGATTCTATAAAAGAAATTCGGTTGTCTTGTGAGTATGGAGAAACAATGCTTACTAAAGAATTACTGAGTTAATGGTTGGAGATTGCTAATGTTAACGATTATAAGATTTGTCAAATAAACTTAACATCAGTAAAAGATTCTCCATACATTGCATAGTTTGCTATTTTAATGAATGTTTTTAATATCATAAAAGTGTTGTCAAGCAAATTTGTATTGGACAAAACGATTCTACCTCTTATATGATAATATTAATCCTAGGGTTATCATAATAAAATTACTAGAAAAGTTTAATTCCTCTTATTAAATTCAACAATGAATGTTTTAATGATACAAGATGATTGAATCTTTGTATGAATTTTCAGTTTAAATGATCTCTTCGTTCTTCATGATAATGTCAATCAACAGGATATTGTAAAATAGAATTTTAAAACATTTGTCTCAATACACTTAATGCTTTTAACAAAGTGTTTTAAATATTCAAATATATGCAGATATTCGTCACGCTCCAAAGATCCACTGTATCAGAGTATCTTATTTAATGGAGAGAATAAACTTTATTTTCTACAATTTGTAGTATTAATATTATTTGAATTTCTTCAATCCAATAATCTTAATTATAAAATGTTGACTTTTATTTTGATTCCTGTCCATTTAGCGTTAGGAAACAGACTCGAACTTGGATCCTTTTTCGTTAGCGAGAGACTATCTTTACGGGATTTCTTAATCTACGAAGACCACCAGCTGCGGCTAACCATATAATGATACACTTTATTTTCCTCAAATGTCTGATAAATTTGTTATGAGTATTTTTTCATCTTAATTTGCATTGCTTTTTATTTAGATATCCAGACTGTCATTTATTGATCTTTATGTGCTCGCGTGCATTGTAAAAGTTGTTTGTGGTAAAAATTATGATTTTACTTTATTTCTGTCTAAATCATTGTTGAATGCAAAATGTACATTTGAAAGAATTTGTGATTTGTTTTGATATGAGAAAAAGTGCGATATAATCTAAGCATTGAGTTACTAAATGGTAATGATGCAGTAGGTCCAAGTACGTGTCAGAATAGTTAGTGAAGTTTAAAAAAAGGAGGCTTTGAATTCAAAAACAAAGATTTCTGGAAGACATCAGAATTTGAAACTAGATTAATCAGAGGGAATTTTGCTACACAAAAACACGTGAATTTGCGGAAAGATTTGAGATAAATTGGTCTACTCTTTTCACTATTAGATTAGAAAAGAAAAGGATCTTTTTTTCATGGGGTGGGAAGAATCACCGATAAATTTGTTCCATAACAACTTCGTCTTTAAATCGCAAATAATCATAAAACTAGGATGGAAGTTCTTCCACGTGCAGCGTAATCTTCAGATCTATAACCTTAAGACTCCAATTTTTTTTTCACTACGTGCAACACTCCTTATTTGGTCTGCGGTTCCAGTAAATTTACGATATCGAAAAATTCCTCAAAGAATCGTTCTTTTACGGTATGATTTACAATTTGTCTAAAAAGTGACATAAAGTAATACAACCCCGAGAAAATACGTTGACGATTAAATAATGATACTTTGAATTTATGTGAATAAAAGTTTTTGTTAAAAAATACTTGAAACTTTGAATTAGTTTCACATTGCTTAAGCTGAGTTGTTGTAATAAAAACATGTTAGTATTTCTGGAATTGACGAAGGAAAACTGCAATATTAACTAATGGTTGGTCTTTTTATCAAGTTTAAGCAGTTCCTGAATTAATTCTTAATGCAAGCACTCATTAATTTAATTGATCACAAAATTATAGGTTAGAATTTGAATTCAATACTTTCTTAACCAAAATTTTAAAACAACTGTTTGCTACCGAGGAAACTTTCCACTTGACCACTTGTATCAACAGCTTTTGAAATGGTATATAAAAACATTTACATATACACTCTTTCCTCCTTCTCTATGTGTACGAGAGAAATACAAAACTTGTTGTCGAACCCAATCAAAAATAGAATAAACTTAAACAATTCAGGTTAATGGTTTGACCATCCGGCTAACAACCTACTCTTGTAAAAGTGATTTATTTTCTGTTTGAGAAATGTAAATAAAGTCTGAAATATTTTTCACTTACCTAGCCTTTTAAAATAAGTTTGGTCGAAATGCCAACTAGGAAATGCTTGGTAGAATACTTAAAAAAAAAAATCAAAGTGATATTCCCACTCGAACAAAAAAAACAAACAAACAAAAACTCATGCTGTTGTTAGTATTGTCGTCAAAAATTATCCTTGTAACGTTAGACTGATCTGTCAGTGGGGCTTAGAATATGCTGCTTGTGTTCTTTGGAGAAGTGTATCCCCCTCAAAAAAGTGTTCTGGGTATTACAATAAACCATATCAGTTGGCGAAGCTCCAGTTCTGGAGCTCTTATCAGTGGATTATCCCCTCTTTTCCATTACTCCCAGGTCCACTCTGATCCGAACTGTTAGTACTGGTTAGTGTCCTATCTAAAAGTCAAATAGATCTGTTTGAAAATTATTAGACAGGAATACCTGATACTATATAACTATAAATTATCTACATTAGGAGTAGTTACTTGAAGCTATAGTTGTCTTCTTCTTCTTCTTCTTCTTCTTCTTCTTCTTCTTCTTCTTCTTCTTCTTCTTCTTCAGTTTTTCACATCAAAGTTAAACCCAGTTGGCTCGGGCTGTAGAACACAGCGACTGTATATAACATTAAATAATCTGATGGTGAGGCTCCAGCCCTGGAGCTTTGGGAAATATGGAGTACTCTTTCATTGATATTGCTCCCAGATCCACTCTGATCCAGAGTGGTAGCACCTGATAGGGTCCTATCTATGGGTTAAATAGAACTGTTTGATATTTAAACTGTGCAAACAAATAACTCGAATAAATCGAATTGTTAGAAATAGAACCGAATGACCATTTGTGTGTAAACAAATGACTGATATTTAATTGGATTCTTAGTGATACATATCAATACTTGGAACAATTTAACTATGTGCTAACGAATGAGTAATATTGCATAGAATTATTATTAGTGATTTTCAGTACTTGAAACTCTTTATCTGTGTGACTGAATTTAATTGTTCGTGATACATAGCTATCCTTGAAACCATTTAACTGAGTGCAAATAGAACTATTTATGTTTGATGGCAATGTCTGAAACCATTTGGGTGAGTTCAAACAAATGATTAATACTAAATAGAACTATTTGTGTTTGAATATTTGGAACCATTTAACTATGTGCAAACAATAGTAATACTTATGTGCAAATAAATTAGCTCTGTCTCATTTAAAAACAAAATTACCAATTAACTGTTGACTTACAAATCATATATATAGACATTTAACAAATGAGCTCTGACTTGTTTGAAAATGCTATCTACAAACTATGCCTTTACAAATCATATGTAATATATATAAAAAGGAATTGGCATTAAATAACATACAATGGTTAATATACAATAAAACCCAACCAAAGCAAACACTAGCGTTTGCTGATGGTCTTTCACCGGAGTGTGAGTGACAACTAATCTCCTCAGGTCTCCAGGACTCTTCTCAATATTTTGGCCGATATCAGCATTGATGTTTGAATGGTCTCGGCTCGTCCTCCGATTTCCAACTCTTCCAGCCTCCATTCCAAACCTTTGGGGGGACCGTTTCAAGCGCACTAATTACAATTGGTGTCACTGTTACCCTCATGTGCCACAACTTTCTTAGTTGTCTGGTAAAGTCTAAGTTCTTGCCTGTCTTTTCGTTTTCTTTGTTTTCACTCTGTGGTCTGTTAGGACGGCAAAATCCACTTTACGGCAAGTTGTCTTTTTTTGTTAATTAACACGAGGTCTGGTCTTCTGATCGGGATCAGGTGATGTGTTTGTATCTCAAAATCCCAGAGAATTTTATTCGTCGGATTCTCTAGGGCATTCTAATTAGTACATATACCATTTGTTCGTAGGGTCAAATTTCAGATTCTTGCACAATTCCCGGTAGATCATCTTCTCCACCCAGTCGTACCTTGACTTATACTCCTTTTGTGCTAGTTTACTGTATTTGTTATGTAATTAATCGTTTCGTTTCTCTCCCTACATGACCTACACTGGCTATTTTGTTGCGTATTATCGGTTTTCGTGTTAATATAATTGTTCCTTATGGCGTTGTTTTGTACTGCTTTAGAAGAGATTCAGTTTCTTTCTTAAGAATTCTCTTTCGTAACGATGCCTGGGTCTTCTCGTGTATCTCTTGAAATATTCATACAGCTGTTTTTCTTCCCATTTTTTCTTCCTAGTTTTTTTTTATTGTTCTCTTTGTCTTTATGTTGTCAGTACTGTTTCTGGCCACTGTAATTAGTCCGTCTCTGCTCTTTTTAATGTAGTTCTCGAGTCTTTATTTGGATGCATCCACGGTGTCTTCATTGATGGCGAATCCTCTTCTTTCTTCTCTTGACTCATATAGGCTGTCTATTCATCTCTGGGATATAAGGCCTTGAGGATAGTCATCAACTTTCTTGTCCTCTAGTTCATTTGTCTGAGTTCCTCTCTTGTCCATTTTAAGAATGGTCTCGACTATCTAGGTGTTTATCCTTTTGATAAGATTTCTGCTGCAGAGCTTAGTTTCGAGAAGTTTTCTTCTGCTTCTGTGGTACTCTTTTCTTATTTATTTTCTTTCATTTCCATCTGTTTGATGATGTTCGCTTCTAATTTTCCCTCTGCTGCTACTACTACTACTAGCGAGTTTTTCACACAGCGTTAGCTGATAATCTTTCACTGGAGTCTGAGTAGTAAAAAGTTTTTTCTAGTTTCCAGGATTCTTCTAAGTATTCTAACCGACGTCAACAATGCTCTAGTTTGGATGGTCTCCACTCGTCCTCGCGATTTCCATCTCTTCCAGCCCTCTTACTTTTGGTTCTAAGAGCACCAATTACAATTAGTATCACCGACACCTTCATGTTCTATAGCTTTTTTAGTTCTCTAGCAAGGTCTAAGTACATATCTCTCTTTTCGTTTTCTTTGATTTTTACGCTGTAGTCCGATGGGACGACAAATTATCATTTTACCCCTTTAAGGTTTTCCACTAGAGTATGAGTGACAGCAAGTCTCCTCACGTATCCAGGACTCGTCTTTATATTCTGGCCGATCTCAACAATGCTGTAGTTTGGATGGTCTCCATTCGCCCCCTATTTCCAGGTCCTCCAGTCCTTGTACCAATCCTTTGGTGACTGTACCGAGTGTACCTATTACAATTGGTATCACCGTCACCTTCATGGGTTTTTTCACTTCTCTAGCAAGGTCTATGTATTTATCTCTCTTTCGCTTTCTTTCAGTTTTACTTCGTGGTCTGCTGGAACAGTAAAGTCCACTATTCGGCAGGTTCTCTTTTTTTTTTTTTTTACTATTACTCGGTCTGGTCGTCTGCCAGAGGTTAGATTATCCGTTTGTATCTCAAAAACCCAAAGAAATTTGTGCGTCTCATTTTCTAGGACGGATCCTAGATTGTGTATATACCATTTGTTCGTATAGTCAAATTTAAACTTCTTGCACAACTCCCTGTGGATCATCTTCCCCTCCCAGTCGTGTCTAGACTTATTCTCTTTTTGCAATAATTTACTGCATTCGCTTATTACGTGATTGATCGTTTCGTCTTTGTCACCACATAATCTACATTTGCTATTTTGTTGCGTCTTCTCTATTCTTGCTTTGATATAGTTAGTCCCTATGACGTTGTTTTTTGCTGCTATCAGAAGAGATTCAGTTTATCGCATAAGGTTTCCCTTTTTTAGCCGTATCCAAGTTTTCTCGTGTGAGATTTCACTTGTTTGTCGCTTGAAATGTTCATACAGTTGTTTTTCTTCTAATTTTCGTTTTCTAGTTATTGTTGTTCTGTTGATATTTGTATTATTTCTGGTCGCTCTAATCAGTCTTTCTTCGTTCTTTTTAATGTAGTCTTCAAGACGTCTTATCGATGCATCAACTCTCTCTTCAATGTTGAGTTCTCTTCTTCCTTATTTTCTTGACACATATAAATGGGTTTATATCATCTCTGGGATATAAGGCCTTATGCATCGTCGTGAATTTTCTTGTTCTCTGGTCCATTTGTTGAAGTTCTTCCCTGTGTACCTTACGAGGGAGACAGCACTGGTGTTTACCCCTTTGGTGATATTTCTGCTATTGTTGTTGTTGTATACATCAAATAGCTATGACCTAATATATTGAAACATAGTCGGCTGGGTCTGTAGAATACAAAGGGCTAAGATCCCTTCCTAACGAGTAGCCTGGATATGACACAAAACATCTGATGGCGTGGCTCCCGTTCTGAAGCTGTGGGGAATGTGGAGTAACCCTTTATTGCCATTGCTCCCAGTTCCACTCTTACCCGGAGTGGTAGCACCTGTTAGGGTCCTATCTATTCGTGAAATAGAACTTTCTGACATTTAAACTGTGTGCAAACAAATGACTTGTATTTAATTGAATTGTCAGAAATAGAACTGTTTGACCATTTAACTGTGTGTAAATAAATGTATGATATTTAATTGAATTATTTGTAATACATGGCAATACTTGAAACCATTTAACTGTGTGCAAATCAATAAGCGTTGTTGATAAGAATAATTAATTATAAATTGCCATTATTGTAAGCACTTCACTGTCTGCAAACAAATGATTAGTATTGAATAGAATTATTTGTGTTAGATAGCAATAATTGAAACCATTCAAGTGTATCGAAACAATAGCAAACAAATTAGTTCTAACTCATTTATAAATGAAATTATCAACAAACTATTCGCGTACAAATCATATTATATCCCTGTAAATATGTGCAAATAAATGACTGATGTTAAATTGTTACTGTTAGATTGCAATATTTGAAACCATTTAACTTTGTGGAAACAAATGATTAATAGTACACAGAATTATTCGTGTTAGAAAGAAATTCTTGAATCTATTTAATTGTGTGCAGAAAATAAAATGAGCCCAGTCTCGTTTAATAATATTTTCAACAAAATGGGTTTACAAATCATGTATATGTATAAAGAAGATTTGGCATTAAATAACCTACAATGGTTGATATGCCATAAAACCCAACTCAACCAAGCTAATGTATTGCTGCAGTTAAAGACGATAGAATGCGGTGACAGTTTATAAGTATCAACTCTTAGCAACAAATCGTCAAAATTTTCTCCCATTTGAATTCTAAAAAGATTGTTTTTACTCTCTGTTTTTAAATCATAGAATTTAAAAAAAATTGAAGTAATTATTATTTAGATATGAATTTTGTATTATGTAACACATATGCTACTGTTTAATTGTATTAAATTTTTCAGAGAGAATCATTGCAAACATTTCATTAGATTTAAGCTGATTGTTTACATTTGGATATTTTTCAAGTTAACGTTGTAAGGCTTTCGATTTTCCTATTTTATCACTCATGGAGAAAAATTGTGTAATAGATATTTTAGTTGTCAAAAGTATTACAAATTTTATACTAGAATTAAAAAAAATCCAATTTCTCTAAGAAAGCCGTGAAATTTTCACGGAGTCAACTGTGCTTGAAGAGCTGAGGTACTCTGTTTTTCCCGGGATACAAATGATATATTTTAGGGGAATACTGAACTAATACTTTTAAATCACATTTCTAAAAGGTTTAATAAATTATCACAAAAAGAATTCAAACATGAATTTGAAATATCTCACTTATTAAGTATTTTGTATTTAAGAAACAGTTTTTCATTGATACAAGTTTGAATAAAGGTAAGAGAAAAATTTTAAGTAGAGTGTATCATTTTTATTAAGCATACTGTCTGTTTTGTTAGGTAATAATATATAATTAAATCTATCTATCTATCTATCTATCTATCTTATAAGAGGCATCAAAAATTTAGTATACGCCGTCAGGTGAAGAACAGCTTATCCTAGTTTTTTTTTTAATGAATTAGACATTTTTAAAAATTTGTTTCCCGGATTAATTTAAAATTCTGTGCCTAGGAATGTCAATTTTATTTGATTTTTGTACAAATGAGACCATAGTATTTGAATATTACAGTAAAAGATTTGATGGAAAGCCTTCCCGGCAGAAGAAGGGTGCTCCTGCAGATGCCAAGTTTATTTTCTTTCTGTATAGTTTAAACCTTTCCAATTAATTTTGCTCCCAAAAGTTTAGAACTCCTTCCTAACCAATTTTAAGCGAAATTGTTCCGGATGCCTCTTTAAAAAAGTTCCGGGTCTCCTCTCTTGGAATTGAGCCATTCCTGCGAATGAATGTCAATTTTATTTATTTTCTGGACAAACTCTATGTTTCTGATCAATATTAAGCCAAAATATTACAGACGCCTCCGGAGATGAGAGCTGCCTGCCTCACACCACTAAATATTTGGTCTGTGTCGGCAACAATGCATCTTTAATTCCATTATAAATCATATACATAACGAGTGAAAAGAGAAAACGTTATTATCAAACGGACAAAACCCGTCCGACCAAATCTCACGTTTTGAACGCGTTTAAACATACCGTCGTATTTCAACAGTTTTAAAATAATGGTCCTTTTCCCCATTTTTTGTTGATTGTATATTTCTGTGCTGATATCCGATCCTATCAACGCCCGATTTATTAAAAAAATATTGATAGCACAAACAACAACAATTACTATTTCTGGAGATGAGATTCCAGACCATACCATAAACGACTGAAGTCAGCTAGCTAAAACATAATACAAAAAAGGCACAGCATAACTGGAATACATCGAGAATTGCGCAAATGAATTAATTTCGATGACGTAAACTAACGGCATCAGCTGTTTTAGAAAAATAAAGCTTTGGATTTGCCATCCTAGTAATAAAAACAGGCCTGATAGTGGTAAATAAAATCAAATCTTATAGATCGTAAACGTGGCTGTTAAAAGTAGGCGAAAATTTTGAAAAAATATGAGGATTTTAGCTTTAAAATTAACTAAAGAAACTTAAACATGAAGGCTTAATTCGTGTCCATAATTAGTGACGCACTTGAAATTGTATCGAAAACATTAGAATCGAGATTAGATGAATTGAAAATTCCAGGAATAGCTGAGACTCCAAATCACGATAGTGCTGGAGCCTGCGAGGATAATGAAAAACATAGAAAATATTTGGCAAGATTTCCTGTCATTCTTTCTTCTGCGATAAATAATAAAAATAAAAACCGGAAGCTATACACGAGATCCTGATTTTGCAACTGTGGAACGCAGGGATGAAATCTGATTGTGTCACCCAGCCGTTCACTCGACGTCTGACCTTCCAAGATTGGAGATCAAAACACTGAACTAGTCGTCTATCCACGTTGTGATTTTTTAGATCCAGACAACTGGATCCAGTGTTTTCGCCGAAAGCCAAAATAACCGGACCAGCTGATCATTCGATTATAAAAAAAATAAAAAATTGAAGTCCAGAGAACGAATTCCCCCCCAAAAAAACACGGAGTTGAATAATAAAATAATAATGTTTTTAGTCAGAAAAAGAACAATTAACAATTATGAAATGATTGCTGTTATTTCGATGTTCCATTCGCAGAAAATATGAAATAGAATGTCTCGGAATCTAGCTCCTATATTGCGCCTCATTTAGACCCAGTAAGTATTCTCAATGCATTACGTTAATTCTTATCTTCAACTTGTTGAAACAACATAGATGTGAGAGGATCTGGTTATCTCCAAGTCTGGTGAAAGGCTCTTTCCACAAGAGCTCCTACCTGCTTCGAATCAACTCCGTAACGATCTCTCGCCACAACTGTCACTTTTCAGCAAAAAAACAGTTTATATAATTGTTTCTTCTATCCAAGTGGACGTATTTCATCAACGGCCTTTAATCAATCTTCAACAAATTAATTTCATTTACTGTTGCTACCTCAACAGTGAATCCCTTACAACTTCTGCTCCGACCGCTACAACAGGGTTTTGCCTCCCTCTCTCTCGTCACGTTTCTCTCTGTTCTTCTCTCTACAGGAGGGGGCGTCCTTTTTCTCATCACGTGATTCATACGTCATAAGATTACTTACTTCCAAAATTAAATCAAAATTTTCCATTTCTCAAAGTTTGATTTTTTTCCCCATAGCAATCGGCCTGCATTTGGCTGACCCCTTCTGTAACCCCATTTCCTATTCATTGTTGTTTTGACTTGTAATCTCTCTAACTTCAGCCTTCCTCTCTCTCCCTCCCTCCTACTCTGGTTAGAAAAATCAATCTCATATGCTTTTGTATTTTTTCTCCTAACCAAAAATTAAACATTTCTCATTTTCTTCTCACTATGACAATACACCGCATCATTCTTCAAAAAAAAAAAAAAAAAAAAAAAAAAAAGAACAAAAATGTACTGATTTTCTTCTTCCAAAATCTACGCTGTTCATTGTTCTTTACTTTATAAAAATAAAACATCTCTGGGTTTTTTTAGAAAAACATTCCGCTTTTTCCATTTTCCATTTATTTCGAATAACAAAAACATTCCTTCTCGATTTGTCAGCATATCACCCCAATCGTCTAAACTTCATGCTGAGTATTTTTTTCATTATCAAATCTAGTAGGCTAGACTCCGTAGCCTCAATTTGCTCTGTTACAATTATTTATATAGTATACCCACGAATGCAAAATGCAACATAAAGCTTCTTTTATGCATGTAGTTGCCAACATGTGTATGCACTTGTGACATAACGGTTATCGTTGTAGGAAGTAGCCTCGATACCAGAGTTCAAATTCCTGAACGAGGCTGTTTGCATTTAATATAGCGCTAATAATCTTGGGAAATGTATGAATCCAACTATTCAATCTCCATCGATGAGTAAATAGTAGAGCAAACCAAACTCTTTAACTTTGGTATGGCTACTGGTATAGAAGAAGGAAAACTCTAAATTAAAACCAGTTGTAGACTTGGAGAGGGATTAGTAGCGCCTCTACAGTCAAACCAGGTTTAGAGATCAGTGAGTGAGTCGCCACTGATATTTAGACTGCTCGGGTTTTTACATTCCTGACCCTATCATTCTTAGTGCTGTGAGGGAGATGGATCCCCGGTTATCAGGTAACCTTTCCTTGTTACAGTGACGAGACTAGAATCAGTTTCTACTGGAACGCAAAGTACTATAAAAATGAACTGTAAAGGTTTTATCTTGGGTAAATTCCAATTAAGTAATGTACAAAAGAATTACAAAATATCCTACTCCAAGAAACTGCTTAGATCCTGAAGAAATTCCTCATATAAAATAACACTTGGGTCTCTCATTCAAACGTGACTTCTAAGTAAAATGCATGCTGATACATAAAAAAAAGTTTTAGAACACTCAATTTCGCTATTCTGGAGTAAGTTACAAAATTCGATGTTTCATTACCAGTTTTCTTCCTACTACCCAAAATATTTAAGTTGTGAGAGCAGAAAAGCATTAATGCTAAATGAAGGATTTGTAAAGTAAGTGGGCATTTGTAGGAACAATTGAAACTTTGCTTATATATATCGGGTTCAAATATACTTAGTGTTAAAGATCATATTCTGATTGTTTCATTTTACTCTCTCGATTTTCGTGTGACACTATGTTTAATGACATATTTGTGTCATGAATTCCACTTATGGTGTTACTAGTCACAAGGGTTATGCTTTTTTCTCCAGGTTTGGTTCGATAGCAAATTGGTTGCCGAGACGACCAAGTGCCACATAAAAGTTGCATTAAGCTGCTGGAGTTAACTCGGGCCCGATCATATGGCTACCAGTCTTCATTTTTTAAATAGTGGAAACCTTGCCAGAATTATCTTAAAAAGATAACGATTCTACCCACATGAGTTTAAAATCTGAGTTGTCCTAGTCTGATTTTGTCCTTATAGCAACTGTTATCTAACTGAGGACTGACAGATTTAATGCTGGCTTAATTTCGGTAATTAAACTAGAATCGATGTATTCAAAGTAATATGATCGTAATGATGTTATTTGCTAGATAACCATCAAGAATTTATTCGCTTTTTGAAAGGTCTCGCCGAAATTCTTGAGAAAGTGTAAAATCACTTCATTGCCATTACTCTCAGTTCTAATCTGACCTAAAGTGGTAGTAACTGTTAGGATCCCATCTATGGGTCAAATAGATCTGTTTTAAAAATATGATTATTACGATAAGACCCTGTGCTAAAAGAAACCCTTAAGAAACAACTGCACAAAAAAGTAAGTATGAATGTACAATCAATGCGATTCCCTAGTCTCTAAGCATAAAATAACCTTAGACGAGTTAACATATCGTTAAAATCCATGAATCCATCTGCAAGAATACGCGAATCGTATATGAGAGTTTTTCTTTAGATTTCAAGTGAACCTCTAAGTTGAAAATGTTTACTACTCGGGTACCAGATTGGTGCCCTTAGAAAAATATCGTAAAAATTTGTTCTATTATGAATATTGCTGACATGCAGACAATGGCGTAAACTTAATCACACACTATGTTAAATGAGAGGACATGGTTGTTTTGCGCCAGTCTTGTAAATGGAGGGGACTTAGCTGTGTAAAAAAAAATTAACATTCAAAATTCCTGCTTCTATCTGAATTCAAACATAGACCTCTGATACCAGTAGAAAATACGTGGGACAGATATTTTCTGTTGATGGTCAAAGCCAAAAAACTATTCAAAATGATTGGGTAACTTTTAAATAATAAGTAGTTGAATTTTTTGTTGAAAATCCTCTGTTTGTAGAAACGTATAACATGAACCATTTCTAAACTGACTAAATCTGTCAAAGAAAAGATTAGTTTACGAAAACAATGTTTTTGCTTTCTAGAATTCCCTGTAGAATTCAAAGGATTGTTGTTTCGAACATATGGGAGGCATGTTGGCAAAATGGTCAGTTTTTGTAGTAATTGGTGTAGAAACTAAAAAGAAAGGAATTTGAATATTTGAGGAGAGAGAAAGAACAAGTAAAAAATGAGATTAAAGTTTAACAATTCATTGAAAGGTATTTCAGAAAAAAAGAAGAAAAAACAATGGCGAGAGCACAGAGATTGACGGATAGAAAAGTATTAACGGTGTCAATCCCTCTGTGTTATTTTATGGCTAAAGGTTAGGGAATCACGTTCATTTTTACGTTTTTGTGTAGTTGTTTAAGTTTCTTTCACACGGTTCTATTGAATATGAATAATTTTTAAACAGATTTATTTGACCTATAGATGAGACCCTAACAGGTACTGCCACTCCTGATCAAAAGAGACCTAAGTATAATTGCAATGAAGGAATACTCTACAATCCTTAGATCTTCAGAACTGGAGCCTCACCATCAGATGTAGTTTAGTGTTATACTCAAGATACTCCCTTTTTATGGTTGTGGGTTTTATTCCTCTGCCGGAGAGATGCAGTCAACGTATCCTGAGCTCTGACAACAGGGCGTGTTATCTGTGAGAGGAGGGAGATAAAGAAAATGAATGAAAGGAGTGAGTTAACTATTTTAATATTAAATAAAGAGAAAAAGACCTAAATGAATAAACGTAAGAAGAAACAAATAGAAGGGAAGAAAGATGCAAGAGAAAATAAGAGATTTGGAAGGTAGATAAGGAAAAAGTAGATTAAGGAGAGAGAGAGAGAGAGAGAGAGAGAGAGAGAGAGAGAGAGAGAGAGAGAGAGAGAAGGAAATTAAAGAGATCATGAAAAAAGATAAGATAAAGTAATAAGATATAAACACGAATATTAGGACCAAAAAAGAAGGGTAAATGGTCAATAAGAGCAACGAAATTAGAATTGAAGGAAGAATAAAAAAATGTTATATTTTAATAGTTAAGTGTAGAATGTGATTCACCAGTAAAGACAAATAGGATGAAAAGTTACGTTTAAAGGAAAGAGGGATAAAATGGGAGAAGACTGAAAAGAAGAAAAAAGGAAAGTAGTTATGTGAATAACATCAGAGAGAAAGAAACAACGAGTAAGATGGGGAGACGAAAGAGAGAGGGAGAGAAGGAGAACGAAATTAAAGAAGAAAAGGAATAAAAAGCTGGGCATATAAATGAAAGAAAACTATAGAATCGCAAAACAAATCATATATCATATTTCTATAAGGTGATTTTTCTTACTTTCTTCAAAGAATTTTTAAAAAATTCTTATCCTGAGTTATAATTTTGTAAGGTTGAAATTCAAACTTAATACGGACTTGTTTCAACTTTTGTCTTTAAAAATCATTAAATTATCAGTTCCATAAATTAATGATTCAATGACCATAAATCAAGCATCGACTTATACACGAGTATGTACGATACAAACAAAAATTCGTTCAACATATTTTCACAAGTTTATATTTTTTCATTTTCTTATTGCAAAAAGCTTTCTTTTTTTTATTTTTTTTATTGCAATTAGCTTATGTATTGAAGATCTAACAAATCAAATTGCAAGAACTCAAATTTTTAGCTTTGAACACAACTTGAATCGACATGAGCTGATTTTGTCATATGACGGCGCTTGATATCAGTTTTAAATGAAACAATTGCGATCATGTTGAGTCTCTTTTCGATTTTTTTTTATCCCTATTCTCTCAGTTGTTTTTCATTTTAATATTATTCTCCTTTTCATTATTGTTTAGCTAGTGATAGTTACTTGATATTTGAAAATGAACTATTTTCTTTCTCCTTCTTGCGCGCGTGCGCACACACACACACACATATACTTTCATTAGTTAAAATTTCTCATCTGCTGTGCCTTATGACAGAATCTTTTATCAATTTTTTACTCAAAATAAGCAACAGGTATTTGATAGACTTCAAACTTTGTGATAAAAAGCGACAAAAAGATGATGGAATGAAAGTAAAATTGTATAAATGCTTTATCTAAAAAAACTTTTGAAAAATTGGAATATTACAAAAATTGAGTTTTCTGTTATTTCTTTTCAAAATGAATCATTGTATCTAAACTCAATATTTATCGGTATGGTATCAAATTTTGATACTTGTACTTACATTGATAAAAATCCAAAGCATCGAGGTATTTAATGAAATATTATCTTAGCTTATCACACTTTTAGCGATATAAGAGTGGATTCACACAGCGCAGATAAAAACCGCAGATTCTTTCGGATCTTAGAAAATACCCTCTCATTTTCTCCCGTTTGCAAAGATTTAGTAATTTCAGCGAGTAGAACACCATCTCTTAATGAAAATAGCTTTACATTTTAAGTTTCGAGTATATTCATTGATGCCTGTGTTCTTGGCACATAACAAATGCCAATTCTCACTATACTTGCAAATATTATGTTAATATTTATGTCACTAGTGGGAAAGTCGTGCAAACAACACATTCAAAATTATTGCCGGTTTTTTGTATTTCTTATTCAACAACAACAACAACCACCAGTCTCGGTAACTCTCTTTTACGAATTTGGAACAGATGTCATTACATAAGACGATACGTTAGTCTATAATGTGACGGATCAATCTACTTTCTCTTTTGACTAACTGCAGATGAGAAATTCATTAATGATTAGAAATTAAAAGATCCTTTTTTTTAATTCTGAGTAATTATAATCAATATATTTAGAACAATCTCATTTAATTGTAGTCTTTTCAAATTGTTTACCAAAAACGTAGAAATTACGTTGATATCTCACTTAGCTGCATGTGAAATGAGACTTTGCTGGGGTATTTAGAAAAAAAAAAACGATTAGTGACTTGTACCTGGACTCAGAATTCATCATGCTGAACAAGGCAAACCTGACTTAGTTGAAAAAAATAACAGCACAATGTTTTATCACCCTTTTGGCTTTGTGCCACAGTATGATAAGCTTAATGAAAAACAAGGCTATCTCAGCTGCTCATCCATTTTTCTCATGTGATATTAATCAGTATCACCTGTTATTTAATCCACCTACAGCAACTTCACTACGGTAACTCGTCTTTCTACTTGATTCTGATTTTTGCCCGAGATATGGCGACATTTTGAGATGCTAAAATTTATATAGACATTAATGTAGGAAGTGATAATCATATCAGTGCATTTAGGTGGAAGATAGGAAAGCAAACTTAGATATACATTGAAAAACACAAACAAAAAAACCCAGTGCTATTGAAACATGGCTTCTTCTCATTAAACAACTTTTTCTGTTGCTTAAGAACCAAACATTTTTGGTTTTCTTAGTTCTATTACTATTGCAATTAACTGATAGGTGAGGCAGTTATTTGTTGCTTTTTAATAAAGAATCAAGTTATTGCAATGAGTAAATTTAGAACAAAACTTTATCTTAAGATAAAAAAAAAATCTTTCTGAGTCGAATATCATCCAAGTATTAGAATATGGAGTAAGAATAAATAAGTAATGTCTATAGATTTCTATACATGGACACATGTGTTGGCCGACTAGCAAAAACTTTACATTCATTAGGTCTGTGTGAACACTGAATGCCACCAAGAGGACTTGCCAAAAGGGATGAATAATAAAGACGAATAACGAAAGATAAAGTCAAAGGATCCTTGCTGTCGGCACGCCTTGATGATGAACCTTGAAGTTCGTTTTTAAAACATCATGCATTAGCTAATTTGGTCACGAAAATCCAAGGGTAGATGGGATACAAATCTGCAGTCATATTGTCCCATCTCTATCTTTACATCATAGTATTAATTATTAATAACAAGTAAAAGTTTTAACATATTTTAAATTTTGAAATTAAACATTTTCTTTACTAATTTTGGAATAGTTTTCTTGATCTTATACAGTTACCTTTATACAAGATGCGTTGGGTAAATTGTTTCCTGTTAAAATTATCAATTTCGTGCATGCTCTTTATTTGATTTAGGTTTTATCTACTGTGCAGGAAAGTAGAGTGAGTTGGGCACTAACTGTGAGTTAAGCAGAACCATGACGCAGTTCACTTCTCCAGAAATTTGGGAACCACATGTTGTACAGATTGGCATTCATCTCGGAAGCACCAATATAAAGATTTCAGAATGTTTGTGTGTCGGTGTGAGGAGAGCGCGGACGATTCGGAAAAAGTTGAATGAATTCAATGATAATTACGAAGGTACGGCAGCTCAGGAGCCTCACACCGATTGTTCTGACAAGATAAAGAAGCCTCTAATTTGTTGCTGAGACCCACGCCATGATTGACAACGATCAAGTCCATAGCTAGGAACATGGGAATGTCTGAGTTTTTTTATCAGGCAACTAGTGCGTGAAGAGATTCAGCATTTTTCATAGATGAGAAAAGGCCAATTTTTATCACAGGCATGAAGTCAAAAAGAAAGACCGCGCTGTAAAGCTTTTGAAAAAACTCAAGTATCCCCCTCCAACCGAACATGCTTTGGGTTTTCTCAAATTAAAAAAATTCTGCCAGGATCAGATAGTGAACTCAGAACAGCTTACTCTATCGAAACAAGATGCAGCGATTGTGATGAAAACCAAGCAGCCAGTTCAGGTCATAGTGTTTTGGTGGTCACTAACGATGGTGATGTTATGCTTCTATTCATTTCTTACATGGCCTCAGACTCAACACGGAGGTTCACATTAAGTCCTTGGAGGAAGTAGTAGCACCCTGGATCGAGAGGATGGATATTGAAAGACCCTATGTCTGGCAATGAAACTGTGCTATGCCACATAAGCCGAAGAATCCAGACTTGACTGATAAAATTTATTTGACCAAATCACCCCTAACATCTGGCCGTCTAACTCTCCAAATTTCAATACCCTTGATTATTATGTTCGAGGTGATGTTAAGCAAGAGACCAGCAAAGTTCTGTGCGATACCAAAGGTGAACTGAAAGTCAAGGATAACGGCAGTTTTTACCTATTTAAACAATGAGACCATCAGAAAAGCTTGCAGGAGATTCCAAAGTCGCCTGGATGCCTTAGTTGAAACCAATAGCGATTTAAAAAAAAATAATTTGATCTATAGAATTTTAAGATATTTTCATGTAATTTTTGTGTATACAGTACCGTGCAAAAGTCTTCGGCTTTTTAAAATATTGTAAATTTCTAGTAATTGCTAACTTCTAAGTGAATGTTTCATATAGTGTTTTAGGGGTTCTAAATGAGAGGGGAAGATGCGAGACCACCTCTAAAAATAGACGTGCAAAAACCTTCGGCCACCTTACATAAATAAACCAATATACAGTGTTTTAAAACAGAAAAAATGTCTAAATTTATTACATAATATTCAGTTTAAGAACTTACTGTACATTGTTAATGTTTCATGTAGTTTCCCTTAGCTTGAATAATTGCTTCAGTACTCCTGGGAAGAGATGTATACAAATCTATCACCATCTTCACAGGAACGAGATGCCATTCTTTGTTGTTGAGCTACAACTCTTCCAAATTGGCTGGATTCTTTTGACGAACTCTTGTCCTAAGTTCTGTCTACATTTGCTCGATGATATTTAATTTAAGGCTCTGAGTTAGCGAATCTTTTAATCTTTCATCAGCCAAACTCTGATTTGTGGCCTGGAATCCCGTCGTACTGAAAAATCTCACCTTCATCCAAGTCTGGAATCAGCAACTGGATTTATTTGACTCTATTAAATTTTAATCAACTTTCTTGAACCATTACTTTTTATGCATCCTCCAAGCATCCGACTCTTAACTTCAAGTTTCACTGTTTTCGTCGAGTAACGTGGGATGTTTCGCTTTCTAATCGGTGCTGTTGCGGGAAAATATTTGCTTATTAGCGGTGGAACATTTTTTCCTGTTTTAAAACACTGTATTTGTTTATATAATATCCCTGAAAATTTTTGCGTGGCTATTTTTGGAGGTGGTCTCATATCTTCCTCTTTCATTTAGAACCTCTGCTACAAAATAGAATGATTAAGTCTGGAAATGGCTCCAGCAGGGCCAGTGTTTCATCTGTAAAAAATGCAATGCGAAACATTCACTTATAAATTGATAATTAGTAGAAATTTACAATAGCTTAAAGTGATTGAAGACTTTTGAACAGTATTGCATATCTGATAAAATGCGATGTCAGTGTTATTTTTATTTTTGCGTCATTTTTACAATAATTAATCCATAGCTGAAGAAAACCGGTCAATCATGATAATAAAAATACTTTACTGCAATGAGGGGTTATTATTAAGGATTACGAGAAGGATTTGCGACTGCCGAAAAGAATGTAAAAATCTGCGTGGCCTTAGAATGCACCAGGCCAAGATGAAATGTATGGATGAGAGAGGTCATACGCTACGCACAGGTTTACTCCCTGGTGAGACGAAGGAGGTGCACGGTCAGAAAACACACCACAGTGCCCAGTCCCTCCACGTAATGGACCAAACAACCCCATGTAGAGTAGACTATAAGCAGATCAAGTGGCCTTCGGCAAAGTGGAATCTCATTGGCCACTTCCAGTTTAAAGCTCAATAGCAGTAGGATTTTGACTTTTTCAAGTGTGTGCTGTACGGTTTTGCGTACTTGGCGAACTTTTATTCTGCAGGATCGCTTGCCAGAATAATAGTTTCGGTAGGGTCGCTTGGGAGAGCAAGTATGATGTTGGAAGACCCGAAACTTGTAAGGACCCCAAGAACATCACTGACGAGGCGATCCTGCGCACTCTTAGAGTGTGTGATTACAATTATAATTTTACAATTAATGAATTAATGACATCATGTTGGTTGATATTATCACATTTCAGTCGTAGTACCTTCTGATCTTCTTCAGGTGTCTGTCGAAGGCAGGAACCTAATAATTTCGAACTGAATCTTTTATTCTATCTATTTTTCCTCTGCCCATGCTCAGATGATATCTTGTAGCAGTTAATACTTTTAGTTAAATCACCCCAGAGATATTGCTTGTCTGTTTTTCACAATAAACAGTATGAAAACTCTGACTTTTTCTGCGATAACCAACCCAGAGATCGAACTCATGACTGCTAAGTGACTTGATATACTTTAATTACTCTAAGTCATGCATACCCGTGGGCAACAAGTTTAGAAAATTCGTCTGAGTATATAATTGTAAAATTTTTAAAAAATTCTTTATTTTAAAAATGAAAATAAAAGATTTATTTATTGGGATATTATCAACTGATCTTGAACTATATCTATCTTTACCTGTTGTAACTTGGGAGGGGAAACAACTTTATTTAAATTTGGATTGACAACTTCATTACTATATCAGATATATTTTTGGATGCATTTTGTTTCTTTATATTCACGAAGCTTAGCTTAGAACAACACAAGTCTAAATTATAAGGAGAGGAAGCAAAATAGTTTTTGTTGGTAATCTGCACTCGTATTTTAAGCTGTTGTTTACTAAGCTTTGCTTTTAGCTTAGTCTGACAAACATGCCTTAGATAACTTACACTACCTGCTGTTACTAAGTGGTCGCTCATCTTAGAACTGAACAGGCTTATTGCTGCTTAACTTCGGTGATCCGATGAAAACTGATGCTTCAGCGTAGCATTATTAGCCGCTCACAAAAAAAAAAATGGCGCAAATTGGTCGCATATGTACATAAATTAGTATATCAAAGATCAAGATTAAATAGACATATTTAAATAAATGGTTCCGTTTTAACTTTCAGCGACGTCACTTAGCATTCATGCTTAAGAATAATGCTGACTCTTGAATTTTTCTTAGAATATTCAGTTTAAGTTGAATAGTAAGTGAAATGAGTTGAAAATCTCAAAAATATTGAAAGCACACAGAATATGTACATGTACATTACCCTTGAGGTCACGGTACCTTAAATTATCCTATCATAATTTTGTGTGGACTAAAAGTAGTGCAGAAAGACTTGTTAGGATATTAGTATTCTATCTGTTTTAGCTAACACTAATAGATGAAATTACGTATTATACAAGGACCGAGTTAACGTAATCATACTGTCATATTGTATCTATAAATCAAATAAGAAAGGTTAGAATCTTTAACAACGGGGAATATACGAACAGTGATAGTTTCGTATCTTCAGTTTCTTTTTTCGAACAATGTACGTCGATCCAGTTTAATTTAGAAAAATAAAAGCAAAGGCGAGACAGGATGGCGTGGTGTCGAAAGTCTAGTTGAGAAAATGGAACAAATTAACTAAAAAAAGTATTTGCAGAAAAAGATAACAGCAATTATTAATTGAAAATGAGAAAAAAAAAAAGAATTAAATGATTTGTTGAATTTGCTTTAGAAAGAAAACGTTTAGCGGGAATAAAACAGCTGCTTGTTTAGGCCAGACAATAAGCTAGTCATATTCCAAACGTAGACAATAGCTAATAATGCTGACAGAAAAGTTAAGACGTGGCTTGAACCGAAAGTGAAGAATGGGGAGCTGAACAAAAGAAGAAATTTGGCTTAGAATAGTTTATTTTATTATTTTGAAAATACTTTCATATGTATGAAAGGAGGTAAGCTTTGTGTGCATTAGTATACAGTTGTACTGCATAAAACCATGACACTAATTGAGAGTGAGCGTTTTAATGGAATTGTTAAATATACCTACACTTTTGTTTTTATGATAATCTGTTAATTTAGCTTTGCACAAAGTCACGGTAGTAAGGCATCTTGTGAAACACACTAATCTAACGAACTGGTTTAAAGTGTGTACACTCATATATATATATATATATATATATATATGGGGTGGAATTCATTTATATGTTCTTAAAGACGGCGAAACGGTTCGATGCAGAACTACCAAATTTGCGATGTGTACTTATTGTGCTGTTCCTATTAAGCGATGTAATTGTTCGTAATACTCTGAAAATCCATTGTTTGTAGCAGCCCTGTACAATGTATAAAGATCTTGAACAATGGTGAAAAATCGTCGAAAGCGCCATTTGAGTGTCTATAATGATTTTTAACAAAAATCCTAAAACTTTTCGGGATTATATCCAGCAGTTTCGCCTATGTTGACTTTAAAACAACTACGAACCCATCATCAGTTTGACAATTTTTTTTTAACCAGCTACGAACCAATATATATATATATATATATATATATATATACTTTTAATGTCATATTGATGATCATTGAAACAAAATGAGAAATAAAGAAAACATATATCAAACTATCAAAACACATGTATACACACACCTCTTTGCAAACTAATTAGTAGAATAAGCTCACACATACTTGTCGGATAAGATACATCATACTGTATCAATATTCGTAATAAATGAATATGCTGCCATGAACTAATCTCTTTCTCTTGTGTATACCTATGCGTGCACATGTGTCTGCATCTTAAGAAAGTAATTTGTCTTAGTACTTACTTCCCCACACTTTTCATGACTAAACATTGTGGCATACTAGTGATAAGACATTGTTATTTTATTTTATTTATTTTTTCAATTTTTTTCTTTTTTTAAAGGCATTAACTCGAAGTGAACATTAGCTTCAGCTTAAATTAAAGCTCGCCTTACCGTGTGTAATATAGTATATAAAAAAGTGGATCAATAATTCAGTCGTCTAACACGTAGTTCTTAGTTGAACTATGATATTAAATTTTCACTATATAATATTCGAGATATTGATTATAAGTTCGTACTTGCTTCTCCAGCATTGCCCTGTATGTCTTATTAGTCTTACTTAGATGTTTTGTGAAATGGGAGGCAAATAGCTATAAAACTGCTTTCTTGTGAGATGCTGCTTCCAGGATTTGTTCAAAACGGTGCGTAGTATTCTCGTGTAGTTCCCATCTAGCGTTCTCTTCGAGTGTTTCGTTAGAGTCCAAGTAGTGCATCCATACAGTAATACTGACACAGCCACATGTTAGAATTTCTGTTTTATTTTATCGGAGATCCGATTTCCATATGATCAACAATCTTCCCGACGTGTATCTTGACATTGCTTTCAGTTGATGAGATATTGCTCCCGATGTATGTAAATTTGTCGACTAAATTCAGAGGTTTACCACTTAAAACAGAGATGGCTCCTTCTTATTTAAACTCAATTTTATTTACGTTCACGTGGCTATGCAGCAGGGATTCGGCTTAGGCAGGCGTATTTGAGATCATCTGCGTAGTCTTTGCCTATCATAGCTTCTGCAGGATATCATCTGCTTCTTAGCTTTTTATTAGATATCTTGACGTTCGTAGTACGTATTATAGACAGAGTATAAGTAGATATAGTGCTAATGTATCTCCTTGCAAGACTCTAGCGACAATGTCAAAGAAGTCGGTGTCACCATCGGGAGAGCGAAGTATTGCTTTTGTGTAAAGCATCATTAAAGCGGTAACAATTTCTTTGGGGAGATCTCATGCTAGTAGTATTTGGATGGAATCGAATGCCACGGAAAAATCTACGAACATTAGTGTTACTTTGAGATCTTTTGCGCGTACTTCTTCGATGATTCGATGGATAGTCTTAATATGAGAAGTTATGGATTGATTTTTCTGAAAACTGTTCTGATTTTTCCTAAGGGTTTTCTGTTGAGTATGATAAACCGGATTCCAAGGTCGCCTTTTTTGGTGAAAAGGTGGATACTGCCTTTTGTCCATTTCTCTATTGTGTTTTGTTTATACACAGCGTTGCATAATCGAAAAAGAATGTAGTCAATCTTTTTTTTTGTTTTTCGGTTTTCAGGTGGTATTTCGTCCAGACAAGAAGCTTGCTGCTTTTTAGATTTCAAATTTTTTAATACTGCATCAAGTTCTTCCTCCGTAAACTCTCCTAGTTTGATATCTAGTGGTAATTCATACTGTTTTTTTTTTCTGGAGTGTTTCTGAGCACATTCTTGAAATGTTCTTTCCACTTTATTCTTGGTTTGCAGCTTTTAGTTTTGCTTTCAAGGTGTTTTCCCTTCCGTTCTCTTCATTTACAGTCTAACATACTTGTAATTGTCTATCTTCTATTGAATTCCTGATTTTATTGATTTGGCGTTGGATGTATTCTAGTCTTTTGGTATGTTTTAGTTCTCTCTGAAGTTTTTGCGCATTGGGGTTTGCTGGGTTTCTTTTAAGTAAGGATTCATCTGTTACATTGTATAGTTTTTCTTTAACTGCTAACTCCCATAGAACTTGGCATTTGGTTTTTGGTTTGGGTGATATGCACTCGGCTGCAGCTTCTATGTGGGCGGTAACAAAGTTTTCATATTCATGTAAAATAAGTACTTTTTCACAATTAAGCGACGAAGTTATTGATATTCATATTCAGATCTTTACAATTAAGGTGAGCTTAGTCTAGTATTAGCTCAAGTAAGAAAATTATGGGAAGATTGTGTTGCACTGAAGTGTTTTCATTGAAAAGAATCTGCTTACTTTTCTTAAAAATGTTTAGGCAGTGCGATTAGCATAACGGTTATTGTTGTAGGAAATAGAATTAGCTCCTCGAGTTCAAATCCTGGACTATATTGTGTTTCACTTTGCTTTAATACTCTTCGGAAAGGCATAAATCCACCTATTGGTAAATAGTAGGGCAAACTGTGTTCTTTAGTTTTGGTTAGTTTAAGAGAAAGAAAACTTTGAATTCAAATCAGCAGTAGTCCACTTAAAAAATTACCTTGTGTTGCATCCTACCCGTAGTGGAAGGGTTGGGTAAATTCATACTTATCTTGAAGATCATTATTCGAAATACAAATTTTACCTCAGCGAAAAACAATGTAAAATAGATAATTATTTTTGCACCCCAAGTGGTAAGGTATACGCCCACAACATGGTTACGAAAAGAATTTAGTAAGTAACTAACTCCCTAAACTAAGAACGATTTGCAGTATGAACTTGCTATCACTCTATAGCATGTGCTTTAAGGTGTGAACACACATTTCCACACACACACACATATAGATACAGTCAATGGTGCTTGGCAGCTGTCAGTTTCTCAACTCTGCGTTCATCAGGTTTGAAACTGATTGTTGCCAAGTACCATTGACTCTGTGTCTACGCTCTCCTAAATTAAATATATACGGTCTATCAATGATATTGTGCACTCATTTATTAATATAGCAAACTACATTATCAATATATATATGTGTGTGTGTGTACTGGTTCCTTCGACAGTGGGTGTAACAATAAGAGTGGTTTGTTAAAGTGCTCATTCATCCACTGTATTCTCAATCAACCACCTCGACATGCCAGGAACAGGACATTTTTTTCAGGATGTCTGACAAGAGATCCTAGCATAGGGATGTGTATTCATAACCTATAAGCGCCTCGCATGGTTAGAGAACAAGGCTAGTGATACATTATTAATGAGTTCGATTCTTAATGGGTGCCTTATATTTTTTAATTTTATGCTAAATTATTGTAAGCTTAATAAAAACAATCACTGTAGCATGTCAGAAACACGACATTTTTGCCAAGATATACAAAGGTTTTTTGTCTGTTTTGTCCAGTTAAAAAATTAGATAAATCTAAATTTTCATCATTAGCTCTATCATTCAAACATTTTTCATTAAAATTCAGCCTAATATGAGTAAGCAAGAAAAGAAACGACAAAGAATCTATGACTTGCTTAACGCCAAAACCAGAATAAAAAAATTCCGAAATAATCAGAGTTTCTTTATAGCCTCCATGAAGCCCAGATCTTAACCCCCTTGATTACGTTATATGAAGCGTTTTAAAAAACAAAACAAATTCAACTTCCCATCCAAATATTGGTTCGCTTAAGACTGCTATTGAGGAGGAATGAAATTAAATGCCTGAAGAATTCATTTTGAAGGCATGCAAATCGTTTCGAAAGTGTGTTGATAGAATAATTGAAAAAATTGGCAGCCATATTGAGTAAATTTGCTGTTTTGTGTCTACCTTCTTATTTTGTTGTTTATTTTTTAAAATTAAAATTAACCTTGTTTTATGAAAGAGTCGTTTATTATTATACTAGAATATTTCTAATTTTGCTTCCGCACCCCGTATAATGATTAATCATAGTATTGTTCACACCGAACACAAGTACTGGAGTAACCATACTCTAGTAATCATAATGCAGGTATATGTATACGTTAATGTAGTTTATGTTTTTTTCTGTGGGCATTTTGGTTTGGTTTAATTGTATAACGGCATATCAACTCCTTATGGGGTATTTAATATCGAAATTTAATTCATTTGTAAATATCTGATTGTAATCATAGCTAATTTTCAATGCTCAATTGTATTTGTAAATTGTCTATAATCATTTGCTTGAATACAATTATATATTAAGTATTTATATCTTATTCTAATAATTTATACATAATTGTATGATTTAAAGTAACTATTCGTTTTTAAGGATCATCTCTTTGCATACATCTTTTGGTTTTAAGTATTCCTATGTAACACAAATTATTTGCTTGCAGTTATTTTGTTTTAAGTAACTAATAATAATCCTTGGTAAAAATTATAGCTTCAAGTAATTCTGCATACAAATAATTTGCTCACAGTTATATGGTCTCATGTATTCCTATCTAATACGAATAATTTTCAAACGAATCTATTTGAGCCATAGACTTCAACAGGTACTATCACCTTAGGTTAAACGGGACCTAAGAGCAATGGCACATGTATGCTTCAGTATGTGAGAAGAATACAGCTACCTACAATGACCGGAATGGAACCTCACTTCCAGATACTCTTTAGTGTCATATCTAGGATATCTCACTGAGAATGGGGTGGGTGTTATCCTTCTGCAGAGGCTGTAATCTGCGTATTCTCAGTCCCACTGACAGAACGCTATGTATTTTGGATGCATGTATATGTTTATTATTGGATAATCATTCAGAATCAAACTCTCACTATTAAGGAACGGAACTGCCTTGTTAGAATCTCACTTATTACTAGGCGCTTACATCATCGTTTATGTCAGTATGTGATTATCTGTACTTGAAAGAATCACATACAGTAAACGTATGAATTAAACGAATTTGTAAAAGTAACGTCTTTACTTTACGAATCACGTTGCCCTGTCCATTGTATGCATGGATGTTTGTATTGAGATGTTAATGAATCTTCTTTCAGTATAGCAAAGAGCTACAATAATAGCAAACATAGTTAAAATCGAATTCTATGAAGTAATAAATAAACAGCGAAATCAGTTTCTTGATCTACGCTTATGTCAGGCGAACATGGTAGATATTTACTAAATTTTACTTACTCTGAAATCCGGCTAGAATATCGGATGCCCCGTAAAAACCCAACTCAATGCAAGATTCTTACCATTGCTCCTTAGAACTTCGCTACGTTTAGCTTCATCTGGTATGAGACATAGTAAAAGGGTAATCAGTGATTATCAAACAACGAAAAAAGGTTGCAACTGTCATTTTAAGGCAGTTATCCCTTATATATATAGCAGTACTTGGTAATTGTCAGTTTCTCGCCTATGAACACAGGCAAGAACCTTACAGTTACCAAGCATTGTTGACTCTGTCTTCGCTATCTTAATTTAAATATGTTCGCTTTATCAACGCTATTGAATACGCTTCATTCATAAATATAGCAAATTATATATATACATCTAATATCAAGTTAATCAACCCCAGCAGTAGGTGCACAGCAAGGTTTGAATTTATTATATCAGTGAATTTATCTGTAAAATTAGTTTGCTAACCATTGGGCTATGGCAAGCACCACTTTTGTGCTTTAGTATGTGAGAAGAATACGGTGGCCTTCGTTTGTTGCTATATTTACTAAATCAGATACAATGATTAAACCGTGGCGGGATATGTGGCAGATTGCGTAGCCATTTAGAAGAGTTATGCTGTGTCATGGAAATGCGATAGTTTTATACAGACAGCACGCCAGAAAGAACGAAAAATAGAAGAAAGAAAGAAAGGAAGAAGAAAAGTGTGGAAATGAAAAGAAAAAGAAAAAAAATTGTAAAAAGTTGTAATAACGTGAAAAAAAAAAATGAAAGGAGGTGTTGAATTTGAAATTTTGAAGAAATGAACTACAAAAAATATCTTTCTAATGTCGACTGAAAGGAGAGAAAGCTATTAAGAGAAAAGAAAAGAATGAGAAAGAAAAACAGAAAATAAAAGTGATAAGTAAAAGAAAGAAAAAATGCAAAGTGAGTAAGAGAAGAAAGATATAAGGATCAAGAGTAAAAGAAAGGAAATAGGAGAAAGAAAGAAAGGAAATACAGTAAAGAGTAGGAGGGGTAGAAAGAAAAGGAAATTTGGAGAGAATAAGAGTTGAAGAAGGAAAAGAAATGTAGGGGAAAGTAAGAGGCGAAGTAGGAAAGAAAATATGAAGAAGAGTAAGAGAGGAAGAAAGAAAGGTGAAAAGAGCAAGTGCAAAGAAATAAAGAAAAAGTAATTTAAGAGCGAAAGAAAAAGTGAAGCAGACTGTTTAAAACACGATGATTAGTAAAAAGAAGAAACCAAACGAGAAAAATAAATAGGAACAGAGAAAAGGTATGAAACTGTAAAAGTAAGCAACAAAAAAGAAAATAGAAATAAAGAATAAATAATTTTTAAATCTAACGAAAAATATCAACAAAAAACATTGAAGAAAAAAAAGACAAAGAAACATGAACTGATTAATAAGAAAAAAAATAGTAATAATAATGAAGAGAAACGATATATAAGAACAAGAGTTGAGGAAAAGAAAGATTATAAAATACCAAAATAAAATGTTGAATGACAAATGTAAGAGAGAAAGAACAGAAAGGAATAAAAGGTATGATGTTAAGAAAAGAAAAAGCGTATAAGCTATTAAGTGGGTAGCAGAAAAATGAATTGTAAGCACTTAGGAACACGAATTGGGATAGGCTGTAAAGGGAGCAATAAAGGTCAAGAGAAGAAAAAAACCCAAACAAACATAAAAGACTTAGAAAATAAAACCGACAAGAAAAAAAGTACAGAAGAAAGCATTTTAAATCATTATCATTACTCCATGTGTGTTTTTTCACACCAGCATCAGCTGGTGGTCTTTCATTGGAAACTAAGTGACAACATCTTTCTTCAGGTCGTTCAAACACTTTTGAGTATTATAACCGATTTTGATAATGTTGTGGTTTGGATGGTTTCGATTCTTCTTCCGATTTCCAATTTCTCGAATCTTTTTTCAGGTCTTTGGAGGACTGTTCCAAGTGCCCCAACTACAATTGGTATCACCACCACCCTCATGTTCAACATTTTTTTTTAGTTCTCTAGTTCTTGACGCTTTCTTTTATTTTCATTCTGTGGTCCGCCGGAACTGCAAAATCCGCGACATGTCAAGTTCTGTTTTTCTTGTTAATCAATACTAGGTCTGGTCTTCTGGCCGGAATTACATGATCCGTTTTTATCTCAAAATCCCAAAGAATTTCGTGTCTCATTCTCTAGGACGGATTCTGGTTTGTGCTTATACCATTTGGTAATATTATCAAATTTTGCACAATTCTTAGTAGATCATCTTTCCCGCTCAGTCGTGTCTAGTCTTGTACTTTTTTTTTTAAAATTTGAAACGTTCTGTACACTTCCTAAATACATAATTGAGTTGCATCATTGCTATTACAAATAGCGGTGGCAAGAGTGAGTCTCTTTGAAAGATGCCTCTTTGGATTTTCACCTGTGCGAAGGTTTTTTCTCCTGATGCTTGTTCCACTTTCCAGTTTTCCATAGCTATTTTGACGAGTTTTGACTTTGTTGGATATTTTATACATTTTCATAAATTTATCATTATTATCACTATTATTATAATTTCCAGTTTTTCTAGGCTCATAGGAACTATTCAACGGCTCCACCTACGATTGTTATCAGTGTCACCTTCATGTTCCACAATTTTTTCTGTTCTCTGGCTAGCTCCTAATATTTGTCCGGCTTTTCGCTTTCTTCTACGCTGGAACTGCAAAATTCACGAGAGGACAAGTTCCTTACTTCTAGTTAAGTAAATTTAGGTCTGGTCTTCTGAGATTATTATTACACAAGTGTAAGTTGGTGATCTTTCAATGTCTTAATGACAGCAAGTCTTATTAGATCTCCAGAAATAGTCTGAGTATTCTAACCCATTTTAATAATGTTGTGGTCAGAATAGTCTCATTTCTTCCTCTGATTTCCACTTCCTCGAGTCGTTTTTTCTAAGTTTTTAGGGATCGTGCCCATCACACCAATTACAACCAGAATCACCGTCACCTTTATATTCCACAGTTTCTTTATTTCTCTTTTAAGGTCCAAGTATTAGTCTATCTTTTCACTTACTTTAATTTTGACGCTGTGGTCTGCTGGAACGGCTAAAGCCAAGATAAGGAATTCTTTTTTTTATCTCAAAGTCCCAGAGAATTTCAGGCTTTTTATTTTCTAGGGCGAATTCTGGTTTGAGCATATACCACTAGCTACTATATTTAAATTACTATTATTTACTCATGTAAGAGTTTTTCACACCAGCGTTAGCTGATGATTTTCCATTGGAATTTCTAGTGACAGCAAGTCTCTTCAAGTTTCCAGGATTCTTCATAGTATTCTGGCCGATCTCAATAATGCTGTAGTTTGCATGGTTTTCACTCGTCCTCTTATTTCCAAGTTTGTTCGTGTGATATTTCGCTTGTTTGTAGCTTGAAATATAAATACAGTTGTTTTTCTTCCCATTTTCTTTCTAGTTATTTTTGTTTTGTTGATGCTTGTGTTGTCTTTTATTGTTTCTGGTGGTTGTAATCAATCTTCCTCCGAGCTTTTTTTATGTATTTTATTTTTTGTATTGATGCATCGACACTATTTTGAATGCTGGTAAATCCACTTCTTCCTTCTTTTCTGGACACATAAAGTCTGTCTACGTCATCTGTGGGGATGTAAGCCTTATACATCATCATGAGTTTTCTTGTTATCTGGTTCATTTGTTTAATTTCTTCACTAGTCCACTTTAAGAATGGTCCCACGTATCTTACGTGGGGGACAGACCAGGTATTTATCTCTTTGATGAGATTTCTGCTATGTACTTTGGTTTCGAATCGTTTTCTCGTTCTCCTGAGGTATTCTTTTTTTTATTTTTTTCTTTCTTCTCCGTATGTTTAATGGTGTCCACCTTTAATATTCCCAAGTAATCCTTTTCTCCTAGCTTTTTGATTTTCTCTTGATTTGTAGTTCTATTCCTCCCGTCCTATGTCGTTTTCTGCTTTTTATTATTAGCATGGCACATTTTTCTATGGTAAATTCCATCCTTACATCTTGACTGTATATTCTAACTGCCTGTATTAGAGTTTCCATTTCTTATTTTTACAAACAGTTTGATGTAGTCCATGTACATTAGGTGGTCGAAATTTTTCTTGCGTTTTATGAAGTTTGTGTCTACCTGTGCATTTTCTAAGTATGTGATTGAGTGGCATCATCGCTATTAAAAATAGTAATAGTGATAGGGCATCTCCCTGGAAGACCCTTCTCTGAATTTTTACCTCTTTTAAGCCTTTTCCTCTTGCTGCCAGTATAATTGCAGTTTTTCATAGTATTTTCGATAAACTTCATAACTTCGCCAGATATCTTGTACATTTTGAGACTCTCTATTATCCAGCTTTGCGGGACCATGTCGAATGCCTTTTTGTTGTCAATCCACGCCATAGCTAGATTTTTCCGTTTCGTTTTGCTGTTCTTGAGGATGTGCTGATCCATGTATAGTAGCTCTCCTGTACCTATGGTTCACTTGCGGCATCTTATCTGTTCCTCGGGGAACAGTTAGCGGCTTATTAGCGAATCGTATATCTCCTTAATTTGTACCGTTATTATTTTCCACATCATCGGTCGGTACGTTATGGGTCTGTAGTTCTTTGGGCGGTTTCTTTTTCGGAATCTTTTTGGATTAGGATGGTCTTTCCTTTGGTCATCCATTCGGATATGTCTGTTTCTTGTAGGCATCTATTCATTTCGATAACCAATCTATCATAGATGGAAGTGAATTTTTAAAACCAGTATCCATGTATGCCATGTATGGCTTGACGTTTTTTAATGTGATACTTTTTTGAGTGTTGCTCTGAGTGAATAGAAATGTATTTTCGCCTTCGGTCCTTCCTCGAGTCCTTCTAACGCTTTTCCCATATTGCTTATCCATTCGACTTTTCTGTTCTCTTCGTTACCATATTTGTTCTAAAAATGTTTTATTTTTTTGTAATCCTGTTGTTGGTATGTGTTAGTACATTCACTCCTTACTTGCTGATAGAATATTTTTTCTTTGTTTTGGAATGACCTGTTTTGTTTGTATTGTTTTATCTTGTCTCAATATCTTTTTAGTTTTCTTTCTTTCGCCAGTACCATCTGGTTTATTTCCTCGAGTTATATTGTTTGTTTAACTTATTGAATTGCTTTTTTTCTTTTCGTCCTAACATGTTCCTGCGTTCCTCCTCTGTTTTATCTTTTTTCTTGTTGTAGATTTCTTATCTGCGTTTCCAGTCGATGTTCATGTTCTTTAGAGAAACCTCGAATTTATCACAGGCTAATTTTGCTCCTGCATTTATTAGTTCGTTCCATTCTTGGTTTCGTAGCAATGGTAATCTAGTCGTCTTTTTAGACATAATTCTCTTAACATTTTCTATAATCAATTCTTCTTGTGTTTGTGTTTGTTTTGTGTAGTTTGGGTATGTAATGTTTCGATTGTTATTATTTTGTGGTTCATTTCGGTTAGATTGTTCTTGTTTATGTGGTATGTCGATTATTGTATTAGGGTCTTGTTGTCTTGATTCCTTATTTGTTGTTGTATTTCTAATATTTTAAGATCAGAAAACCAAGCTTTCTTTATGATCATCCAAACTTGGTCAGCGAGTCTTTGGCTTGTATAAAATCTATCGCATTCTTCCCAGATTTCTATCATTTTTTTCCTTTGAAGTGCAAATTCATTGTCTTCCCTAGTCCATTTTCTGTGTTAGTGTCTGGTTTGTGAGGTTACTTAGGTTGTCATTTGTTTACCTGAAAAAAAAAAAATTCGCGGGATGACGATTGGGCCCCCCATGTTGGCTATCAGAGGAGTACCTGCCGAGTATGACACGCGGACCTGTTGTCTAGGTCCCATGTTACGTTATGTTTTGATTTTGGGTATATTTTGTCTATACCAGACCTAGGGGTTGTTTAAAATCTGTGCACCTATCACAGATGTGACCAACTACTTTTTAAGTAAGAGAACTCATAAGCGGGTCACAAAATTTTTTAGTTTGGCTGTTTTTTTCCCTCATCAATTGATGCCAGTTATCAATGGGTAGCAATAGTTCCTGACTGAACTATTTGACCCTGGCCGTTGAACTCAGCAGTTCTTCTGCCCAACCTCTGGTGAGGCTCACCATTGAGCCAACGTTGGATTCATCTAACTTACTTCACATCAACCATGCTGCTTTCTATGGTTTCTAGTGATATATATTCAGTGATTTTTTTTCCTTTTTCTTTTCCTTTTACTTTTTCCTGCTCCCCATTTTTTGATTTGTTAAGTTTTAACTTAGTTAAAGTCCGGCTAATCATCATTTTTTTCATTCAGCCCAAGAACAATTAGTTGTTGCTAGTTATAATATTTAGCTCTTCCATATCATTTCAAAGTGATTATTGGTTTCAACAGGAACATGTTAATCATTGAATTAATCGTATTTGCAATTATATATCTAAACAGACAAAACTTAGAGACGAAGAGAAAAAGCTAGTAACAAAATTAAACACGAATTTTCTTCCGATTAGTTAAGCATAAACAATGAAGGTTCATACATACAATTTTGTCGAATTATTCCGGACGGTACACCTTCGTATTTATCTATTTTTTCTTTACTTCTTCTCTGCTGCTGTTTCAAAAAGCTCCTGTTTTCGAAGCTGGACACCTATTATTGTCATTTATTCTGAGTTTTGGTCACATGACTAACTTTCTTTTTGTTTTCTTTTTCCATTTGTTCTTATTGAATATTAACTTTGATAAGCTACCACTACTTTCCCTCTTTCTGCTAACAGCATTTTTAGCTTCTTTTTTTTTAGAACAGCAATAATTACAAACCACGTTATGTTTGTTCTGTTGATCTTCGTGTCGTCAGTCTTGTTCCTGGTGGCTGTAATCAGTCTTTCTTCACGCCGTCCCTTGTTATCTTCGAGTTGTTGTATCGATGCGTTAACGCTATTTTCAATGCTGGCAAGTCCTCTTCCTCCTTCATTTCTTGACACATACAATCTGTCAACGTTATCTTTGGGATGCAAGGCTTTATGCATGGTCATTAGTTTTCTTGTTCTCTGCTTCATTTGTTTAAAATGGTCCCGAGTATATTACGAGGGCACAGCCCAGGTACATATCCCTTTTATAAGGTTCCTGCTATATAGTTTTGTTTCGAAAAGGTTACTGGTTTTCCTGAGGTACTTTTTAAAATTTTTTTCCATCATCTCCACTTGTTTGATGGTGTCTGCCTCCAATATTCTTAAGTATTTGTATATTTCCTTTTCTCTGAGCGTTTTGATTTTCTCTTGATTTGGTAGTTCTGTTTCTTCCGTCCTATGTCGTTTTCCACTTTTCATTATCAGCATGACACATTTTACTGTGCCAAATTCCATCCCTATTATTATTATTATTATTATTATTATTATTATTATTATTATTATTATTATTCTATGCTTGTTTTTAACACCAGTTTTAACTAGTGGTTTTTAACTGACGTTTTGAGTGTGAGAGGTCTCCTCAGATCTCCTGTACTAGCTTATTTTGAAAGTGTTGTGATCTGGATGGTCTCGATTTTTCCTCTAATTTCCAGTCCTTCAAGGGTTCCAACTAAAATTGGTATCTCCGTCATCTGCATGTTGCATAGCCTTTTCTGATCACTGGCAAGATTAAGTGTTTCTCTCTTTTTTTTCCCTATCTTTCATTTTCGCTGTGTCAGGAATTAGACGGACTGTACGTGTTAAGACATAAGAGAAGGACAAAGAAGAGTCCTCACTAGTATTGACGATTGCGTATATAAGGCCACGAGGACTATATTAAGAAAAGCAAAGAAAGATTAATCCCCGCTGCGGCAATTTAGGTATACATAAAATAAAGGCAACAAAATCTCGGAAGCAGAAAAGGGAAAGAAACAACTGTATGGATATTCTAAGCGACAAATTGACGAGATGGCATATGAGAAGACGTAGACATGGCGAAGAAAGGAAAATCTCAAGAGATAAATTGTAGTTCTTTTAATAGCAGCACGAAACAACGCTATAAGGACCAAATTATGCTGAAGCGAAAATCGATAATACGTTAGAGAATAGCATGTGTAGGTAATGTGGAGAAAGACCTGAAATGATTCATTAAATACTTAGTCAGCGAATGCAACAAACTGGCACAGAAGGAATACAAGACCAGGCACGACTGGGTGGGAAATGTAGGAATTGGGCAAAAGATTGAAACTTGACCTCAATAATAAATGGTATATGCACAAACCAAAAGAGAAAACGCCTTGAAGTAATTCAAAATTAAAAAAGAAAATAATGAATGTGCTAAAATTTTAAAGAAAGTAATTCGAAGAAAGAAGAATGAAGAACACCTGAACGTAATAGTAATGGAATTTTTTTTTGTTTTTGTTCAGAATGGAAAAATAAGTTCCAAAAAATGAAAGAAAAGTCAAAGTGAATATGAAAAGGAAAAAAAAGACAATGCAAATCAAGAAAAAATAGGTGAAAAGAATGGCGAGGATGAAACAGAAAAAAAAAAAAAAACGGGTTGAGAAAGCCAAGAAAAAAATATTTTGAAAAAAAAGTGGCTTCCTTAGCAGCTAAAATAATTGTGTATTAACTAAAAATCAATGTTCATATCAAGACAATCTTCTACTCACTAACTGGAAGATTGTTATATAACTAAGGAATGATTTTTTTATATTAATCATTTTTTGTTAATTATAGTTTATCATTCAGTTTGATGGGGCTTTGAACTATTCGAGTCTCTTAGTCCAGGTGCATAGTCATTTGGTGCAGTTTTTACGCTCAGGCGCAAAGGATATGACAATCACCATTTGTCATAATAAACCCCAGATTGTGCTGGAGTGTGGATGACGTCATGCCCAGAAGAGATGGTCCTGAGAATTTGAGGATTTTGAAAAGACGTCAGTTGAGATTCTGCCGTTGAGAGTTGCAGTTGGGCATTCGACCGTTGAAATAAGAGTTGGGTTTTCGACCGTTGAGGCATGCGGTTGAGTTTTTCGGATCTCGACTGGCTGAGATGAATGAGATCTTAAACATCATAAGATGCGCCGCGCGTTGGGGTGGGTCAGCATAGTATGGTTAGCATAGACTTTTAAGAATTGTGTCTCTCTCCTCGTGTCGCCATGAACCGAAGCCAGGAATTAATAACCCCGTTCATATCTGAAACGACAGAGTCCGCCTGTATGTGTATCTGTATTATTATTATTACTGACATCACCAAATTATACAAGATTAGCTTCACTAATACACTAACATTTGGTCTCATGTCGCAATAAACAAAAAAATATATTAATGATAGAAATAAAAACAATTTTAGAAATAAAAATAAAAATAAGGGCCTACACCTATTATCGTAATGAGTTCGATCGCAACTGGGTGTTTCTCGCTTGTGGGGTTGTACTCTTTCTATAAACTTAATAAAGTAAGCTTAATATGCAAAAAAATGTTGAAGAATAGGTTAGTATTGTAGGTGAACGGAAAGAGAGCGGATAATATGAAAGGTTGAGTGTTTGAGACGAGGAGAAGAAAAAAATGAAAGTAAATAACTTAGAGGTTAAGGTGATAAAAAAAGGAGGAAAGCGAAAAAAAATTGTTGAGAGCTTGAGGTGAAGAGAAAGGAAAGAGAATATGAAAGTGAGAATTCGAGGAGGAGAGAAAGAAAGCAACACACATGAAAGAAAGCATACGAAATAGAAAGAGAAAGAAAGAAAAAAAGACGAGAGAAAGAAAGGAAAAACAAAATGTAGTGTGTGCGCATAAGCATTAGTACATTTGTACGAGCCTATATAAAAGCAGCAGTCTGTTTGGTTGACTGAATTACACATTCTTCGTCGGCGTCGAGTGGTTCTGCTTTCCAGCTTACCCAGGTAATAACTAGAATTTTATATAAAAGCCAGGCAGACTCTTCCCACTTATATTCCTCCCAGCCATTCTCTTCATGAAGCTTTGTGCAGTACGAAGCTGAACTGTATTTGAGAAAAAAGAGTGAGGTAGTAAAAAGACCGGAAGAAAAGATAGATAGATAGAGAGAGAGAGAGAGAGAGAGAGAGAGAGAGAGAGAGAGAGCAATTGGTGATGTTGAGCTAAAGAGCAAGATAAAAAGGAAAAATGTGGAAGAGAAGACGAAGAAGAAAACACGTTTGAATTTGAAAAGGAACTGAAATAATTTTTAGAGACCAAAAGATGGAGAAAGAAAAAAAGAAGGAAAAAAAGGGACAAGAAGCTAACGGAGATGTAAAGAAAGATAAAAAGAAAAACGAGGAAAACGGAAAAGTCATAAGCGGGTGTACGTGGGGATTGGAGGCTTAATAACATGCCAAATATCGTATACTTTAACTTACGATTTAAAAAAAAAATGACCCACTTGGAGATGTGTGACTAGTCAGGGTAAGACAGGATATGATTTTCTCAATATTCTTAAGAAACTTTTGTTTTAAGATTTGTTTGCTAAATTTCCAAAAAGGAAAAACAAAAGAAATTCATCCTCAGCATTCCTCTTTAGCATCGAATCTTTGCTTCCCACTGCCCTCCTGTGTATATCCTCACTTTTCATTCTCTGCATTTAAGTCATGAAGACCTGGTGGGGAGGCTTTTGGTACCAGATAGTTTGCAAGTCATCTGAACCTGTCTAAAGGGATAGAAATAGAAGTGAGAGCACTAAGAGTCAAAAAAAAAAAAAAGAAAAAAAAAAAGAATGGGTAACAAGTTTTTTTCCAAATCCAAAGCAGAATAAGATTCTTTTCAAGAGAGAATCGGTTCAAAACAAGCTGTGTACTACGAAGACGCAAGTCACGAAAATCACCAAAGGAAATGACATGAAATAGTGTTAGGATAAAGAAGACATAGTCAACGATATTTGGTGACTGTCAGTTTCTTGCTTATGCGATCATTGGATCAATTGGTTACAAAACGCTGTTGACGCTAACTTCATCATCATCATGTCGTGCCGCCAGCACGGATATCCCTGACCATCTCTCGCCACTTCTCCCTATCATTCATCGCCTCCGGCAGGTCTTCAGGGTTACATCCTGTGTTTTCACATAGCTGCTGTATGTAGGTTCGAGCTGGTCATCCTGCATTTGCTTGGCCATATGTGGGGGTCCATAGGAGTACATCACTTACGAGCTCGTCCTTGCTTCTCCAGCAGTGTCCTGCGTGTCTGGTTCGTCTAACTTGTATAGTTTTCGTGATGGGAGGCAAGTGGCCGTATAGTTTGTGTCTCGTGGGGTGTTTTCGCCAGGACTTGTTCAATATTGCTCTCAACATTCTTGTGTAGTTGCCGTCTAGCTTCTTCTCCAGCCGTTTACTTAGCGTCCATGTAGTGCATCCATATAGCAGTATCGATACAACTGCTGCCTGGAAGAAACTGGGTTTCATTTTATCGGTCAGGTCTGATTTCCATATGATCGAGAGCCTATCGATAGCCGTCCATGCTTTCGTCAGTCGTGTGTCGATGTCGTTTTCGGTTGATGAGACGCTACTTCCTAGGTAGGTGAATTTGTCTACTAGTTTCAGAGAGGCTCCGTCTAGTGTGGTGATGTTGCCCGTTTAGTTGTAACACATATATTCAGTTTTGTGTGCATTGACATGGAGGCCAATGCCTGCTGCAGCTCGTTCCAAACTATGCAGTAGTGTCTCTGCTTGATTAGGCGTATTCGCCAGTAACGCCAAGTCATCAGCGTAGTCGGCGTCTGTGATTATTTTTGCGGGGTACCTTTTGCTTCTTTTCTTAGTCAGCTCGAAGCCATTTTCTCTGATTTTATCGATCGACGTTCTAAGCATGTAGTCTAGACAAATGATAAAGAGGTATGTCTCCTTGTAGTACTCCTGCAACAATGTCGAAGTATTCCGTGTCTCCATCTGGTGAACGTACTTTCACTTTTGTGTTTCTGTAGAGAATCATTATTGCTGCTACGGTTTCTTTTGGTAGGCCGTATGCTAGTAGGATTTGTTCCATTTTCCCTCTGTGGATGGAATCGAAGGCCTTGGTAAAGTCGACAAATAGTAATGTCGCCTGAAGGTTTTTTGCCCGGATGCCTTCAAGGATTCTACGGATGGTCAATATTTGTGAAGTTGTGGATCTATTTCTCCGGAAGCCATTTTGGTTTTTCCTAAGGATGTTGTCTATTTTGGGTTCTATGCGGTTTCGTAGTTGGGCATTGTAGATTTTGGCTGCTATGGATGTAAGTGTTATCCCTCGGTAGTTCTTGGCTAATCCGAGATCGCCTTTTTTAGGGAAAGGAAGGATGCATCCCTTCATCCATCTTTCTATCCTATTTTGACTATAGACTGCGTTGCATTGCCGGAGCAGTATATCGTCGAATTGTCTAGTCTTTCACACTTCTGGGGGGATCTCGTCCAGCCCTGCAGCTTTCCTATTTTTAATTTTTCTAAGAACCGAGTCGAGTTCGTGTGGCGTTTTTTCTTAGGCTTAGTCGTACTTTGGCCGTAACTATTCGATGATCGAAGGACACACCCTCGAAAGAGGAGTATGCCTCGCAATTCATCGCACTATTTTTCCATTTCCTGTTTATAAAGACGTAGTCTATCTGTGCTTTACTATTATTTGCGTGTGTGTAGGTCCATAATTTTCCCTCCCTTTTTTGAAAGTTTGTATTGAGGCATGTTAATCTATTTTCTATCATGAAATCAATTAGATGTTGTCCATTCCTGTTTGACGTGTTGTGTAGGCTGTATTTGTTGTTTCTGTTTTTACCGATTTGTGCATTCATATCTCCGCCAATGACTAGCAGGTTGTGTTTCGGAATGCTACGCACTAGGGAGGATAGCTCCTCGTAGAAGGTGACTAGTTCGGTTTCGTCGCTAACATTGGTAGGGCTGTAGCAGGAGATAATTGTTGCTTTGGGGTTGCCATTAAACGTTCGACCATCATCCTAGGTTGTATTCTCTCAATGCTATTAAGTGTTTTTAGCGCTCTTGGTCCTATAAGCATTCCCACTCCTCCTATCGATGCATTGACAGAGTTTTTCCATGCCGATACAGTCACCAGCAGCCATCCATTGCCAGTTTCGTGATATTTGATATCTTCGGTGTGAGTGTAACGGTGTTCTTGTATGCAAATTATGTCTATCTTATGTTCTACGGCTGATGCAGTTAGCTCTGGTAGTTGACCTATTCTATTTAGGGTTCTAACGTTAAATGTCGCTATCTGTATTGTTTGTTTGCATTTTAGTAGTTTTTGGTTGAGCTCTGTAGCTGATTTTTCGAACACTGAGGCCAGGGCTCAGCAGGACGCGCCCCTTTTTTACCCGCGCGAAGAGCGATGCGGTTTATGCATGTGTTTTGAGTATGAGTCATGGTTATCTTTCGATGGCTGTTTTTTATTCTCATCTATAGAAGCCACTCTTATAGATGAGCAGCAGTAGTTCCCCGATCGAACTGACAATCCTGAGCGTTAAGCCGCAAGACTCACACGTTCAGGAAATGTTAGGCATTGCGCATTCGAATACCTTCACGCACATCATGCTGCTTCCCATGTGTACGTGTAAAAAAAAAATCCTTCTTTTTATCTTAAGTTTTAACTTAGTTAAAGTCTAGGACTGATGTATATTCAAAGAAATTTTGGGGTATATTGTATCCTGTCATCCGATACAGGCCCTAACAGGTTTTGTATATTTTTTTTTCAGGTAGAGGTGGAATTCGAATTTGACTTGAGTTGCTTTGTTTTCTTATTAACTGCTATGAGAGTGGGCAAACAGATTTCTTAGGATTAGAATCTTTTCTAAAAGCTATTTGCCCTGTATATTAAAGTATTCGACCAGCGTCGTTAAATTTTTTTTTTAATTTTTAATTTTTAATTTAATTTTATTTTTATTTTAACAGCTAATCATGTCCACATATGTAAAATACACTATATTCCTCATTTGAGAACACAATATTGTAGAGATTTAGGACATAACTATTTTAAATCAAATATGTGCATTTTTAAATGAACAGTTTAGTAGAATAAATTTACTGACCTCTCTGAAACTTCTGGAAACGGAATCACTTCCAACGTTTGCATACTCTTTTAACAAATGCTCGCTAGGATTATTACTAATTTTACTAGCATTTATATTAAAATTCCACTCCTATATTATGGTGATCGAGGGGGGTGGACAGATAGAGAGAGAGACAGAGAGAGAGAGAGAGAGAGGGGGACAAGAAATCCTTCTTTCTTTTATGGGTTCATCTTAGCACGTATTAAGCTACATTTGAGGTGTTTTGTTTTTTTGGGGGGGATTTTGGGGTGTTTTTTTTTTTGGCAAATTTAGAATTTCGTCTTCCAATAGTATAGTTTTCCCTGAAATAAACTCGGAGAAAGTATTTTCATTCTTCATTTAAACAACACAGAATACAGCGGTGATTTAAGACATAACTATTTTTAATCAAATATGTGCATTTTTAAATGAACAGCTTAGTAGAATAAATTTACTGACCTCTCTGAGACTTCTGGAAACGGAATCACTTCCAACGTTTGCATACTCTTTTAACAAATGCTCGCTAGGATATTACTAATTTTACTAGCATTTATATTAAAATTCTACTCCTATATCATGGTTAGATATATATGCTCCATCACCGATACTGAGCACTCTTTCATCGAGGGAGTTCACACCAGTAATCTCAAGGCAAGACTTTTATTTGTAGATTTCTCCAAGCATTTTATTCTATACACAAAGAGAAGGTGGAGTAATTTTTTTTTGGGATATGGTCTCCCCAAAGAAACCATAATAATGCTCTATAGAAACACGAAAGTCAAGGTTTGCTCACCGACTTCTTCGATATTGTTGGTGAAGTTCTGCAAGGAGATATAGTAGCACCATATTTGTTTATAATCTAACTAAACTATGCACTTCGAACGTCGTTCAATCTAATAAAAGAAAAAGACTTTACACTAAAAAAGGCAAGAAGCAGATATTGTCCAGCAGAAACTATAACGGACGCGGACTATGTAGATGATATAGTGCTTCTTGCAAATACACATACCCAAGCTGAATCCCTGCTATATAGCTTGGAGCGGCAGAAAGAGGCATTGACCTCCATGTAAACGCAAACAAAACAGAGTACATGTGTTTTAAACAAGAAGGAGCCATCTCCACTCTAAATGGTGATCCTCTGAAATTACTAGACCATTTCGCGTACCTCGGCAGCAGTGCTCATCTGAAAGCGCTGTTAATATGCACCTAGCGAACGTGTAGACTACTTTCGATTATTTGAAAGTTCGATCTATCCGATAAAATAAAACTTGATTTCTTCCAAGCAGCGATTCTGTCAATACTACTCTATAGATGCACCACAATGACGCTGACAAAACGCATAGAGAAAAGGCTAGATGGGAACTGCACAAGAATGCTAAACACCACAATACAGCAGCTGTTCGTCCACTTACCTCCCATATCTAAAACAATATAAGACGAAGAAGAGATATCAGACACTACTGGAGGGGCAAGGACAAACTCATTAGTGACTTACTCCTTTGGACCCCTATACAAGGACGTACCAGCGTTGGCCAACCAGCAAAAATTTATCTACATCAGCTCTGTGCAGACACGGGATGTAGTTTGGAAAACCTTTCTGGAGTGATGAACGATAGGGAAAGAGAGAGATAGAGAGAGAGAGAGAGAGAGAGAGAGAGAGAGAAATCCGTGCTAGCAATGCGACTAAATGATGATGATGACGATATATATATATATATATATATTTGTGTGTGTGTGTGTGTGTGTTCTCTCAGACTATTTTAAAGTCAAATGAGATTATCAAGTAGTAGGATAATCTTTAAATTAATCTACGAAACCAAGAGCAGACAATTACTACAACACCGATTTCGATTTCCTCCATACCTCTGTATAGTACTATTTCTCAGAATAATGTACCTGCGAGGTTAGATTTTGATTTATGTTTATTATGGTTTTAGCTAAGTAGCTGATGTTTTTTACACATGTAACCTTGTTGACCTTTAAACTCAACAGTCCAAGTTTTACAGTGTAGAATTAGATTCTTTGACTTTCAATCAAGGTCTAATTATATTACCGATTCTTTTCCTTTGCAGTCGCAAAGTAACGGTAATTAATTTCTTCCATTACTGCAAAGAGTCATCGGATTAACTATGATTAATTGTAAATAATCTTGATCAATTTCTACTGCAAAAAACACTGCGCGTCGTAAGCGCTGTAGGAGTCCAATTAGAAAGTCAACAACAAAAATAGCTTATATCCCAGTGCTCACATATACGCCTTAAACATAGAATTGTACGTTAATCAATAAGAATTTAAACACACACAGCATTACGTTTACATAATAATTTATACACGCACGCGTATAAAGCATTTAAGCAAAATGCTCATAAACAATATTGCCTAATTATAGATATTTAACTCCTCACATCCCACTTAAGCAGATCTTCAGACATATTTCAAGTATTTAAATTGTATATAAATTCATAAAAAGGCTATGTATTAGCCAACCCTTTACGTCATGGATAGAATGTGACGCAGTCAATTTTAAGTGGAGTAAAGCTGATTTAAATGCAGCTTTCTCCTCTTCTACACTGTTTGTTTAACCAAGCTAAAGAACCAAGTCTGCCCTTACTATTTACTTATAGCTAGAAAGAAAAACAGTTAGATTCATGCTTTTTCTAAGGGTATTAGCGCGCAGTGAAACGGAGTTTCAGCCAAGATTTGAACTAGGATCGCTGATTCCGTTTCCTACGAATATAACCGTTACGCTAAACACACCTCCATAAGAAGATTACATTAAAATTAAGCAAATATACTTCTCCATAAGTATATGCATATATATCCCGAGATTACAACTGTGGGCATCGGTATTCTAGGATAGACCGGTCTTTCTTGAGAAAAGAGCAACTATCATTTCATTTTTCTTTCAAATATACAGACTGTTATCAAAGTAATGATGGGTTCCTTACCTTGTTTAATGGTTAGCAAGTTTGAATTTGTAAACTATTGTTAGTGAGTTCAATTCTTATTGAGTGCCCCATTCTTCAGGCTGTGTATCACTACTAAGCTAAGCTTAATAAATATCTTAAGGAATGATCGATTGTGGAAAATAAAAAAAAGATCAATTACAAAATCTTTTTCATAAAATGATATGTGTGTATTTTCAAAAAGATGATTTAAAATTAGCTGTGTGAAATATGAGAGATCACTAGCATAATTATACAGATGGAGTCTCCGTAGCATAGTGGCTGATATTATGTAGTGGTGATATTACGTTTTGGATTATTATCCTTAAGAAAGGTATACTCCCCTATCTCCCCCGCAGCTATGGGTTAAATAGTACCACTGCTGTTCTTTTACAAGGATGGCTTTGGCATTAAATAACTCACGCAGGTTGATATGCCATTAATCAAAGAAACAAAACCAAACCATGATTATGCTGCATGTGCATTATTTATGTCTTTACAGATTTAAAAGCGATCAACTAATTCTCGAAATACACGTTCAAGTATATTCTTTATATGTATATATATATATATATATATATATATATATATATATATATATATATATATATATATAAACTGAACAGCTTCATTATTTGGATTTTAAAAATGTCTCTATGTCTATTTTTCTAGGTAGATTTGAAAGTCGATGAAATGCTGTGCAAAGAAATTTAAAGGTGTCAAATCTCAGCCGCATTGGCTAAATTTTCTCTTAGTAAGAGAAACAATTGTTTTGGCATGGGTACAAATATGATGGGTCAGTGCTCCATTCTGTTGAAAGAGGACTGTATCAAGAATGTTATTCTGACAAAATTGGTGGTTCAAGGACTTTTAGCATTTCAAACAACACAGTTCCCTTAAATGCCGCCCCATGAAAGCTTGTAAGTCAGTTATTTTTGGCGTGTCACTTCATTCAATATATTGAGATGGATTTTGATCCGATTAAATGCGATAGTTATATCGATTGGCTTTACCACATGTGTGAGTGGTTGCTTTACCGACTAAACTATTACCAATTGGATTCTCAGTTTGGTAAATTTGGCATACATTGTTGGTTTTTTGTAGGGATAATCTTACAAGTTCTTGATGATTATGAATATAATGAAGCTTTTGTTTATAATCAATATTAGAATCTTATAAACTGCTGTTGATGTAATACCTAAGATGTTGATTGTCTTCCAAATCGATGATTATCGATTCTCTCCGAATGTTTTCTGAATTGACTCAAGTTTTTCCTTAGCCGTCCAGTCATCTGACCGTCACGTACAGATCCTGTCCTAATGAGTTTATTCAATTATTAACGAATGGTTTTGTCTCCTCTCTCATTATCGCTCTGTCAAGGGGCTTAGAATACATTGACTGTATTCCCTACGGAGAGATAATAGATGTCCTAAATATGACACTAAAACACATCTGAGAGTGTGGCTCCAGTTTTGGAGATCTGCGCAGTGTTGAGTACCTCTTCATTGTCATGACTCTAAAGTCCAGTCTGATCCGGAGTGGTTGTACTTGCTAGAGTCCCATCTATGAGTCAAATAGATCTGTTTAAAAATTAGGAATACTTGATATCGTATATCAATAAATTATTTGTATTAAAAACAGTTTCTTTAAGATATGTGTTTACGAAGGATGATTATTAGTTAGTTGAAATGATATATCTGTGTGCAAGTAAATGGCTATTAAATAGAAGTAATTACTTGAAACCAAATAATTATTTGCATTGGATAAGAATACTTGAAGCCCTTTAACTGTGTGTAAATACACACACACACACACACACACACATATATATATATATATATATATATATATATATATATATGTATATATATATATATATATACACAATGAATCCCTTTTTCTAGTCGGCTAGGGCAGTAGAATACACTGACTGCACTTCTGCATAGGGGTAAGACTCCCCCAACGAGTGTCCTAATATGAAACTAAACAATATGATGGTGAGATTTCAGTATTGCTGGAGCTTTGGGGATTGCGGAGTACCCCTTCATTGCCATTGCTCTCAGGTCCACTCTGGCCTAGAGTGGTAGCACCTGATGGGTAAATAGAACTCAACTGTGGTTTCGAGAGTTTACTGTTTTTGGATTGAAACTGCGTAAAGGTAAACTGAATGGTTTGAAATAGAACTGTTTTGACATTAAAACTGTACTACACTAAATTGAATTTTTCTAAAGAGAACTGTTTTGACATTTAACTGTGTGTGGACAAAAACTATACTTATACTAAAATGAATTGTGTGAATTAGAACTTTCTGACTAAACTGGATAACTTGGAATAGAAATGATTTTGACAAACAGTGTACTCATGCTAAACTGAATTGATTGAAATAGAACTGATTATTTGTATAAAAATGGATTTGGTATTAAATAATCAATAAAGGTTGATATGCCATAAAACCCAACTAATCAATCAACCAGGTCGACTATATAGGTCAAATAGAACTAAACTGTACTTATGCTAAACTGAATTGTTTGAAATAGTACTGTTTTGACATCTAATTATGTGTAAACAAAAACTAATACTAAACAGATTTGTTTGAAACTTTTATGAAAATGACTTAATTTGGCGTTAAATGACCCAAAAAGTATTGATACGTCGTAAAACAAAACAACCTACCAACCAACTTTTCCTAACCTCTAGAAGGGTTGACAAGTTAAAATCAATTGATTTAGTTTCATTACATAAGTTTTATCCTGTATCTCACCATGTAACTTGTCATAGTCCGAAATGAAAATAAAAAATAACCAATAGTCATTTACTGTTGTTGGAACATAAATACATTGATTTTTTTAATAACAATATAATTTGATGAAACATTGACAATTATTAATTCTTGACTGGTATTTCTTTCATCTTATTTCTGTTGCTTTTATAGTAAATCTTAGATTGTCATCATATGAGTGTTATTATGTAGTGTGAATAAATGCTGTTTATTATTTTATGATTGATTGTTTTAACGGTATTTCAACCCATCTAGGTTTATTTCATACCGAGAGTTTAGGTAAAAGCGTTCATATGTTTTCAGCTAGTTGAGACACCTCATTGTAATATTTTGTTTTAACAAATCCTTTCCCGACAGAACAAATCGAAGAAAAGTCAGCGTTGTAGATCCAAAGCGTTCTCCAAATCTTAAACTTCCAGATTTATTTTACAGACATTTCGCAGACAATGTTTATGATAATATTTAATACACCCGAACAGAATTTTCACCAAATTAAAAGACACGTGTAAGTTAATATTTGAGACTTGGTCTCAACAAAATTTTCATTGCATTTTTTGATGACTTAGCAGTAAAATAAAATATCGGAAATTTGGAACCAGAAAATTATGACTGTGCATCAGACTGAGTTCTAAACTTATTAATGCTTTCCTTTTTATCGTATATTTGGTGCTTTTTATCATAGCGCTCAGGTCTTTTTTCACTTTCTACAACTATTAATTAAGCATAAATTAAGCAGTATAAATCAGAAAAGTGGCTTCCGACGAGGGTTGAACTGATGTCTTTGGGACCTCTTCTGAAACGGACGTTAGTTTACTGTTTTTATTTTTATTTTTCACACAGAAAATTAAATCTAGTCATAGCTACATTCTTTCATGATAATTTTTCTCTCGGTCATCTTATTTATTTACTATTACAATAGGAATCTATTTTTGAATCCTACCACTTATTCAACGGCCATAAAAAACTAACTGAACATTGCAATAAAAAGTACAATAATAAATTGAAAAATAAACTAGATAAACTTAAGAATAAAAATGTTTCATCTAAAAAATAAAGATTACTTAATATTTAAAACATGATTTAAACATAAGTATTTAACTTTTCATTCTAAACTAAGGAATAGCGGATTCTTTTTAGCAGATTTTTCTGTTACGTTTGTTAAACCCAAACTAACTGATATATCAAATTAACAAGAGAACTCTGTCCTGGAGGCATGCAAAGAAGTGACATTTCTATTGCTTGAAAAGTTTCGGTAAAATGAACTTGGGAGTAAATTAAACTGCACAGATAATGCAGTAATGATTGGCAGAGGGCCACCTTTTTCTTTTGCTGATCGCACGCATAGTCTCATCATATACCGATTCATAAATAATCCTGTCGTTTATGACGGGTACTATGTGAACATTATGGTTGAGGTTTGGTTTCTTTCTTTAATGGCATATCAGCCTTCGTGGGTTATTTAATGCCAAAGCAGTGATAATCTTTAACCCATTGCTAGAGGGTAAGGGGTTCATACCTTACTCGCAGTCCATCACTTTAGCCATCACGTCAGGGGAATATTCTCAAGGCTAACTATAGGGGTAAACATTTTCATGCTAAACCCTAGGAAGGTTGCCTAATGAGTAGAGTGTTCGCCAATGGTCCGGGAGACCAGGGTTCAATCCCAAGTTGAGTCATACCAAAGACTCAAAAATGGTACTTGATGCTGCCTTGCTTAGTACCCAGTATTATAAGGTAAGGATTAAGGGTAAAGTATAATAATCCAGGGAATAGAGTAGCTCCCTCTTCTACACCTCGGTGTAGTAGCTATTGAAAAGGGAGCCTTCGGATTATGATTCATGCCTTTTTCAGTCGTATGTATCTTTGCAAAGTGAACATAATGCTTATGTATTAGCAGATGTTTGAGCGAGGTTCTCCGATTATGTTTTCAGTTATGGTAATTTGTCGCCATATCGGACTCTTTCCCTGTTTGTCCACACACACATACACACACACATATACTAAAATACAAATAAAAGTATCAAAAAGCTGGTGTTTAAACAACCATCAAATTCCATTTACTTACATAATACATATATAGAAAAGGATAGATGGCTCTCCATTAGTTTATGTTCGTTTACAGACCACGGCTTAAATAGAGATGCCAAGAGAGGCACATATACCCCCACGCATAAAAAGAGACATTCATATACACAGCAACATCATAACACCTGTGTAAATATTAATAAAAGTACATACAATTCCTTTGCAGCAGACAGCGTTGGCTAAAATGCATCAACAGAGCAAGAGCACTAATGTCAAAGAATCACACATTTTCTTGATGTCGAATATTTGTGAGACTCGGTACAATACAGTCATATTACAAAGAAATATTCACTTAAATTCAGGTTAAACGACTTATAATGGATTCTTAATCTCTTTCTCGCGTAATGATTATAAAGCTTTTGGTGGCTGAGATAATTTCATGTGACTCACCAGTATCAGAAGACATGTTCGAGCCCAGGTAAAAAGCTAGAAATTTGAAGGGAAGATTATCCCAGCAGTTTTTCGACGAGTTTCTTCCTATTTGGTGTCATAATGTATTTATTTACTGAACCCCTCCGTCACGTTACAAGGTTCTTAAATAGTACAGTTGGTTTTAATTCAGTTTTTCATTCGCCTTGACTGGTTGCCTAACCAAGGATAAAGAACCCTGTCTGCCCAACTTTTTTCCCGTAGCTGGGGTTAAATATGTATCCATGCCTTTCCTATTACTATGAAGTGAAACAGTCTCGTTCCGGATTTCAACTCGATTTATCGAGTTCATTTTCTACGACGATAACCACTACGCATCACACTATTTCACATTTTCAATATTTCATATTGAATCAAGTTATGCTTTGTAAATACTTAAGACTAATAGAAAATATGGAACAAATCGCTGTATTTTATCAACAGAAGAGCAAGTTGTATATATTTGGTATCATATAGAAAACAAAGAAATATGATGTATGATTTTAGATAAGATTTCTGTAAAATATTCAGCAACTCGGCTTAGCGAAAGAGGGTCATGGCTATTATGGTCAAAAGACACTACTCATATTCGGTTGCGCGACATAATCAAATAAAGACCGGTGACAAATAAATATCTCAAAACCATGTGACTCAAATAGTACACATCATATTAATGTAGATTTGACCATCCATTTTATAATAACGACCAATAAGCATTGTCAAGGTGAGGGAACATTCATGTGCAGTGTCTTTCGTGCTTTCCTTTGGACAGAGAAAGAGGGAAGATTCTGTAGCTCAAAATATTGAAAACGATCAGGTGATATAAAATAACGGAATGTTTTTCTTCTCTATCTGTTGTTATTCTAGATCAAAACAAACACAATAATTCTCTATAGAACTGCGTATTGAGTTTTCTCCTTTGAACAGGTAAGTAATCGTCGCGGATAGCCTCTACTTTTACTCTTGTGCATAGATATTTACTAAATTCAATACAGCACAAATCAATTAGGGATAAAAAGATTGCAAAATGAGAAAATCAATTAGGGATAAAAAGATTGCAAAATGAGAAAAACCTATTTGACGAGAAAATCGATATTAAAAAATTTTGATTTGAAAGCCGCACAAACGAACAAGTAATGTAAGTTAATTAGGAAACTTATGCTTAAACTCCACTAAAGCAACCAAAACATTTATTTTGCGAAAGATAGAGGCACAGTTGATCACAGCACAATAACCAGATGACGAAAGATTTTGCTAAAGTTGCAAGAACCTCGATGATCGGGCAAGGTAATATAGGCCTAAAGCCATGGATTCTGAAGCCGTGCCCCAAGCTTACAGGTAAAACCAACGATTATTTCTCAGAGAGTATCAGACAAGCTTAGAATCTAACAGTTCAGTGCGTTTCGTCACCTTCACAACCTCAGCAAAAGCATCTGGAGCTGCTGAATTGTGCCTCATGTTATCAAAATATTGCAAAACTGTTTTGAGTTACTCTAGTACAAAAATGTTTGCTTGGGTTGCAAGAACCTCAACGATCAGGCAAGGTAGCATAGGCCTAAAACCATGGATTCTGCGGCAAAAGCATCTAGTGCTGCTGAATTGTCTCATGTTATCAAAATATTGCAAAACTGTTTTGAATTACTCTAGTACAAAAATGTTTCCTTAGGTTGCAAGAACCTCGACGATCAGGCAAGGTAACATAGGCCTAAAACCATGGATTCTGAGGCAAAAGCATCTGGTGCTGCTGAATTGTGCCTCATGTTATCAAAATATTGCAAAACTGTTTTGAATTACTCTAGTACAAAAATGTTTTCTTGGGTTGCAAGAACCTCGACGATCAGGCAAGGTAACATAGGCCTAAAACCATGGATTATGAGGCAAAAGAATCTGGTGCTGCTGAATTGTGCCTCATGTTATCAAAATATTGCAAAACTGTTTTGAATTACTCTCGTACATAAATGTATGCTTGGGTTGCAAGAACCTCGACGATCAGGCAAGGTAACATAGGCCTAAAACCATGGATTCTGAGGCAAATACATCTAGTGCTGCTGAATTGTGCCTCGTTATCAAAATATTGCAAAACTGTTTTGAATTACTCTAGTACAAAAATGTAACCTGGACATTGGCCCAGCGGTTAGAGTGTTCGCCAATGGCCCGGGAGACCTGGGTTCAATCCCAGGTCGAGTCATACCAAAGACTTTAAAAATGGTACTTGATACCACCTTGCTTAACACTCAGCATTATAAGGTACGGTTCAAGGGTAAAGTGGAGCAATCCTGGGAATGGAGTAGCGCCCTCCCCTACACCTTGGTGTAGTAGCTATCGAAAAGGGAGCCTTCGGGTCACCCTTGACTATGGTCGCTAACTTTTTTACTTTACAAAAATGTATGCTTGGGTTGCAAGAACCTCGACGATCAGGCAAGGTAACATAGGCCTAAAACCATGGATTCTGAGGCAAAAGCATCTGGTGCTGCTGAATTGTGCCACATGTTATCAAAATATTGGAAAACTGTCGAGTCACCCTAGTATTATTTTACCTTTATCTTTTTTTTGCACTGCCTTTACATAGAGCAATATAAAACTATACTTATTTTGTATATGGGCCATGGGTCTGCTGTAGTGTCTCAAATAATTGCGTACGTCTTATCAACCGGAGTAGTCTGAATTTGAGTCCAAGTAAAAAACTGTATTTCAAGTATTGATTTTAAAGGCTGACTTTCCCAGGTGAAAGACAGGCTCAGCGTAATCATTCTATATTTGCATGTTTTCAAATTGGCTGACTCAATACTAAAAGGAAGAAAGAAAGATATAATATGAAATTCTGGTCTTTATATGAACCTAAAAACTACTTGGTAATGTTTACAATTACCGATTTGGATAGATAGATAGATAGATAGATAGATAGATAAAGAGGAACGAGGGAAATATTTGTTGTCTTAAACCAACCTTGGCATAAAACCCCATACATAGATATTACCTGCTTAGCAACAAGTAATCAAGCTATTCTTGTAGGTCAGTCACTAATTTGATTTCAATCCTCACTTGTCCTGTAACTGTGACCTTGCACCTGATTAAGCTTGATAAACGTCTATAGCCTGATGTATCACCGACTTGCAAAAAGGCCATGATCGGTTTGATAAATAGAAAGATACGAACTGATAGATAAAAAGATATGAATAAATAGGTTGCTACAAACTTATATGACTTATTATGCTCCATTAAACTCAAAGTAAAATAGCGAGTCAGAAAATTTCGATAAACCGGCGTGATATCCTATATAATAACTAGCACCACTTTTTTCGCTTGACTAATTGATAATATTTACTGAGGCCATTTTTCTTTTATACTTACCATCTGCCTCATTTTGAGCTCTGTGCTTCGACATGAACTTTCAAAAAGCAAACGTGGGAGAAGTATGGAACAAATCAGAAGAAACGTATTTTTCCAAAATGAAACCCCATAAGAAAAGTAGGCTTTTGTCCATTATCCTTCCGTCACACTTACTCTTTGAATTAATTTTATTCCAAAGAGTTATCTCCCTTAATGGATCTGAATAAGTCTCATTTCTGTTAAGTAGAGAATTAGTATGCAATAAGAACTAGAATCATGCTTAATTTCATTGTTTCAATTTTTTATTCACATCTGTTTGGGAATACAACGAAGTTCAGAGTATCGGGAAAATTAATTTCAGGATATTATCGAAATCTCTCAGGTAATATTTATAGGTTGACTCTCAGTGTGTAACTAGAGCCACACTATTCTTACATAGATAGTCTTTGACTAGCAGCAACATTGTCTTAGGGTGCGCGACTATAGCTCAAACTGCTGATCACTTTATTCAAATTCACATCGATTTTTTTTAATTCTTGGGCTGCATAGCCACAGCTTAGAGTGCTTGGTTAACTAATTTCCATCGCTAAAAATATACTCAGTGGCAATGTCAAAATTGGTCATTGTCTCAATGAAAAAACACTTGCACCGATTATCAATGTGCATATGAATGTATTATTATTATTACGATCACCAGCTGGAGACACAGAATACTGCGACATTGTTGCAGGAGTACTACAAGGTGACACGCTAGCTCCATACCTCTTTATCATCTGTCTAGATTACGTGCTTAGAAAATCGATTGATAAAATCAGAGAAAACGGCTTTGAGCTGACAAAGAAAAGAAGCAGAAGGTACCCCGCAAAAACAATTACCGACGCCGACTACGCCGATGACATAGCGATACTGGCAAATACACCCAACCAAGCCGAAACACTACTGCATAGTTTGGAACGAGCAGCCGCAGGCATAGGCCTCCATGTCAATGCACACAAAACGGAATATATGTGCTATAATCAAACAGGTAACATCTCCACACTAGACGGACCCTCTCTGAAACTAGTAGACAAATTCACTTACCTAGGAAGCAGCGTCTCATCGGCCGAAAAGGACATTGACACGCGGCTAACGAAGGCATGGACAGCTATCAATAGGCTATCGATCATATGGAAATCAGACCGAACCGATAAAATGAAACGCAGTTTCTTCCAGAAAGCGGTCGTATCGATACTGCTGTATGGATGCAGTACATGGACGCTAACTAAACGGCTGGAGAAGAAGCTAGACGGCAATTACACAAGAACGCTGCGAGCAATATTGAATAATTCCTGGTGGCAACAACCCACGAGACACCAACTATACGGTCACCTGCCTCCCATTACGAAAACTATCCAAGTTAGACGAACCAGACATGCAGGACACTGCTGGAGAAGCAGGAACGAGCTCATAAGTGATGTACTCCTATGGACCCCCACATATGGCCGGGCAAAAGCAGGACGACCAGCACGAACATACATTCAGCAACTATGTGAGGATACGGGATGTAGCCCTGAAGACCTGCCAGAGGCGATGAACGATTGGGAGAAGTGGCGAGAGAGGGTCAGGGATATCCGTGCTAGCGGCACGACATGATTATTATTAATAATATTTGCATATGAATGTTCCTCTCTGGACTTCTGGATAAGATGGAAAGCGGGGTATATATGTGTCAGTGTACTGAGAAAGTGATGGTGCCAGGATTTTCTGTGGAAAATAAGAAGCTGGTTAAGGCAATGTGCTGGCTTAAGTAACGTTTTGTTCGGAAACCCTGGGGCTTTATTATTCATGTGGAAAGTACGTTGTCGTTTACCCTCGACCTCAACGTCATAGAGAACCAGGTACACCAATTAATGGCAATGGCCTTCTATAATAGCTGTGAAATCTTTGAGTAGGTCAGTATACCCTGCCATACTGCACAAATTGTATGGGATTGGTTTCAAGAACATGTAGATGACTTCACTGCATTGCCCTGTTTACTAAATCCACTATATCTCAACCCAATCGATTACTTGCAATACTTGAATGGCGTGCTGTTAACATCCTGATACTAAATCTCAGAAGAAACCTTTTAAAAATTTTGTAGACTCCATGCCTTATCAGGTAAAAACTGTTTTGCAGGCTCATGGAGGATCAACACATTATTAGACTGGGATATAGCCCCACATTTCAGTCAGAATATCAGAGTAAGCTTTAGTCTTTCTTTTATTCATTTTGCTACTTCAAACAGCAAAAATGAAACATGCTCACCACCCCATATATATATATATATATATACCTTTAGATTTATTTTCACATTTATCGTATTTATGCCCAAACATGTATACATGAACTGGTGCGTATATATGTTTAATTTGCATTTCTATTGATGTAGGTATTGGTTCAATCCTGTACAGAATCTCAATAATAGGGAACCTTGTAAGGATCGGATTACCTCTATTATATTGCGAACCACTGCTTTACAGCAGATTTATCAGTTTTGGCTCTAGGCTTCAATAGTGGATCACAAACAATGATCTGGTAAACTACTTAGCTAATCATCGCTCTCGAGAAGGAATGCTGTATAAGTTTAGTTTGGCACAAGGTGACAATATTAGAGTACCTAATGAATTAAACAACCTTGATAACACCACTCTACAGCAAGCTCTCTCTTTGTGTAAATATATATGGTATTCTGAGGAGTTTCAATGGAAGGAAGATATTTATATTTGGCTAGCATTGCACATTTGGTTTCACTTTGTCTCTTTTTTTCTTCTTGCAAATTCCTTGCGCTGACTATGTGATAAACAGAACCGATTGAAAAAAGCGGAAAAAAGAAAAAAATGAAATAAGGGAAAGATGGCTCAATAGTTATTAGACAAGGTTTGATTATGGAAAACATGGGGGGGGCTATCTGAAAATATCTTACTATTCCGAAAATATCGCGAATCGGTTGCACAGCTTTGTAACTTTGCAACCAAACGCATTAACTTTTCGGCGCTAACTATTCGAATAATTAAGAAAGCTTTTGGGTGATAGCTCAATAAGCAAAGCCCAAATAAAATGGTATCGATGTTTCAAACCTGGCCTGGAAGCGACCCCACGTTTTGGAAAGTTTTTAACAAGCAGAACACCTTGTGTGATCGATTTGCAATTATAGGAAATCGGTTGATTAACCTTGAGAGAGCTAGGTCTGGGAAATCTGCAGAAAGCCCGGAAAGTACACACACACACACACACACACACACACACACACACACACATACACACACACACACACACACACACACACACGAATCAAAACATAACGACCAGCCAAAAGATATTTTGGAAGTTGTGTAGTCAATGTTTGTGAGATATTGATGCAACCTAGTAAAGTTTCAACCTAGTAAAGTTTCATGTTTCTGAAACGATTCTCGGATATCCCTGCAATGTGGCAAAGTGTATTGTCTTACTAAAGTGTGTCCTTGTTATCACAGAAGTCTATTGCAATGAATTGATGTACCTGGTTCTAAGTGACATTAAATTAGTTGTTACGCAATATATTCTACGTGAATGACTGAACTCAGTGTAAAACTTGGTCCAAATCGCACTACCTCCACTCGATTGTTATTTTTCTATGGTGTATTCTGATACCATCACTTTCCATGTTAACGATACACACTTCAGTCCAGGCGACCTTCTTCTACAAGATTAATACTATCAATTTATTTAAGTACATGCACCAACGAGTCTGTCCCCTGATACATAAATCGTATATACGTACAGATAATACTATGGATTTTATCTGTTCAAACATTTTCTCCTTTTTGAAATAACATTTTCCTCTTTCTTTTGCATTTTGCAACCCTTCCTTCTATACATTTTTTCTTTTTACCTCTCGCTCTATTAACCAATAACTGCCTTCCATTCTTTCCCTATTATAGACCAACACTTCCAATTCGTAAAGTTAAGCTGACAAAGCAAAACACGATGCCCTAGCTTTAAAAAAACACTTTTCTTTCTTTCTTTCTTTCTTTCTTTCTTTCTTTCACTTAACTGTTTCTTCTATTCATTTTTTCTCTTTTTTCTTTTCATTGACAGTAATATAGTAGTTGACAGGATAACTTGGTAAGCTAGCTGTTAATTTCTCACTAATTTATGAATATAGCTATATAGTATAATTTTTGCTTCAGACTTGTACTTTTTCTTTGTTAGTCTTATTCAATGTTTCTTTTGGAATTTTCTCTCTTTTTCACTCTTTTCTATTCTACGTTATTTTCTTTTGTCGCTCCTTTAGATTGTTTTTCCCTGTCTTTTAAAAACTCCTCTTGCGGTTTCCTTTTTCCGTGTGTGTGTGTGTGTGTGTGTGTGTGTGTTTGCAATCTTTCTGTCTTGCCGTTTTTGACACAATCTGTTTTCAATAATCTTCGTCGATTATCGTGCTCCCCCCCCCTCTCTCTCTCTCTGATTACTGAATTTTGGTTCCTTTGCATTAATAAGCGATAAAAGTAAATTATGAACGTATTCAGAATTCAATCATCATCAAGGCGTGCCAACTGCATGGATTCTATTGACTCTCTCTTTCGCCATCCGTCCTCATCGGCTATCACTCTTGGTAAGTCCTGTAGATGGCATTCAATGTCTGCACAGTGCTGGTGAATGTAAGTCTTTGCTGGTCGGCCAAAAACTGGTATGTCCATCAGTAAAGGTCCAAATGAGAACCTCACTTATGAGTTCATCCTTCTCCAACGGTGTCCAGCATATCTTGTTAGTCTTAATTGGATAGTTTGTGTGATGGGAAGTGGCCATACAGTTGCTGTTTTTAGGGTGCTGCTTCTAGGATTTGTTCAAAACAGCATCCTTGTGTAGTTTCTATCTAGCTTTTTCTCTAAGCATTTTGCTAGAATTCAAGTGGTACAGTCAAAGAGCAGTGCTAACTCGACTATTGTTTGGAAGAATTCATCTTTATTTTTAGATCAGCCAACACACCAAATTATCCATAAAAGATGTGCCCTCACCCAACCCCACCATTATTGTAGAAAGTTAAAAAGATAAGAAACCAACACCAAAACATGGAGACTTTAACTTACTAACAAGCTAGCAAATGTTTCTCCCTAAAAATGGCTATAAAATTAGTATAAGTTATTTTGATCAATACGTAACTGAGTTCATGGTTTGTTCTTGTGACAATTTTAAACTTTTTTTTCTATATTGCTTGAAGAAATGCAACAAACACTTTTGTGACATTTTATTTCAAGAAATGAAGTTTTCAAATAGCGCACGCACTCACACATACACGTACGTATACTCACACGCGTATACATCTATTTAATTTATTACTGTTGATTTCTTCTGAAGAAATCTTTTGTTTATCGTTTGTCTATAATAAATTAGCTCGAAAAAAATAAAATAGTGATGATAACTCATAGAAGATTTTCTAATAATATATTAGTGCGATAAATGTACGGTGTAATCGTTTCGGTGAAGAATCGGTTTATTAATTCATCAAAGAATATTTTTTCGTTGATTCGATAAAGTGTACACTAATTACATTCGCAATCTTAAAATTAATTATCTCCTTTTCAAGGAAAAATAACACTTAAGCTGAATCAATTAAATTTCGAGTTAGTTGTATTATCATCGTATTAATTACTTACATGCTCCTGTATAAGTTATCTCGTATATAGTTCGACCCTTGATTTATGGTTTCGAAATCATTAAGATTGGGAATTAATTCTGGCAAAGATTGCTTGCGGTGTTTTCCTATTATGTCCGAATTTCAGGCTTACAAAATTATTGCTCATACTCAAAGCCAAATGTTTTACCTAAAAATTGGCTCTTCAAAATACGACATATACATTAATATATAGATTCAATCGCTCATTTTCTTTAAATTACACTTAGGTTGCTTAAAATGGAGATTATTCTTCCTTCAAGGGACGTATAATGAGGAGAGTTTATCTTTTAAACATGGAATTCTCTGTGATTAAATGAAGAAAAATGTTTAACAACAAAAACAGCGATATTTTAGTCCAGTAGCTTTGAATATTTACATGTCATTATTATTGTAGCTTACTTTGAGCCTGAAATTTTTACTTACTGGTAGAGTGAAGTAGGTTTTTAAATCCGAATAAAAGTCAGATTTTCGAATACTGATTTTATAGGTAGACACGTACTTATTGATTGATTGGTATAGACAATCTGTGACTTTGTTAACTAACCTCCATCATTATATATTTTGGGTGCACGACACTCTTTTAATGCGAATAGTAGAGATAAATGATGATGCAGAAAATATATTGAAATGTACTATTAATACTAATTGTTAGTAATATCTTTGTAATAATTCATTCATTACATTTGCAAACACTTTAAACACGCCGATACTGTTTAGATGTTAAGTGTAAAATAAAGTAGTTTAAATTTAAGGACACTTTGGTATCGCCAGTAAAATAAGGAATATTTTTATATATTCCACTCTATGAAACATTTGAAATAAAGAAGTAGTTTTATTTATCAAGTGTTTTTTACACAATTTTTGTATTTAAATCTTAAAAACCTGCGTCACATTCACCTGGTTTCTTCGGCGAAATGATTGTAAGGAGGGAGGTCCAGACGATTCGACTGAAAACTGGTTAAGATAATCTGAGTAATCGATTTTAACAGTGTGTCAGTAAATACTGATAAGTAAAATTAAACTTTAACTTCTAATGAACAAAAATGAGACACAATAATGAATCATATGACACACTAGCATTAAAAAATCTGCCGTCTGTTATTCATTAAATTTGCATTGTAAGTTGAAACTCATTCTTATTCTGGACTGGGCGTTGATCAACTATAATTTCATGGTATTTGATGCACTTAAGAAAATTCCATTCCAACGATTAAAAAATAAATAAAAAGCATGGATTACTAAATCCCATTTTTAAATGTAAAGAAAAATCCTTGTCAGCAATTGTTCATGGGATTAAAGTTAAGTGGCTCTTTACGAATTTTACTGGCCGTTGCCCGTCAATGGAAAGCACTTCAACAACGAAAAATTTCATTATAAAACATTCAATTTTATTTTTTCTATTTTTTGAATGAGGGATTAATTTATTTCGTTGTCTCATTTGCTACTACATGTTCATTTGTAAATTTGACCCTCCATACCTGAAGCTGGAGAAGAATGTTATTGTTTAGATATATTCAACATAATACAATATTTCGGATTTTCCTGATGGCTGAGAAGGTTACGTGTTTTGCCAATGGTGCCTGTTAGTACTGCTTAAGCCAAGATACCAACTAAAATTTCAAGGCAGTACACAGAGCCTTCCCATTTGAAAATTTGATGCAATACAATCCCCTTACTCTCGTTTCTCTAGATTTGACTTCGAAGTTTTCTTTATATATCTTCAGTGAATATTTTCTAAATTAAATCAGATTCCAAGGCTGTCTTTGGGTTTTTCTCATCACATTTAACAATTCTCAGATTGTTTAATGCGATTATTGATTTGTTGCAGTATGTGTTTTGTAACCAGTTTACCAGTATAATGAATAGTGTTATTTTTTTCTTATTTTGGCGAATTTCTTTCCTTGTTTTTATGTCCATAATTTCTGCTAGGATGCGAGTATAGTACCTCTCCGCTCTGTCTAGGAAAATTTGGAAACGCTCGTGGCGTAACGGTTATGATCGTAGGAAGTGGACACGGCTACCCGATTTGAAATCCTCTAAGAGGCTGTTGGCTTTTCACATTGAACTAATACTATTCCCCCTCTAGCTATCGGTAAATAGTAGGTTAGACTGAACTCTTTAACGAGTTGTAGACTTGAAGAAGGAAGGGCTCCGCCATGCTATTCGTGCCCAAGATACGCTACATGAGTAGCACTCCCTCAACCAGACCAGGTTACGGTATATGTCTTTTTTGTCCCGGACGTCTCATTTTCTGCTATAAACATAAAGATCATTTTGTACTGGATAATTCGTTCATTTGATGAAGACGGTAGTGTCGGCCAGATGAATCGTTGTAGAAAACAACACCAATGAAAGGGCATCAGTTAAAAGAAATAGTCAAAAAATAAAACTGAACTAAAAAAACAACAAAACTAACAGAGGTTTATGAATGAATAAGAACTTCTTTTATGATAATTTCTCATTGGTTTCACTTGGATGAATTTCGTGTCATATCGTTTATTCATTTTATATATACTCTGTACCACGCGAGAAAAATTGTTGCAAGACATTTATATTGCAAAGGTTATATGATATTAAGAGTAATTATATGTACTATGAATAGTTATTTTTAATATAGACAAACAGAAAAGGCGCCGACAAAAGGAAAAAGACGGCAAAAATAACAAATTTTCAAGAGTCATAAAGATTATGTTTACTATTTTGGTTCACGGCAAAGTCATTAAAAGCTGATTTTAAAAATTCTTCGCTTTTAGATCAAGTTATAAAACTTTCAGCGTTACCCAGAAATACGTAGACACACGCATGTACGCACCTATATAAATATATATATATGTGTGTGTGTCTGTGTGTCCATCGAGGTTTGATGTGGTGGTTTCAAAGCTACTACTACCACAAAATATTTGAAGTATCTCGGAAGGAAAAACCAATTAAAAAAAAAGAAAGAAAATATCTTGCACATCGAAAAAATCAGACAGAATCTACATCAGTTTGATTGTAGAATTTATATCCGAAGTTTGGATACTTACAATGTCTTATAATACATGTAAAGGAGATCTCTCATTCATCTGTTGTCGAAACTGACTTGAAGAGGTCATTTTCAACATGCAACATAGACCAAAAACGGAATCCCTGCCCCTCATAAAACGTTACTTTCGACTACACCTTCCTATCTAATCACATAAACTTGAGGGAGAAAAATGTTTATGCTTTAATTAACGAAACAATGATTTAAAATGGAGCGCAATCTATGCAGTTGTTTCTCGGGGAAAGGTAGGTATTTACGAAGGTTAGTTTATTTTAACATAAAACCATTTTAGTGGGCTACCTAATGAGGATATATTTCACTACCCTCGTGATGATTTCTAAGACTAGATACATAACCATTGCTTTACTGTAAACACTGCTAGATATATATTTATTAAATTCTACTTATTCTGGTATAATAAATACATGAAAATCCGAATCAGAGCTGACAAAACAAAATAATCATATCGCGGAAATGCTATTCTCAAATCTTACTATCAAATTGATGCAAAAGTTTTTAGTGTTATGTTTTAAATATTCTGAAATTTTTTAAAGTGTTTTTGAACTTTACTCAGTTTGTTAATGCTTGTGCAATCAGTCATTTTTATAAGGGAGTTTGATATAAATTTATGAAAAGGAACATTGGTCTTTGAAACAATTGTCGTTCTCTTCTTTGTTCACACTGAAATAAAAATCGAAAAGATAGGCGAGGAAAATATATTTATTACGAAAATACCAAATGAAGAAAATCATTTCCATGTGAAAGACAGCTATCAACCTAAACTGAATCCAATGAAGAAAATGTTCTTTACTACAAATTGCTTGAATATGGAAGAAAATGCTATTGCTTAATTTTAAAGTAAGCAATTGGATCGTTTGATTGGTGGATTAGAAATGAAATTACTTGTCTTTTAGATACGGAAATTGACTGGTGAATTTGCTGAATGTCAATTCTTGTCCTCTTGTTTTAATGCAACGCAGAAAGCTATCACACAGAAGAGCTATTATTTTACTAACGACGTTTACTCAAAACCTTTTATCTTAAAACTGTCACGTTTTATCCGATCAACAGCCTAAAAAGTTGAATATATCGAAAATGTCTTCGAAGTATTAAGCATATAGAAAATGGATTTATATATATATATATATATATATAGAGAGAGAGAGAGAGCACAAAATTTAGCCGAAAAGGAATGCAAGGGGATAGAAATCTTGGGAAATATTTTGATGGCTGAATAATGCTGCTATGAATTTATATGAATAAAAAATGTCATCAAAGTGATTGAAGCTTTATCATTAACCTAATATTAAAGCCTTGAGAAAATGATTCTTTTAAATAAGATAATGGATAGTATATTTAGAAACTATAGAATGATTTGTAATGAGACTCGTTTAAACCATTTTGACTCCTTAACTACATATTAAAAAATCAAACTCAACCCTTTTTTTTTAATAACTGCCCTTACTGAACCATCAAATATGAAATCCAAAGTATTTAGATATATATTTTGCTTAAAATTTCAATCATCAAAGATTATATATCTTTTAAAATTACTTTTATATATTGATGGATTATTTTTTCTCAGGAATTTTGAGAAACATCAGAAGAACCCCGCAAAGTCCGATGATATTTCTCCATTGTGTTTATTTGAGAATAGACAATGGCGCGCACGCGCATGTATGTATGTATGTACTTAATGTTCCACAAAACATTTAATATTAGAATAATAAAGGAAACAGATTCCTTTATTAATGGTTATTAGTTACATATGGGGTTATCCTTTTAAAAAGAAGTACGTGGGAGTTGGGTTTCTAATTCTAAATATCTTGAGAACAAGTCTTTTGTCTCAAAATGGTGCGAATCGCTCATCAGAGATAGGTTGCACTTCCTTGGTCCAAATATGTTGCCTCAAAATTCTTGTTCAGAAATGTGCTGGTATCTAGGTCAGCATTCACAGTTTGCTGAGGCCAGATGGTTCCACTGGGAAGTCTGTCTGTTCGTCGTAAATTCTGCCACAGTGGCAATTTTAGGGCTGGCACATAAGTGCTGACGAACAAAATTAGACTTTACCAGGATTTATTGCATTGTATGTTGAAGGAAAGAAAATTGAAAAAAGATGAATACAGATACTTAAACATATACATGCATTGATAAATTAATGAATGCAGTGAAAATATTACTCTTTAGTTCTCATAAGGCCAGGCTCACTTTACTTTGATTTTCATCTTCAAGGGATTCATATACGCACCAGAATTCTTTACAAGTTGCACCTCCTTTAGAAAGAGAGAATCTAAGAATTCCTGATTTCCATTGTTAATATAGAGACCCTGTAGACTTTTATTGTGCACTTCTACATTTTCTCAAATATACATTACTTTTCAGATTGTAGAAGCAATTAAAAATGTTGGTCACAGAGTCAACTTTTACAGAGATTAATGTTAATATATCTGAAATACAGCATTTTTTAAATTTAAAAATAGTTATCCTCGCAGTCAAATTTATTTCCAAAAAATGTCACTTCCTTGGTGACAATATGTACATGCTGATTCACCATAATCAGTGGTCAGCAAGTTAGTTCTGTTGTGTTGTGACTTCGGTTCCCAATGGAGACTCCATAATTGGATCTTTCTGTCAGATTAAGTTAAGTTTAGTAAATACCTTATGGTCTGGTTGTGGACTGAGATATTTCCATATTTCATACTGGTGTTATGGCGTTAGTTTAGTGAGCTTGATCCTCATTAGGTGATCCGTTGATATGATATTTGGCCAGTCAAAGTTTAGCTTGGTGAATAAGTATTCTGAATATGTTTTCTGTAGTTTAATTGTTGGCAAGATCATCTCAGAGATCAGTTTGTTAGTGTATTGATTTCGATCGCTCAGTTACTACAATGGTCTTGTGCCAGGTTAAAATAAGCTTTGGAAATAACCATTATTCTATAACACGAAAAGCTAATAGATTCTTCTGCTATATCGCGGTACATCGTGGAATGTATTTTTACCACTCACACAAGTGACCAAGGTTCAGTTTCTCGCCATGAAAGCCAATTTAATTTTTGCCCAGTCAGCTGGGGCTGTAAAATACGCCAACTGCTTCTCTGCAGAAGGGCAAGACTCCCCAAACGAGTGTCCTGTATATGACACTGAACAGTCTGATGGTGAGGTTCCAGTATTGTTAGAGCTTTGGGGAATAGGGAGCCCCTCTTCATTGCCATCGCTCCCAGGTCCACTCTGGCCCGGAGTGGTAGCAACTGATAGGGTCTTATCTATGGGTTAAATAGAACTAAACCGTGGTTTATAGAGTTTACTGTTTTTTCATTTGAACTGCGTATTTATACTAAACTGAATTGTTTAAAATAAAACTGTTTTGACATCCAAACTACGTACTTATGCAAAACTGAATTATCTGAAATAAAACTGTTCTAACATTTAAGTCTGTGTATTGCCAGTCATCTGCGGCTGTAGAACACACCGACTGCTTCTCTGCAGAGGGGTAAGACCTTTAACGAGTGTCCGGAATATGACACTAAACAATCTAATGGTGAGGTTCCAGTAATGCTGGAGCTTTGGAGAATGCAGAGTACTCCTTCATTGCCATTGCTCCCAGGTCAACTTTGGCCCGGAGTGGTAGCACCTGATAGGGCCCTATCTATGGGTCAAATAGAACTAAACTGCTTACTTATGCTAAACTGAATTAGTTGAAATAGAACTCTTTTGATATTTAAACTGCGTACTTATGCCAAACTGAATTGTTTGAGTTAGAACTGTTTGACTAAACTAAATAACTTGAAATAGAAATGTTTTGACAATTAAACTGTGTACTTATACTTAACTGAATTGTTTGAAATGAAACTTTGTGTATGCTAAACTGAATTGTCTGAAATAGAACTGATTATTTGAATAAAAATGGATTTGGCAAAAAATAACCTACAAAGGTTGATATACCATAAACCCAAACAATCACTCAACCAACCAACCAACCAACCAGTTTAATTTAAGGCTGTTACTATTCATATTTGTATGTATAAACTATATTGATAGGTGTGATAAATGTTGTCGTCCATTGGAGGTGCCCGTGGTGTAATGGTTATCGTCGCAGGATATGAACATGGCGACACGAGTTCAAATCCTGGACCTGACTGATTGCATTTCACATAGCACTAATACCACTAATAGTGGAAAAGGTATGAATCCAAATATGCTCCCTCCAGCTATGGGTAAATAGTAGGACAGACTAGGTTCTTCAGCCTTGGCGAGGCAACTAGTCTAGGAGAAGGAAAACTCTGAATTCAAACCTGTTAAACTCCGCTTAAAAACTGACCTTGTTTCATATCCTGTCCGAGCGGAGGGGTTGGTAAATATGATATGATTGGCTGTTAGGGATATAAATCTATAACATAACAAAACATTTCTTGTTTATATTGGAGTTGGTTTTTCAAGTTCGCAAAGCGGAATTTTCATAGTTTAAGTGCCATATATTCTCGAGTAATGAACGACTTCGTGCAAGGAATGACTCTTAATTTTAGTAAAAAAGGGTATTTTTATCATATATTGCGTGTAATGAACGACGTTACGCTTTGACGTGTTCAAAAACATACCTCGTGTAATGTTGACTGTTTTTGAGGTGAAAAATTGGTCTTAAAATGTCGTTCATTACACTAGTATATATTGTAGGTAAAGAGTTGATAGACTAGTTTAAAAAAAATAGGACAACAGTGATTGCCACCACTCCAGATTCATTGTCGATTGAATTTGTCTCAGAGAAACAGGTTTATATAGTAAAGTTACTGTATTTGATAGCACATAAGATCCCACCACTTATTGGCCAGATGAAATGGCAAAAATATCTTCAGGTTTTACATTGAGGCATAAGGTTGACTTATGTATAACTAAACTCAGTAGAGTACTTGGTCGATAGTAGTTTAATATTAGCTATAGATATCATTAGATAGTTAATTATTGCAATAACGTAAATATTTTAAACAACAAGTACAATAAAGTGTAGGATGGAATGGTGAATGTTTCGACAAGCATCGTAAAAAATGCCAATAATCTTATTTGATTATGAGCATTTGAATGAGGAATAATATAGTTTAGAGTCTTTTTACTCAAAATCAGAAAGATTTCTGTTCTGTTTTTTTTTCTGCTAGATGCACAAAAATCTTGTTGAAACTCGCAACAAAATTTCTTCGATCTCTATCAGTTGGAGTTTACATCTAGTGAAATGTCACATTTCAACTGACAAAATTCTCAATCATTATACCATCCTTTCTGTCTCGTATGTGATGTAACTGGAGGTTGGCGTGGGTATTTCGGTGTAATTTATCTCTCACCAGACTAAAAATCACAATATTTTCAACTTCCAACAACGTAAGACAACGACAAAACAAGATCAAGCTACCAGAATAGGACAAAACGAAAGAAGTTCCATGGTCAATGTGAAATAAGGTCAAACCTACCCAAAAATAAATCAAGAAGTAATATTTATCTCTATATTATCTCTCTCTCTCTCTCTCTCTCTCTCTCTCTCTCTCTCTCTCTCTCTGTATATATGTGCATATGATTAAGCAAGCAAATACAAGCAGTATTGATCTAATAATCGCATAAGCGAGAAACTGTCACTAAGCGCCGTTGACTCAGTGTCTTCGCTATCCTAACTTGTGTGTGTGTGTGTGTGTGTGTGTGTGTGTGTGTGTGTGTGTGTGTGTGTGTGTGTGTGTGTTTACTTTCAAACTATTTCATTTAAGCGGTACTTCCGAAATTTTTAAGCGTATTATTGTTTACAGGATTAAGCATTCATTCTCAAATTCTGACCTACCATACATAACCGATATAAAATATCCAATATTAAATCCTAATGAAATAAATATTTTGATTTTCCTCCAACAATTCTAAGTAATTTATGGCAGACAGAACTCATTCAGTAGCTGTAAAAAATTTTCAAGAACTAACTACAATCACCATGATCTCCCATAAGTAAAGCAAATAATTGAAACAATTAAAGTTTGAATTGTATATATGACATGTCTGTAATTACCCGACCCTTCTATCATGGGCAGGATGTAGCACAGCGTAAATTTTTAAACTGAGTAAAACTAGTTTGTGTTCAGTTTTTCTTTTAGATTGATTGCTTAACCAAAGTTAGAGAACACAGTATTCTCTACTATTTACCCATACATAGGGGAGACTTGAGGGGTTGAAGTGCTGTATATAGCTGAAGTCTGCTTTTTCAAATTTCTTGGATGGTGATTGTCACCGTCTCAAAAGCAAATTCTAAGTCATGTAAGTTACAACGAAAACTTCTGTTAACTGAGATAATGTGCAAGTAGAGGATCCAATTTAGCAAACATCACTAGTCATCATTGATGTTTTGTGATGAAGCAAAGTTCTAGCTGTCTGGCAACTACAATCCTACAGTCTATCAGTCATCCGATCGCCGCCATAACGTTTGTGGTGTCTAGTTGATAAATGAGCTTCTTGTCTACGAACATCACCTTCGAGGCTGCACCCTGTTGTGGTTGGACACCCGCTCAATTTCTCGAGGAAAGTTTTTAAAAAAAGGAATAGACGAAAGCATCAAAATACTGGACCATGTTCGCAAACTTAGGCTCTATTGAAAATATGTTGGTTATGAAGTGGAGAATTGCCAAAAGATATTGCATTAGCATCGAAAAGCATCTGAGTCACTGAAACGACTATTGAAGTATTGAAACTTAGCTGTCCCCATGCGAACCAAATTCAAAGATTGCTAAAAAATAATGGATGCAATAGTTGATACGAAATAATCTGAAGGAATTTTCAATATAAATCAGTTTTCAAATCGATGACTAAAAACTGATATTTTTTGTAAATACACCAAATTTGTCCATTCACGATTTCAAAAACCTACGTTGCTCTATGATGTACGTCTTATCTGCTATTTGATGCTAAAATCATTTTGGTTTATTTCCAGAGTCTGTGAACAGAATAGATACTCTCAAACAATACATAGATATGAACATATTACTGTATGTATGTATGTATGTATGTATGTATGCGAATAAATTGACATAGAAAATAAATAGATGTTTATATCATGTGAATATTATAGATTTTAGGAATTTACTAATTGATAAGGAGGTACAAGATTCTGGAACGGCAATGGGAACGATATGATTCAAAGATTAAGATTTTCACCAATCGCTTAAAGGGGAGATAATTCGTAATAGTTTCAACGGTAAAACAGTCTCTCTCAGTTTGATAGGCAAATGCTCTTGATAAGATCATTTAGCTCATAAGAAAACTCACTCAAGAACTGAACTCAAGTCTCAGTATGCTATAACGAATAGACCATTGGATGAATTAGTAAAGTCAAACTTTATCTTCTTATACTCACTTTACGTATTTTTCGTTATTTCTACGCTCAGGTTATATACCATGACAGCTGTCATACAGTGATAGCAAGCTTGTTTTTTAGACTATTGTTCTTGTAAGAAGTTTCATTATGCTGGGCTAAGCCAACCTTTGTAAATATCTATATGATTATGCATATACTGAGAATGTTGGGATGTACAACGGTCTTTATCAAACTTGGCTCGTGAGATAATTGCTACTGTAGTGAAAAGAAACACACTACTTTGGTCTGGTGCTAGATATAATCAAGCTTAGTAAATATATGTACTGTGTGCATGTTGTAGACTCATAGTTAGCAAGCTAATCGCTCAGATCATTAATTGTGTTATCAGTCACACATTGGCTCCGTCATAAATGTGGCTTAAAGTTGAACTGAATTTAATAAATACACATACACACACACACACACACTTAATTTTTAATAACCTGAGAAAGCAGAGATTATTTTTGAAACGTCGTTCTGTATTTACTTATTAAAATAAAAATACATTCACAATGTATATATAAGTATGAGTATATACATACAGATTTACACATTAGCGCATATGGGATATATTTATAAGAAATCTCTTAAAATTTAAGTAGTCTGATGATGCAATGATTATTTTGCAACCTGTTCTTGTATCTTTTTTTGCATAAAACGTATATTCATGAAATTTAAAAAAAAATATATATTGTCAAAATATGTACATGTACGTGGGTGTACACACACACACACACACACACACACACACACGCACGCGCGTTGTCGCTTTAATAAAACTTTTCATTTCTCACATTCTTTTCTGCGTCTCTTACACCGCTTCTTTAATTGCGTGGTTGTCTGCAATGTTCAAGTCCAAAGAAAAGAACGCCTTCTTCCTTCCACTTCTTCCAACTGTGGGAACGGTATGAAATATCATTAAAGCAAGCAACAATCTCACTCAGCATAGCCAATATCGGGTTGTTCGTCATCTAGGATCCAGCCAATGATATCGTCTAGATTAACGAAATGGGACAACCCTGGGCTTCTGCGTTTGCTACAAATATATTAGACAACAAATTTTCAACTCCGATTCCCAGACCTGCCGTTTTGGCCACGTCGCCGGCTGTTCCCTGCCAAAACGACCGTGTATGTGATATCCTGACATTGGAATGTACGTGGGTGTCCCAAAGATTGTACTAAATTTCCATAGCGACCTCGTTTTCGTTTACTAGCCTCTTTATCTTCAAGAACCATTTTTTTTTATTTTTATAATGTTGAAAAAAGTTTTTAATGCATTCAACTATCTTTATTTGAGCTTACACACAATGTAGGACAAAATTGTTGCTATATTCGTGCATATATTTACAAAATCTTTACATTATGGTAGTTTTGTGCTTACAACACAGTATTGGAGATAAAAAAAGTCTTTAATATGTACAAAATCATACATATATGAATATAAACTAATATTTTACATATGGATATGAAAATCGGCCAAAAGGTCATTCATCTCTAAAAAAAATGATAAAGTAAAACTTTAAGAATATACTGACCCAGAAATGTCTTTTATTTTTTTAACATTGGGATTGAAGAAATAATGATAATAAACAACTACTTTGATTATACAAGTTGTACAAACTTAAATTTGTTTTCGTACATTAACCATTCATGTCTTTATTAAGAAATTTTTTTATGCATCCATATAAGTACATCAAGAAAAATCAATCAGTATTTTAAGGATGAGGGTTTGTAAAAAAATTATCATAAATGACTCATTTAAGTAGATCCATCCCTAAAACAATGTTAAAAAAACTACTCTAACGAAGAACATAGGAGATCGTAAGTAGAAGATTGTTTCTCTTGACTACTTTTTTGAAAACATTTTAACATATAGTTTTATTTTAGAGAAGAAAATACATTGGTTGGTCGATTTTAACTGTATGTCAATCACGTTCATTGTATGTTCATAATTAAATTTTTGTGTACTTAGTTCTTAATTTTTTCAACCCGGATATTTGTCTCTGTCTCCCACCAGACAGGACTTGAAACAGGGTCAATGACCCGAAGGTCGATTATAGTGGGGATTTAGGGGAGTGGAAGGTCGGGTACAAGCCGAGGTTCGAGCCCTGCTGGACTATGCTGGTCTTCGGTCCATTTAGTGCAATGTTCCAACACGTTCCTATCGAATACAAATAATTTTAAACGGGTCTATCTAACTAATAGATATGACCCTATCAGGTACAACCACTTTGGGTCAGAGTGGACCTGGGAGTAATGGTAATGGTAATGATCTGAGGCCACACCACTAGATGCAGTTTAGTGTCAAACCTTTTTGAAAAGAGGGGTCTTAGCATATTCTAAATCTTGCCGATAAGCCTAAAAGTTTATTGGTGCATCAGATATCACAAATATTTCTTTAAGTAATCGTTATCAGTTGACAAGAAGCATTAAAAATACCGATTCTGATTATTATATATGTCGTAAATTTATTACATTGTCTTATTTCAATCATACATCTTAGATGCATCAGGGAGGTCTTCAGGTCTCTAAAGAGATTATCTTCAGGTCTCTAAAGAGATTATTTTTCTTCATGGGACTGGAAATATTGTAAATACAAGTCAGAAGTAATTTGATTCGTTATAGATTATACTAAAATATCCACAAAATCATACCGTAGCTATTTTTGTTTTGAGATTTTTTTCTCAATATCACACTTGCTTCGAATAATCAGAGCTATTTTTTAAATGTATTTTTAATATAGGTTGTATTGATAGTATATTTTACCTTTTAAAGCAAAAAACGTGATTAAGATCGAGTATGACTAATTTAGAGATCATTTTAAAAACAAAAGTTTAACTACTTTTATTTTTAACTTGTTTTCTTCGTAGAAAGAAAAGGAAAGTGTCAAATGATAATTCCAATTAAAAACTTACGTTAATAAAGAGCAATTTAAGTAGAGAAATTAATATTTGCACATAGGCTGTGCGATAAAGATATTTCAAAAATTAATTACTTTTCAAATGATTATCTGAAGTATTTCCTTTATAAAATGTAAAGGATTTTACTTGAATTAGAAAAATATCACAATGATTGGGTTAAATAGATTTCGTGTAGCAGAGTTTAAAAGATTATAAAACAAAAATATGATGTTTATGAAAATCAGTCTCATAGGATGCCATGATTTTAAAAGTACAATGACTCTATACTACAAGAAGAATATTTTCCTAATATGGTATTGTACAAAGCTAAACCCGACTTAATAAATATCCCCAGAAAACAATGGGAATATTGGAAAATTGAGTTTGTTATTATTTGAAAAAGAAATAAACTATTATATTGTTAACTATTTGTTAAAAATAACCTTATCTGTTCTCTTTAAAATGATATTGTTCCTTTGAGAGGAATCGTTCCTTTTTGATACATATAAGTTGTTTATTAATAAGGAGACGAATTATTTGCTGATTTCAAATAAAAACTTACATACTCTTTGATAGAATTTGCTAGTTTTCTTTTGAGGAAGTAGGAAATAAATCTGCGACAAATAACAAGATGTTTCCATTTAGTGTCACAAACAGAAAAACAAAACAAACAAACAAAACAAAACAAAAACTAACAAACTACACATTATTGGCCATTTTCATGATCACGTCTCATTGGCATCCGTCTGGCAATGACAGTCAAAAATCAAATGATTGAATTAGTAGTAAATCTAGAGCCAGATTTTAAAACCAATGTTCATAAAATTAGGCTAAAAAAAAGAAACTTTTAACTCTTACAATAATTTATTAGGTTTAATTATGTGTCATTTACTTTCACAGTGTGCAATCACTAAGAGGCCACCCATTTTGACTTTCTTTTCAGATATGGTTTCAGATATGTTGAATTGTTGCAAGTCAGTCAGTACATATAAAACTGGGTTGCTAAATCTCAGAGATGATGAATCTGATTTTTTGATTTGTTTATCGAGGTGAACACAAACGTAACACCCACCTCCATCAAAAATCTAACTTAACCGAATCACTGCAACTTTAGGATACTTGCAAAGGACAACCCACTCGAAATGTAATGAAAGAATGTTATTTGTGGAGGAAAGTTTTGGTGATAATACTATTTCTGCCTGCAACACAGAAATATAATGGCCTCATTCCCTCCTTTCATCTGCATTTCTGTAACCCTTTGGAGGTTAATGGTGTATAGACGTACTAAGAAAATATCTATTACTAACACTAAATAGAATTTTTTGTAAATAATCGCTGTCGTATGTTACATAATAATTCTACTGGGACATTTTTGTCCAACTTTAAATAAAATGTTGTGTTTACAAACATACTGGACCTAATCAGCAGCAATTATAGGTTTGCTGAATACATTAATATAGTAAAAAGTACATTAAAGAAAGTGCAAAAATTTAGTTCGAAAGAAATAACTTATATTCATTTATTTGTTTTTAATATTTATTTATGTATAATTAGTTGTTTATATTTATTTCTTCTTATATATATATATATATATTAAATTTATCATAATCAAGTCACACTGATAGCACGGAGTTCCCTCTCTCTCTCACACATACACACACGCTCTCTCTCGCCATTCATTGCTCTTGGCAAGTCTTCTAGACTGTATCTTGTGTCCGCACAAAGCTGATGTAGGTAAGTCTTTTCTCTGGTCGGCCAACATTAGCACGTTCATGTGCAGCAGTTCATTCGAGAATGCCGTATTGTTTTTCCAGCAATGTCCCACATATTTTGTTCGTCTTACTTGAACGGTTTGTGAGATGGGTAGTAAGTGGCCGAACAGCTGCTGTTTTGGGGGTGTTGCTTCCAGGGTTTTTTAAGACCGCGCGCAGTGTTATTGAGAACATCTAATCTAGGTTTTTCTCTATGTTTTTTTTTTATTAGTGTCCATGTGGTGTATATATATATATATATATATTGAAGTATGGATACAGCTACAGCTTGGAATAAATCCTGTTTTATCTTATCGGATGGATCAGACCTCCATATGATCGATAACCTTTCAATAACATTCTACGCCTTCGCTAAGCGTATGTTGGCATCACTTTCAGTTGATGAGATGTTGCTGCCAAGGTATGTGTACTAACTAGATACTTGCCACTTAGAGTGGAGATGGCCCCTTTTAGTTTAGAGCATATGTACTCCGTTTTATTTGCATTCACGGAGAGCCCAACACACCCCGCTGCTTGCTATTCGCTATGCAGTACGGATTCGACTTGGATTGGTGCATTTGCGAGAAGTGTTGGGTCGTCTGTGCAAACTACAACTGCCACAGCTTCTGTAGAATATTGTCAGCTTCTTCCCTAGTTTAAATATGAAACCATTTTCTTTTATTAGATCTATGAACGTTCGAAATAGGTAGTCTAAGTAGAGTATAAACAAGTATGGTGCTATTGTATCTCCTTGCAAAACTCCAGCGACTATGTCAAAGAAGTTGGTATTTCCCTCAAGTGAGCAAACCATTGCTTTCCTGTTCTTGTAAAGCATCATTATATCGCCAAGTTTATTTGGGACAACCATATGCTATTAGTATTTACTTCATCTTTCCTCTGTGTATGGAATCGGATGCCTTGGAGAAATCTACGAACATTAGTGTTACTTCGAGTTTTTCTTATACGATGATTTGACGGATTGTCAGATTCTGTGAGGTTGTGGAGTGATTTCTTCGAAAGTTGTTCTGATTTTCCCTGTGAATTTTCTCAATTTCGGATTTGATACCATTGAGAATCTGAGCATTATAAATCTTTGCAGCTATAGCAGTTAGAGTTATGCCTCTGTTGTTTTTAGTGATTCTAAGGCCGACTTTATTGCGGAAAGGAAGGATTTAAACTTTCGTCCATTTCTCTATCGTGTTTTGTTTATGAACTGCGTTGCATAATCAGAGAAGTGTGTCGTCAATTTTTTTTGTCTTCCAAACTCAGGAGGTATTTTGTCGAGGCCTGGAGATTTTTGTTTTTAACTTTTTCAATTGTGTGTCAAGTTTTTCCCCAGTAAACTACCCTAGTTTGATGTCTAGTTGGCCATTAATAATTTTTTGGGTGTGTTTGTCAGTGATTTTTTTATTGATTGAGGATGTTTTTTAAAAGTTATTTTATTTATTTCTCCTAACTATTATTGATCCTCATGAAACTCTATATTTAGCTCTTGGTTTGGTTGGTATGTACTCTGCAGCTACTGCTTCTATGTGAGCTGTGAACAATTTTTCATATTCATCATTCGGAATATGTGTTTCAGATATCTCTAGAAGAGTATCGAATGTGCTTTTTAAAGTTACCGTATATTTATTGCTTATATCTCTATTGTTAAGTGAGGACCAGTCGAAACGTGTGATTTTGACTGTTTCTTATTTCTGCGTAGATTCGAGCATATCTTTGCCGAGATGATTCTGTGATCGGAAGATACTCCTTCAAAAGATGAGTATTCCTTACAATTCAGAGCGCTATATATCAACTTTAGCGTTATTTAGGTAGGTGTAGATCTATAGTTTTCCCTGTTTTTTTTTTTTGTTTTTTTTTTTTTAATTTTGAGTTTTGGCATAAAAGATTGTCCTCAAGAGAAACATATTCGCCATTTCTATAAAACAGATTATGTAAGCAAAATTTATTATTTTTATTTTTATTTTTGTTTCATGTTTCCACTTACGATCAGAACATTATGTTAGAAAATCTGGAAGATAGCTCATTGTAGAAAGTGGTAATATCCGTTTCATATCTGGCATTTTGGAGACTTTTGCAAGAGATGACTGTTGTGCATAGTTTGTCATTAAATGTTGCATACATAATTCTCGGTTGGGTTCTCTATGCTTTTTAGTGATTTTAAGGCACGAGGGCTTAAAGCATTCCCATACCTCATATGGTGGCATTGACAGAGTTTTTCTACACTAATACCGAGACAAATGTCCACCCATTAGCGGTATCATGGCATTTTAAGTTTAGTTCATTACTGTAATATCTATGTTCTTGCACACATATAACGTCTATATTGTGCTTGATTGCAGATGCTGTAAGCTCGGGTAGCTGGTTTATTGTGTTTAAGCTCTAACGTTAAATGTTGCTATGTTAACAATGTTTTTGCATTTAAGTAAGTTGCGTTTAGCCTCTGTATCTGATACTAGAGCCAGAGCTGCAACCTCAGCATAAGATGCCCCTTGATTACTCGCGTGAAGTGTGATGCTGTCTGAATGCGCGGTTTGGATAAGAGTCCTGGTACTATTTCGTTAGCTGTTTTGATTTTCTCATCAATAGAGTAAAGTAAGTTAGCGACCGTAGTCGAGGGCGACCCAAAGGATTCCTTTTCAGTAGCTACTACACCAAGGAGTAGGGGAGGGCGCTACTCCTTTCCCTGGATGGCTCCACTTTACCCTTGATATGTACCTTATAATGCTGAGTGTTAAGCAGGGAGGTATCAAGTACCATTTTTAAAGCTTTGGTATGTCTCAACCTGGGATTGAACCCTGTTCTCCCGGACCATTGGCGAACACTCTACCCATTAGGCTAATGAGTGACTAACTTTAGTTTCCTTACTGAACTATTTGATCCTGATCGTTGACCTGTAAGGTTCTTCCGCCCTGCATTTGGTGAAGTTCAGTGGCCACCCAATTTCGGATTAATCTGCTTTCTTTCACATCCACCATGTTGTATTCTTTGGTTTCGATTGTTATATATTCGTGTGGATCGCGAAATAATCTCCTACTTCAGAGACTGGCCCTGCGACAAGACGGGGCAGGATATCTGAGTGGCTATAGATAGTTGTTGGGTATCACTCACCTTTCTCCACGCAATGAATTAGTCCATCTGCCATATATAGCAGGGCAGACTAGAAGGTGAAGAGCCGCTCCTTATAACGGAAGCAAATACTATCGTTGAACTATATCCTTATTCAGTATTCACTAATCCTATGTTCTTGTTTACTAACAGTCTCTCTATTGTGATACTTTTTCCTGTGAATATAACTCTATTTCCTCAAATATCGTGGTTTGTCCTTTATTTAATACTACAAGCGTTCACTAACCAGAACGCAACAATAGTAAAGCAAAGATTTTTCTAACACAACTCGAAAAAAAAAAAATTCAAAAAATATAAAGTTACGAATTTTTAGTGCTTCTTAGGGTTTTTCGAATTTCTCCGTACTTTTTCATCTTCTGAAACCTTGAATACTCCTTTGCTTTGAACTTCCATTTTTCTCATTTTCACTTAGTAGGTAACTATTAAATTTCCTGGTTTTTAATGACTAAATTTTACTTCAATAGTAAAGCAAAGATTTGTTACAAATATGCACAAAAAACTCGAAAAAAAAAAAATGAAAATATAAATTTGTGAAGTTTTGCTCTTCTTACCCATTGTTTTCCAGATTTTTACTCAGCTAATATCATTGCAAATCACATTGCTCCTTTTCATTCAGCAATCGATAAACTTAATGATGTTTTTTTTTTCATATATACATTTCCAACTTATTTAACTATTTCACAAAAAACAAAAACAGTCACGTGAACCGTTATAGGTGAGAAACACTAACCTGATTAATATTCATACAATTTCTTTGTCTAAATTCCTAGGATGAAGCTTGATAATTTCTATCATTTAGAATATTCAGAATATTGTCTTCACCTTCATACTCGTAATGTTTCGGCCGATGCATCCTCCGACCTTCTTTGGGTGTTTCAGCTACTCGAGAACCCACACGGAACTTTGAACTGAACCCTTTATTTAATTCACATGGGTAGATTGTTCTAATTCCGTTAAACGTGGATGGATAAAAGTATTAAGTTATCATCCTTATCATGCTGCGCTGCTAGCACAGATTTCCTTGACACACACACTCTCTCTCTCTTTCTCTTTCACTGTTTGTCTCTATCATTATTCGCTTCTAGCAGGTCTTCTAGACTTCATCCTGTGTCCGTACAGAGCTGTTGTAAATAAGTTCTTGTTGGTCGGCCAACACTTGCACATCTGTGTGACGTGGGAGAATGCCCTGCATGTCTAGTCCGTCTTATTTGGATGGTTTTAGAGATGGAAGGTAAGTGTCCGTACAGCTGCTATTTTATGGGATGTTGCTTTCAGGATTTGTTCAATATAACTCGTTGTCTTCTTGTGTAGTTTCCGTCTAGCTTTTTCTCTATACGCATAGTCAGCGTCCATGTGGTGCATCCATATTGTAGAATTTGCTTTGAAGAAATCAAGTGTTATTCTATCGGAAAGGTCTGACTTCCATATGAATAACCTATCGATAACAATCCATGCCTTCGCTAGTCGCATCATATTGATGCCCTTTTCAGTAGGTAAGACGCTGCTGCCGAGGTAGTTAACTTGTCCACTAGTTTCAGAGAACTACCATTTAGAGTGGAGATGTCTGCTTTTTGATTAAAACAAATGTATTCTGTTTCGTCTGCATTGACATGGGGGCCAATGTCACCTGTTGTCTGCTCCAGACTATACAGCAAGAGTTCGGCATGGGTAGGTGTATTTGCAAGAAGCTCTATGTCATCAATTTCTGGTTCGATGCGGTTGAGTAGCAGAGCATTATAAATCTAAGCCACTATGGAAGTAAGGGTTATGCTTCGGTCGTTCTTTGTAATTCCGAGGTTGCCTTTCTTGGTCAAAAGGAGAATGCAGCTTTTGTCCATTTCTCTATTGTGTTCTGGTTATACATGATGTTGCAGTATCAGAGCAGTAAGTCATCGAATTTCCTTGTTTTCCATACTCCTGGTAGTATTCCATCAAGACTGGCAGCTTTCCTGTTTTTGATTTAGTTAGTATTACGTCGAGTTCTTCTTGAGTAAACTATACTATTTTGATGTCTTCTTAATTGATATTAATGATTTTCGTGATAGGTATATCTGTAACTTTACGGGTTTTCCCAAGCAGATTCTTGAAATGTTCTTTCCACATGTGTAATCGTTCTTCTTGGCAGACAACTTTTAGTTTAGTTCTGAATGTGCTCTTTCTTTTACTCTCTTTATTTACTGTCTGCTACGCTATTCGAGATTGTCTATCTTCTACCGAGTTTCTAATTTTATCGATTTGGCCTTGAATGTATTTATTTGTTCTTTTTAGTATGCAATTATTAACTCTCTTTGTGCCTTCTTAAATTTCTGGGCGTTGGCATTAGTTGGGTTCCTCTTATCACATAGGGATGCTGTTTCTACGTTATCTTGTTTTTTCCTAACTGCTAATGTCTCCCATGAAACTTTTTGTTTGCCTCTTAGTTTGGTTAGTGTACATTCTACTGCTGGTTCCACGTGGGCATTGACGAAGTTCTCATATTCGTCATACGGAGTAAGTGATTTGGATATCTCCTGAAGAGCATCGAATTTGTTTCTTAGTGTTACCTTATATTTATTGCTAATATTTCTATTGTTAAGCAAGGACCAGTCATAGTGTGCAGTTTTTGTTATTTGCGTCTTATTCCTTCGTAGGCTCAGACGTATCTTTGCTGTGATAATTCTGTGATTGGACAACACTCCTTCAAAAGATGAATATGCCTCAAAATTCAAAGTGCTATTAATTCATTTCTTATTTATGAGGATGTAATGTATCTGTGCTTTAGCATTACTTGTGTTGGTGTAGTTTCGTAGTTTTCCCTTCCTTTTCTGGAATTTTATATTAAGGTTTGTTAGTTTATTTTCGAGTTAGAATTTTGTTCGATGTTCTCCCATTTCTGTTTGACGAGTTGTGTAAGGAGAATTTGTTGTTTTTATCTTTACCTATTTGAGCATTCATGTCTCCACTGTTGATGAGAACTTTGTGTTTGCGGATGCAACAGATAAGGGAAAGGGAGGATAGCTCATTGTCGAAGGTGATGAAGTCTGTTTCATCACTAACATCGGTAGCACTGTAGCAGGAGATGATTGTTGTGCTGAGGTTAGTGTTAAACATAGCTTCCATCATTCTCTGTGGTATTTTCTCAATGCTATTTAGTGATTTTAGGGTGCAAGGACTGAGAAACATTCCTACAACCTCTATGACGGCATTGACAGAGTTTTTCCATGCAGATGCTGAGGTACATTTCCATCCATTGTCAGTATTGTGGTATTTTATTTCTATTTCGCTATGGTAGTATCTGTTCTTATATGCATACTATGTCTATATCATGGTCGGCCGCAGATACTTTGTCCTGTCAGTTGGGGCTGTAGAATACGCCGACTACACCTCTGTAGAGGAATAACCCCTTAATAGGGACACCTGTTGGCTGTAGGTGACGACCCGTAAGACGCTAGGACGGGTTAAGCAGTCACTGATCCGGTGACAGAGTGGTCAATGGCTTGCAACACACCACTTTGGCCTTTACTTGGTCTGACGGGCTGTCAGATAGGCCCAATCCGATCAATCGGCTGGTCATGTCAAGACCTAGCAGCTGTATGTTCTATCCCGACCTTACTTTTAAATCAGCTCAAGTATAGTGGCCGTGTATCCCCGTCTCAACCAAGGTGAATGGGCTTCCCCCTTGGTTCATTCCCAACATAACATGGACTCCGTGGTGGGTGGCGGAGCACAGGACAAGAGAAAAATATACACTAACTATGACGTATTCTTATAAAAAAAAAGAACCATGTCAGTATCGGAGGGTTAGGCAGCAGATTTCCCCAGATTAATTGTCATTGAATCTTGGAGGAGGTCTTCCAAGCGAAATTCTCGCTTTTACTTACAGAAAAGGTATTATCAAGGGCTACACCGAAAAACGTTAAGAAAATTCGAAACAGAAACTTGCTTGTCGAGGTGGAGAGCCGGAAACAGACAGAAAATATATTAAAAATAAAAACCTTTCATACAACAAAGTACAAGGCCTACTCACATGAGAAACTCAACACTTCCAAGGGAGTTATCAGAAGTAGGGAGTTGGCGTTAGCAACGAGAGAAGAGATGTCGGCTGCCCTGGGAAAACAGGGGTTCATAAACATAAAAAGAATCTTCATTAGAAAAGGAGAAGGAAAAATAGTATTCAACACCTACATTCTCAAGGAGGTGAAGATAGGCTATTGTGTAGAAAAGGTTGAACAGTACGTCCCAGCTCCACTGAGGTGCTTCAAATGCCAAAAGAATGGACACCACAGAGAAGCCTATTGAGGACGACACACATGTGCCAAATGCGGTGAAAAGGACCCGGACCATATGGAGGAAGATTGCTTGATGGAAACGGAATGTGTGAATTGCCGACAAAATCACCCGGCTTATGCAAGATCTTGCGATGCCTACAAAAAAGAAAAAGAGATACTTGAAGTGAAACACAAGAAGAATGTGTCTTTTCTGGAAGCTAGGTAAATAGTAGGTACCTACATGAGCGAAAACAGTTACGCCTCTGTTGTACGGAGGGTGGATACAATCAATCAAGATAACAGATATAGAGCTCTCGTGGAGAAATTGATCCGGCTTGAACCAAATGATTGGCCGAAATTCCAGGAACAACTGAAGAACCTGTACTCGGCTGAACTTCAGATCCAACCAAGATCAGTCTGTACAAATAAAGAAAAAACAACCAAAGTAAAATCCCCAACCAATAAATAAAATAACTTGTACTGCTCAAACACAAACTACTCCCCGCCAAAAAATCATCGACTAAACTTAATTCTCACAGATCGACAATCTGACCACCTTCATCTAAATTAGATAACCCAAACCTCGATCTGAATTGTGACGAATGTGAACGCTCCCCATAATCTAAAATGGATCATGCCTCATCAACTAGTTGGCAACGACTGAAAGTGTCGACCCTCCCAAATCAAACCGCAGAAACCAAAAACAAATTTAACCTTCTCGAAAGAATGGAAACAGAAGAGGCAATTAATACCAGAAACAAAAAGAAAAATAAACCCAATCCACCTTAATAAACTTCAAGAACTTAAAACACGCAGTCCAACTCTCATACAGTGGAACTGCAGAGGAATCCGGGCCAATTATGAAGAACTCCAACACCTTTTGACCAGCAACATCCCTAAAATAGTTTGCCTCCAAGAAACATTCCTGAAAGAATCGAATACAATCAAATTCAAAAACTACACACCGTACAATCCTTTCAAGAAAGACGGAAACAGAGCTTCTGGAGGTGTCTCAATCCTAGTTAGGAATGACATATCTCAACACCAAATCCGCATAGACACCGAACTGCAAGCAATCGATGTCAAGGCAACCTTACATAAGTCAATAAACATTTGGAACATCTGCATCCCACCACACGACCCCATAAGTGACACTAAAATAAACAAACTAATAGAACAAATACCTAAACCCCATTTATTTCTGCTTGACCTAAACAGCCACAGCACTGTATGGGGGTATCAAAAAAAAAAAAAAGAGGGCAAAGATCTTGAAAAAGTCATCAGTACTAATAACTTCTGTATTCTAAATAACAAATCCAATATTTACCTCAACCCATTTACAGGCTCCTACTTAGCCATTGATGTCAGCTTGTGTAATCACGTAAGCTATATGGACTATAGGTGGAAAGTCTATAATGATCTCTGCGGCAGTGATTACTTCCCTATAATTCTCGAAAATTTACTTCTCCATGAAAATAGACTCCCCCACTAGAAAATAAAGTAAACTTTCAAGTCTTTGAAACCATGTGTAAACAGAAACTGTTAAAAGAGCCTAACATAAATGACCAAACAAAACACTTCACCGAAACCCTTATCTCAATAGCAAATGAAACAATAGCAAAAACCTTAACCTCTTAACAAACAAAACACTCCTTAGTTTAACGATGACTACAGAACAGCTATCCGCCTACGTAAGGCTCCCTTACGGAAATATAATAAAGAATCAACCACAAATAATCTCAACGCTTTCAAAATTCTCAGGACAAAAGTAAGAAAAACTATAAAGGAAGCCAAGAGAAAAGTTGGCGAAATTATTTCAACCAACTTGCTTCCTCTACCATAACAAACACTATCAGGACGATGATGAGGATAATATTCGGAAAAAGCCAGCCAATTGCTCTAAAAAACTTCACAAAAAACAAAACGGAAGCAAGTAGCAAGAAAGACAGCAGACACATTAGCTGAGAAATTTTCAGCAAATTTCTCCATCAACAACTCCAATCCACATTTCTTTACTTTCAAAAACAACGCAAAGAAACAAAAAACTCAACTTTAAATCTAATAATTCTGAAAAATGCAACCAAAACCAGCAGAACTACAAGAAGCAATCGAAACGTCACACAACATAGCAGTCGGCCCAGATGAAATCCATCATGAATTTCTAAAACATCTACCACAAAATTCACTCGACTACCTTCTGACAATATTTAATGATATCTGGATAAACAGTAAATTCCCAGAATCATGGAAAATAGCAACAATCATCCCTTTACCTCAGCCAGGGATAGATTGCTCAAATCCAGCAAACTACCGCCCAATAACACTGACTAGCTGCCTCTACAAAACAATGGAGTGTATTGCCAATAAAAGATTGGTCTGGTTTCTCGAGTCGAACAAACTTATCACCAGAATTCAGAAAGCGGAGATCAACAATCTATCATGTGGTTAAATTGGAAACCTCCACAAAAGAGGCCAACACCCCAAAACAACACCTTATAGCAGTCTTCTTTGATTTGGAGAAGGTTTACGACACCATCTGGAAGTTTGGAATAATGAAAGACCTGCATAGGATGGGACTGCGAGGTAGATTGCCCAACTTCATAAAGAGTTTTCTCTAGGACAGAAAATTCCGGGTCCGAGTCGGGTCAACCTTTTGTAATCTCCACAAGCAGGAAGAGAGAGTCTGCAAGGGAGTATAAAGTCAGTGACATTGTTCAATATAAAAATAAACAGCATGACAATGTGTCTCACTCCTGGAATTGAGGAGTACCTCTATGTTGAGCGTGAACTACAACAATGCATCCGGTAAATCACTCATTGGGCTAACACAAACGGTTTCACAATCTCCAAAAGTAAAACACGATGCGTACATTTCTGTCAAGTAAGGAAACGGCATAATTATCCTCTCATCAAAGATACAGAAATTCCTGTCGTTGATCAATATAAATTCCTTGGGGTTATATTCGATAGGAAATTAACATCATCCCCCCACATAAAATATTCAAAAAACAAATCCACTCAAGACCAACAACTGCGAGTGGTCGCCCACACAGAATGTGGAGCTGACCGACAAACGCTACTTAAACTATATAGATCCCTCATTCGCTCAAAACTAGACTATGTTATTTTTATCTACCGATCAGCCAGGAGGTCCTACCTCAAACAGCTCGACCCAACACACCATGAAGGCCTAAGACAGGTCTTAGGAGCTTCAAGTCAAATGTGAAAAACTGGCTCAGCAAAACAATGCAAAACTAAAATCTTGCCCATCCAACCCAACTTATGACAACATTTTTAACACCAAATACGAGCAACACTTTGAAAAAAAAGGAAAATCAATAAAACCTTTTAGCCTTTGGATGAAATCTACTCTCAAAAAATTCAATATCTCTCTAAGTGATATACCTGAAAGCAAACTACCCCAAACACCACCTTGGATCATTAAAAAAACCGAAGTGATCTTCGAACTGAATGAACTCCCTAAAACAAAAACCCATCCCATTACTTATTAGGAGAAATTTCACGATATCCTCCAACATCATACCGACCACCTATATGTCTATACGGACGGCTCCAAAGACAACGACAAAACGGCTTGCGTAGCTGTTTTAAATAAAACAATTGTCAAGAAAGCTCTTCCAACGAAAAGCTCCATCTTTACTGTAGAAGCCCATGCAATAGACCTGGCTCTCGACATCATCTCGAAAAGTAAACAGAAATTCATCATATTTTCAGATTCACTCTCAGTCTTAATACCATTAAGAAATTTTAAAAAAATTGAGAAACCTATTTTCATTAAACTGTTGTATAGATTAGACTCAATGTCAAATGGAAAAGAAATAAAATGCTGGATCCAAGCCACATTAGAGTAAGAGGAAATAAAAGAGCAAACTCGGCAGCCAGATCGGCCTTAGATCTGACCCCGACAAATTCAGGATTCCATATAGTGACCTGAAACCTACAATCAATAAATTCCTTCACACAAAATGGCAACAGAGATGGAAAAATAACATCCACAATAAACCCTTCCAAACCCATCCCACTTTGGGAGAATGGAGACCAGCTTTGAGAAAATCAAGAAGAGAACAAGACATTATATCCCGATTGCGCATTGGTCATACAAGGCTTACTCAGTCTTTCATACTGAAACAGGAACAACCACAGTCTTTGACTTGTCAGACGCCTTGCACCATTAAACACATTCTCATTGAATGTAATACTGTCGCTGTCATCAGAAAGCGATTTTTCAAAGTGAATTGTTTAATCGATTTATTTGAGAACATCAAAACAGATGAGGTTTTGTCCTTCCTGCGAGAGACAGGGTTGTACCAAAAATATGAATTGAAACCGGTTAATCGTTTGCATACAAATGAAATCCTACTTATCAAAAATTTTACCTACTAAGTACTCGTTTAGAAATCTTAGTTTGAACGTATATACATATAAACAGAATTTGACGTTAGATAACCTACAAAGGTTGATATGCCATAAAACCCAACCAACCAACCAACCAACAAGGCCCAGATGCCATCAGCTCCGGTAGCTAGCCTATTCTATTTAAAGTTCTTACGTTAAGTATCACTACATGTACTGTACTTTTGCATCTAAGTAATTTTTGTAGCTGATTTTTCGAACACTGGGGCCAACTTCATCTGAACGAACCTCTCGTTTACCTGCGCAAAGGGCGATGCAGAGTCATGGTGATATTTCGATGGCTTTTTTTATCTCATCAATAGATGCCACTCTTATAGATGAGTAGCTATAATTTCCTGGCTGAGATATTTGATTCTGGCCGTTGACCTGTGGGGTTCTTCCGTCCAGCAATCAGATGAAACGTGCCGTTGACCCGACGCTAGTTTCATCTGCATTTTCCCACATCCACCATGCTGCTTCCCATGGCTTCTTAAGTTTTATTTATGGGTTAGAAAAGTCCCCTCTTTATATTCTTTAAGTTTTAACTTCGTACAAATTCATCTATTCATTTTTTTTAAATTGTTTTTCCTCTCCTCTAATTTCATAATCGACTTGGTTCAGTAACTTATTTCGATAGTTGGTCACGTGACTTCAAAGAATCCTAAATACACAAAACGATTAAAATTTAGAAATAATAATAATAATAATAATAATAATAATAATAATAATAATAATAATAATAGCAGCAAAAATAATAACCACTACTACAGCAATAATTGAAAAAAAAAAAAGTAAATATTCCTTTTTGTTTACCTGTAGTCGGGATTGAACCTGCAATTTTTTCCATCAAGCTTTTTTGATTATTGGTACCCATATCGTAATCATCTCTATACATGGTCTACTCAATAGGTCACTGTAGCCCAACATATGCATTACTTCTTTAAGACGTCTTATTCTCCAATGTTCTTCTCTATTATTTTAACTTCATCCCATAAATGCAGATGATTTCCCTTTTCTTTTTATACATGGTCAGCTATACTCAACTTTTAGACCTCACCGCAACATACTGCTTTTCCGTGTTCCTCTAGCCTTTTAGTGTGTGGCATATTTCATCTTTGTATACTTCACCACAACTGCATGGAATGAAGTACCCGAATTTCTTGGTCATGTTGTATAGAGTTGGGAGCTTGACTCGGAAGAGGTATTTTCGAAGAGTCGTGCCACTCCTGAATATTATCTAGATATCATATAGACTACATATCTTTGGAATATTTTAGGCTATGCCTTTGCCATTGGGTGGACGAATTCTGGTGAGTTTTCGGGTATTGTTTCCTCTCGTTCGATCCAGATTTCTTGAAGACGATGTTATGCTCTTAAAAGTCGTTATTGCGATGGAATTTATCTCTTAAATTCTTCATTTCTTCTTGATGAGCACCGCTGTCACTGCTGATTACTTTTGCTTGATGTTGTAGGCAACGTGTACTGTTTCTTTCTTTATGATGTATGGATGGTAGGTGTTGAAGTTAAGGTACTGTCGGTGAAGGTTGACTTTCGATATACAGATGACCTGAATCCATGCTCTGTTCCAGTTATTATTACATCTAGAAAGGATAACCTGTTGATCTTTCTCCATAGTGAACTGTATAGATGGTCGGATTAAGTTCACATGACCCAGTAGTATTTGAACGTCTTCCTGATGAGGATAGAGCATGAATGTATCATCTACGTATCTAAGCAACAATGATGGCTTTAGTGATGTACATCCTAATACCATTTCTTCGCAGTATTCCATATATAGAGTCAACATTTCCATCAGGTTATCTATTGGAATACACAGCCCTCTATGCTTGGGCTGTACAATACACCGATTGCATCTCTGTAGAGGTGTAAGACTCTCCCCTCAGCGAGTGTCCTGTTTATGACATTAAACCACCTGATGGTTAGACTTCAATCCTCGAGCTTTGGGTAATATGGAGTACTCTTTCATTGCCATTACTCCCAGGTCTACTCTGGCCCGGAGTGGTAGCACCTGATAGGGATTTATCTAAGGGTCAAATAGAACTGTTTGACATTTAAGCTGTGAACAAACAAATGACTTAGGTTAATCGAACCGTGAGAAATAGAAATATTTGACCACTTAAATGTGTGTAAACAAATGGCTGATGGTAATTGAATTGTTAGTGATACATACTTTGAACAATTTAACTGTGTGCTAACGAATGAGTTTTGTTGAATAGAAATTGTATTGATTAGCAATATTTGAAACTCTTTAACTGTGTGACTATAAAGAATTGTTAGTGTTACATAGTGATGCTTGAAATCATTTAAATGAATGCAAAATATTAATACTAAATAGTATTATTGTTGTCAGAATATTTGGAACCATTTAACTGTATGCAAAAAAAATGAGCTCTGACTCAATCAAAAATACAAAATACAAATTATTAACTTACAAAACGTATGCATAACCATTTAACTGTATGCAAAGATATGATCTCGGGCTCGTTTAAAATGTTATCTACAAACTATGCGTTTACAAACCATTCATAATATGTCTAAAGAGCAATTGGCATTAAATAACATACAAAGGTTGATAAGCCATAAAAATCGATCAGTATTGGGATACAGGTGCGTTCTTCCTGCTAAGGTTTTGCAACCAACTTATTCTTACTGCTGTTAGTGTCTTCGCAAACCGGCTTACTACATCCAGACTCACCATCTATTTGAAATGAATGAGGGCATTACTGATTTTTTCCACGAAGTGGGCAGAGTTCTTGACATGATGAGGACTTATCCGTTAGTGCGGTGACTATTGCCACAAGGAAGCGCCTCAGTGGATGACATGCAGAACCTCTGTTATTGACAATGGGTCTTAAAAAAATACCATCTTTGTCAATCTTAAGAAGGCCATATATGCGTAGTAGCTTGCTGTAGTGTGGCGTTAGCTATGTTTCATTTATGGTATGAGATCTTTGTTATTACTAAGGATCTGAGACAGTTTTCTTTTCTGTCTTCAGGGTCAGAGTCTGTTTTACTTTACAACAGCCCCCATGGCCAATTTGTTGCGGGATTGTATTTAATCAAATATTACAGAAGCATTACTTACGTCTGCAGGTAGGGTTATGATGTTTCATCCTTCTGTAATGATATGAGAGCTAGTCTTTCTTCCTTTTAGAAATATACAGAAAATAATTCGAAAAAAAAAAAACGATTTTTACGTACTTATTTACATAAATATAAATTGCTTCTTCATATTTAAAGTTCATTTCCCTCGCACACACACACACACACACACACACACACACACATACATACCAAGATCTCAACGCGTCTGCTTGATGTTTTATATATATATATATATAGAGAGAGAGACAGAGAGAGAGAAAATTACCAATGAATATATGCATGCATAAAAATATATTTGTATACGAATATATATATATATATATATATATATCATTAAACAGTATAGACATATTTTGTCTACACATTTTTTTATATGTTCTTTCGAGTTGCCACATTGATTTTATGGTATCCGGCGGGAATTGTTTTATAAAACCTAAAGCCTAAAGACATTTAAGTACATTAGTACTGGATTTGAAATTGATTCTATTGCGTTTAGGTTGTTTTATTCTGATATGGAGCACTTCGAGAAACTATAATTTTAGTTTGTTATTTTGCTGTTCTAATATTGTTGTGTTTTCGGTAAGAATTTTCCGAGACCCAGTTTTTTGGTAGGACTATTTTTTTTCTTTGCTATTGAATTGGTATCAGGTAGATGCATAGTATGTCTACATGGAAACAGAAGTAGAGTGCATACCAATAAAACCAAGAACCAAATGTAGAGTTTCATGGAAGTCCCTAGTATTTAGGAAAAAATCAAGGTCACATGAAAATGGCATTCTTACTTAAATAAAGAAAAAAAAACAAATGCTAACATGCAGAAACTTAAGAAAGCCCAGAGCTAATTAACCCTTATAAAAAATCAACAAGAATGCATTCTAGGTAAAAATCAATGAAATAAGACATTCGGTAGAAGATAGATAATCCCGAATAGCTTGGTTGACAGTAAATGAAGTGACCGAAAGGAAGATTACATCGAAAGCTAAACTAAAAGCTGCCAGCCAAGAAAAATGAATACAGAAATGGAAAGAACATTTCAAGAATATGCTTTAAAACTATATTCAAATCACTGATAAACGTATTATAAAAATTATTAATTGCCGACTTGACATCAAAGTTGGACAGTGTACGGAGGAAGACCTTAATATAGTACTAAACTTAAAAGCAGAAATCAGTCGGCCTCGACGAAATACCTCCTGAAGTATGCAAGACAAGAAAATTTGATGACTTACTTCTTCAATTTTGCAACGCTGTTTATAAACAGAACATAATAGATAGATGGACAAAAGCTGTATCTTTCCTTTCCTCTAAAAAGGTGACCCCGAAATCACTAAGCAAGAACTCTTTCTTATACATCTTTGCTTCTAAACCGTATCAAACTTGAAATCAAGAAAATTCTTAGGAAAAATCAGAATGGTTTTCGAAGAAATCGATCCACAAAATCATAAATTCTGTCCATCAATCGAATCATCGAAGGAGTACATGCCAAACTTCCTGAAATAACTCTTGTTATTAGATTTCTCCGGGGTATTTGATTCCATACAAAGAGGAAAGAAGGAGCAAATACTACTAGCATATGGTCTCCCTAAAGAAACCATACTTTACAAAAACAAAGGAAAGGTTCGCTCACCTGATAGAGACCCAGACTCATTCGACATTGTTGCTGGAGTTTTGCAAAGAGATATATCAGCATCATATTTGTTCATAATGTGCGTAGACTAAATTGTTCAAACGTCCACAAATCTAATAAAAGAAAATGGGTTTACGCTTAAAAAAAAAAAAAAAAGGAAAGAAGCAGACGATATCCTACAGGAACTATAACAGACGCAGAGTATGCAAGTATTATTGCGCTTCTTGCAAACATACCTGCCCAAGTTTTATTCTTACTGCCTAGCCTAGAGCAGGCAGCAAGAGACATTGGCCTCCATTTAAATGCTGATAAAACAGAGTACAACATGTGTTTTAAATGAGAAGTAGACGGCCACTAAAATTAATATACCATTTCACATACCACGGCAGGAATATCTCATCTACTGAAAGTGGTGTTCACATAAACCTAGGGAAGGTGTAGGCTGCTTTTAATTGCTTATCGATCATATGGAAGTTTGATCTATCCGATTAATATAAAATGGAATTCTTCTAACTTCTTGCTGTGTCAGTACTACTGTTTGGATTAGCCATATGTACATTAACAAAATGCATAGATTAAAAAAAAAACTAGATGGAAACTATGCAAGAATCCTGCAAGTTATTTTAACCAAATCCTGGAAACAACATCCACCAAAATAGTAGTTGTTTGGCCACTTACTTCCCATCCCTAAAAACCATCCAAGTTAGATGAACAAGATATGCAGGATACTGCTGTAGAAGCAAGGACGATTTCATAAGCGACGTTCTTCTATGAACCCCTACACGTAGACATGACAGTGTTAGCTGACCTGCAAGAATTTATTTACATCAGATCTGCACAGACACTGAATGTAGTTTGGAAGACATTTTGGAAGCGATGGATGATAGGAACGGGTGCAGAGAGACAATAAGAGAAATCCATGCTTTCAGCGGAATTCGATGATGATGATGATGATGATATATGCATATATATATATATATATATATACGTATATATATATATATGTTTATTAAATTCTATACCTATAAATATACCCATGTATACACACATATATAATGTATATTAATAAATATCTATTCAACTTCTTATATACATGATATATATATGTATATATATGTATATATACTAATCTGTTGGGTTCAACCCCCCTACAAAGCAGCAGCTGTACGGCCACCTACCACCCATCACGAAAACTATCTAAGTTAGACGAACCAGACATGCTGGACACTGCTGGAGAAGTAGGGCCGAGCTCATAAGTAATGTACCCCGATGGACCCCTTCACATGGCCGAGTAAAAGCAGGGCGACTAGTTCGAACGTACATACAGCAGTTCTGTGAGGATACATGGTGTAGCCCTGAGTATCTGCCGGAAGCGATGAACGATAGGGAAGGGTGACGAGAAAGGATCAGGGATATCCGTGCTGATGGCACGACAAGATGATGATGATTGGGTCCAGTCGGCTGAGGGTGTAGAATACGCCGACTCCATCTCTGTAGAGGGGTAAGACCCCCCCCCATCCAACGAGTGTCTTGTATTTGACACTAAACCATCTGAGGGTGAGGGTCCAATCCTGGACCTTTGAGGAATATGGAGAACTCCTTCATTACCATTACTCATAGGTCCACTCTAACCCGGAGTAATAGTACCTGTTATGGTCCCATCGATGGGTCAAGCAGAACTGCTTGATAATTTAACTGTGAGCAAACAAATGGAGAGTATACGATGATTATACCCTCTACAAAACGTAAGGTTCCTCCGAAGGGATGTCCTAAGTATGACATTAAACTGCATCCAGTTGTGAGGTGACAGTTCTGGAGCTCTGAGAAGTATGGAGTCAACTCTTCAATATCATTACTCCTAGATCCACTTTGACACGGATTGGTAGCACCTATTAGGGTCCCATCTATGTTTCAAATCTCCTTCTTCTTCTTCTTCTTCTTCTTATTATTATTATTATTATTATTATTATTATTTATGTGAAACCATTTAACTCTGTGAAAAAAACTCTTAAGAAACACCTATACAAAAGTGTAAATATAAATGTACAATAGACGCTATTCCCTTATCTCTAGGTATAAAATAACCTTAGTCGGGTTGAAATGCCGTTTAAATTAATCAAGCAACCCACGCCATATTGTGTGTTTATACATACTACTGGTATTAATGATGAGGTTTGCAATGTGCCCTTTACAAAACTGACAGTGTTTTTAAGGAGTCAGTCTAAGTGTCCCAAGTGTATGAAATATGAATCCATATGTATCAGTGAAATTTTATTCATTTTTCTATTTTCATTTTTATTTCTCGATCTTTTCTGCTTTCCATCTCTCTACTTCTATACCAGTAGATATGTCATCTTCCAGTTGTGAACAGGCATATGGTATGTTTCTCTGCCTGTCTTTCCGTATGTTTACAAATCTATCCGTCTGTCTGCTTATTCACTTATTTACATATTTCTATTCCTTTTTGCATATCCTAAAGTTTCTGTTTATCTAAACACAAAAAGACCTCTCACTTCTTCCAATTTTCTCAGTCACTCCTAGTTTTCTCCATCCTCCATCACCCACCTTGTAACTAAGCATTATTATCAATTGCTCTTAAACACACGCTGGCTACTAGCGAATGTTCTAGAACCGAAAAAAACTACTTTTATTATCAAAAAAGCCGTTGCCTGTTCTTAACCATAGTATATGCATATGAAAACATGTTGAGTAAATACCAGTTACTTTGATTTCTGTTTTCTTGACATACGCTTTGCACTAGCACCTGTAAGGCTAAATGAATCGGGCTGCCTTCGCATTGGACTCCTGTGTGCCTAGGTGTGACCGGCTTGTTTTCATTAGATTGTATTAATAGAAAGACGGAAGGGTAGCAATCTAGTTAGTGGAGAAGCTGTCAGCTCAAAATCGGGACAAGAACTTATGCAATGTGTCATATACAAGGACATATGCACAACTACATTTTAAGCTAAGATTTACTTCACCTTGACCATGATAAACTGCTAGACTGAATCAAAAGTTTTGCTATGTTTAGCACAATTCGGTATATCCGGATGCATTTGCCAAGATCGTGAAGGTAACGAACTACACTGGACTGGGAGATGGCGAACTCGTCTGATACTCTCCGAGTACTACTCGTCGGATTTGTCTCAATGGCTCGGAGCCCACCTCCAAAATCTATGGCTTTAGATCAGGCCTGATCGTCGAGGTTTCTTGAACCACCTGGTTTCTCTACTGTGATCAACTGTGCCTTCACTTTTTGCACAATGAATATTTTTAGTTGCTTCCGCAAACCTCTGTATAAACCCGGCAATAAGTCGCTGCGTTATGGCCCATTTCAAACTCATAAAGAATAACTTCCCTATTAGACTACGTTGCACGAATATAACAAGCATACTCTCTTCACGCAGCTCTAACCGCACTGACTTGAATACGTCCGCCGTATGCAAGACAGCTATGTGCTCAAAGGCATCTTGTAATGGAAGTCCACCGTGCAAGACACTCACTGTTGCAGTACAGGGCTGAACTCCGCTCATATCAAAGTAGACAGTTGAGAAGCGACGGCTGCAGATCACTGTACCAGGCAGTGATTTTGTACGCTCTAGCATTATCCCAACAGAGGAAAAAGAAGTTGTTTCTGGTTGGGTAGAAAGAAAAGAAAAGAAAAGCTAGCTACCATCCAATAACAGCCATCAGCCGCTTGGAAGTTTGCTTGTTCAATTATAGGTGTCACTGTTCCACCTTCAAATGAGTTCACAGTGGGCGTACCTATTGTCTACTTAAACGGACGGATATATCTATGTATCTATCTATCTATGCCAGTTCCTCTGCATCTATCTAAGGATGACATATTCGGCCGATAACGATTTCCCTTGGCTGAGTCATATGGAAGTTAGTATCTGTCGAACAAAACTAAAAAAAGATATTTTAATTCGAAGTTGGCGCATATATTTTTAACATAACGATAAACATATTTGTCCTCTTGAGTCTCAATCGTAAGATTCTCTCTTTTTTAAGATAACGTTCCCCCACTTCCGCCAAATTCCATCTGTTCTTTTGACCTTTCTCTTGTGATTACGATTTCTAAAAATAATGGTTTAGTCCTTTTTAGATTAGAATATTAGAAAATATGTTAATGCACCCCCAACACATGTGTGTTTATGTTGGGATAACGTAGATACTCGCCTATGTTTCTCTTGGTCCGATAATCGCATAGCTGAGAAACTGTCAGTCACCAAGCGCTGTTTGTTATGTCTAACTTAGATCTGCATATGCTCTATCATCGATATTGAGCCCCAACCTGTTATAAACTACATTATTGATTTATAATATATGTATATGTTAATTTTACTACATAAAATTTGTCTTATTCCTAAGAGGAATGATTAGAAAAATATATATTAAAATGATTTGTAACAAATATTTTTAAAAACTGGACATTTTTATAATTGAACAGTTGTTTATACAGTAAAACAAAATTTACGTGAAAAAAAAACGAAAAACAAAAACAAAAAATTCTGAGTAACTTGCACCTTGATTTCTTTTTGATTAGCAAATATCAGTTATTTAGTCGATTTCAGTTAAATTTTCGATACTTATTAATTTATGATGGAATTCATTTAAGAAAATAGTTTGTAAGAAACCTTTGTGGAAATATTTTAAAGTCATTCCTTTCATTTTAAGAAATTTCAATCAAATATCATTCTGATGTTAAAAATGTTTATATTTCAATGAATATATATCACCGGAAGAATTAAATCAGTTAAAAAATTTTATTTGAAATCTTATCCAGATGTTTAGAAAATATGGATTCTAGGTAAATTCCTCGTCTGTAATTTTATGGTTTGGTTTGGTTTCCTTCTTTAATGGCTTATCAACCTTTGTAGGTTATTTAATGCCAAAGCCATTCTCCAAGAAGAACAGTAGTGGTACTATTTAATCCATAGCTGGTAGGATAACCATTACACCATGAGGACATCACCGTAATTTCATCGTCAGTTAATTTCGAACACATTAATTGCTCTTATAATTTTTTTTAATCCTTTAAAGCAATGATTAAATTCTGAATTGAACCAGGAATAATTTACCTGCGATAAATATAGAGAACGCGGAAAAGATGTGATGTATCGGAAAATATAAAAAACAAATTTAAAACAAATTTTTTATTGAAAAGGATTTTAGTTACTATTTTTGTGAAAATGACTTTTGATTTATATCAAAATATCAGATGAAAAACTTTTTTTTAAAGATTTACTTTTATTTACTTACAAAATCTTTTTAATGTTTTAAAAATCTTTTATTTCTGTTCTGCTTTGATCCTTATGAAACATTGTTATAAAATATAACTGGTATTTTAATTATCAAAAATATAAATTAAACAAAATAATTTTTAAAAACTTATTCTTTTTTGTACGATTGGTTTCCTTTAACGTGAGTATGGAAGGAATATTCAAAAAAAAATATTTGCTGAAGAAATTAAAATATTTGAAGAAAATAGTTTGAAAGTTTCCGTTCAATGAATATTACTTTAGCGAGTCAGAAAATACTTAAAGCAATAAAGACAGAAAGTTAACATCATGTGTTAATTTGAAGGCACTTCATATAGATATTCAATTAATATTTTATCTTTTGCTTTAGATATGTATTGGTGATATAATACTAAAAAAATAGTAAAATTAAGCAATATTAGACTGAAAAAAATTGCTGTAAATTTTGTTCATATTTCGATGTTTATTCTCATTACCATTAGATCCGTACCATATATTCTACGGAGAATGATTTGAATATTAGGAAAACCAACCATATTCATTAATATTTAACGTTTTATCAGTATAATCACCCTCGTTGTTGTATATATTTTTTACATTTCAGCTGATAAACTATTCACAGTGGTGGGAATTGTAATAATACCGAAAACAGTAAGAACTATTATCGATTTGTGATTTTATATTGTGATCATAATAAATCGTAAAACGATTACATGAAAACTCTCGTGATAAAATATCCTGCTTTAAAATTATTAAGTTAACGTATTGCAAATAAATCTAAGTTTGCAAAAAATGAACCCTTTTTTCTTATACACTTGAGTTTTCGGTGAGCGAAGCTAATTTTTAAGTGTAAACAATACAATTTTCATTGAATACTTTTATAGTGAGTCTTTGTACTATTCCAAAGTAAGCATAGTAAATAATTGTGTGTGCTTCGCCAGATATGAATAGAATCACGCAGACATGAGACTGAGATAGATAGATAGATAGATAGATAGATAGATAGATAGATAGATAGATAGATATGAGTCTGAGAGAAATAGATAGATTGATAAATGGATATGAAGAGACTGATAGATTTACATATATAAATAGTTGTTGTAAGAAAACCATTATAAAAAGCTGAGATTAGGGTATAAATTCTGCTGGCTGATTGTCTGCTAATTCTATTCTTCTGTGCTTCGTAAAGGCATGAACCTAAAACAACCTGCGATTTATTCTACATGATTCACTAAAAATTATTTTTGTTTCTGATGGGCCACAACACACACACTCACACATACACAAGCACTCGATCTGAACTTTATTATGTCACTTCTCTGCACAAACAAATTTGCGAAGAATCAAGATTTGAAGAATAATTGGTAGTTGATCGTGAGTACTCTATTGCACATCTTAATGAGTATAAAAACGAGTAAAGCAACTGTTAACTTCTGAATTAAGCATTGTCACCTATAACAATTAAAAGTAAACCAGTATCAAGAATTATTGACAAAAGCATCAACTCAGTGTATTAATCTGTGATAGAGACACATTAACAACTATTGATATCAGATATGATATACCCATTAACATCCAATTGATAGCAGAATTAGGCTACAATGAGTTAACTTGTTTCAACCGTTGGAAAACAGCTGATATAATTGTTGGACACAAAACTATTCGCCCATATACAAGAGTCATTCAATAATTAAGAGAAATTTAAAAATAAAACCTTTTTTGAGAAATGTTCCCCATAAATGTAAACTCTTTTGTTTGGATTTGGTTTATACCAAAAATTATTTTAATCTCGCGAAAATATTTGATTTAAGGTTATTCAAAATGGTAATAAAACAAAGAGAGTGCTCCAAGTTTAAATAAAGGTTTGTCATGAAATTTTCGGCGACTGAGAAATGTAAACCATGTGAAATCTACTCAATAATGTGTGATGTAAAGGAAAATGCATACTTTAGTCAAAAAAAAGATGCGTACAAATGAGCTAAACATGGGTTTGCCACTCAGAGCTTTAGTCGAAGAGACAGTCTAGAAAGTGGAAAAACACTAACTCTCAAGTAAAGAAAAGTTCCAGGCACAGTGGTTAGTAAACGTCATACTGATAATCTTCTGCGACATGAAAGGACCCATCACTAATGATTTCATTAAAAAAATGTTTAATTATAAATATAAATTAATAAATAAAATGAAATACCGACTCATTGGTCTAGTTGATAGAGTGTTCTCTAATAGTCCAGGAGACCGGGGTTCAGAACCAGGTCGGGTCATGCCAAAGACTTTAAAAATGGGACTTGATACCTCCTTACTTAACACTCAGCATTATAAGGTACTTATCAAGGGTAAAGGGGAGCAATCTAGGGAAAGGAGTACCGCCCTCCCCTACACCTCGGTGTAGTAGCTATTGAAAAGGGAGCCTTCAGGTCACCATCGTCTACGGTTGCCAACTTTACTTATAAATAGTACTTCCTATTGCCAACTCTTTAGGCGAAATGACCCATCGTAACAATATAACAGATACCAAGGTTTCTTTTGTAATCCTCTTTTAATATTACCCTGTCTATGGGGCTCAGAATACTCTAACCATATCCTCTACAGAGGGATAAAACGGAGGTATCCTCGATACGACACTAAGCTGCATCTGATAGTGAGGCTCCAATTCTGAAGCACTAGAGAGTGTTGGGATGCACCTTCATTGCCATTACCTCCACTTCCACTCTGATTCAGAATGGTCATTCTTATTTCGGTCTCATCTCAAATAGATCTGTTCAACAATTGTATTAGATAGGACTCTGTGCAAGAATAAACTTCTTAAGAAAAAATTACTCAGAAAATGTATGTATAAACGTACACTGAACGCGATTCCCTAACATCTAGCCATAAAATAACCCAAGGTAGGTCGACATGCCGTTAAAATTAATCAATCTTCTAATATTTTCATGATATAATCCATAGTAACATTTAAAATTTCATTTGGGATGAAATTCAAATCTACAGAAAGCACTTTGTTTTATTGATGTATTTAAGTCTAATCTGGTAATAGTCAAGCAGTGACTTGTACAAATTTAAACTTACTATAACTTACAAGACCATTACGTTTCTATAGATAAAGGAATCAATTGTTTGTTTAAACTATTCACTCAAGTAGATTTTCTCTCATTTGCATCTTAAGCATACACCAGTTAAGCAGACGTGATCAAGTTATTTGCTATCATGAAAACTTTAACTGGCCAAGAATGTTGGGAGTATTATCATCGACTCATAAGTTGACAAAAATTGATCATTAGGTATGCTGGATTCTTTGATGAAAGACCATAACAATTATTAAAATTTGGGCAGTTGATGATGAGACCCCAAAAATCTTTAGTGTGAAGTTATCTACTTCTGTAAACTAAATTGTTATGTAAATCTCTTAAAGAATAAACCAATTAGGGACTGTACATTGGTTTCGCTCATTTGCAAACTACGCTTCACCTACTATCAGACATATTGGCATCAGCTCTTTTACGACTAATTCTTCAAAAAGGACAAATTGGTACTAGAAATGTTGATGTTATTATTTCTTAATGTCACGTTAAGTCAACACACATTGTCTATAATTCATACCTTACAAGTTGCTAACCTTTAAAGATACAACTACAATCATCAAGTTAGAGAAAGGAATTAATAAAATAAAATAAAACGAACAGTATAATTTTTTCGATAACAACGAATAATGAAACGTATGAAAATGAGCATCAAAATCAAGGCTACCATATTTCCATTAACGTTAGAAAATATTTGACGATAACAAATAATATATATATATATATATATATATATATATATATATATATATATATATATATATAAAATCAATTCTTTGGTGTTATAAATTTATTTCAGATCTATGATGACCATCTTGAGTTTTGATTTATTCTTATTCCCAAATTAATAATACGTCGATAGCCGTTGGCATTGAGCACTCAAATTGGATACTCCTACTCCTTGGATTTTTTCCTTGGATTATATATACATATACAAATACAAGAAACCATTATCATAAAAACAAAAACTTAGAATAAATGAAATATTATTCAACCTGGAAACATGTGTACTTGACTGATAACTAAAAAGTTCATTCTACTACTGTTTACACCTTACACCAGCTCCAACGTTTGCTACGCCAGGATCACATGACGATTTAGATCTAAAACTCTTAGATAATAAAAGAAAAAGAGCGAAGGAGATAGAGAGGACTAAGTGTAGGATAAAACTGAGTGGCTACTTAATATTATCCAATTTTAAACCTTTGAATACGGTTAGATAAATAGAAACGTGTTAGACTTATAAAGTGGCAAAGAAATAGCAAGTTCAGAAATTTGAATCGCACACACGAGAAATTATAAACTGGCGTACTTCAGTTGTATATATACATATTTATTTCATGCTCTCAATTGAAACAGGACACAACAGATAGATAGGTATTATATAGGTTGAGAAATCTAGAATATCAACCATCCCTTAACATGATTAGATAGATCGATAAATACTATAAGTTTCCTTGGATTTGGCATTTGATAAGGTTATAGTCCTCAAGTATTTTGCCTATAGTTATATGTAACGATGATAGGCTAATCTATTCCCCATCACTCCCTCAGTCTTATACGAGTGAACATTTAAGAAAACATTCATGGTCATGCTTACAACCAATAATGGAAAGATATCCTTTGTACTTCTAAAATCTTTGATAAAGCTGTAATTTAATACCTACGCCTATCGAGTATATAAGTAGTCATCATAATTAACCCAGCAAAGTCATTATTAAAGAAGTTGCTTTAGTAAGAAAAATAAGTGCACCCGATGTTGTTCGTGTGGCTTTTTGAAGAAGTCATGATAAATTAAACATAGTTTCTTCAACCGCCGACAGGCTCTAAACAAATTGAATTAATTAAAGTTTATACATAATTAAGCACAATTAAATTCAAAAATTTCTCATAAACAAACAGATATTCTTTATTTACTTTCCTTGGAGTTATTGTCGATCTGAATTTATATTTTTTATGCCAAGTCGACACGATATGACTGAAACAAGTTATTATGAGTCATGGATCAGTTTTGGAAAGTTTTCTTTTTGGTAAAATGTGACCATCAGAAATTATCGCATGTTCTTTTAGACACTTTTGGAATTTAAAAAATCTTTTATTCATCTCTTCCAAATTATTGATATATTTAACATTTTCAGTTTTAGAAAAATGTAATTACTTTTATTCTCTCTCTCTCTCTCTCTCTCTCTCTCTCTCTCTCTCTCTCTCTCTCTCTCTCTCTCTCACACACGTGCAATCACTTCCCTTAGAAGGCATGTGAAGTCCTGGTTAATTGTTTGCCTCATTAAACTTGTTTCTCCAGACTCTCATGGGATTTTATTCAATGCTTTGCTCTTAAAAAAACTCTTCGGTGTAGGTTTCTCTTTGCATGAAAAACGATTCCTAATACTGTTCAAATTGTGGACTCTGTACTACTTTGCTGACTATTATTATAACAACAGTGAGTTCGAACTTAAACATAATGTAATATTCTTGGAGCCTTCTATGATATAAAGATACGTATATATCAATATTATCAATAAAATAGATAAAACTTAACTTTTTAAGCAATCCATAAATGAGCATTTTCTTGGACTATTTACTTGGTTTGTGCTCATTTATTATTTTAAGAAATTTACACGAAACAAGTGAACATTTACGATCTAAAAAAATGTTCTTATTTTATTTTCACTTTTTATTTTAAAAAGAAATTTGATGTTACTCATAATTTAGAGTTGAAAGTTTGTGCTTGACGAAATAGGTATTCAATAAAATATTTCATGAAAAATGAAAAAAAAAAATGGATTTCTTTTTGTGCTGGTTTGCTACATGAAATCAGTGAGTGTTGTAGAAACAAAACACTTGGCTCTTTAAACTGATAGATATCAATTCTGAAAAGAAAAAAAAAAAAAGAACTTATGAATCTGCTTATCATGTTCTTTCTTCCTTTTTTTTCTTTAAAAGTATGTTTCGATTAAAAAGAAAAGAAAGATAAGCACTCACGTTTAGTAATTTACAAAGCTCTTTGCTTCGATGTGGCACAAGGCCGAATGAATGGGGCGCCCAATGAGACTCGAACTCACTCGTGTAGGTTTGCTAGTCAAGCTTGCTAACCGTTACACCACCAGAGGTGCCCATAAGCACTCACGTTTACTTGATTGTTTTACTGATAATATGTGGTTGCAATCGTACCGGGTGTAACAGAATTCCCTCTCAAATTTTAAACTATCACCTGCTTGGTGCAAATAATCAGGCAAGTGCCAATGGTAGTTCCATCTAGCAAATAACTTACCATTTTGTTTTTCAGTTACTATCATAACTTAGACCTGTGCACAACAGGTTTTTGTTGTTGAAACTTTTGTTAAGCTGGTGAATTTGTCATTACTTCAAAGGCAGCTATTCATGCTTCTTTCATTTTACATCGAAATAATATAGAATGTTCAATCCATACCAGTATCCATTTTATATCCGGAACAACATTATTCTGATGTAACATATGAATCGGTTCAAGGTATGATTCTATCTGAAAAGAAAAATATAAGCCATTAGCTAGAAGGAGCTATCATTACCACTTGAGTACATTCATTTACACCACACAGGTCAGAGTTTAAAATGTCGTAGGTATTTCTACCGGACCCTCAACTAAGATGTATCAAAGGTTTCCCAATATTTTAGTCCGTGTTATTTTGTGACACGTATATAACGTAACCAAAGCAGTTCAGGCCATGGAAGTTACTCACTGTGGTTGTGGGGTGTTGGTGCGCTGACACGTTGTGCATTGCTTCACTCAGTGTGTAATTTGAAAGCTGCATAGATGAACATAGAATGTAGTCTAACTAGGCAAGTTTTGATTAATGAGTTCGAACTGGTCTATAAGACCACTGGAGCAACCAAAAGGATTTGATGTGCAAAAGGTGAAGGAAAAGTTAATCATAATACAGTAATCTGATGGTTCAAGAAATTTCGTTTGAGTGGCAAGAACTTCGATGGTCAAACAAGGTCATATATGCCTAAAACTATGGATTTGGAGGCCGTGCTCCAAACCATAGAAACAAATCCGGTGGGTATCAGATGAGCGCGACATCTCACGGTCCAGTGTGGTTCGTCATATTCATGACCTTAGCAAAAAAAAACTGCAAAACTTTGACTCACCCTCGTATTATCGTTATTTTCCTCCTCTTCCCTCTTTTAATTCTTCGTCTTCTCTCCCTACCTACTGTTTTTCTCCTCATCTTCTTCTTCTTCGTCGGTTTGTAAAAGAAAGCTAAAGTCAATAGCTGATGGAAACAAAACACGTCTAACTGATGAAGAAGACTGAATCATTGAAAGGGCGTGAATCTTTGAGAACGAAAAAAAAAGAAAGAATGTATGAAGCAATTGACCCATAAGGAACATTACCAAAATGATAAATCCATTTTTACTAAATTAGAGCTAACAAAAAAAAAAAGCTGTATTATTTTGAGAAATTTTGTTTTTCGTGAACGCGCCTGGGTCTTTTATTTTTAGAAACTCAGCACCAATGACAACAAGGTTTTGTATTTATCCCATAAAACGCGGAACCCTGCCCAGCCCTAATCAAAGACGCTTACAAAAAATCTCGGCGCCTGTGTCACGTGCGGCCTTTTGGCTTGTGTGAGCGTTCGTTGATTTGTCAGGCGTTAGAAGCAATAACTTCTATTGGTGCGTTTCACACAAACATAAGAGGATATGTCTGTTAGTTTACATTTATTCGACATTCAACCTCGAAAAAGTATTAAAGGCCATGCCAGCCAAAATTCTAAATTTCAACCTATATATATATAAACGTATTTCCAAAAACTGATGAATTAACTAAATTCTTGGTTGCAAAAGTTAGTGGTCATATAGTGTAAATTTCAGTCACCCTCTAGATCTCTGTGCTCGATGTCGGAAAAAAATTCTTATTCTTGTCCATGTATGTTTAACATAGCCTGTTTAACATAGGTTCTTCTGTTTAACATAGGTTCTTCTGAAAATAAAAATGAACAAATTGATAAAAGAAAAAAAAAGTTTGTTTGGTTTAAGAACGCGTCCCTCAAACTCGCTAACTTTGCTGAGTGACTACAAGAATTATTTACTGAGTTTTGCTTAGACGTTGCACAACGTTGTAAATATGAAGCAAACAGTGAACATTGAATTAGTCTGCTCATTAATCGTGGTGAACACTATATCCACTATTGCGTCGTTTGAATTTTAAATAATAGTTATTTACTAAGCTTAGCTTAGTTGTAACACTAAACCAAAAGTATGAAGCACGCAGTAAGAAGAGCATTCACTTTTAAAATCCAGTATAAATAAATTAAAATCCTTCATTGGCTTTATTTTTTAAAAATGTTTCCAACTGAAGAGGAATTTAAAAAATCTTGTAGAGCACCTATACATGTAGTTGGTTTGATCCTCATTTGATGTTCCATTATTGTGACTTTATGATAAACTAACGTGAATTTAGTAGATATCTATGTATATTATATTTAATCATCAGATGATAAGGGTAGAGGAGCCCATGTAATACTATCCAATAGCTCTCTTGAAAAAACTGAACTTTAGATAAAACAATTTGGAAAGTTTTCCAAATAAAAAAGGAAAGGTTGAATTGGAATATTAACGAGGTAAATGAAGAAATGTGAAAAGCTTACAAAGAATAATACAGAAACCAAGAAATAATCTGCTATATAATGATTGGATCTATCATCAATGTGACAATATTGGATAAAGGTTTGGTTCGTGGTTGAGATAGTTTTCTATTTTTCACTGGTGCTTGTGATCAGTGTTCAATCATCATCATCATCATATCGTGCTGGCAGCACGGATATCTCTGACCCTCTCTCGCCACTCCTCCCTATCGTTCATCGCCCTAGTTAGGTCTTCAGGACAACAACCTGTATCCTCACATAGCTGCTGAATGTACGTTTGAGCTGGTCGTCCTGCTTTTGCACGGCCATGTGTGGGGATCCATAAGAGTACATCTCTTATGAGTTCATCTCTGCTTCTCCAGCAGTGTCCTACCCTAATTCAGGTATGGCCGGTAATAAAGTCACAATTTCGGTTTGGAAAGAAGTTATAATTAATTTCTGATGGCCAGTTTAAAGCTAGGGTCAAGTTTTGTTAAGAATTGCTTTTTAATTCTTGTGAGATAGGGAGTTAATCGAGTGAACACTTTTGGTTTAAGATTTTTTTCCTGTGGCCTTTTTTACCTTGGTTCTAATCCAGGACGTGGAATGCTGATTTTTAAGGCTGATAAATATGGACTTCTTATTTCTTTACGTTTATTTCTCGTGGACTTGTAACAGTCTAAGTTAAACAGATTAAATTAGGCATCGAAAACAAAAAAACATAAAAGAAGAAATCAAGAAATGGAGGCGATAAAACAAATCTGGCATAACATAGTAAATTAAACGAGTCGCTGAGAAAAAAATTTAAAAAAGAAAGAGACATTAATAAATATAGATTACAAGAGAGAAAGAATAAAGAAAAAACTCAAAGTACAGCTGGAAAGATTACAAATAAATCATTATATTGTATGAGGAAAATAGTATATACTAATATATACGTTGACATTTGATTTAGAATCAGTGAATATATATATATATATATATATATATATATATATATAGGTTTCATGGATACAATCGTAGCTTCGCCCTGTTATTAGCTGGATTTCTACATAATTTTTTCATTATATAACAGACAAACTATATTATCAATAGCATTATGTTAACTGTATCGACAAAGAAAATGATGTTTACTAATCAATATTTGCGAAATAAAAACACTTTTTTCTATTATATTGCAAACATATTCATGTAACTACGCACACATACATTATATATATATATATATATATATATATATATATATATATATATATATATATATATATATATATATATATATAAAAGCATGAAAAAGAAGGAGAAAGTAAGAGAGAACGAAATAAAGTTTTGTAGAAAGATAAATGATTTAGAGGAAATGAAATTTAGAATAAAGTGAGCTTGAAGGGTGTAAGAGGTGAAGCAAGAAAGTGAGGAAAGCAGAAGAATAAAAGTCGAAATAGGAAATTGGGCAGGAGGAAGATATTTTGCATATAACAGCAGATTTTTTTCTAAATAAATGTCACTGAAATAAACAAATGGATCCGGCCACAGAATCTGGGCCAACGAGCGAAAAAAAAACTATTCCTGTAAGCATAATTTTATCTTATTCTGACACATAGATACAAGTGTAGGACACCCAGTGAGAACCGAAACCATTATGGCAGTAGATCAAGCTTTCTCCTATTTATTTCTTGTTATCATCATCATTTAGCCTACAATAAAAATCCACCCTCAAAAAAAAAAGAAAAAAAAAAAGAAAAGAAAAAGAGGAGAAAGGAATATTTTGTTGCACTATTAATCTTTCATGGGAGGAGAACCTGTTTACTAAGTCAGTATCCGTAATTTTCGGTTTTGAGTAGGTTTGAACACCAACCACCTAGGTTGGTAAGAAATACGCAAATAAACAAATTTTTTTGGTTTCGTCATTGCACACACACACACATATATATATATATATATATATATATATATATATATATATATATATATATATATATATATATATATATATATATATATATATATATATATATATATATATATATATATATATATATATATATATATATATATATATATATATATATATATATATATATATATATATATATATATATATATATATATATATATATACTCATTTTACCAATCAGCGTTTTTCATTGTTCATCTTATAATTTATAGTTTCTCACAGCCTTTTCAAATGTATTTTTTATTTTAACGATTCATAGTCAAATTCATGTTCATCTGTGAAAACAAACCTTAATTATTTTTTATTCGTCCCATTCCTTTTCTGTTTTTTAAGAATTTTAATTAATGTTAAGAATAATATACTCTTAAAACTTATTTCAAGTTACCTTCTTTCTTTTCTCCTTTTCTTTTTCTTTCTTTCTTTGTTTCTTTCTTTTCTCTTTAATTTCTGTCGCTACGTTCTTTCTTTCTAATTTAACAAAAATAAATGTTTTCCACATGGGCAAATCATTTTTTAAATTTTATTTAAAGACATTAAAAAAAAACTTTAACAGAATTGGTTGCCATAGCAACCCCCAAATAAACTACAAACTCGAGCAACTTGTGCTCCACCCACTTTTGACAGAAATAAGAGGGTTTTTTTTTCTAGAAACTCAGAAACAATTGTCCATATACAGATGAATACTGTAATATTCTTGTCTGAATTTTGTTTGACAGGGTATTTCACTCATTGTATATGATCGATTATGACAAATCTCTCTCTCTCTCTCTCTCTCTCTCTCTGTCTCTCTCTCTATCGTTTGTATACTCTCTATCCTTCTTCGAGTGTCTCTTATGTTCTGAAATATCGTCGAATCTTGTTCTGAGAGTATGTGAACATATTCTCTTACATGTCACGTTTAGTGCTTACGTTTGTCTATTCTATTTTTTTTTTTCATTTTTTTTTTTGTCATCCCGATATCTGCATTGAACTCATTACCTATCGTTAAACTTTGTTCTTTCTTGATTATTGGTTTCCAAAAGTTAGTATATCCTGAATTATCTGAGCATAGTATGTTTGCAGATTCTTTTAACTTTCTTCTTCTCTCAAGCTATTCCCTGTCAATTATTTTAACTTAATTCCATAAAGGCTGCTGTACCCTTCACTTTCTCAATGCATGTTCAACCCTATCTGATTGTCTCTGTTGATTTCAACTTTCCACTATTCAAAAAACACGTAAGTTTTATCCATAGTTGAATGAATTTTAAACACAAAATCTAGTCACATGATTAATGTATATGTAGGGAAAATGACGTGGTTTTAACCATGAAAATGTATATAAAGCGATCATCTAAGCACAGAAAGAATATTTCTCTCTAGTTCTGTATTTATTAAATTTATCTTAGTCCGGCACAAGATTATATATGTGGGACACTCAGTAAAGATCCAACTCTTTACAGTTTTAACAGTCTGTAACGCAAACTTAGTACTTTTCTACGGAAAGACACTTATCTTTCACAGTAGAATTTTTTGTGGATTTAACTATTAATTGCAATCTAGAAAATTTACAGTTCTATTAGATGAATTATTATATATAAACAAAAGCATCCTATAGAAATAATCATACTTTTGCTTGCGTTATTCTGCTAGTGATATTTGCAACGTGTAAAAATCTTTTTCGTTCTGATTTGTTGGGACCAACATATAGATGGAATGCTAAAACAAGGTTTTGGCGAAAACTGAAATGCTTAATCATGAAAGTGCTTTTTCTTACTTCGAGAAATATTTGCTTTGTTAATCCAGAAAATAACGAAAGCTAATCCGAAGAGTAGCAAGGTTGAAAAAAGCTGAAAAATTGCCTTTTTTTTAAACCAGGTTTAAATGTACTTGGCCCTAAAATACAATTGTCCCTATTGTTTAATTTTTTTCTACTGCAAGATTTTGGCGAGTCAGTATATTTGTATTGATTCTTGTGAATTAATATGTTAAATGAACTATTTTTTTTTTAAATCTGATTCGTAATATCAAGGGTTGCATCAATAACTATTTTTGTCTTCCTATCTGAAAGATGTGTTGAAGATCTCTGTATGTTTACATTGTATTAAAAATACGTATTTACTGAGTTTGGTTGTGAAATAGGCCCATAAAAATAGGGCACACACCACGAATCCAACGTTTATATGATTTAACAGACTAGCTTCCTTATTTCCTTATGAGAATATATATATAACCAATATTGTCTCATATTTTCTTACAAAATCTTCAGGCTTCCAGTTCTGTCTTATAATGTTTTTATATTTGAGCTTAGTTTTGTCTCATAGCTAAGATAGTTCCTTTTGCTATCAGCAGTCAGTATTCAGTCTAGGTTAAAAGTCATAGTATTCAATTCTGGTTTAAAAGGTAGTTGACCCCTTTTCATGTGGAAGATTAGTGTAACAGTTTTGGAAACCTATATTTTTATTCATTTGATCTTGTATCAGTCTATACTAAGCTTAGAAAAATATCTATAATTATCTCAGTCAAATTCTATCAAAGTCATGTGACTTCAACTAATACAAGTCTTTTTCGTCCTTACACGCGTTAGTGACTTCTTTTAACGTCTCTATTGTCGTCTTTCTCTTCTTTTGTAGAAATAATCATTAAGAAATAAATCTGGTTTATTGCATGATGTGTTAGCGTATGTATATTTTCAAAATCTTTCGTTTCTTACTCTTTCTTTTCGTTTTTTGTGGGAGGAGGGAGACAACGCACTGTCATCAATTTCTTCTTTCGAAGCTTTCTTTTACCAATTATGTTGTTTTTTATTCTTTATCATACATTTTTGTTTTGTTTTTTCTTTATTGGTTCTTTTCTTTTGCTCTTACTTTCTCTCTTTCTTTCTTACAATTTTCTTTAATGTTCCCTTTTCTTTCCTTGTATTTTCTTCATCATCTTCTTTTTCTCATCCTCTTCGAATCTTTCTTCTTCTTCTTCTTCTTCTTCTTCTTCTTCTTCTTCTTCTTCTTCTTTATTCGTCGTATTTAATTCTCTGATAATTCCCCCCTGATGAGACTTATACCTTCTATAAAATCATTCTATATTCCAGAAAGCTGCCCCCACCCTGTTCTAAAGACATTACCCATGCCACAACATCCCGACTCTCTTGCCACCTCATTCTCCTAATTCTTTCCCTACCCCATCCATTTTCCTTTACTTACTGATGTCGTTGCTGCAAGTATAGAATGTGCATAGTAAGCAAATTTTTTTCTCACCACAACCACCGCCTCTTCATTTTTAGTCTACACCGCCCTCTTCGCGGTTGCCTCCTCCTCCGAGATGGACACATTTAGTCTGGCAACACCTACTAAATCGGATTATATTCACACTGAAAAACATACATACATATGCATGCACATACACACACACATGCACACGCGTCCGAAAATTAAGATGCTTATACAGTAGATATGTAGACACGTACATACCAGTACATTTAGAAGAAGGATATGTACTCCATACACACTTACACTTTCGTATATACACTCACACAAACATAGATACGAATAAGAATATGTACATTGCGTTTATGTATATCGGTGTGTGTGTGTGTGTGTGTGTGTGTGTGTGTGTGTGTGTGTGTGTGTGTGTGTGTGTGTGTGTGTGTGTGTGTGTGTGTGTCCAGATAGATGTGAACAAACTAAAGTCGTATGTAGCGAAAAGCATGCAGAGCAGAACAGACAAGCACATAATTATAAAAAGTGTACACACACACACACACACACACACACACACACACACACACACACACACACACACACACCTCATGAGACGATGATGCGTGGCTAGACAAGCGCACAAATTAATCTATCACAGATGTAAATGTATGTAACACACATAATGTACTTGTGTGTAAGCACACACACACACAAACACATACACACACACACACACACACACACACACACACACGATAAATGCATACACCTGCATTGGTATTCTCTTATACATAGAGCGATAAAACCAAACCCACGCACTCGCATACTTAGGCATTTTGCGTACCAAAACGAACCCACAAAAAAGATAAATTTTACCGCCTAGTTAGTTACTTTCGGGGCCCTTTTTCTAAACTAAAATAGTCTAACATACCGAATATATACACATTTACACACCTTTTCACAGTCATTTTTGCTTCTTCTCTCTGCCTCTCTTGTGTACGCTCTTTCTTTCTTTCTTTCTTTCTTTTTCATAATGTTCTTTTTTTTTCAGTTGCTTTCCAGCGCTCATTCTCCTAAAAGTTTGGAGAAGTAGTTATATATGCTCACGCACAAAACTATCAACGAATATCCCCCCAATTTTTCTTCTTTTCTTTCTTCTTCTTTTTTTTTTTTTTTTGTCGGTGTTATCGTTCAGTTATCACGTGAACTGCGCAATGTGTGTTCCAAATGAATTTACAATAATGAATTAAACAAACAAACAAACAAACAAACAAACAAACAAAAAGTCTGAATCCTATTTAATAGGTTTATTTGATAAAAATCCTCTTTTAATGCTTTTCCTCACCGACACACTATTTCTCTTTTATTTTCTTCTCGTTACTTATCATTTTCTCTCTTTTACAAACAGACATAAGTACTTATTGAGAGAGAGAGAGAGAGAGAGAGAGAGAGAGAGAGAGAGAGAGAGTTAAAAACTGTTGAACCTTCGTATTCGCAAGTTTGGGTCTGCGGATTCAACCAACTACTGAAAATATTCTATAAACGATTTTGAAGAGTTCTCAAAAAGTCAAACTTGAATTTGCCACGTGCCCAGCACTACGCCGAATCCACGTGAATGAAGTGATTTGTAGGCTCCTTTCCTGCTTTAGCCTCCTGGAATTTCATAGATCTTCAAGTATCTCTCCACTACTCGTTGTTTGAGCATCGTTCAACTTGCATCTCGATCTCGTTCACTACTCGCGTTATGTTCACTGTTTGTTTTTTGCCTTCAAAATGTGGAATGTAAACTTATTTTTTAAATCCTTTTTTTCTATCAATAAGTATAAAAAATATGTTAAAATCTAATTAGTAGTTGATTTTTGTAGATTTTTAAAAATCAAAGTTGAGTTTCGCAAAAAGTTTAAATGCAAGGTTTAAAAATTTTTTTCACTGGTAAACAACTATTCTCACTTTAACGTTTCATACTTTTTTTCGAGTACATAGAGTGTAAACTAATTTTATGTCCAAGTGTTCTCCCATCTTCTTGATTATGTCACAAAGATTATGATGATAGAGTTCGAATTGCTTATTCCTACTTACAGTATAACAAATATTTACATATCATTTACTTTGTATAAGTAATCTAATTTAAAGTACACAAAATGTACGTACGTTTTATTCCAATACTAAGCCATTCTATATAAGTTACTTGGACATAGGCGAAATTTTTTGTTTGTATTTACGAGATCAATGGAACCAATCCCCTGTAAATACCGAGAGAAAAGTGCATGTAGTATTTCTTTTAGGAATTCCAAGATAAAGCATCATTTAAATCCACGAATTGTTGCAATTAATGTCCTCATCATGGTTGGTTCTGTCACTACATTTCAGTCAGTACATTTGGTTTTCTTCAGGTGTATGATTTATTAAGTGAAAGAATATCCCGTCTGTACATATTGAACAGCATGTCAGCAGTTACAATAAGCATCATTTGCATTTTCGTTTCGAGTTTGATTGGAAACATCCGACTACATATATCGAGTAATGATTTTCCATTAGATGAATTATACATACGAAGAAAGCCTAAGAATAACACTGTCGAAACGAAGTGATAAAACCAATTAAAATGAGAATATTAATCTAAATAATGTGGAATAATATTGTTGTTCTGTTTTTTTCCTAACACTTGGGACTTGAAGTTGTTTTTATTAGCATGAAGATATCGCTTTGAATGCAAATTATGGAATCTTTACTTCAATTGAAATAATTACAATCAAATTTGAGTGTAAGGTTTCATCTTTATTCTTCGTTTCCATCCATCGATGTCAGCATTAAAAATAAATAAATAAAATAATTGGCTTTTTAATTAACTCTCTTTTGCTTGAATTTAAAAATATATCAATAGGTTTTTTTGTGTGGGCGTGCAGAGGCATATTGGAATTTATCCGAATTCGCAATGCTAAATATAAAACACTCTGCATAGTTGGGTAGTCCTAGAACCCAGGAGACATTACGATACCATGTGAGATTTTCTCCTCAAAGGTAGTACCCATTTTTTTTTTCTTCTTTTCTTTTTTTTTCTTTCGCTCTCTGATAACAGGAAATGTAAAGAGTCAAAGATAGAAACAAACCACAGATTTGATTGTGTTCTTTTCTATCATTGTAGTATATTTGGAGAGAGGAAACAGTAAAGGGAATATGACTTCATGCCTTTCTCATCAGTGTGAAGTGATTACAAGTAGCCCGACTCGAAATTCGAACTCTGATTTTGTGTTCCCTGCAGAAGCAATATATAGTGACAAAATTTTCTAATATGCATTTAACGTTTGGTTTTCTTTGTTTAATGACATATCAACTTTCGTGGGTTATTCAATACCAAATCTATCCTTGAAGAAGAACAGCAGGGATACTATTCAACCCATAATTGGGAGCGGATAGGGATTTCATATCATTCCCAAGCCCGAAGTTCGAACTCGCTTACTAAGATGTCGCAGTCCAGCACATTAGCAACTATGCCATGGGAATTCTCCCTCATTGCTAAAGGTTGATGTTCGATCCTAAGTAAAACCAAAACTTCAAATGATTTCATAAGTAGGCAGTATGTCCCCATTGAGGAAGATGAGGCAACCCAATTATCTTACTTCCATTTACACTCATCTGGCTTTGTATCGTGTTTAGCAATAAAAATATCGATAACACTGAACAAACCTTAATTTTAGACTATTGTCAGTGTGATTGTGAAGAATCCCTGAAAGGTTCATCGGCTGACCAAGATACACTCGTGGAATATGATCAAATGTTATTTTTCAACGTCTCCATTGAAGTGCACACATTTCTTCGATCGATGTTGCAATGCTTGGATCCTATTGGTAAAATATCATCAACAGCAGATATTGATTTGGTTTGGCTGCGTTTTATGGTATACCAGTCCTTGTGGGTTATTTAATGCCAAATCCTGTTTTTACACTCACACACATACATGCATAATTTGTAAGCGAATTGTTTGTAAATAACATTATTTTTTAAACGAGCCAGAGTTCATTTGTTTGCACACAGTTAAATGGTTTCAGTTATTGTTATTTAACATTAGTAATTCTATTTATCAAGTATTTCTGTCTTATGCGAACAACTTGCACACAGCTGTATAATTTCAAATCACTACTAATAATAATAATCCTTAGAAAAAAATGAACAATTCTATTTGACCCATAGATGGGACTCTAACAGGTACTACCACTCCGAGTCAGAGTAGACCTGAAAGTGATGATAATGAAGTATTCCACAATCTCCAAACTCACAGATTGGAGCATCATTATTAGATTCAGTTTAATATCATACCCAGGACAGTAAATAGTTTTAAGAATTGCTGTCTAACAATAATAATTCTGTTCGACATTATCTGTTTCAAGTATTGCTATCAAATACTAATAATTATATTTAATATCAATTAATTGTTTGCCTACAGTTAAATGGTTTCAAGTATAGTAAAGGACAGTATAGTCCTATTTGACCTGTAGATAGGTCCCTAACAGGAACTGCCACTCCAGGTCAGAGTGGGCCTGGCAGTAATTAATTAAAGGGTACTCCACATTCCCCAAAGCTCCAAAAATAAAGTCCCACCATCAGATTCAGGTTAGTGTCATATTCAGGACACTCGTTAGGGAATCTTACACCTCTGCAGAGGTGGCAAAAACAGCAGGCATGACGTCTTCATATGAACTTTCCAACCCATTTTCGTATCTTAGTTATGAAATACATATTCTTTAATGATTAATTTTGATCTCACATTTCTTTTGAAGTGTATATCTATTGAAAAAGAAGTTGCTGTGTGCTGAACAGTTAACGAGGAAGATTCTTAAGGACCAGCATTTGTAATGGGAATGCTGATTTCCGAGAATTTTCCTCATGACAAAAACTGCCAAGTCCAGTTAAGTGGCACATAACATGATGATAGAAATTGATTATATGAGATGATTTTCTATCTCTATCCGCAATCAATGTCTGGAGGAAGATTTGGACATAGCAAGTGAGCTGAATGAATCAATCAATATATAGTAATAACATCTGGTCTGAAAACGTTAATGAAAAACTTAGAAATGCTGATCTATTAATCAAATTGAAATATAAAGTTATCTCTAAGACTAAATTCACCTTAAGATCCCCTTCCCCCCAAAAAAAGAGGTTTGGATATGACACTAAAATACGGCTGATGGTGAGGCTCCAGTTCTGGAGATCTGGAGAATGTAGAGTACCCCTTAATTTCCATTACTCCCATGTCCACTCTTACCCGGAATGGTAATACCTGTTAGCGTACCATCTTTGTGACGAATAGATCTGTTAATCAACGTGATTCCTTAACCCTAAGCATAAAAAACCCCAAGACGGGTTTACTTGCTGTTAAAATCAATCAATCAATTAATCCAAGATTAAACGTATTAGAAAATGTCAACTTTTAAAGGTTATTTCATGGGAAAATATTTCTGTAATTTGCAGATGATTTCTACTGCAGTAAAAATCAAATTGTAATTCTATACCTTTAGTTGAATATCCGACATCTAGAAAGTTCCTTTCCATTGCACTAATGATATATAGTTAGGAGTACATCCTGTTATCTGCCATTAAGAGTGCGAAATACGAGTATCTCTTTTAACTACCCACATGAAAAAAGAGTTGTCTAATGAAGTTAGTCATGTAAATCAATTACGACCAAGTGGTGAGTTTCATCCACACTAAGTGGCTTATATTGCGGTCTTGAGCCTAATATAAGCTTCAGTTACTTTTATGTCACTTTGTGTGGTGTAATTGTTCGCGAGCGAGACTAAGGCGTTCGATTCTTACTGGGTACCACATACTTTTGGCCTTGTGCCAAATTAAGCTAAACTTATTAAAGGACGACATAAAAAAGATCTTTTAAACTGTGGCATTCAGAATAAATACCATAGTTTCTATTATCATTCTATTGTTCAAAAACATATTTAATTTATTCTTTTATCATTCCAGTTAAGGATCATGGATTTAACATGATATTGATTTTAACTCTCATAGTAATAGAGCTATCATGTTGATTTTTATTGGAATTTCAATAATGATGATTAGGAAAAAATAAGAAATAAAATAATTATTGCGAGGTCTTCACATCAGCTCTAACGGAATTTATCACTGAAGTCTAAGTGACTTCAAGTCTCCTCAGTTCTCCAGGACTATTCTAAGTATCTTGGCAGATTTTTAACAATGCAGTTATTTGATCTCCAGTTGACCCACTATCTTTTCCAGGTTCTTGGGGACAGTTTCCAAGGGTTCCAACTATATTTGGTATCACCGTCACTTTCATGTTCCACAATGTTTTCAATTCTTTGGTAAGGTCCAGCTATTTGTCAAGTTTTTTTTCACTCTGTGGTCTGCTGGAACGGCAAAGTTGTTGACTTCTTCATAATTAACAAAAGATCTGGTCTTTTGGCTGGAATTGGATGAGACATCTGCATCTCAAAGTTCCTGAGAATTTTATGCTTCTCATTTTCTTGATAAAATTCTGGCTTGTGCATATACCATTTGTCATAATGGTCAAACTTCAGTCTCTTTCACGATTCTTAATAGATCACCTTTGCAAAGCAATCAGGCCTAGCTCCTATTTCCTTTTGTGCCAGTTTTCTGCATTCGCTTATTTTGTGATAAAACTGTTTATCTCTGTCACCACATAATCTACACTTGGTATTCTCTTGTGTATCATCAATTTTTGCTTTGTTATAAGTTGTTCCTATGGCATTATTTTGTGTTGCTATTAAAAGTGATTCGGTTTCTCTATACACGTTTCCCCTTCTTAACTTTGTCCTGGTCATCTCGTGTAATTTTCATTGTCTGGCGCTTGAAGTATTCATCCAGTTATTTTTCTTCTCGTGTTGGTTTTCGTGATTTTTTATCGTTGTTTTTCTGTTTGATCTTAAGTTATATCTGCTCCTGGATTCTATAATTAACATTTCTTTGCTCTTTTTCGTGTGTATTATTCAAGTCATTGAATTGTTGTATCCAATCAATCTCCAATGCCGGCTAGTCTTCTTTAACTTTCTCTTCTTATCACAAAGAGTCTGTCTATGTCATCCCTCAGATATAAGGCCTTATTTATCTCCATCAATTTCCTTGTTCTATTATTCATATACCTGTGTTCCTATATTGTCCTTTTTAAGAAAGGTCCAGAGTTTCTTCAAGTGAGACTGTCTAGTTATTTATTGCTTTGATTTGATTTCTGCTGTAGAGTTTGGTTTCGAAAATTTTCCTAGTTCTTTTCTTACTTTTTGTTTTATCTCTGTTTGCTAGAAGATACTGCTTTAAATATTCCTTGGTATTTGCAGTTTTCTTTCTTCTTTTTTTTTTTTAAGTGTCCTGATAATTTTCTGGTTGGGTAGTTCTTTTCGTCGCGCATTTATTTTATTTCAAATTATATTCCTATATCTTGGCTGTAAATTCTAGTAGTTTATATAAGGGTTTCTAGTTCTTTTTCATTCTTGGCAAATATCTTAAACCACCCCATGTATATAAATTTAAAGATTCCTGTGGATTTTCTTAGTATATGATTTAGTGGTATTATTGTTATAATAAATAGCCATAGCGATAATGAGCCTCACTGGAAGATGTCTCTTTGGATTGGGTTTTTTTTTTCCATTTCTGCTTAGGTTTTTCCTCCGGTTATTCTACTCTCTAGTCTTCCATTGCTCTTGTGATGAAGTTTACAACTTGCTCTGATACCTTGAACATTTTCATACATTCCATTATCCATGTGTGTGGAATCATCTCATATGCCTTTTTGTAGTCTATACATGTCATTGCTAGATTTTTCCTCTTTGTTTTTACCTTCCTTACAGGCTGCAGGTCTATTTATTAAAGGTCATTTGTTCCTCTGGTTCCTTACCGACATTCTTTTTCTTCTTTAGGAAATAGCCTGCGGTTTTCCAGCGAGTCATAGATTTCTTCTCTTATTTGTACACTTGAGATTTACGCTAATTGCAAACATATTATTGGTCTGTAATGGCTCCCTTTTTTAGGTATTTTGGATCATGTTATTTTTCCCTTTGTCGTACGTTTGAGTAAATTTGTTTATCGTAGGCATTTAAGTAATTGATAAGGTAATCTGTTGTAGATAGATATAAATTTTTTTAACCAGATTCCATGTATCTTATAGTGGCCTGATGCCTTCCAGTTTGTTAATCTCTTCTGGGTTGCTTTTAGTGATTCCATATGTATTTCAGCCTCTAGGCCATCTTCAATTCCTTGTAATTCATTTTTCATGTTATTTAACCATTTGGTCTTTTTGTTATGTTATTTCTGTTTTCATAATGTTGTGATTTTTTTTTTTTCAGTTTCGCTGATTTTCTATTTGATGCAACACTTTACTAAGTCTTTTACCTGAGACCTAAGGTAAGTGAAGATTTTCCTTGGAGAGTTAAAAAGTATTTCAAAAATATAAATTGCTTCAAACTTATTTTTTGCATTCAGTTTTGTTTATCGCCTTTACTCGTCTAAAACATTAATCCGTCATTTTTGCATTTCGGTTCCTTTTTCTTTATTGATTTCAGTATATTTATATTCTTCTTCCTTACAATAATGACTTACAATTCTCATTCTAATAAAAAAGGAATAAATACAAATAATATTTTTGTCTATGCAATGATGGAATATAGTCTGGTTTGGACTGATTAATCCATTTGAACGTTAGAATTACAGAGAATCTTTTTTTTTTCTATTTGTGAGGAAATGTTATGTTTTGTGTTTATACAATTTCTTTTGTTTATACATTTTATATTAATTACAATTATTATCATCTTGTACTTGCTGAGTATTTACACCAGATGAAACTAGTGGATTTTGCTAGCGATCAAGTGACAGCAAATATTTTCATCACTCCAGCACCTTCCTTAAAATTTTTGTTGATTTTAATATTCCTATTCTCTGATTAGTTTCCATTCCTTATCAGGAAGCGAATTTTTCTATTTTCTTCAGAACTGTTCCAAGTAAACTAATATCAACTGATACAATTCCCATTTCCATGTTCAATAACTTTTTCTATTCTCTAACAAGATAGATTTCCAGCTTTTCCTTACTTTCTCAGTTTTACTTTGTTCTGTTCGGGATAGATAGTTTCCTGCTAAAAAATCTCTTCATGATGAGTAAAACTTATTTTAAGAACTAAGCAGGCTTGAGTGACTCGTTTGAAGTACTTCAAAGTCTCATAAAATATTAATTTTCATTTTCTAGAACAAATAATTTGAGCTTATTATTATTATTTTTACAATAACAGCAGAGGGGCCATCCTTATTAAATGATAGAAAATTTCCTCAACTATCTGGCAATTTACTCTGAATTAAACAGTGCTGTGGTTTGAATTGTGTCCTGTTAATATTCTCTAATTCTTATATTTTTTTTACACGATACTGTTTATAATACTTCAGTATTTAAAGCATGGCTTCTAACTTCATATTTAATAATTTTTATAATTATTGTCATTAGGATTAATATTATTCATGATAACGTGTTTAGACAGCAACTGTTAGTCCAAAGTTTCTTGTTGCTGGGCTTAAAATGTTTCCTGTTATGATTATATCCAACATCATTCTGCATTAATTGTATGAGATCTATAGGTATTATATCTAATAAATCTCAAAGATACTTATCAGAATGTGGCAAAGTTTATAAAGGAAACACACTAATATCTCAACCACTAAGCAATGCGCATCTTCAGAGTAAGATGGGTAAACTATCGTCTGAATTACGCAAAGATGAAAATTGCATTAACATCACACTTTATAAAATATATTGATCAAAATGACATGAAAATATCTTGAAATACAATAGATTAGATTTATTCAGAGAAATCGTCATTGCCAACTGCAAGTCTTTCAGACTTGTTTAAAATCGTAAATGTCGCCGATATCTTTGCCTTTTGTTCAACTTTGGTGTTTTGTTGGTTTCTCACTCAACTTCAACCCACATAATAATCAATGGATTGCAATCTAGGGTGAAGCGGCTTGATGTTTTGGATGATGTGGTCGTAGGAATTTTCTCACAGCCATGACTGGGTTCTCTTGCATGTGTGGCGTGTTGCAGAGTCCTGTTGCTTGATGTAGAGTATTCCAGGACAGTAGTGCCCCGCTCCAAGCACAAAATGTAGGCTTCTGTATTAAGTCTGGGGCCATGTGGGAAGATAAATGTAGCCATAAAGTCACCATCGTTTGTGATCACCCCAAACAGCAGGATGTAGAATGGGCGTTCGCTTTTCATCAATATCGGTGGATATATAATTATATATAAGTAAAGTTGGTAATCTTAGTCGAGGGTGACCCAAAGGCTCCCTTTTCAATAGCTACCACACCGATGTGTAGGGGAGGGCGCTACTCCATTCCCTGGAATGTTCTACTTTACTCTTGATACGTACCTTATAATGCTTAGTATTAAGCAAGGCGGCATCAAGTACCTTTTTTTTAGTCTTTGGTATGACTCGACCTGGGATTGAACCCCGGTCTCCAGGACCATTGGCGAACACTCTACTCATTAGGCCAATATATATATATATATATATATATATATATAAGTGTGGAAACAGAGTAAGCCGACGGTTGTTTTGTGAGTTCATCATCTAATTCTCATCTGAGAAAAACCAAAGCATTTTCGGTTGGAGGCCCTTTTTCGTTTTGTATGTGATATATCGAATGTCTTTCATCCACTATCTGCCTAATAAGAAACTCGGACACTCTCATTTCTCTGGCTATTGACCTGATTGGCTTGTTGGGATCGTTGTGTATCATAGTCAGGATCTCAGCAACAAATTAAGGAGTTCTTATCCAAACGACCAGAATGAGACTCCCTACCTGCTGTACCTTCGTAATTAACATAAGACTCATCCAACTCTTTTTGAATCGTCTGCACTGTCCTCAGATTGACCCCAAGTACTCTGAAATCTTTGTATTGGAGATTTCAGCAGGAATAGGATCAGTACAGCATACCGTTCCGAATTTCTGGAGTAATGAATTGTGTCATAGTGCTACTTTCCTCGTAGACATTGTCCTACTGACTCTAGTGAATTGTGTCATGGTGCTGCTTTCCTCATAGAGACTGCCTAACTGACTTTAATTTGCTGCAATGTTGACAAAACCTGAAACAAAGAACATGTACAAAATTAATAATCTAGAAATTACGACAATTTACCCATCGCATTCTGTATGTCATATATTTTAACCAGCGAAAGCAAAAGGGATAATTCACTGAAGAGATTATTCTTTCTTGTGATATGATTTTCAGTACATGATATGCTTGTCACATGATATGAATTGGAAATGGAATCCAAATGTCAAGTGATGAAATCTCCTTTAATACTCAGAGAGAGAGAGAGAGAGAGAGAGAGAGAGAGAGAGAGAGAGAGAGAGAGAGAGAGATTGATTTATGGCAGTCCAAGGCTTTGGGCTTACATTATAAAAAAGAAAAGTATCTACTTGAACACTAGTCACTTATTTTTCCTTCACTTTAGTCTAACTTCTACTCATTAATTACGTTATAATTATTTGGAAAGGATATTTTTCATTTCTCTAATCAATGTTTTGTAACCACTGTTTATGCAACATGTAGTGGCTCAGTCTGTCATGTCGTTTAATACATTTCTTAATACAACAACTACTTGTTGAAACCAGATGAGTAAATAGAAATGAACGGACTAAGATATGGTTTGATTGATGGGTAAAGAAGACATATTTTTCGATCGTGATCAACCTGCGAGCCTTGCTAAAACTCAAAATATTTCTCCTTTTGAAAAACTGGCACAATACAATCTTTCTATTCCAAGCTAATTCTGTTTGGAATACAATATTTACATCGTGTCTGTGATAATTGAGTATTTCTCACTTGCGCTATTGATCAATGTCCTAATTCAGGTAAAACCAGGATACCAAATATTGATTTTTCAAGACAAGTAGACTTTTGCCTCTTAAAGGATTGGCACAATATAATCTTTATATCTTAATTTGCTCTCCTGATGACTGGCCTTGTGTACTTTACGAAGTTAAAATTAAAAGATAAAATCCTTAAATGTCTATTCCTACTGTGAAAGAACTTCAAATGGCCACAGACTGTTTAATCTATAGAAATTAGTAATGAGGTGTGATAGATTCATTCATTCATCTTTGCTCACGGTTCTCCTCTACTGTTTTGTCTTCTATACTGTCTTAGAAAGGCCATCTGTTGCTGACTGATTCTTTCAACACAGAATACGTGTCGTATGCCAAATTAAATTTCCATGTCGTGCTCCATAAATCCCCAAAGGATTTCTCTGGTTTAAGCCTCCAGAACTCTTCCATGCGCAAATAAGATACGAAAACTTAAAAATAAAAATATGAAATTATTCCAAGTGTGGATATAACACGAGCAATAATTTTTCTGAGCATGAATAACAAGCGAAATAATTATAGTATTTTATAGAGAAAAAATCGCATTTTTAAAACGAATGATGGGGTTGCTACACATTCCACTTGACAAATAAGCGATGTTATTTTTTATGCTTTTTTTCCCCACAGATTTTATCAAGATTTTTGAGTATTTTTTGGCTTAAGCGGATCGGCTTCACTTTATTTGTTCTACTTTACAGAATATATTATTTCTTCTCATATACTTCTCCTGAAAGTACATTATCAAACTTCTAATTAAAAATTAAACAAATTGATTGACTCGGTAGGTCATTTATTTTTCTCACTAATATATATATATATATATGTATATATATATTGTTATTATTACCCACCCTCTTCTTCCAATAGGTATCCATAGTCTCTTACACGATAGTAAAAAATTAGTCAGGTGGCAAGAAACAGAAAAACTTACTTTATGCCTACATTTGAAAATAAGTTACGACGTTCTGTTTAAAAAAACTATCTTGATCAGGAACATGTATAGTTTGCAGTTTTTCTTTAAAACCCGACCTACAACATTTAGAGCAAACTTTACGTGCGTATAGCTTTTCTCTCAGCTATGGGTATTGTCTATCTTTATATTTCTCTCTATATATGTTTTCAGATAGTGTTTTACTATTAACATAACGCTCTCTCGTGAAAAATGTTTTATGATTGTAAAGCCTTATTTTCGAATTTTCTGTCCCTGAGTCGATTGACCTGGGAGACTCTCTGTAAGAATCAGATAAGTGAGGTAGGTGGAGCTGGTTTATCTATCTTGCTTTATAATAGACGGAATAATATATTAAATTAATTGAAGACAAAAGATCGAAAACGCTAATACTGACATTTTCACTGTGTTAACAGCAGGTAGATTTGCTACGGAAACAGTCCTGCGATTCAAGGCTCTTGATGTGATAATAATTACAATTGCTTTTACATTCAGTGCATACATTTGTCGGTTAACATCTGTTGACTTCGACTGCAAAGATTGTAAATAGCGATTTAAAGTCTCTTAAAAATATATATTTGCAAAAAAACAAAAACAAGTATTTGTGACACGACGTGCGGTTAAATACTTAATTAATATGTAAAAATTAGAATTTATGAAATATATGAAAATTAATATATATATAATCTCAAAAACAAAAAGATCCTTAAAATAAATATCATTTTGTTCAAGGCTTAAATTGACCTAAAAAGGTGGTTGATTGTTCCTAAAGATCAGTTAAGTGCGAGTTTTTAATTCTAAAGGTCAGCGAATTTAATTTTTCGGTTGTCAACTAACTTCATCGATCATAATGATGAAACGGGTCATTTCGTAAAACTTATTTTTCTAGTCCTTATCTTAAAGGTCAATGTCAAAAGGGAGATTTAATTTTGCTCCACCCTAAATAAAGGCGAGCTGGGCATAGCTCATCCAGTCAGGTGAGACTGAGAATTTTTGTTCAGCCCCATTGCTCTAAACCAGTTCCCATTGGTCAAAGCATCTAAAAAGGGTTTTCCCTATACCTGTAAGATATAATCCTTAACTATGATTGGCTGACCAATGGGAATATGACTCCTGATTTTCTCTTATTGGACAACCAATCAGAAACCTTTTTTAGTCCAGGTATTGATCTATAAAAAATGGGATCGAAAAACGAATCTTCAGAGAGGATGAGAAAAGGGACCAAGAAGAAACTTAAGACTGCCAAAGAAGCATCCCTTCCATTCTAGACCCTAGGCACTCCGAACAACCTTCAGACTTTACAAAAATTCAAAGTCCTAGAGACATTAGTGTCACTCTAACCGCACCTCATCGTCACTCCTCCTCTCTCGATATTCTTTCTTCTTCTTTTTGCCAGGAAAGCAAACATCGTTTGTTTGTTATTTATTGTTTCACAAACGTGTTTCAATAAAAACGATTTTTTGTTGTTTGTTAAACAATGGGTTTTCTCTATTCTTTGAGTTATTAGACAATCTAGCCTCTCATATTACCTGACCGTCAGAAGAAGATCCAGCTGAATTGTGTCAACCCCCACTTCATGGATCTTTCAAACACAGCGTGGGCACGGAAGGATTTGACAAAGCAAATTGTCGGAAGCTAATGTGGTAGTCACGAACACAATAGACACAGCGAGTACTGTGACTAGTAGTCACACCACATTGGACTTCGTGACTACCATAGGACCACATATGCATATAAGATATTTCATTGCTCAACACCGAATTATTAAGAAATATGTTTTGTTTCGATTTGGATACTGTGAATACGACGCTAAATCCGCTGATGTCACCTTAAATGAAAGGTTTCGGGGGTGAAAAGACTGTCCTTTAAGACTAATAGCCTCTTAGTCTGTGCGTTATTTCCTGTTTATTTTATGAAATTATATATTTGGTGAATTCAGATACTTCTGGCTCCTAGAGTGGTTGACACATCAAGGTATAGCTGGAGGGAAGGGTTGATGTCTTTTCAAAGGGCATTAGTGCGAAGTGAATACACATTTCAGTCAGAATTTGAGTCACTTGTTAATTTCATTTTCCTGATCGATAGCCGTTACGTTATATCGAACCAGATCTGCGAGGAATTTCAAACATTTAAGTACCGATAGGGGTAAGATTGACCTTAATTAAAACTGTCAATAAAGACAATTATCACCATAAAACAGTAGATAAATATTGAGTTGCAAAATGTAATATGCCAAGAACAAATATTCAACAGAATTCCCTATGAAATGGTTGCTGTGTATGTTGAATATATAATGAATAGAGGCATATATCGATCTGATGTAGTGTATTCATAGAGAGGTGTATGAATTTGCTGAACGAGTCATGTGTAAGACGTTCACATTTATGAATAACAGAAGGGAGCATTGCACGTGTTGAAGCTTTGATTCAAGACTTGATCTTCCGAAGCTGGTAGCTCATGGAATCGTCGAAGAGAAGTTGGAATATCAAAAAGTATAATCTCGTTGGGTAGCAAAGTAATTAACTGAAGGATACAAGTTCTAGTCCATGGATTGATATAGTTGGGGCATTTTATCACCCCTATCACAGGATCCTGACTTGAATCCCTTTAATCATCATTTATTTAGGCCTCTTAAACAATATTCATTCCGGGAACCGTTCCACACAGATGATGCTATTGTTGCAGAGACGTTAGAGTAGCATGGAACAAGTGTATCAATCTCGATAGTGACTACGTGGAAAAGTAGCAAATTAGTATTGGTAACATGCACATTGTTTTATTTGCATGCTGATAAATATGTCGGTTTGATAAAAGTCGGTTATTTACTTTTTCAACTTCCTTCCTCTTTTTGTTAGAAAAATTGCTTACACTATATAAAACAGTATGACCTAATAATTTGCATCAAGTCACTTTCAGGGAAGCTCATCAAATCTAAGGAAAAAATCTTCTAAAAATCTCCTAATTATTTGATATAAGAAAAGTAAAAGTTTTTTTATTGTAATTTTGCCCTCTTTTTTACATTTAAAATTAAAATAAACACTTCAAAGATGATATTTAAATCATTTCCCTGTTTTGAATTTCTTTAAGAGAGCAATGGTGATGTTTAAAAATATATTGACTGTATAGAACTACTTTCTGCTGTTGAAGCAGGCCTCTTTAGGTTGAAACTTAGCGTTCAAATTATTGGTCCGTGCAGTAACTTGAATATCTGAAAAATGAAAGTTGGCGAGCGTAGTCGAGGGCGACCCGAAGGCTCCCTTTTTATTAGCTATTACACTGAGGTGTAGGGGAGGGCGCTACTCCTTTCCTTGGATGGCTCCACTTTACCCTTGATACGTACCTTATAATGGGATTTTTAAGCAAGAAGGTATCAAGTACCACTTTTTAAGTCTTTGGTATGACTTGAGCTGGGACCATTGGCGAACACTCTATCTACTAGGCAAATGAATATCTATATTGAACATAAAAATCAAATATGATGCAGCCCCACTCATCAATTTAACCAGATCAATTAAAAGATAATTATTCTTTATATATAAACCAAGTACTTTATGAGTATTTAGGCGCTGTTAATGCTTATAAAAGGTCACATTCGTGAACCGCTTTGCAAGAAACAATCCATAGCTTGAGGTTAGCAAGTTAAATGTCGCTTTATGAAAATTAGGAATTATTTTGTAGTCTTTTCTTCTCCTTGTTAGGATGTACATGCAAGTATTTTTCAACAGAACCTAGCACACTGCTGATGATTCTAACACAAAGACATGTCAATACACATTTTGGTGCTGATAACCGCGTACGACATGTACTATACAAGCTCCCAGATATCCCTTCTTTTGGTAGACAGTTTGTCAAGAAGCAACCTACGTTTCAGTTAAGAACCACATTCTTCTTATTCATGACGCACCACATCTGATTGTTGAAACGAAAATCTTCGACGTTTTTGCAAAATATATCATCGCGAATGACAAAAGGTTTCAAATAAGAAGTATAAGCCTAGTTCCTGGAGAGCATGCTTCCAAACAGCTCGTCCCCATTGCGTTAACCCAAGTAAGGTCATGGATATTTACTAACGTCTGCAACAATATGCTGAGGAAACTAGGCACACGCACACACACACACACACACACACACACACACACACACACACACACACACACACACACACACACACACACAGCGTGTGTGTATTCCTACGCTAAAGACTTTATGCCACATTGCATCCTTGTAGGAGGAGGGATGAATGTTTCTTTGCTTCGTTTTTGCCACGATGACGTTTTCATTGTAAACTTCCATTTTATTTTAGTTTCCCTTTTTATTACTAACTTCCCCTTTCCCCATCCAGTTTTCGTTATTTTCGGGGGTTTTGTTGTTGTTGTATTTTGTTGTATTCAGAATCATTTGGTCATCATAAGCTTCTGCACCCCATTCTAGCTTATTTTTCTGATTATCTCCTCCTCTCTTATTCTCCACCTTCTTCTTCTGTTTTTTCTATAAAACTTTATACTTCCGCAAATCTTTCGTTGCAATCAAATTTACTCCTCTTTTGTTTCTCTTTCTTTCAGTTTCGTTTTCTTTTTTCTTTTTCCTTTTCTTCTATTTCCTCTTGTGTTTCCTCCAAGTTTCGTCTTTTATTTTAATTCTTGTTATTATTTTTTATTTTTTTTTTTTTTATTTATTTTTTTTTTTTTGCGCTTTCACTCCTTTCCTTTTTCTTCATCTTTTTCAGCTGCTTTTTCAGTTTGCTTCTCTGCTTTTCACTTGTTTTCTTTTTTCTGCCCAATTTTCTTTTCCCGCCTCTTTTTCTTTTTCTGTCTCTTTTTCTTTTTCCACCTTTTTTCTTTTCCACCATTTTTCCTTTTTCGATCTCTTTCATTTATTTCTTTTATCATTTTCTTCTTCCTCGTTTATTTTCTTAATCTTAATCGATTAAATTCTTTCTTTTTCTGTTTCTCATTCCTTTTCCATTCCTGCTTTACTCAATCATTTTAATGGTTATTTTCCTTCTCTTCTCTATACATTCCTTTTCTTTTTAATCTCTCTCTCTCTCTCTCTCTCTCTCTCTCTCTCTCTCTCTCTCTCTCTCTCTCTCTCTCTCTCAAAAGATTTTCTTTTGAGTTATGTACTTTTTCCCTCCTCCAGGTATTGCTCTATTTTTTTTTTTGTTTCTTTCGATTTCAGTTTTAAGTTTGCTTCTTTTAACAGTATCTTTTTCAGTTCTTTCTTATCTATTTCCTATTCTTATTTCTTATTTTCGATTTGCCTTTTTTCTTTTCTTTCTTTCTTTCTTTCTTTCTTTCTTTCTTTCTTTCTTTCTCCACATATCCTTCACCTTCTACTTCTTTTTAGCACTCAATACCCCCCACTCTCTTTTATTCCCCTCCTATTCCCTCTGGTTACTTTTTTCTTTCAGTTACTGCTGACATCATCATTATACAATTTTAACTACAGTTCATTTTCTCCCTCTTTTTTGTGTTCCTCTCTCTCCATGGTTTTATTACCTTAACTTTATTTCTTCCTCTCACCCCCGTTTTTTTTTATTCATGTCATCTCAACTTCCTTCCATTTCTGTCAAAAATTATATTTATCTATTTATTTACTTACTTTTATTACTATTTTCCTCCTCGATTCGGGGAAAAAGCGAAAAGGCCGCATTTGCGAAATCCACACAACTACATCTGACTGTACACACACACACACACACACACTATATATATATATATATATATATATATATATATATATATATATATATATATATATATGCAGGACATCTGTAAGAAGTTGGGCAATCTAGGTTGGGGTATTATTCAGCTTGTATGAAAAAGCTATTGAATCATTAGTTTTTGAGTTTAAACTTCTACAAATTCTTGGAGGGGGTTTTTTCATCGAAAACCTGAGATTAAAAGTTTTTGTAATTTCAATATTCTCACACTGTCAATCTCCTAAGATATTTTTAATAAACTTTTAGGCTAACCGATTCTCTAACTTTTTATCATATTTGTTTATAAAATTTCCGATTTCGAAATTTTCGTTGCTTACTCATTTTTTAAAAATTTTATTTCACGTTGAGGTTTGTTTTACTCTGTCTCTGTCTGTCTGTCTGTCTTATAGCACGGATCTCCCTGTACCTCTCTCGCCACCTGTCTCTATCGGTTATCGGTCCCAGGAGGTCCTCCGGACTAGACCCTGTACCTTTGCTCGTCCATGTGAAGGAGTCCACAAGAGTATATCGCTTATGAGTTCGTTTTTACTTTTTCAGCGGTGTTCTGCATGTCTGGTTCGTCTAACTTGGATTGTTTTCGTGTTGGGTGGTAGGTAGCCGTACAGCTGCTGTTTTGTGGGGTGTTGCCTCCAGGACTTGTTCAATATAACTCGCAGCATTTTTGTGTAGTTGCCGTCAAGCTTTTTCTCCATACGTTTAGTTAGCGTTCATGTTGTGCATCCATGTAGCAGTATCGACACGATTGCTGCTTGGAAAAACTGCGTTTTATTTTATCGGTCAGGTCTGACTTCCATATGACCGAAAGCTTATCGGTAGCTGTCCATGCCTTTGCTAGTCGCACGTTGATATCATTCTCAGTTGATGAGACGCTGCCTCCGAGGTAGGTGAACTTGTTCACTAGCTTCAAAGGACCACCTTTTAGTGTGGAGATGTTGCCTCTTCGATTAAAGCACATATATTCTGTCTTGTTTGCGTTGACATGGAGGCCTATGCCTGCAGCAGCTCGTTCCAGACTATGTAGCTGGGATTCGGCTTGGACAGGTGTATTTGCTATAAGCGCTGTCATTGGCGTAGTCCGCGTTCGTAATAGTTTGTGCGGGATATCTTCTGCTTCTTTCCTTTGCCAGCTTGAAACCGTTATCTTTCATTAAATCTATAGATGTTTAAGCACGTAGTCTAGGCAGATAATAAACAAGTATGGGGCTAATGTGTTTCTTTGCAGCACACCTGCTACAATGTCGAAGTAGTTTGTACCTCCATCTGGTGAGCGGACTTTTACTTTCATGTTTTTATACAGCATCATTATGGTTGCGATGGTTTCTTTGGGAGGGCCGAGAAGTATTTGTTCTATCTTCCCTCTGTGTATGGAGTCAAATGCCTTGGAGAAGTCAACGAATAATATCGTTACCTCAAGGTTTCTTGTATGAACACGATTATGTGTTCTTAAAGGCCTGAGTAATTAGGTATTTTCCTAAGCTGCCAGCAGTTGATTTTCGAGCCTTGTTAAAAGAGAGAATTTTGAATGTTCATTTTCAAAGACGTTAAACTCTTCCAATTTGTGAAAAATGACGTAGCGCAATGTCCATCCTACAACTTCTGAAAAAGTAAACTAAGCGTAGTAAATATCTATAGGCTCTACTCGAAGTTTCACGTAAAAGACTGTTCTTTTTTTATATAAATGAAGAAAATAGAAATTAAAATATTATTTAATATGTATATCTTTATAGAGATCACGAGCTTTTAAAGTAGGAGTCTGATAAATATATTTGTATACTTATATAAGTATTATGAAAATAATTCATCTTTTGTATAATGTGTGGGCTCGAAATTCTTAATTTCTTCATTTCGAGTTTAAAACTAAGAAATGATAAGATGGGTTAAAAACTTAAAAACAATCGTTTATTTTCAGCAAATAAATTGGTACAAACATAGCTATAACATAAGAGCGTGTCCATAAATCAAGTTATTTGTATGGGTTTCTTAGTTGTGAAATTAGTCAACATTAAGCTACCCCACAAAATTATATTTAACGCGTGGATATGTACGTAGAGAAGTTTTAGCAGTTAGAAAAACTTGGAAGATTATGTCTCCTTAAAGAATGTGAATTATATAGTTCTATCCAATTCAAGCGCAGAGTTTATTTATTTTGGAAGATTGAACTAGTTTTAATAGCTTATATAAAATCTATTAAATCATGCACTGAAGAAATTCGTGATATTCTTTATAGCAAAGATATAACCGATTCTCTTCTCATTGCTGAGGAGTAATGATGAACAAGGGATTTACATTGGTTATTTGTATTTAAGTGTCCAATTCGGATTGGTTTTCTTTTACTTATGGCATAGGATGTGCCAGTTCTTTGCGTTTTGGGTTCGGTCTTCACTAGATGCTCTCCACAGGCTAAGCTCACCTTAGTTAATGTGGTCATATTGGTTGATATTTTCGAAGTTGGAGCTATAAAATAACCGCAATTTACAAATTTACTGAGTAGTCACATAGGTATTTCTAATGAATAAAACTCCTATAGTTACCATATGAAGGACATGTCTAAGTCGCACTTGGTGCGATCAAAAGCTTAAAATTTGACGACGCCACTGTAAAAAAAGAAATAGATCAAGAAATATTACTTTTTTATTCTTTGTATAGCCATGAATTTGAAAAACGTTCTATAGTTGAACTAATGATTAGAAGGAAGATTTGCGGCCTTTCCCAAAATCCTTAAAGCCAGTTGGAAATATGAAACTAGCTAACTAACCAAGTAGACGCAACCTATTATACTGTTTGAAACATTATTTTTATATGTTGTATTGATAGTTGATAAGCTTTGTACGGCACAAGGCTTATTGGAATGTAATTATTGTAGAAAAATCAAGATCCTGTCTTCTTTGAAAATCAACATTCAAGATCCTGTTTTACATGGGATCAACGAGTGATCCATCGAACTAGTGAAAATTAGACGTATACTTGATAGGCTCGGTGGGGTAATTTTAATTAGCAAAGACGTAAATTCAAAATGTGGCACCCAATTCATTTCTGAATATTTTCATATTGTATAATGCCTTGGTTTGCATAACTAGATATCATTGACTTCGTTATCGTCGTTGTCATCGTCGTATTAGTATTAGTAGTAATGGTAGTATTGCAAGTTATTATTCACTCAACTCATTTAGATAATGACAAAATGTTATTTGCATCACGTGTCTTCTACTGCTGGAGTCGTTGGAAAGTCATAAACAGAACCAATTGCCTGAGTATTTTTTTAAAATTATGACTACCAAAATAAAATTGTTTAATGTCCGCAAAGTTATGAAAATGTCATCTAAGAGATAAAATGACACATTTTCGTATTTAAACAAATATAACCTTGTTCAGATTATAGTGCAAGTAATGATTGAACATTTAGTTATTTTGCTCATAATTACAATGTCTTCAGAATTGAATGACTGAGATATTTGTTATTTATTAAGTCTTGCTTATTTTGTCACACAAATACTAAGTTGCTTACGTGACCTGTGGTAACTAAATGAAGCGATTGGTACTAATTGTCGCTAGTCGATCCCAGGCTAAAAGCCAGGATTTTGAATGTTCGATTTCAAAACAGACTGGTTATTTCTGTTCGAAAGACTAAAGTACCATAATCTTCCTTCTTTCACTTCTCTCTGTTTGGTCTTGTATCGTGTCAAGCTAGCCCGAGTGAACATCTAAAAGTGAATGTTTTGATATTGAGGTATTTTCCGAATCAGCTTTGGCCTAAGGCTGAACTTTAAAAGCACTCGAAGATTGAGCTCACTCTCAACGTCTTGCACGACCAATATGCTAATTACTGAACAGCCACAAACCATTCAGTGACTTCTATTATGAAATAACTAATGAGACTTGAGCTCATTGCAAGTACAGTTCAGCAACCTCTGCACAAAGACCGGTATTCAGCTTTTGACATTTAATGACATTTAATTGAATATAACGTAGTTCGAATCGAATAGTAGCGTACACTGTAATTTTTAGCAGATGCCGGTAGTTAGGTTTAGCCACAAATATATGGTATTCAATAAGGATCATCGCTTTACAGCAAATCATCCTTCGGTAGGTTTAGTTTATGATGGTCCAACGTCATAAGAATGGAATATTCAGTAAGAATCAAACTCCTAACTTTGCTAACTATCACTCTTCTTTCATATTTCTTTGAATTATGATGTTTTGGGGGATATTGAGAAATCAGGTTGGTTTGTTGGTTTTATGGCATATCGACCTTTGTAGGTTATTTAACGCCAAATCCATTTTATGTAAATAATCTGTTCTATTGAAAACAGTTTAGTTTAGCATAAGTACACAGTTTAATTGTCAAAAAAATTTCCATTTGAAACTATTCAAGCAGTTATATGTAATAATTCAGTTAAGTGTAAATACAGTTTTAATGTCGAAAAACAGTTCTATTTGAAATAATTCAGTTAAGCATAAGCACGCAGTTTAAGTGTAAGTACGGTTTAATTGTCAAAAACGTTTCTATTTCAAGCTATTCAGTTTACTCAATTCATTTTAGCATAAGTATGCTGTTAGTTCTATTTAACCCATAGATAAGACCCTTATCAGGTGCTACCACTCCGGGCCAGAGTGGACCTGGGAGCGATGGCAATGAAGGGGTACTCCGCATTCCCCAAAGCTCCAGCACTGCTGGAACCTCACCATCAGATTGTTTAGTGTCATATCAGGACACTCATTGGGGGGGGGGTCTTACCCCTCTGCAGAGGTGCAGTCAGTGTATTCTACAGCCCCAGCTGTTTTCAATAGAACAGATTATTTACATAAAAATGGATTTGGCGTTAAATAACCTACAAAGGTTGATATGCCATAAAACCAAACAAACCAAACCAAACCAACTCTAAAAACATGTTTATTGTAGAAAGATTTGTTACTTTAGAATTCGTCAAATATGATACAAATGTGCACGTAAGAAAATAAATGTTCTCAAAATTTTGAAAGAAAATGTTTGGTAAACGGACCAAAGCTTGACCTATTTAACAAACCTTTTCTTGTTCTCTATTGATACCTGCATCAGGAAAAAAATAGGTTTCTCTCACAGCGCTTTTTACCTGGACTAAAGTATTTTCAGTTTTTGACATCTTTTCACAGACTAGTATATTTTATTTTATCTAATACTCTTGTTGTATAGCCATAATGATGATACGAAGTTCAATGAACGAACGAAACACTTTATAAATATATATATATCTCAATTTATTCTCGAAAAGAGCCCACAGTTTGTTGTTAGTTGAGAGATAGATGGAGAGACATCTGACCGTGTAATTCTCATCACGTGGTCTCCTTCCGGTTACACACCTGTTGTACCCGACTGCCCTGATCGCGCTGCCCTGTTTACTAATCCCAACGTGACAGCTTGTCAAAGCACACGGGGTCACTAGGAACGAACCGAAAATCCATGGCATATGTTATATAACACTTTCAGTGAGAGTGTTCATTAACTCTCAATGCAGTGAAATTCTTCGATTGAATATTTTCACTACTCCAAATATTTCGGACTATTATATTCAGTTTTATTTTTTACACATTTTTTTCTATGTAAAAAAGCAAAACAATTTCACCAACTGCTAAATCTTGTGTTAGCAGACGAACTTTCAGACATTTTTCATAATTTTTACCTCTGATATAGAGAGGGATCGCCACAGTTATGTACTAGCGGAAAACATTTAAAGTTTCCATTCTTATTACGGAGTTTTCTTGATAGTTGAGTCCTTAACGACCAGACACAACTTTCTTATAGTCATTCATATACGCTCATAAAATCCACTTTCATTTTTGTTTGGTAAATACAACTTCAGTTTCGATAATTTCTTAACGCATTCCATAGGTTTATAGCTCTTTACTGCCATTCATTCGTCTATCTATCTGTCTATCTATCTATGTCAATCTTTTCATATCTATCTATCTATCTATCAGCTGGGATTGTAGAATACTTTGTCTGCACCTCTACAGAAGACTAAGACCCTTAACAAGGCTACCTGTTGGACGTGGATGGCGACCCGTAATGCCTAAGGGCGGGATCCTAGTTGCTAAACAGTCTGTGACCCGTGACCCGGAAACAGAAGTGGTTACGTGTCTTGCGACACTACTCTTTAGCCTTTACTGGGCTTGACGGGCAATCCGATCAATCGGCAGGTCATGTCAAGTCTTAGCACCTACATGACTGCTCCGGATATATTCTTCTAATTATCCAACTTTACTTTATTTTAAAGGGGCTTGAATCTGGTAGCTGATATAGCAGTTCGTGAAACCATTTTAACTGTGTGCAAACAAATGACTAATATAAAATAGAATTATTAGTGTTAGATTGCAATACTTGAAACAATTTAGAGTTATAGGTGTTAGCAAAACTTCAAACTATTTAACTGCGTGTAAATAGAATTTTTGGTGTTAGATAGCACTACTTAACTGTATGCAAACAAATGAGTGATATTAAAAAGAATTGTTAGTATTAGACAGCAATAGTTGAAACCATTAAGCTGTTTACAAACAAATGAAATGTAACTTGTTTAAAAATAAAGCTACTTTCAAACTTACAAATTATATATAAATATGATTTAACATTAAGTGAGCCACAAAGGTTAATATGTCATTGAACCAAATAATCTTACCTAACCTATTTATCAATTTCAGTCTGTTTCTATATATATATATATATATATATATATAATCAACCCGTTCATAACTATGAGAGATGTCAGAAAAGTCAGGTAAAGATAGGCATAGTCCAGAACTAAAACATTGTGAAAGCTGTAAACACAAAGCTACAGTCGTGGCGGGGGCATGCGATACCCTTTGTATCATTTGGAACAGCTTTTATATATATGTGATGTCACAATAAAGACAATTATTACCATAAAGCAGTAGACAAATATTGAGGTGTAAAGGGTAGTAAGATTCTTGAATGCCAAAAACAAATATTCAACAGAAATTCACTATGAAATGGTTGCTGTATATGTTGAATATATAATGAATAGGGGCATATATCGATCTGATGTAGTGTATTCATAGAGAGGTGTATGAATTTGCTGAACGAGTCATATGTAAGACGTTCACATTTATGAATAACAGAAGGGAGCATTGCAAATGTTGAAGCTTTGATTCAAGACTTGATCTTCCGAAGTTGGTAGCCCATGGAATCGTCGGAGAGAAGTTGGAATATCAAAAAGTATAATCTCGTTGGGTTTCAAAGTAATTAAGTGAAGGATACAAATTCTAGTTCATGGATTGACATAGTTGGGGCATTTATCATCCCTATCACAGGATTATGTAAATTATCATCTATTTTGGCCCCCTATTCGATATTCGAAGTGCTGTTGTTGCAGAGATGTCAGGATGGCTCCAGTTATTTGACGCTAAGTTCACTGATGGGACAAGTACAACAATCTCAATGGTAACTACTCTGAAAAACTACCGTAGTAGTGTTGGTAACATATGCACAATGTTTAATTTGTATTGTAATAGACATGTTATATTCATAAATGTTTTTACTTGGTTTTTGGCTATATTTCGTCTATTAGTTTATCGATATCTATCACAATATGTTCACCACTAAGTGCTTGTTGAGGCCTTGGATCAGATTCAGTTACTTTTGTTCTGTTTTCATCTACCCACTGTCAATTGCTAGTTAATTAATATCAATTAATTGATGTTGTTAAATTTTCACGTTACGGGGTGTTTATATAATCAATATGTCATGCATAAATTTCATTTTATATTATATATTCTTTGTAAAAATATTGATATTAACTGTTTAGGGTGCGAGGTTTTATTATACAAAAATATACATAACTAAATAAATGTTGCATACATATTTATTTACAAATAAACAGAAATTTCTATTTGATTGAGTTATTGACTTAAAGAGCATGCTTAATCGTTTAGGGTTAGATTATGCCTCGGGGTTAAGGAATCGCGTGCAATGTAGGTTTTATTCAAATTTATATAGTTTCTTTATCTCTTTGCACAGATGATATCAGATATTCCTATCTAATACAAATATTTTAAACAAATCTATTTGACCTATAGATGGGACCTTAACAGGTACTACCGCTCCGGGTCAGAGTAGACCTGAGGGTAATAGCAATGAAGAAGTACTCCACATTTTACAGAGCTCCAAAACTAAAGGCTCACTAACGAATGCAGTTTAGTGTCAAAAACACTTTTGTCGGGGGTGGGCTAATACCCCTCTACAGACGTTACTATGTATTCTAAACCCTATTGACAGGGCGGACATATATTTGATTAATACAAGACTCTATATACCCGAATGAATTATTATCCTACAATTTATTCTGTGCTATGTGTCATTCTATAACCAATATAAGTCTTTCATCCACTGATTTGATTAATTTTCAATTATTTCGGCTTTTTAATTTTACTCTGAGGCTATCTTTATTGTTAGAAATACATTTTCTTTCTTTGAATATTGCTTTGCATTCTCAAATAAATTTCTTTTTATGAAGGTCTGCAAGTTTTTTGCTGGATTAGTAACTGGAGAAGCTTGAAACTATCCCATTAATTGGGTGTCTTTAAAATCTTTTTTGACCATGCCCGCGGCAGACAACTTTGCCGAATGTGAAGGGGTATTGTCATGCATAAATATCTTCTTTAGCTTAAAGATTTTTACTTGTAACACTCAAAAACGCTCTTTACGAGAACATACGATAATTTTCTGAATTTATCTCGACATCCTAATCAACTTATAAGGATCTAGAATGTAACTTTACTTAAAACATACTTCACTTTCTCTCTGTTGTCGTCAAAGTTATGTTGATTGACTGTTTCTCTATTTACTTAAAGATGGTAGTTTAGTTGTTTTCATGTTTGTAGCCAATATTTTGAATATTATGCATCTTTTCCTTCTGTTTTCATCTGCAACATCATCTTCTTCAAATATTTTCTTGCTTGTCAATCCTCTTTTCTTGTTTAGCACATTCTTAATTTTTCAAAAATCTTTCTTGTGACGCCCGTAAAGCCAATTGTTTTTATTTTGCAAATTCTTTGAATTTCTTTGTTTAGTAGCTCTTTGATTTCCGTTCAACTTATTCAAGTTTTCCCATT
>OY757920.1:102991098-102996098 GCA_963585895.1 Sepioteuthis lessoniana
TGTGTGTGTGTTTATTTGTGTTTTTTGGTATATCAACCTTTGTAAGTTATTTAATGCCAACTTCATTTTTTTTTTACAAATTAACTGTTCTATTTCAAACAATTCAGTTTAGCATAAGTAAGTAAAGTAAAGTTAGCGACCATAGTCGAGGGTGACCCGAAGGCTCCCTTTTCGATAGCTACTACACCAAGGTGTAGGGGAGGGCGCTACTCCATTCCCTGGATTGCTCCACTTTACCCTTGAACCGTACCTTATAATGCTGAGTGTTAAGCAAGGTGGTATCAAGTTCCATTTTTAAAGTCTTTGGTATGACTCGACCTGGGATTGAACCCAGGTCTCCCGGGCCATTGGCGAACACTCTAACCGCTGGGCCAATGTACACTGTTTAATTGTCAAAAACTTTTCTTTTTCAAGTTATTCAGTTTAGTCAAACAGTTGTAATTCAACAATTCAGTTTAGTATGAGAATAGTTTTTGTATACATACAGTTAAATATATGATAGCTGTTGTATATATATATATATATATATATATATTGTCATCCACAGACAGACTGTTTCGTTGTATCACAACTTTTCAGTGTGGCTAGACACGTAGAACGCTTGAAGCTGGGATCGAAACCCATCCAACTTTACGTTAGACTTAGACTTAGTATCAGACCGCTCAGCCAACAAGCGTACCACGTCTGCTTAGGGAATTATATATATATATATTATTTTCATCATACAACGTGTGAAAGCACGTGTGATACTCTGTCCTCATCAGCTGCCAACCAGAGTGATAACACAGTTTCGGTAGCTCAAGGCGGTACTGCCACTCCTGGCGCTATCAAGCAGCTTTTGCCACCGGACAGGGTATTTAAAAGAAATATATATCTATATGTACACCAGATCAACTAAAAGCAGACATTACATTGGACGTTCGTTCATCTTCATTTTAGTGCAGTTTTTTTTTTTTTTATCTAAAAACGCATTTACTTACGGCCGTTGATGTCATAGCAACCGTTTCTTGATTTTGCGTAATCATACGAGAAAGGTGGTTCCGCGTGCATATCATTCATGTTGAAATCCTTTCTATATCCGTCATCTATTCGGTTCGTTTTCCTTCAGTTTTATCTTTTTTATGCGTTACTGCACAAAAGCACTCGAGACAAACATCATATATAATTCTGCTGGAAGATGTTATTTGTTGATCAATGGGGCCCTCAAGATGGCTGGTGAGTAGAAAGAAAGCTCCTGGTCTAAGTTTGTCCAGGTAGCTATCTGATTACCCTTGGGCCATTAAATACTTGGCTTGCAAGGAATGTCTACAGGACGCTGATGCTCAACAATGGGCTCGTGAATACTGTGGGGATAAACCTGATTCATAGGCCCATCATTCGATTTACATTCTCCGGCAGGGGAATTATGTTGTTTGCAGCAACGCGCCTTGTGGATTCATGATACTCGCAAGCTGTTGAATTTTCTGCCGCAATCACACGTTGTATATATATATATATATATATATATATATATATATATATATATATATATATATATATATTGGGTTTAGTCATTAATAATTCCTGGTTTTAGTAAAGTATAATTTATTCATCAGTATTTTAACAATGAATTAATTATAATCAACATGTGAATTCGCCATGATTTTGAATCACCTTTTGCCATTTATCAGGTAGATTATTGATTCCTCTCTAGTAAAATCCAGCTGGTTTTGAGCTCAAGAAGTTTTTCACAAAAGTTTTGTCTTGATCTTGAGATAATTTTTTGTCCCTCGAAGCATTTTCAAGAGAGCAATAAAGGTGGAAATCACTTGGTGCAAGGTCTGGTGAGTATAGTCGATAGGGTAGATCATAGCAGCTTAAATCCAATATTTTTTCCTGCTTGATTCTTGCTGAATGTGGCCATGTGTTGTTATAGAGAAGCACAGCGTCTCTCTTATTGACGTATACGGGGCGTTTTCTTAAAAGGTTGTCATGCAAACGTTGCAGCTGTTGAGAGCATATGTCAGCATTGAGTGTCTTATTGCAGTTTAAAAACTCAAAATGAATAATGCCGCTGTGATACTACCATATACACATCATAACTATTCTTCCACGGAGCTCCGCCTTTGGCGTAGGCTACCGCGATTCATACTTGTAAATCCATTGCTTTTTACGTAGAACATTGTCATAAAAACCCATTTTTCGTCAGTTTGTATAACATTTTTCAGAAACGGGTCATTTCTCTATTTTGAAATAAGACTTGTCGCTATGTGATCTTCTTTTCCTTCTTCTTCTTCTCACCAAGAATACGAGGGACTCAAACGCTAAGTTTACTTACTTTTCCCATCTTTATGAAGTAGTGGCAGATTGTGCATTGGGATTGAGGTTACATGCTAATTCTCGAGTAATTTTGTATTGATTGCATTTCACACATTCTCTAAACACATCTCTAGGGACGTGCGATCATAGATCAAATTATGATGAGCACTCTTTCACCACTACTGAAATAAGAATAACCCCTGAAGACATTCTTTAATCAGGTAATTTCTTGTTGCGTTTAAAACATTAGAAGTTTGAAATGTATTGTTACAACTTGCTTTAAAAAAAAAAAAAATTATTTATGACTCAACCCTATATATATATATATATATATACGAGGATCATTAAATAAGTTTTCAGACTTTTTTCGTATGGGCACTTTTATTGATAGTACACACATGAAACTCTAGTCCCTTTCGAAGTAATCTCCTCCGGCTGCAATGCACTTATTATACTGTTCCAACAACTTCTGGAAGGCCCCATGGAAGTCCTCTTGTGTGAGCGTGTCAATGACCTTTGTCACAGCCTCTTTCATCTCATCAATTGTCTCATAACGAAAGCCTCTCAGCTTAGGGAATAACCAAAAATCACAAGGAGCAAAGTCTGGACTATAGGGATGATGAAGAACTATCAAGATGCCAATCTTAGTCAAATAGTCTGTGGCAAGGATGGAGTTGTGGACTGGTGCATTATCCTGGTGGAAATGCCACTGACCCGATTTGAAGAGTACTGGCCTCTTCCGACGGAATCTCTTCCTGAACTCTCTTAAAACCTCAACATAGTAACTCTAACCCTTTGGCCAATCAACTGTGGTGTATTTACTTCCTTACTCCTCCCACACGTCTCATCATCCCTCACAAACTCCCTGCTTTCCTTGAATCTCATATGCCACTCATAAACTGATGCTCGATTCATGCAAGATGGTCGACAAGCAGTCTGAAGCATTCCATACGTTTCTGAGGCATTTTTTCCAATTTTAAAACAGAATTTGATTGCATTTTTGAAATTCACCAGCTGTGACAATCAGGCTTTAATAGGGTGTATTCCAACTGATGCTGTAGCTGTTCATTTTAAGCTGAAATCATAAAAATTGGTCAGTCATCTCATAGCAATAACATACTGAATTCTCAAGAGTCTCCGACAATTTTAAATGCCTGTCAAAAAAGTCTGGAAACTTATTGAATGCACCACGTATATATATATATATATAAGTGCCTGTGCATGCGTGTGTCGTATGACCTAAAAACTGACTGCCACCAGGTGTCGTTGACCCTGTCTAATCTAGCCTAACATATATATCCAAGTAGTCTGCATCTACAATATTTTCCACGAATTATTGTTTGCTTATTTCCTTTTTTAGTGAGAGGTAATTTCCATTAGATCTATTGACGTTCGTAGTACGTAATCTAGGTAGATTATGAGTAGAAATGGTGCCAGTGTATCTCCTTGCAAGACTCCAGCGACAATATTAAATTAGTGTTGCCATTGGGTGATCGGACCATCAACTTCGTGTCCTTGTAAACCGTCATTATAATTATAACAGTTTATTTTGGAAAACTATATACTAGAAGTGTTTGCTCTATCTTTCTTCTGTGTATGGAATCAAATGTTTTGGAGAAATCTACTAGTAAGAGAATTTTTGCACGTATTCCTTCAGTGATTTCACAGATTGTCCGAATCTGAGAAGTTATGGATCGATTTCCCCTAAAATTGTTCTGATTTTTCCGCAAGAACTTTCTCACTTATCAGGTCGAATACGATTTGAAATTGGGCATTATAAATCTGATATAGATATAGTAGTTTTTGCAAATGTACCTACTCAAGCTAAATCTCTGCTGCATGGCCTGAGTGAGCAGCCGGAGGCATTGATCTTTACGTGAACGTGAAAACAGTTCGCGTATGTTTTAGACAAAATAGTGCCACCTCTTCATTAATTGGCAATTAGTAGACCAGTTTAATCCCTCGGTAGCAATATATTATCTGTTGAAAGTGATGTCAACATACTCACAGACAAAACGTAGACCGCTGTGGATAGATTATCGACCATATGGAGATCTAATCTCTGATAAAATAAAAAAAGAATTATCTCGAACTGTAATAGTGTCAGTACTGCTGTATGGCTGTACCACTTGTATGAAACGTTTGGGAAAAAAAAGTAAGGTAGGAACTACACGAGGATGCTTCATGCCGTTTTGAACTGGAAGCGGTCTCCTACAAAACAACATCTGTACGGCCACTTAACTCCCATTTCACAAACCATCCAAGTAAGATGAACAAGACATACTGGGCACTGCTGGGGAAGTAAGTACGAACTCATAAGCGATGTTCTCCTTTGGACTCCTACACATGAACAAGCTACTTTTGACCGACCAGCAAAAACTCGCATTATCAACTTTATATGGACACTAAATGCCATTTTAGGCAACTTACCATGAGCGATTGGCAATAGGGACCGATGGCTAGAGAGAGAGGGAGTCAAAGGAATCCGTGCAATAAGCACCACTTGATTATATATATATATATATATATATATATATATATATATATATATATATATATATATATTAAATAATAGAGACACATGTTTTATTAGAAACCTTTTAAGTTACCTGACAAGTACTTTGGTTTTAGGTTGGAATTGGTAGATGAATTTACCGAAATTTTCCTAAACGCTTTCGGACCCTTCATAGGCCATCATCAGG
>OY757920.1:103001098-103051098 GCA_963585895.1 Sepioteuthis lessoniana
GAGTTGCAAACATTAAGTAAAAGAACGTTTGGAGTCAGGCTGTAATTGTAATAAATACTGTAGTACAAATATAGTCTTTAATTTTCTTTTCATAAGAAATAAATTTGTGAAGTTGATAAACGCTTTCAGTATATAACACTACCATTTCATTCCATCGATTTTTTGAATAGAAACGTTTTATCAAAATATGATATCATAATGAAAATAAGGAGGAGCTCTATCTGGTGGCATACGTGCCCGGACCCACATTTGGGTTCGTGAAACTGCTTGCCTCATCAGGCTCACATTGCACTAAGTGAGCCGATGAGCAGCATTGACCAGCACGGTTCGAGTCTCGGCTCGTTCCCGACCTCCCCTCCCCTTTATCCCCACTTTAATCGGCCTTCGGGCTTTTGACCTTGTGTCAAGTCGTGTCTGGTGGGAGGCAGCGACAAATAAAAGGAGCTCTATCTGGTCGAAAATGATACTCTCTCTCTCTCTCTCTCTCTCTAAATAGCTAAAGAATCCTTGTCGCAAACGTGGCAAAAAAGAAGTTTTAAATTAATTACATTGACAAGTAAAAAAATTTACTCAAATTCCATCAGCAATTACTGAAACACTGGAAAGCATTTCTTTCTGGGACTTGAGAACAATTCAGACACTAAACCGAAAAAAGAAAAATTACATTACTCAAAGTTTTAAAAGTTATTCATTTCTATTGTTGTTATTAACTAAGCAATGCTTAGTTTAGTACACAGGGTTTAGGTTGTTTACAGTACCTACTATCTCAGGAATGAACAGATATTACTACTTAATTTCGGTGATCTATCAGCTTGACTTGATCCTTAGTCATAGTATTGTGGTTGTTGTTTCAAATAGAACATGATAACAATTTTGCAGCTAAAAGCGTCCAATTAATCTTTGCAAGTCTTGACGTAAAACAGAAACTAACCAGTTTTACTAACGTTTTAAAAGAAATATTTTGTTTTAAAATAAAATATAGTAAATATTTTAACTTGTATTTACTTTTATTTCTGTTATCTTTTTTTATTCCAACAAACTCTCATTTTACAATTGTTAATAAATAGTGGGTATTGAACATAAAAAAATCAACTACTGGTGACATTTAGTTTATAGCTATCTACTAAATTTGGATTAGTCTGTCACAAAGTTTCAATAGAGGGCGTCTCGTTGATTGTTTAACTCCATCTGACTATTTCTTTTAGGGATTAATTGCTAATCAATATGCTATAGTATGTGTTAAGAAATATGTTTAATTATTAACTATTTTGCATTCTCTCTCTCTTTCTCTCTCTCAGTATGTCTCAGTGGATGTGTTCTCAGCACCAGAAACAAGATGTCTGTCATATAGGTACAGTGACTTACTCTATCATAGACAGTAGCGACTACTATCTGTGTTGAGTAGAGAACAGCTTACAGTGGACTCATGGAGAACTGTGAGAAGCTAAATACACCATAACACGATCCTCTGGTGAACGGATAGAAGCAAACAAAAGTAACAATTATTTTAATCACCTAGTTGATTTCCCCCTTAGCTTCGTTTGCTTAGTCGTTGTGTGAATATGGAAGTTTGTGAGTTATAGTTTCTTATTTTATGGTATGGCATCGTAAATCTTTTTCGTTTGTTAAAGGCACAAGTTTTATTCCGTATCTTTTTGGTTCGTTTCGGCCACCTGCCGACCTAACTCTCCACTTTGACTACCAGATTGGCCAAATTTTCTGCTAGCATATATACATCTCACTAATCCATAAATGTGTAACAGTATTTGCGTTATGTCGAGGAAATGAATAAAACTATTAACAACATATATTAATCACAGGGCCACCTATGAACGATAAGCAGGCTTGCCAATATCAATTAACAAAATCACTTATTCTTGTCATTATTAAAAACAACATTAACCAACAACCTAAACCCTTAAAAATGCCTCCTGTACAATGAATAATCCTGAAAATGAATCCACAACAAGAAGTAAAAGCAGATTGATGGCTCAAAAAAACATGCATCGGGAGAAGAAACATTTATTGTAATTTAATCAATAAAATCAACAAACACTTGGGTAATAAAAAAAGCGTGAAAATGAGATTAGACGAATGTTTACTTTGGGGTCGACTTTTCTAGTTGAAAAACGGAAACACAAATCTTTATGGCATTAATCTACTACAGAGCAGGAATTGCTTGCACGAACAGTAAATTTATTACAGTTAAAAAACTACCTATTATGATATAAAATTGTTTACTTTTGAAAATTTTCTTGAAGAAAATCATTCATTAAAAGTTTTTGCTTATTTTGAATTTAGTTCCTTTCTTGATGCTGATTGTAATGAAAAAATTTGGTGATGAATACATAATTAGGGGAAGAAAGTAAATGTTAAGTCATTTTCAGTTGAACTTAACTGTATGGGTGGGGGGTCTGAAACTGAAGGACTCAAATGGTCATTATGTCCTGGAAAAAAGGTACACTTTGGCAAAATTGTTGTTGGGAGAGGGTACATAATTTCTACCATTTATAGTGGTAATCTAAAATAGAGTTAATAAGCAGTGTGAGAGAACCGTTTAGGTATCAAAATAAATGTGTATTTGACAGTAAATGACTGATGATTATGTGAACTTTTAATTGTACAAAAAGGCCAATGGAAAAAAATAGAATGTTACAAAATTAATTTTTGATTAAATCACCAGGTTTTATGAAACTATTAGTTACAATTACTATAGATAGTCTATGAGTTGGGCTTTTGAAAAACCTACAATAGACCGTTATAATATAGAATTGTAGCTTTACGTTTGACGAAGATAAACTGAGTATTTATCTACCTATTGAAGTTCTGATTTTTACCTGAACGAACACGCGCGCGCGCACGCGCACGCGCGCCCTCTCTCTTTCTCTCTCTCTCTCTCTCTCTCTATATATATATATATATGTGTGTGTGTGTGTGTGTGTGTGTGTGTTTGTTAGTGTGTGTGTGTGTGTGTGTGTGTGTGTGTGTGTGTGTGTGTGTGTGTGTGTGTGTGTGTGTGTGTGTGTGTGTGTGTATTGGCAGCAAGTTATTGTTTATACAAATTATGTTAAAGACTATGGAACTTATTTTTTATGGTTTTATTATGTTTTTTTTTCTAAAGCTTTCTTGCAAGTTTCTTTCTATCAGGATACATTTAATAAAGAAGTTACCCACGATTCTGCTCCCATTTTATCATTTGAACCCTGACACAAAGAAATTACCGAGAAATATAGAGAAAACATAATATAAAAAGATCGTTCTGTGATCTTTAACCAAACTTGTCTAAACAATATATATATATATATATATATATATATATATATATATATATATATATATATATATTGTAGGTCCAACGAGAAAAAAGTACATATTTTGAAATTAATAGGTCCGTTAATGATTTCAATTTTGGTATTTAGGATTAAATTATTTCATATACTTGTGCTCTACATTTATTCAGACTTTTACGTCGTCTTCAGTTGATTTAAAAGGCTAAATTAAGTTCCGGCTATTCTTTTTACCGTAAAGATTAATTTGTTTGGTTATTTTAATTTTATTTAGTAGCAGCTTTTGTGCCTGTGATTGTTCCATTAGAGTTTATTTTCTATGAAAAACTCTGGTCTGTATAAATACGTTTTTGTGCATATATAAGTATGTATTCTGTGTATGTGTGTACAAACGTATTTATCTACCTATACTCATGTATACATATATTTTTACACAGATATTTTCAAGATTATTGTGTGGATTTTTTCCTCCTTTATTTTTTCTTTGTTTTCCCTTCCCTTTTTACCTCTAGTATATATATATATATATATATATATATATATATATATATATATATATATATATATATATATATATAAGCATGTTTGAATGAATAATAAAGACACATTTTGTTTATATAATTTTACTAAGATCCTTTCAAGTTTCCTGATATGTGTCTTAGTTTCAGGTTGGAATTAATGGATGAATTTACCAAAATTGTCTCGAGCGCTTTGGTACCTTTCATAGGGCCATCATCAAGGGTTGTTTGCATGTTTAAAATGTGTGTTTTTAAAGAGTTTTTTAGTTTTTTTTTTTTTTTTTTTTTTTTTCAACTCTTGAAAAATCACTCTTTGCACATGCAAACAACCCACGATGATGGCCTATGAAAGGTCCGAAAGCACTTAGGGTAAATTTGGTAAATTCATCCATCAATTCCAAACTGAAACTAAGACACTTATCCGGAAACTTGAAAGGATCTTAATAAAATTATATAGACAAAATGTGTATTTAATACACGTAAGAATGCATTTGACTCCATAAATAGATACGTTTTTAAACTAGTTAATCAGTGTAAGTGTATGTGTGAGTGGTTAGGCTCAGTTTAATGTTGATTTAAATCTGTCCATAAAAGCTATTTTTTTATTTGGAGTAATGAGTTGTCATCGATCTGGTATATTAGCATTATTTTAAACTCTTCCTTGCTATATTCATAAAGGTGTTTTGATACATAAACTTTACTGTTTTCTGATAATTTGATATTGTTTGCGTGTAAAGAGGCTCTATTGTTCAGTGCTTGAGTGCAACCAATGTATATCCTGTTGCAGTTTGTACTTTTGATTATGTTGACTTCATTTTTTGAATTGCTACAATTTATTATGAATGTTGTTTTTGGGTTTTCGGAGGTATAGGATTTTCTTTCTATGATAATATTACATACTCCAAATCTTTTATTTTTGTATTTTGAGACTCCATGCCTTGTGTGTTCCACAAATTTAGGCGAGATTAGCTGTATATTTTAAGTTTTTTGGGTGTCGTTTACTTTAAATGATTTTTTGTTGTATCTAGTATGTTTTTAATTCTAACATCGTTTTTAAGTTGATCTAGGTTAAAATAACCTATTTTTGTGAGTGGTTCTCGGTTGTTTTTGTATATTGAGACATGTGCTAAGGGTTTTTTTGTTGCTATGTTTTTAGAGATTTGTACTTTTAATGGTATTTTTTCTGCTTATTCGAATCCCTTATTTGTTAGTGTTGCCAGATATCTCCTCTGGTGAATGGTTACGGGTAATTTTTCTCAGCAAGTTCGTTGGAGATTTTTATTAGTGACTATGGTGCAGATCCTATGTGCTAGGGTGTAAAGGATGTATTTTATGCAATTTTGCAGGTTATGGTACTTGAAATGGAGATATTGTTGGATGTATGTAGGTTTGTGGTAAATATCTATGATACTTTGATTATTTTGATTTTTAATGAGGATGTTTGAAAATGGTAGTTCTTTTAAATTGTGTTCTATAATGAATTTTATTTAGGGTGTAGGTTTTGGAGTAAGTTATATAAATCGTTTATGTTGCCCTATGAACATTTCCAAAAAATGAAAAAGTCATCCAGGTATCTTTTCCATGATCTTATAAATTCTGTTTTTATATTGTTGCTATATTTTTCCCTATGATTTCGTATAAATTTTTCTCAAAGTAATGTTAGGTTTAGGTTTTGAATGTTGATGCCATTTTAGTACCTATAACTGTCCATAGGGTTTGGTTGTAATTTTTATTGTCGAATTAGAAAGACTTATTATTTAAGATTAATTCTCTAACATCTATAATAATTTTTTGGTATATATTGAGGGTAATGTTTCTGGGTATTTTTCTATCCAAAATGAGATGGCCTGTTTTCCAAATTCATGGAATTATTACTATATAGGTGTGACATCAAATGTAACCGTGAATGTATCGGAATCATTTTTTGTTTTGTTTTGTTATGGACTTTAAAAAGTAGATGTCATATCTAATTTAGCTTTAAATCTTATATAGGAATGATTGCAGTAGAATATTTTTTAGTTTGCTGAGTTTATTGATGGGACATGATGGGCCTGTTACTACAGTCATTTGAAGTCACTAAGATTTGGAATTTCTACGTATTGAGACTTTGTGTTTCGACAGCTATTTTTATTTCCTCGAACTTGTGAATTTTTTGCTAATCTATAGAAATTGCTAGTTTTTGGAATGTAGTCATGAAGTCCTTTTCTTTTTTAGTTAACGTTTCCTTGTATATCATGCATAATTTTACAATTTTTGATATGATACCAGCCCGTGAGGGCTCTTTTTAATTCTCCTAAATTGCTTTTTGGTATGGCGCAAAATTTACGACCTAGTTTTAAATCAATCTGATTTTTGTCTAATTTATATGTTGATGGATTGATTACACTGGTTTACAAAAATAAATTTTTGGTCTGAGGCAAGAATGGAGATAGGTGTTTTTTGTTAATTTGGGTGTGCTGAATTCAAGTTTATAAATAGTTTTGCTCTATCACCTCTAGTTTTCTGGCTTTTAAATAGTCTCATTTTAGTATAAACAGAGAATATATGTGCATATTTCAAGAGTTGCAGCAGCTTATAACAGATAAAACAGGATAGATAAAGAACACTGATTGAATCAATATACTTGGATGACACAATTACACAATTCATAGAACCACAGACAGTCAAAAGTGAGTTTTCTTAGAAGATCTGGTGTATTTTGCCTCCGGGATGTCACGCAAGAGCATCCAGCAGAAGTCTCCCATCATGCCGGGGTTCCATTTACCTTGATAATTGCTCTCCATCTTCGTAATGTCTTGGTGGAATCTTTCTCCATGCTTATCACTCACTGCTCCAAGGTTTGACGGGAAAAAGTTGAGGTGGGAATGGAGAAAATGAATCTTGAGTGACATTCGGCACCCCATATCCTCGTAAGACTTTAGCAACTTCTCAATACAGGCTTGGTAATCTGGTACACGTGTGTTACCAAGGAAGCCACTACAGACTGACTTGAATGCTTCCCATGCTCCCAGTTCCTTTAAGTAAAGAAGCTCCTCAAAATCAGTATCCTTCAGCACTTCTCGGATCTGAGGTCTGACAATGATACCCTCTTTGAGCTTAGCAGCACTAAGACCTGGGAACACAGTAGACAAGTGTTGGAAGGCAGCGCCATTTTTGTGCAACGCCTTCACGAAATTCTTCATCAAACCAAGCTTGATATGAAGAGGAGGAAGAAGCACCTTATTCATGTCCACCAGAGGATTCTCCTTGAGGCTGTGTTCGCCAAGAACAAAAGTGCTTCTAGACCCCCAGTCTTTCTGCTTGTAATGCTGGGATACAGCTCGACTATCCCAGAGACAGAGAAAACAACAGTACTTTGTGAAGCCCGCTTGCATACCCATAAGAAGTCCAATGACCTTGAGATCTCCACACACACTCCATTGGTACTCGCTGTACTTAATAGCTTCTAAAAGAAGCTCCATATTGTCATAAGACTCCTTTAGATGGACAGAGTGTGCAATGGGAATGGTGGGATATTTATTCCCGTTGTGCAGAACACCCTTGAGACTTCGCTTGGAAGAGTCTATGAAAAGACGCCAGTCTGAAGGATTATGTGGCAAACCATGGGACGTAAACAAGCCAAGTATGTTTGTGCAGTAGCACAACTTGTTTTCCATGTCAAAAAAGGAAGCAAGGTCTTTGTTCCGATTCCTGAAACTGGTGATCCTTACATCTTCCTGGACTAGGTTCCACTGTTTAAGCCGAGAAGCCAAGAGTTCTGACTGCTGTTTTGACAGATACAAATCACGAGCAAGATCATTCAGGTCTTCTTGCGTGATCCAGTGTGGCTCATTGCCACTTGTTCCTGAATATGTTGACTCAATATCTTCCAAAGATATTGACTCGGCAGAATCCTCCCTTGAAGGCATTTCTTCATCTGATGAGGAAAGAAGATTCTTATTTACCGGAGGTGTGGGTACAGGAAGATCATCTGAATGGGGAACGGGTCTCATAGCAGATCGAAGGGTGGGATATTTGATCTTTTTCCGAGAAGATGCATTGAAACCAGTTATATTAGTTAAACAAAAATAACAATCATCTGCGTGGTTTCACGGCTCTCTCCAGACCATCGGGACTGCAAAGTTGAAAGCAAAGTCGAAAACTAAATGTGCATTTGAAAATGTAATACTAATATTTAGTAACCCAAAAGATATGTAACACGATAGTTGAGGGACATCAACCTCCTGCGCCGCCTGCGAGACAACCTCTGACAATGACTGCCAGAGTGTAGACTGAGACCTGCTGCCTTAGTTGTCAAAATCCGTCTTTATATATATATATATATATATATATATATAATGTAATGCTATCGCTTACATTTAGTGCATAATAACTAAAAAATAAGCCATAAGTCTCACAATATTAGAATTAACCCTGAATTCATATACGCCTTTATGTACCGTATATGCACAAAATGTACACTATGTATATCTAAAAAAAATAGAGGTGATGAGTAAAAACGGATTTGAAATTTGAATTCAGCACCCTCAAATTAGGTAAAAACGGCTATTTTTGTGCTTGCCTCAATTTCTTTGTAAGCTAGTGTTATTTCAGTTTTTATTTTGTTAATCAACGCCAATGAGACATTTATTGACAGAAAACTGGTATTAAACAAAATCAAAACAACTTATCATACTTCACTATAAAAAGAAGATCTGGAATTTAATTTTAAGCCTTTTGAATCTCCTGAAGAAGACGTAAAAGTAAAAAAAAAAAAAAAAAAAAAGGTTAGAGTACAAGTAGATGAAACAATAAAAATCTAAATTTCAAATTTGAAATTATTTGCGGACCTATTCAGTTTTTATATAATATTCAGATGGATAGATTTTTCCGCAGATGTCCATTTCCGGACTGAAAAGATATTAGGAACACCAGTGAGTGAGTAAGGGGAAGAGAGGAGTAAGCTAAGAATTAAAAATATGTCCTTATTTGATGTTGAAAGATTTCTTTTTTTAAAATATGACAAAAGTTTAAATTCAATACTAAATTGCCTGTTGAGTTACAGTAAGAAAAATGTATTCGTTTAATTTTTATTTCTTTTTCAATTTATGAAAATCTATCAATAAAAAGTTGCCATGAATTAAAAATTGGTCCTTATTCTTAGATGGAAAATTTCGTGTATTTATTCAAATGAAAAGTATCCATTTATTCTCTGAATAATTTATTTCTTTGAATAAAAAAAACAGCAGATTTTAAGTTAGAATGATTAAAAATTAACATTTTGTCTTAAGAAATATGAAAAGTATTTGTTTAAAAAATCAATTTTTGAGTTATCAATAAAGAATGCTTTCTTTTGATTTTTGTTATTTTTTCTAATTTACCCTCTAAAAATGTTACATTATAAGTTAGTTTTTCGAACTGCGATTTCTTTTTTTTAACATTTAAAATAGTATTTAAAAATACGTAGCTCTTGGTTTGAAACATTTTCATGATTTTTTTTAGTTCTCCAAAAAACAATTAGTACTAGATGATAAAACAAAAATGTTCGAAAAAACATTTGAAGTATGATATGCAAATAAGACACCTGAATAAATAGAGCAAACCTCGGGCACTTGGGACCGAGAAATCACGAGGCTTGACACGCGATTTCCAAGGCACAACAGCATTAAATTTCGCCTGTAGAATCTGTGTAATATTTGAACTTGGTGGGTCTTAGGAAGAACTGAAGAGTTACAGATAATTTTTTGTACTTATGAAGAACTGTGAAGTATTCCACAAATTGATTGATTTTTACTTATTCAATTATATCATTTAGTCAGTAAAAATCAAAACTAAATTTTGTACTTTTCCTTATTATAAACAAATTAAAATGCGCGATTTTAATGCTTGCTGATATCTCTTTTATCAGTTATACGAGGACCATTAAATAAGTTTTCAGACTTTTTTCGTATGGGCACTTGTATTGATAGTACATCCATGAAACTCTAGTCCCCATTCGAAGTAATCTCCTCCAGCTGCAATGCACTTATTATACCGTTCCAACAACTTCTGGAAGGCCCCATGGAAGTCCTTGTGTGAGTGTGTCAATTACCTTGGTCACAGCCTCGTTCATCTCCTCAATTGACTCATAACGACAGTCTCTGAGCTTAGGGAATAAGCAAAAGTCACAGGGAACAAGGTCTGGACTATAGGGAAGGTGAAGAACTGTCTTGATGCCCATCTTAGTCAAATAGTCTGTGGCAAGGATAGAGTTGTAGACTGGTGCATTGTCCTGGTAGAAATGCCACTGACCCGATTTGAAGAGTACTGGCCTCTTCCGACGGAATCTCTTCCGGAACTCCCTTAAAACCTCAACATAGTAACCCTAACCATAACCCTAACCCTTTGGCTAATCAACTGTGGTGTATTGACTTCCTTACTCTTCCCACACCTCTGAGCATCCCTCACAGATTCCCTGCCTTTCTTGAATCTCTTATGCCACTCAAAAACTGATGCTCGATTCATGCAAGATGGTCCAAAAGCAGTCTGAAGCATTTCATACGTTTCTGTGGCATCATTTTTTCCAATTTTAAAACAGAATATTATTGCATATCGTTCTTCTAAAGTGTCCTCACGTCCAGATGGCATTCTTGAAATTCACCAGCTGTGACAATCAGGCTTTAGTTGGGTGTATTCCAATTTCTGCTGTAGCTGTTCATTTGAAGCTGAAATCTTAAAAAATGGTCAGTCATCTCATAAGATGTATAGCAATAACATACTGAATTTTCAAGAGTCTACAACAATTTTAGATGCCTGTACAAAAAAAGTCTGGAAACTTATTGAATGCACCACGTAGATCAACACATACATACAAAAATGGATGCGATTCATATATATATATATATATATATCATCATCATCATCATGTCGTGCCGCCAGCATGGATTATATATATACATATATATATATATATATATATATATATATATATATATATATATAATTGTCTTTTTAGTTTTTTTTATTTTATGTATTTTTAGTTTGGTTTGGTTTTATGCCATATCAACCATCGTTGGTTATTTAATGCAAAATACTCCTTTTATATATATATTAAATAAATGATTTGTAAACACATTTTCTTGATACAACTGTCAAATGATCAAAGAGTTCTATTTCTAACTATTCAATTTAGCGTAAATCAACAAATTTAAATGGTTCCAAGTTTTACTATTTCTCATTAACAATTCAATTAAGCATCAATCCTTTGTTTATACTGAGCCTCTAATTGAATTATCCCTTTAAATGATTTACATATTAAGAAACAAAAGTTGTTTTTTAATAGCTTAAGCAGACCTTAACTGAGAAATTGTGCTCAAAAGTAGACATCACATGTACTTTCTACTGTATCAAATCATAATGTAATTATAGAATTATCACTGTCTGAAGAAATGTTTTTCCTTTATTTTGAATTTTGAAAAATCTTAAAATTATATGATATTTCCTATTTTTACCTTATCATTCTTTTTGTACCTAAAAAAATGCTAAATGTACATCAATAAAATTCATGTTAGTGTGTTGTGTGTTACATCAAATTCTGTAGAAGGAAGATAGTGTGTTGATTTTTCGCATAGTATTATAGAATTCAAAGCAAGATTAGATTTCATATCACACACACACACACACACATCATTAGGTGATCAAAGAATTTTTCATAGTTCTCAATGACCTTATACCATTCTTCACCTAAACTCTTCTATGGACCAAAACATGTGTTATGGAGATTACAGGTTTGAAAAGTGCATTGTATGTGGAAGAACTTCACATTCAAGTTCCACGATCATTTACTGCATTGCATATGCAAGACAAGGCCGGAGGTTTTAATGCAGCAAATTACTGGTCGGCTTCCTTGCTCAGAAAACCGTCTTTTGTTGTTCCAATGTGCCATTCAAATGAGTCAATTGTTTACTATAGTGTTGTGCAGTAATAGTTTGTACTAATTCTAACAATTTGTTATAAAAACAATTCTTTGAATACCATCAAACAAAGTGAAGGTTGTTTTTTTTTTTATCTAGCCAAAATTTTCTTCATTTTGAATTCTCTTCATGAATTCATTTTTCATCTTTTTAGGGTCAGACTAATAGTGAAAGACAAGTGTTTAAATGGTGACCGATATTTTTTTAATTTCTTAGAATTCTTCCGAACACTTGTCAGAATGTACTTATTTGTGAGTGATACTATATATTTATATTATTGGGATACCGTTACTTCTGACAGATACTGCGTGAAAACTGAAATTAAACTTCTATAAAAAATAACTTTTATGTATATAATAAAAATGTTCATTGAAAATAAAACCCAACTTGCTTTTAAAATTAAATCATTATTTGTTTGTTTTTCATGCTTTTATTGCTACTTTTTATGGGGACATTCAGATCCTTTTGAATTCTGCATTGGTTATATAAAAAGCATAGATAAGAAATTCTGACAAGTGCAGTGCATACCAATTAGTCTACCGACACCGTTATTTTTGTTTACTTCTAGTTATAATCAGCATAATAGTCTCAGATTATATTGACTTACGATCATGAAGAAAAGCATAAAAATATTAATGTCTATGTTTCATGTATTAAATTCAATGACATTTTTGTCATATTCAAGAGTTGCTGACTATTTGAATTGAAGTGTAAGTTTAAAAAAAATCATTGCGTAATAATTGTCCTAACCTCAATGATTGCGATTTTACATTTAGTAGCTGCGTTCTTTTACGAATTAACACAAGATAAATATTTACTTACATGTGAAGTTAAAGGCACCAAAGAACGAAAGAAGAATAAACCACAAACTGACGACAACTAAAACTGACTCAATCTGTGGCTTGCACACCATGTTATGAATTTTTAAAAACTTTCATCTTGTCTATATTGTTGTCTTCAAAAATCTTGAACATAGCTGATATTTTTATATGTTTTTGTCATTCAAATTTAAACTGTTTTAATAAGTTTGTGTGCATGTGTGTCCACTAATCATGAAGTATTTTACCCACTTGGTAGATATATGTACAAGTAATAATAATGTCAAAGGCCTATTCTCTACGGGATCAGCTTCAACAGTTTGGCATTGTGTTCCGTGATGATATTAAGGAAATTCAAATTAACATTATGTCAAAAATTTTCTAACAAGTTGGATGGTTGGTTGTTTGTGTTTTATGGCATATCAACCTTTATAGGTTATTTAATGCCAAATCCATTTTTATACTAATAATGTTCTATTTCAAACAATTCACTTTAGCCTGACTACACATTTTAATTGTCTAAATCATGTCTATTTCAAGCGATTCAGTTTATTCAAACAGTTCTAATTCAGCTAATTCAGTTGGGTATAAGTATAGATTTTATTTACCCACAGTTAAATATCACAGATGTTCTATATTAAACAATTCAATTTAGCGTAAGTACAGTTTCAATGTCAAAACAGTTCCATTTCAAACCATTCAGTTTAGCATAAGTACGCAGTTTAAGCGTAAGTACACAGTTTAGTTGTCAAAAACATTTCTGTCAATCTATTCAGTTTAGTCAATCAGTTCTAATTCAAACAATTCAGTTTAGCATAAGTATGCAGTTTAATTCTATTTAACCCAAAGATAGGGCTCTATCAGGTGCTACCACTCCGTGCCAGAGTGGACCTGGGAGTAATAGCAATGAAAGGGTACTCCGCATTCCCCAAAGCCCCAGCATCAGTGGAACTTCACCATCAGATTGTTTAGTGTCATATCTAAGACACTTGTTGAGGGGTTTTTACCCCTCAACAGAAGTGCAGTCGGTGTATTCTACAGCCCCAGCCGACTGGGCAATCTCTAACAAGTATCGACGTTTCAAAGTTTTTCCATTTTTCGTGAACCCATCAACGTATCCCATATCCCGATCAACACAAGTTAGATTCTCTGATAATGATGTCTTTCATGGTCCCGTCTGAATATTTTTCTGTAATTACGAGACTTTTCTGTTAAAAAGAGTCTTTATATTTGGTTCGATGAACTGGTTAAAATGGTTTCCACATTGAAAGAAAAAGTAGGAAAAAGTTTTGTCTTCCAAAAACAGTCGGATGCAACATACATTTGAAGATGACTGAAGGACGTATTAGTCAAAAGATTGTGCTAAGATAAAACAAAGATAGAGATCCTTATCTGAAAGAATCTGTGGAATGAGAAAATATATTTCGTTTTAGCACTTTGAACGTTACTGTCGTATAAAATGTCAAACAAAATTAATTGTTGTCTTAAAGATATGAGAAGTAATGGGAATCTTATTTTTCTATGTATGTTCAGCGAATAATTCGAATTTTCTTTTTTGATTCGTGAAAACCAGGATTAATCAAAATAGAGAAATTAAATATAACCAATTTGTGTTGTTCTCAGAAATATAAATAGCGACCACTCTGTTCAAGACAATTCTCGTGTTTATGTTTTCTTTTTTTTTAATAGCAAATGTAATATTTTTTCAAGTCAGTTTTTGCTGATTTGTAATATCTGAGATACTATTTTTCTTTATATCTGTCAAATGAGTGTGATTTTTATGCAGATTAATGGATTTATTGATTGATTTGAATTGCATGTCAAACCGTCAAGGATTATTTTATGCCTAGATATTTAAGAACCGTGATCATTATATGTTCATATTTACTTTTCTGTGGAGTTGTTTTTAATAGCCTTTTTAACACGGTTTTACTGAATACGAATGATTTTAATGTAATCTATTTTACCCCTACATTGAACCCTAACTCCAGGTCAGAGTAGATCTGGGAGTAATGGCAATAAAGAGGTGTTCCACACTTGGCAGTGTTGCAAGTCTCACTATCAAATTCGGGACACGTCTTTTTTAGGAGATCTTACCCTGCCGACCAGTTAATTTTCATACAGAATTTCGTCTCTATATACAATTCATCTTTACATTATTTACATGATATTTTATTTCAGTTGCAATCAAAAAGTGTTAGTGCCATGCTACTCCCTCAACAGATAGTCAGCTGTGATAAAAGCATACCAACGAGGAAAACTTCGTGGAACAAAAGAAGAAATAAATATGAATGAAATATTATTACTATATGTTATTGCTTTAATTAGTAAATGTATTGTGACTTAAACGTTTGTTAAAAAATACGATTAATATAAAGTAAAGTTGGCGACCTTAGTCGACGGTGACCCGAAGGCCCCTTTTCAATAGCTACTCAGCCGAGGTGTAGGGGAAGGCGCTACTCCATTCCCTGGCTTGCTCCACTTTACCCTTGATCTTTACCTTATAATGCTGAGTGGTTAAGCAAGGCGGAATCAAGTACTATTTTTAAGCTTTTGGTATGACTCAGCCTGGGATTGAACCTCAGTTTCCTGGACCATTGGCGAACACTTTACCAATTTGGCCAATGGCCCGGTATGTATTAGTCTTTTTTCTTAGAAACCTTTGTTATAAGCACTGAAATTTCCTCAGTGGATGCTTTTCTTTGTGAAATGCCATCATTTAAACGTGTATTATCACCTTTGTTGATATTTGAGAAACTCTAACGAGAGGCTGTGATTTATTTTCTTTATGAACGTAAAGAAATAAATGTAATAAATCCGGCAGTATTATTATAAGTTACTCTGTCATAATCTCATAAGCGAGCATTCTATATTGTAAGTATCATGTCAAATACGTCAAAGATATTGTAATACTTTCCTATGGGAAAGATAGAAAATCAACTATCATCTTTAATAAAACTATATGTTATAAGATTTTTCAACACGTTGGCTTCCTACGAGTGCATGAATTTCAGATTTCAAAAGTAATATCTATGTACTCGTCGCATCGAAGAGAGACGTGGACTAATATTTTTTTCTACAAGTTATGATTTTACTAATGGTTCGATAATTATACACTTATTTGAGACTCTCAGAAATAGTATCAATGTGAATTGCCCCTTAAAAATATATGAACTTTTATACTCGTCTTTCTATTTTTCTCTCGCTAATATTTAATATATGGTCAGCAGTTATTTGTCGTTTGAGGAATACGATAAGGATGATAGGTGTTCCTTTATCAAATATAATATTAGGGAATTTTACCTATCGATAACCGAAAGGGCATTAGATAGAGCTTTAGATTTGGCTAAGGAATATATGGTGATACCTTTAGACAAGGTGGAGATAATTAAGCATTGTCGTAAAACATTGCTATACTATGAGGATAGTATATGGATAAAAAAAGGAGAAGGTGGGAACTTCGACACACCAATAGGGGCATATGATGGGGCCGAAATTTGTGAGCTCGTGGGGTGTGTATTATTGTATAGCATTAATAAGATTGTGGACCCGGGTAGCCACGGGCGTTATCATGGTGATGGTTTGATTATCGTGGATAAAAGCATACCGAAAAAATGTGATGGTATTAGAAAAAGATTGCATAGGCTATTTGGCGAATTTGGATTTAGGTTAGATATGCAAACAGACCTAAAAATTGCCGATTATCTTGATGTTACTTTAAACCTATACAATGGAACTGTATCTCCGTTTAGAAAAAGGAACCAGGACCTGCTTTATGTGGACAGGGTATCCAACCACCCAATACAGGTATTTAAACACATACCTAAAGGAATAGAGAATAGGTTATCAAATAACTCCTCTAATAAGGAATATTTTGAACGAAGCAAGTAGGAGTATGAGGAGGCATTGAAGATTGACGGATATAGGATCAAATTAGAATATCGGAATAGAGAGGGAAGGAATACGCAAAAAAGAAGAAATAGACCTAGAAAATCCTATGGTTTAATCCCCTGTATAACATGGAGGTAGTAAATAACTTAGGGAAAGAATTCTTTAAGTTGTTAAAAAGAAATTTCCCCAGTGAGAACCCGCTATATAAGATATTTAATAAGAATTGTGTTAAATTAAGTTATAGTTGCATGCCCAACATCAATGGCATAATAAATAAGAGTAATATAGCTCAACTAAGCAAAGAGAAAAATAAGGTAATTACTAAATGTAATTGCAGGGATAAGGTTAGGTGCCCACTGGAAGGCAAATGTAAATAAGAATGTGTGGTGTATAAAGTGGAAGTATGATAGTGATCTGGGTAATGATAGAAATAAAAAGGTATATTTTGAGTCGATGCAAGGGGAATTTAAGACTAGGTACTATAACCATAGAACGAGATTCTCCCACGAGAAATATAGGCATAGTACGACGTTATCTAGTTATGTGTGGGAGGTCAAAGATAAAAAAAAGGAATAGATCCAATACTGAAATGGGAAATAATAAAGAAATATAGGACTGGCGATAGGGATATTTTTGCTTTGCAATGATGAAAAATTAGCAATAGCGTCTTGTAAAAGTAGGGATATGTTAAACCAAAGGTCGGAGGTTTTAAATAGTTGTAAACACAAAAGGGGGTGGCTACTCTATAATTAGAGATAGGTTTCTACGTATTTATACCAGAGGGTTTTTTTCTTTTCTTTTTTTTTAATAAAAGTAAGGTTTTTTGTTCATTTTATTTGTTTCTTTTGTTATGTAAATTTTAAGCTGGGTAGGTTTTTGGTGAATATAAAAAATGGTGTTTTCTCCTTTATCATTGGTTGGTGTGAGACTCCCTGATGATCCGTTGAGGTGAAACTTTAGTAGGAGAATTCCGACTCACGATTTAAGTTAATTTTATATATATATATATATATATATATATATATATATATATGGCCGACTAAAGTCAGTTAATCTCAAATTATAGAAATTCCAAAAGTTTTACTGCAGCAATACATGTGGGAAGACTATTACACATAAAGACACAAATAGATATTGGAGATCATTACCAAGGCTACCAAAAGATTTTGTGAAACTGCCAAAAAAGTTTCATATATAGCACAATTAATAAATTTTGTTAAAGAAAACATTTTGGGAATTACTTTTACAAATACGAGGTGCATACGGTAAGTTTCCAGCCTTTTTTCGTATGGACATTTAAAATTGTTGTAGACTCTTGAAAATTCAGTATGTTATTGCTATACATCTTATGAGATGACTGACCGATTTTTCTGATTTCAGGTTCAAATGAACAGCTACAGCAGCAATTGGAATACACCCAACTAAAGCCTGATTGTCACAGCTGATGAATTTCAAAAATGCCATCTGGACGTGAGGACACTTTAGAAGAACGATATGCAATAAAATTTTGTTTTAAACTTGGAAAAATGATGCCACAGAAACGTATGAAATGCTTCAGACTGCTTTTTGACCATCTTACATGAATCGAGCATCAGTTTTTGAGTGGCATAAGAGATTCAAGGAAGGCAGGGAATCTGTGAGGGATGCTCAGAGGTGTGGGAGGAGTAAGGAATTCAATACAGGAGTAAGAAAGTCAATAGAGTTGATTGGCCAAGGGTTAGGGTTAGGGTTACTATGTTGAGGTTTTAAGGGAGTTCCGGAAGAGATTCCGTCGGAAGAGGCCAGCACTCTTCAAATCGGGTCAGTGGCATTTCTACCAGGACAATGCACCAGTCCACAACTCCATCCTTGTCACAGACTATTTGACTAAGTTGAGCATCAAGACAGTTCCTCACCTTCCCTATAGTCCAGACCTTGTTCCCTGTGACTTTTGCTTATTCCCTAAGCTCAGAGACTGTCGTTATAAGAGAATTGAGGAGATGAAAGAGGCTGTGACAAAGGTCATTGTCACGCCCACACAAGGACGTCCATGGGGCCTTCCAGAAGTTGTTGGAACGGTATAACAAGTGCATTGCAGCTGGAGGAGATTACTTCGAAGGTGACTAGAGTTTCATGGGTGTACTATCAATAAAAGTGCCCATACGAAAAAAATCTGGAAACTTATCATATGCACCTCGTAAGTTAAAATTATTGTTGTTTGCTGATGTCACAAATTTACAGATTTGTAATGTCATCTTGCATCTTCTGTTGAAATAAATCTAACTGAGCAAGATCTGGATCTTTTGATCTAATCAGTCAATAATTATAACAAATACGTCATTGAGTTAACGGTTCTTTTTGAGGAAAATATTCACTGGCACATCATCATAGGCTGGAAAAATATGAAGATAGAAAGCAAGGTGCAAAACAATGGCTTTACAACCAATATTGGCATTGTCGGGGTTTTATTGCCAATTTGACTAAACTCAATTAGTCACTACCAAAAAGAAAAAGGACATATTTTAAGAGTCTATAAGATCAGACAGGAACTGCATTAGTATGGAACTGGCACTTTGATGTGAAATCAATATAATCCGATGTTATCATGAGGTATTAATGGAACGTTTTATGTTCGTAGTAAAATTGCTTCGGCACCAAAATCATGTTTGACCCCAAAGGCTATCATCTGTTCTGTTTTCGTGGTAGCAGTTGAATGAATTTATTTATTATATGTATTGTTGGTTGATAACCGGCTCATTGGCCGAGTGGGTAGAGTGTTCGCCAATGGTCCGGGAGACCTGGGTTCAATCCCAGGTCGCGTCATACCAAAGACTTTAAAAATGGTACTTGATACCTCCTTGCTTAACACTCAGCAATATAAGGTACGTATCAAGGGTAAGTGGAACAATACAGGGAAAGGAGTAGCGCCCGCCCCTACACCTCAGTGTAGTTGCTATTGAAAAGGGAGCCTTCTGGTCACCCTCGACTACAGTCGCCAATTTCACTTTTACTGTGTGTTTCATAAATAACTTAGCTATAACAGGGTAGAATTTACGTGCAAGTAAAAGTTATACAAGTCACTTGGCACCACTGCACTGGGAGGCAACAGTATTTGGCTGTTGAAATAATTGTATCATGCGCTTGTCTAATTCGAACGTCCATTCCTTTCAGTTCATTTTTCAAGGAAAAACGTATTTCTTGTATAAATTTTACAAACGCGTGAGAGATTGATTTAATGTGGAAATTCATCCATCAGTACTTCCCAACAAATCAACTCTATAGTGTTTGGTGCATGATTGGGTATATACCAGATCGAAAGAGCTCAGACTTGTCATCTTTGTTAATTATCCTAGTTCTTGGTAACGTGTTCAATTCGATCTTCCAGAATATCTGTTAGAAAGCTATCTTCACGGATTAGGTTTACGACTTAAAATAGTTTCGAAACAATTTGATAAAAAGATGATTGCACATTTTTTTAAACACATTATATATAGTAGAAATTAGAAATCATTTTTAAAGAAATTTAAAAATTAGATGTTAAAACATTCAGTTTAAATCCTTTTTGTTGTTATTCAAAACTGAAAATTTATTTACGTGAGTATCAATATTTACTATGGAAATTGTGATGCACTAAGTGATAATCAAACTCACTATTGTAGTAAAGCTCTTACAGATTAATTTGCTAACCATTTCTCAACGAAATGAATGTAATCATTCTCTTTTCAATTATTAAATGCAACTGCTAGTTTTGATTGTAATTGTAATTTCAATTTTATTTATAAATAAAAGTTATCAGATTTGCTCTCTAGAAATTAAGTAGGTTAACGGAAAAACATGGACGATCATCATCGTAAACTCATTGAGTTACCATGAGCCTTTTTTCAGTTGTTACCATTTTCACAACAAGTTAAAAATAGATCTTAAAAGTAGTTTGTAACCCATTTTTTTTTTTACTCTTACGGCTATAAAAGTGACCTCTCTAAATACGCCCACACCAACTTGAAGAAACGGCGTGATGAACAAATAACTTTTTAGAACGCTTTTATGTCGTCCGATCTCTCTTTAAAAACAGCTGTGTCGTTTTGACTCACACAACCCTTAAATTTTGCACATTTTAACATTAACAGTGAGTTATAATGTTCTTTTTGAAGATGAGGAAGAACAGGGTTACCCATGTAATTATTAATATTTACAATTATTAAGATAACTAATGGGCAAATAAACGGGAAATGAAAGAGGGAGGATTGTGATGCGCCAATCTTTTAAGTGCAGAAGGTCTGGTTTGAAAACTAGCATTCAAAACCCTATCATTTGATCTGGGCTTGAACACTGAACTCTTGTACCAGTAAGAAATATGCTGCTATCAGAAGCTAGAATTAGGTCATATTTACGTCATTGATATTTACTAAGCTTTACTTTATACGTCAGTTCCAACATCAAGCATCGGTGCCAGTGTACGAAATCTCGACCCTTCATTTCGTCAAATGAAGAAATTGGCTTTTAAAAAAAGCATTTAAAATTCGAACTTTTATTTGGGTTAGGATATCGAATATTAACATTATTGGTGGATATGCAACGTCTCAGCGTCAAAGATAGTAATTTACGAAGCTCTTTGCTTCGATGTGGCACAAGGCCGAATGAATGGGGCACCCAATGAGACTCGACCTCACTCGTGTAGGTTTGCTAGTCAAGCTTGCTAACCGTTACACCACCAAAGGTGCCCCCTCAGCGTCAAAGATAGCCAAACTAACGTCGTTACTCTTGCTATAAGAATACAGCTGCTTCTATCAAATACAAGACACTATTATTCTCTTTGAGGCCACATCCAGGAAACCTTAGAGAAAAAATAAAGTCTTTTTAAGAGATTATTAAACTATTACTCTAAAAAAAACAACAACAAACATTTATATGAATATCCAATCGATATAAATCTTTGTAGACTTCGGCTTAGATGTGAGTTTTAGAATAATTCCCTTCACAACAGCAAATTTATAGCACTATGCATATTGTTTGACTAATTCAAATATATTTTGCAAGGCCTCCGTTAATGTGTTATCATGTTCTATACATATACTTTCCATAAACCAGGATATAGAAAAAGCTGTTAGGGGAACGCATTCAGTGTCATTAAATTATCAAAGTAGCATTAACTATGCGTCGGACGCCCCACAGTGTAATGGTTTATAATCTAGGCTCACAGACCATTGCTAGTGATTTGTAGTCGGTGTTCTATACTACTGACCTTGTGCCAAATTAAGCTAAATTTAGCGAAGTACTACTATGTGTAGTAAAACACTTAAGCAAGTGATTACTGCTGGAATATGGTTGATGTTTATTATCGCTTCGCCTAATCTAGTAAAATATTATTGAATCCTAAATGTAAAACTGAATTTACTAACAGTAGCTGGAGAGACTTGCTTGCCAATCCTTCTTTTAGAACGGAAATTACGTTAAACTTTTCTACGGTAGCTTTTGCGCACTTCCTGGGGCTAAAAGTGGTAATTTATTAAACTTTTTGCTTAGATGTGGCACAGGGCCATATAAAAGGGGCAACCAATGAGACTCGAACTCACTCGTGTAGGTTTACTAGTCGAGCTTGCTAACCATTGCACCACCAGAGGCGCCTATCCTCACCCTGCTCTCAGATTTGAATATGCATTGTTGCGAATATTCAATACTTATTTCAGTCTGTTTTGACCCAAAACATTCATTCAAACTCCTATTGTGGAGCTACACTCACATGCCATTTTTTAGTAGCAGTTTAATTTGAGTCGATCTTCATGGAACACTTATTGAGGAATAAACTGAGTAATTAACCCCAGCAAATGTACAATTACTAAAAATACGACGACTGAAGATTTGGAAGACTCCCAAAGAAAAGGGTTTCCTTGCCTTAAAAATCATCTCCCAGATTACTGGATGTTCTTCCTAGGTAGAACATTGAATACGAGTAAGAAATACGCAAGTACTAAAGCCTCCGAATAGACCTGCAAAATGTGATATTTTTTCTACGGTTGATTATATCAAACACTTTGCTAAATCAAAAACATTTAAATAAACATCTCTACATCTAAATTATTTATCTAACTTCGTTACAGAAAAGAAGCTGAAATTAAATGAATTTGTGAATCATGGGAATGATTAATATTTACTTATTTACTCATATACTTAGCTTATTTTGGCGCAAGGCCACTAGTGTTGAGCACAAAGTGAGGACCATGTTCATTACATTAGTAACAGTCTGTGAAATCATAGTTCAACAGTGAAACGCCCCCATGTGAATCATTATTGATAGCCCAACAAAAAAGCTATGAAAATATTATGAAGATAATACATTACATCTGAAAAAGTAACCTATAATAAATAAAACCTTTCTTTTTCTTAATGAGAAATCTTTCATACCTTGTTAATTAGTGAGCTGTTTCAAATTGGACTGGGCGTTGTGGATATGAATGATTATGAAATTAAAAAAAAGAAGAGAAATTGAAGACTTACTACCAAAGTATATGCAACACATGCAATTATATTTATTTATATAAGTGCCCACAAACAGATGTGTTTATCCACCTATCAAGCTATATATATATATATATATATATATATATATGTGTGTGTGTGTGTGTGTTGTTTGCTATATTTATAAATAGAGTGCTCATTATCGGTGATAGAGCATATGTACATCTCAATTAGGATACCGTAGACACAGAATCAACATCGCTTGGTGACTGTCGATTTCTTCCCAGTGCGATCATCATGCGATTGAAAAAGTATATGTATGATCAGAAAGTGCCGAAATTAGAGTTTAAAAAATCATTTTAAAAATTTGAATTTAGATGTGACGTGTGATCAGTTTAGATAGGCGAGAAAAACTTGGTCTGATGACAGCATAGCCGTGAAACTCAGTTATCAAACACTATGACTGTGTCTGCGCTATCCTAACTATATATATATATATATATATATATATATATATATATATATATATACTAAGCTTTTATTTTCAGTTCGCATAGAGCCAAATAGAGAATATATAGAAAGTAAGATATTTGTCACATCAATTTTGAAAAAGAGAATTTGCCCACCTTGATAATCAGCATTCGAAATCTTAGATTTTAGGTTAGGAAATCGACCGCTGAAATACATCCGAACCTCAAAGAGGCACACATAAATATATTTACTAAGCTTAGATTAGTTTGTATAAGAAGAATTTCGGAGAAAAATGCTATGTTAACTCAGCACTTACACTATTGGAAAATATGTATACATTATTATGGGTGTATACATGTAAGAAGGCATCGCTGTGCCGTAGTGTGTGTCGTGCTGGACTGTGACATCGTAGTAATCGAGTTCAAATTCATCGCACTTTTATGTTCATCTTCAGTATGAACTTCCTTAACCCCAAAGTATGAGTTAAATAGTACTCCTACTTTTCTTCTCCAATGATGGATTTGACATTAAATAATCCATGAAGATTAATATACTATTAAACAAAAAAGCCAAACAAAATTAAACATGTACTTATATATATATATATATATATATATATATATATATATATATATATATATATATATATTTAAAAATGTATAGAGATAAAAAAACACAATAGATATTTGCCAACGTTAAACGTTTCGAATTTTAGACGTTCATCAATGCGTGTAAAAGAAACAAAAATGATGTAAAAGCTTTTGTACATCCCACTTCCGCTGGTAGCGTTCGATTCCGAATTTGTGTGATGCAACTAGCATTCAAAAATTTATCAAAAAAATCTATATCTTACCAGTCTATCTATCTATATATCTATTTTTGTTGATTATATTATTTAATTCTTATCTATCTACTATGACATTCCATGATATATCTATCTGTATTTATCAATGTTGATCTTCTTTCTATCTCTGTTTCATTTGACTATTTTTCTATCTTTCTAAATTTATATAAATAGTGAATGATTTTAGATGAGGACTTTTGTGACTTTTTAGCACCAATCTGACGAATTAAGGAGACACATTGGAAAATCTGGTCTCTGATAGTGTTATAGTTAGAAATAATAACAAATTCAACAATTTTTCAGCATGTTTTATTCTGTATGTAAACTAATATCTTGGAATCTTTAAAATTAAAGTTGTTATCAATTTCTAGATTATGTTTGACCAAACCGTTTTTTTTATGTCTGCTCTTTTTAAATCTTTTGTGCTCGTAAATTCGTTTATTAAGACTACGGCAAGTTTCACATACATATTGTAGAACAATCCAGACATGGAATTTCTTAGATATTTAGAAAGATGGATAAACAGATAGTCGAATTAAACAGAGATAGAAAGAAGATCAACACTGAAGAAACAAATTCGATACTTTTCAGGAGATATCTGAAGCATACTCCAAATGACGAATATGAAAACTTCGTCACTGCCCACATGAAAACAGCAGCAGAGTACATGTCAAATAAACCAAGAGTCAAATGTAGAGTTCCATGAAAGTCACTATTAATTAAGAAAAGACGAAATAGATGAAAGTAGCTTCCTTACTTAATAAAAGAAAGGACAAAGCGCTGAAACTTAAGAAACTCCAGAGCAAAATAACACTTGAATACATTCAAGTTCAGATCAATAAAATAAGAAACTTGGTAAAAGATCGACAATAGCATGGCAGAAAGTAAATGAAGTGAGCAAAAGGAAGAGCACCTTGAGAGTAAAACTAAAAGCTGTCTGCCAAGAAAAACAAATATAGATGTGGAAAGAACATTTCAAGAATCAGCTTGGAAACTCCCCTAAAGTCACTGATAAACCTATCACATAAAAATTATCAACTGCCAACTAGACATCTAACTTGGACAATTTACTGAGAAATAACTTAATGTTGTACTGACAAAAATTAAAAGCAGAAACGCAGCAGGCCTTGATGAAATACCTCCAGAAGTATGGAAGACAAGGAAATTCGATGACTTACTCCTTCAATTTTACAACGCCATACATAAACAAAATACCATAAAGAGATGGATAAAAGGCTGCATCCCCCCCCTTCCCGAAGAAAGATGACCTCGGAATAATCAAGAATAATCAAGAACTATAAAGACATACCTCTTACTTCTATAGCTGCTAAGGTTTATAATGTTCTATTTCTTAACCGGCTCATTGATCTAGTGGGTAGAGTATTCGTTAATGGTCCAGGAGACCGGGGTTCAATCCCAGGTCGTGTCATGCCAAAGACTTTAAAAACGGTACTTGATATCTCCTTGCTTAACACTCAGCAATCTAAGGTACGTATCAAGGGTAAAGTAGAGCAAGCCAGGAAAAGGAATAGCATCCTCCCCTACACCTCGGTGTAGTAACTATTGAAAAGGGAGCCTTCTGGTCGCCCTCGACTACAGTCGCCAACTTTACTTTACTTATTTCTTAACTGTATTAAACCTGGAATTCAGAAAATTCTTGGGAAAAATCAGAACAGTTTTCGGAGAAATCAATCCACAACATTACAGATTCTGAAAATTCGTCAAATCATCGAAGAAGTTCGTGCAAAAAATCCCGAGGCAACACTCTCAAAGGCATTTGATTCCATACACTGAGGGAGGATGGAGCAACTACTTCTAGTTAATGGTCGTCCCAAAAAAACATGAAAGTAAAGGTTCGCTCACCTGATGGAGACCCAGACTTCTTCGACATAGTTGCTGGAGTTTTACAAGGTGATATATTTGCACCATTTTCCTTTATAATCTGCCTAAATTTCGTACTTCGAACGTTGATAGATCTAATAAAAGAAAATTACTTTACGCTAAAAAAAAGGCAAGATGCAGACAATATCCTGCAGAAACTATAACAGACACAGATTATGGAGATGATCTATTGCTTGTTGCAAATGCCCTTACCCAAGCCAAATCCCTATTGCATTGCCAGGAACAAGCAGCAGGAGACATTGGCCTCCGTGTGAATGCAAATTAAACAGAGTACATATGTTTTAAATGCGAAGAAGACATCTCTATGATAAGTAACAGGCCTCTATAATTAGTACATCATTTCACATACCTAGGCAGCAATATCTCATCTACTGAAAGGGATGTTAACATAAGCTTAATGAAGGCGTGGATTGCTGTCAATAGCTTATCGATTATATGTAAGTCTGATCTATCCGATAAGATAAAACGGGATTTCTTCCAAACTGTATCTGTGTCAATACTATTGCCCGGATGCACTACATGGATGCTAACAAAGCACATAGAGAAAAGGCTAGACAGGAACTAAACAAGAATGCTACGAGCTATTTGAAAAAATCCTGGAAGCAGCACCCCACTTATCTCTCATCTCAAAAACCATCCAAATAAGACGAACAAGACATGCTGGACACTACTGGAGATGCAAGGGCGATCTCGTAAGTGACTTTCTTCTATGGACACCAACTCATGGACATGCCAGTATTGGCCGATCAACAAGAACTTATTTACATCAGCTCAGTGCAGACACAGTATGTACTTTGGAAGACCTGCCGGAAGCGATAGATCATAGGGACAGAGAGAGAGAGAGAGAGAGAGAGAGAGAGAGAGAGAGAGTCAGGAAAATCCGTTTTATCAGTGCGACTTGATGATGATGATGTTTAATAATACATATGTACTAAATGATATTAACATTTTCATAGATACAAGATATGATGTAGATTTTTGATAAATTTTGGAATGTTAGTTGTATCAAACAGGTTTTAAACAGATCGTTACCAGCAGAAGTGGAATGTTCCATTGCTTTATCACGTACACGCCCTGATGAAGGTCCAAAAACTGACACGTTTAACGTTGGTAAATATTTCTATAAATAAAATCATCCTCTGAAGACCTTGTGTTTTTGTCTCTATACATTTCCATACTGTCGGATTTATTTTCAGTTTTCACACACACACACACAGATTATATATGTCTCTATTGATACTCTCAGTACTGATTATAATTTTAAACCTTCTCTGAACCATGGATAACCATAGTATTATCATTTATCTGCAAAGGTAATCTGTCTTTGAAAACAACTCATCTTGTCAATGTTTTTCCTCCTGCGGACTAATGTGATACATCAGTAACCACTTCACCTATTTAATCGAAAACATTCCTCGCTTAAAAAGATACAAATATTCACTCCCTAACTCCAATCTTGCAACATTCTTTACATTCCCACGTCTCACCATAAACTCCCGATCCTAGGGATTTCTCACATGTGACCTCCTATTAAAACAAGACACATTCTCATGCACAGTCTGAGTTGATTAGACATCGCAAGCATTCAGAGCATATACATGATTTCGCACCTATAAAAAGACCATCGAGCGCAATGTTTTTTTGTCTATTGGTACAAATCCCATTTTGAAAATAAAATCAATGACATTCATTCTCATTAAGAAAACATAATTGCCCAAATCACTGGATATGGTAAAGAGTATGTCACCTCCACGCTATTAAAATTAGATATCACTGATAATCATTAATAACTGAAAACCATATTCACACATGTGTGAGCACACGGCTATGTTTGTAGAGGTGTAGGATGGAAAGACGAGTTTGGTCTAATCGTTAGTAGCACGGAGAATTGAATCTACAAACTAAGTTTAAATTCCGGTTGAGATAAATTCACTCCAATCTAATTTTTTTCTTTTTCTTTAACAATATTCACCTGATGTGGGTTAAGTGGGCTCCATACGTTGATGAGTGAAGTTTCTCGGGGATTCGTGTCCGAAGGTGGTTTCCACTCATATTTGTACTAATGGTTAAAATTTAGAGTTTTCCTTCTCCTAGACCAGTTGCCATATCAGTGTTTAAGAGCCTAGTTTGCCCTATTTTTTACCTATTGCTAGGTGGAGAAGAGCTGGATTCATACTTTTCCCAGATGTATTAGCGCCATATGAAAATGCAAACAGTATCGTCAAGGATTTGAACTTAAGTCACTGTGTCCATTTCTTATGATGATAACTATTACGCCATGTGAGCCTCCACTTTACACTAATGACTTACAAATTTTCTTTTGTAAATAAAATGTTTACTAATTGGATAAAGGAGTGAAATGTAAAGTAGCAAACTCTACTTATTCGTATAATATAAGATAGTCACTGGTTATCCTATTTACCAACCCCTCCGCTCGGGCAAGATATGACACAAGGTCAATTTTTAAGCGGAGTTTAACAGGTTTGAATTCAGAGTTTTCCTTCTCCTAGACTAGTTGCCTAACCAAGGCTGAAGAACTTAGTCTGTCCTACTATTTACCCATAGCTGGAGGGAGAATAATTGGATTCATACCTTTCCCAAGGGTATTAGTGCTATGTGAAATGCAATCAGTCTCGTCCAGGATTTGAACTCGTGTCGCCGTGTTCATTTCCTACGACGATAACAATTACACCACGGGCACCTGGTTATAAGCCGTATTGGATGACCTAGGATGATCAAAAAGGTTTTGAAAATTTAAACATAAATCTATTAAAGCTGCACTTACATACAAAAAATTCTCTACAAAACTCATAAGAATTTTTTTCAAATGAAATATTAACTTCATAAAATGTTAATAAAATCGAATATATAATTGTTAAATAATTTTTTATTTGGATTAATCTTTTAAGGCAATTAGCTTTTGTAAATAAAGTACAGCGTAAATTTATAATTGACAGACAAAACTTGTAAAGGAAAAAGTAATGGATTTACTTGTTAAAATATTATTGACATTTAATTAAATATTACTCTGATTTATAGGTGCTGATCTCTTTAAGTTGGAGATGTAAAATTATTACATAGCATTCATTATTACTTTAAAAGAAAAATCAAGACGAGCAAAGAAAAAAAAATGGTTTATTTAATGAAAGCAGAATTTTGACATTTTTTTCGACACATGATCTAAAAACGTAATTAAAAACTTCACAAATGTCATTCTTAAGTTTTTTTTAGTTTTTGCAAGAAAGATAATAACCCAAATTATAGATAACAAAAACAAAATTTCATTTATTAACATATAATTGGTCTGTTCTAAAGTCGATGGCAAATCTACAAATCTAACAAAAAATGAAGTAAGCGTCAGTTGAAGATGCTTAATATAATTTTTAAAGGTTCTTCTTCATTTTAGTCCATGTAAGTACATTACTCTACCTAAAGTGCCTTTAATTTGGTAGAAACCTCTGTCTTCAATTATTCTACAAGTTGTGTAAGTTTCTTGTCCAAAATGTTATAGAATTTACAAAGGAATTTAAAGTTTTATGTTGTAACCGTAATGTGCATGGAAACAAATTTTTAGATAAAACTATTTCCGATTCTTAGATTGTTTTAAAAAGAAAATTATGAAGAAAAATCATATTGTATAAAAGTATGTAACCATAATGTATAAAATCATTAAAGATTTATATACAGAAAAGTAAATGAAAAAAATTATAGTGAGGCTCCAGTTTTGGAGACCTGGGAAGTGTAGGGTAGCCCTCATTGCCATTACTAGAGTGGTAGTAATTATTAGAATTCCATCTAATGAATCTGTTTAAAAATCATTTGTATTTGGTAGGACTGTGTGCAAAAACACCTTAAGAAAAATCTACACAAAATATAGATATGAATTACAATAAAACATAATTCTTTAACCTCAAGGACTAAAATAATCTTACATGTTCAAACGCCGTTAAAAATAATAAATCACTCAACGACAAAAAAAAAATAAATAAACATTCGAATCCCTAGCTTTTAATTTGACTTAACACCAACATCTTGTAGCGGTTGGAAATACGCAGTTATTTCAACTACTCGACTGTGTTATGTTGTAATTTCTTTGTTTAATAGCAAATTACTAATGCAAACATCGTAGGTTATCTAATGCTAGCCGAAGCTATCCTTGATAAGGAGGTTGCATACCTTTCTCGAGGATATTATCCTGAAAGGGAATGTTTATAGCGCGACTAGATTTCGAACTCGCTTACTTAGCAGTCACAGTTCAACACGTTAACTATTACGCCATGAGGACTCCTCCCCGGCGAGTCAGGATTATGTTCATTTGTCAGTATATAGATGTGTCAGTATTCAACACCTTTTTGCTGTATTTATTTAGCCTCGAAAACTGGAAATAAGTTTAGGTCAACGTTTGATTCTATTGCAGATGCTTGAAAAAGAGGAAAAATCTATTTGTCTTTGTACACGTGCCAGTTAATAGTCTATGAAGCACGTGCAGCGTAAGTTTTCATATATACAGTCTTTCTCGGAAGTATTTTAGGTCTAGATCAGTAATAATGATATAGGTAGAATAATGCCGTGGTATCGAGTATGAGAGACTACATTACTTATTACTTTACAGAAAATTGATTTGGACAAACCCGGCCACACTAGTGGATTTCTTAGCAAGAAAATCTACTAGAAAGTCATTTCTTTAATTCTTTCGGGTGCATCGCCATCCACAGTTGATGTTAATTACTTTTCAACTCTGAAAACAGATAATTTTTTTATGAAGATGTAACATATTTGCAGTTGTAACTGTTACGAGAGTAGCATGAATTTTAGCAAATTACGCGTAATGTGTACGTAACACAATGTAACATAATATTGTAACAGAGGAGTCTTCCGGGTATTGGGGTAAAAAAGTTAATTCTGAAATGAATCATAAAACAAGCAAACAAAAAAATAACAGGTTATCTTTTTGTGCATTGTTTTTAGCAACAGATAATAATTTACAAAATGTTTTTGTGTGAGTATTAATTTTTTGTATATGTACAGTGTACGCAAATGTTTTTAGCATTCTTTTTTTTTTTTTTTTTTAATTGCTTCCTTGCATGTTCATCCTAAATTCCTTTAAGAATAAAACTTGATTATCGTCAGAAAATAAAGGACTGATATTTTTGGTTCAGAAGCTGGATTATCTAAAATCTGTCCTATTTGACTACTGTACTGCTACTGACTAGAATGAGGCATAGTTGGTTTATTCAAAACCATTAGCTTTCGATGATAAAATAGGAAAAGTTATATTCGGAAATTATGACACATGTAGGTATTTTTCTCTTTTTAGATTCGATGAAACAATTGTGTTTGGGACCTTTACATAGCTATTACTGTACATGCTAATATTATTTTCCAGTCAGTTGTACTAGTGAAACGACTGAACTAGGATATTGCTCAGTCGGCTGGGGTTGTAGAATACACCGACTGCTTCTCTGCAGAGGGGTAAAAAAAAACCTCAACAAGATATGACACTAAACAATCTGATGGTGAGGTTCCAGTAATGCTGGAACTTTGGGGAATGCGGAGTACCCCTTTATTGCCATCGCTCCCAGGTCCACTCTGGTCCTGAGTGGTAGCACCTGATAGGGTCCTATTTATGAGTTAAATAGAACTAAACTACATACTTATGCTAAACTGAATTGTTCGAATTAGAACTGATTGACTAAACTGAATAGCTTGAAATAGAAATGTTTTTGACAACTAAATTGCATACTTACGCTAAACTGAATTGTTTAATATAGAACTGTGTACTCATGATAAACTGAATTATTTGAAATAGAACTGATTATTTGTATAAGAATGGATTTGGCATTAAATAACCTACAAAGGTTGATATGCCATAAGGCCAAACAACCAACCAACAAATGAACTAGGATATCTCATCCTTGCTAAAAGTGAAGTACATTTGGTTCATAGCCTAATTACAAACAAGTGCGCTGAGTTGGCCAAATACGGAGTTCTCAACCTTTTGTGATGAAGAGGACTTTCACTACCAGTTGCGGAGCCAATATTATTAACCTTTTGATGAAAATTTATAGTTTTACTTACTAATAAAAATCATTCTTTTAATTTTAATTCCCATTTAAGATATTGGTTTGTTTGTTTTTGTTTAACGGCAAATTTTTAGATACTCTTTATATAAACTATAAACTTGGCTTAAGTCAAACTATAAACAGCCAAGTTTATAATTTGACTTAATGATAAACATAATTCCTGGTAAATCATATAATTTCTATCTAAAAAGAAATCAGAATAATACGCAAAATAAAACTAATTCAAATAAGCTAAAAAATTCTCATAAAGACTATTTTTTAAATAAAGTTAAGAACTTTTGATTTGGTTTCTTTGATTGAGGGCATATTAACTTTCGTGTGTTATTCAATACCAAAACCATCCTTATAGAAGGACAGTAGTGATACCATTCAACCCATAACTGACGAAGGGTATAAGGGGGTTCATATCTTTCCCACGAGTATTAGTCATGAAATGAACATATTAGCGCAATTGAAATTCGAACTAGCTTACAATGATATCGCAGTCTAGTGCATTAACCACTACGCCAATTAACAACTTTTAATTTTGTTGCTTTATTTGAAAAATATACTTTTAAATGAATAACTCCGTAAAGTTTAAAATTAATAAATATATATTTTATGGTAAAAACGAACAAATTAAAATGTACAGTTTTACCCACAAATCAGAAATTAAAGGTCCTTACAATAATCTAACTTAATTCGGGAGTATTTATTACTTTTGAATTTGGTGGTAACATTCTTTTTTGGCTCGGTTAGGTTATTTGGTTTGTGGCTTGGCAACCCTTGATGGTTATTTAATGCAAAATCCCCCCACTCTCTCTCTCTCTCTCTCTATATATATATATATATATATATATATATATATATATATGGGGTGATTAGTAAGCGAATAGTTTTTAACTTTATTTTCAAACGAGTTAGAATTCATTTGTTTGCACACAGTTAAATGGTTTCAAGTATTGTTAACACTAATAAATCTATTTGATATTAATCATTTGTTGGCACATATTTAAATGATTTCAAGTATTGCTATTTAATATTAGTACTTCTATTTATCAAGTATTCCTATCTAACTTAATATCATTTTTTTCGCACCAAGTGAAAAATACCAATTATTTGTTTGAATAGTTCTATATAACACTTAAAAGAAACCCGAACTGGTGCTACCTCTCTGGATCAGAATAGACCTGAAAGTAATAGAAATAAAGTAGTACGCTACATTCCCCAAACTCCAAGACTAGAGGTTTTCGAACTATTGTCTCCATCTTTATTGTTATTTCCACAACGTTTCGGCCGATATGTCCTCCGGCCTTCTTCAGGTGTTTGTCGAACTCGGGAACCTTCACGGAACTTCGAACTACGTCCTTTATTGAATCCACGGAGGTCACCTGTTCTAATTCCGTTAGCCATAACCGGGTACAAGTGTTAAGTAAAAGTAAGGCTAGAAGAACACCGGAAGCCAATAGTACTAGGTGAGATTGAAAAGTCGGGTATGGCAGAACATATATGGAAGAAAAAGGGGAAACCATCTGCCCTTATGGGATAAAGTTGAAATAATTGATAGGACTGAACTTTGGAGGATTAGACGCCTTAAGGAATCAGCACATATGTTTGGCTACAATGACCTGCTGAGTAGACCAAGTATAGAGTTGAATACAATATGGGAACCAATAATTAAGAAGGCTAGATGAGAAAAAAAATCTCAATATGAGCACAGGTACGGACCCGATGCAATATATCAATGGAAACAATTAGAAAAACTGAATCAAAAAATGGCAAGAATGACGAGCCATCTCACATTCCTATGCAGATGTCGAGACCTCAAGCTAGTTCCACCAGGTTTAACAATAAAAATCCCAGTTCATTCCAGGAGGGCGCGGAAAGTAACAAAAAGATTAGAGCAGGAATTAATACGAGATCGAATTCATAACAACCGTTGGAAGAAACACCAACTCTGGTTAGAAATCTCGAGCAAACTCACCCTGTTCCTGGAAAAATATCAATGATAGATGACAGAACCCGAATCCAACAATATCTGGATAAATCGTACGAATAGGAATTCCATATGGTCAAGGCGCGTCAAATTACAAAGTTGGAGAAGATGAAAACCATCAATACGAAAATCCAATCCCATTACTCACCAGTGGAAGCCATTGTCAACATCAGTAAGCGACAGTTAACAACTCCGGAAAAATTAGTGCTAAACAAAGGTCTCAACTTCGCCACTACCATCAAGCGAATTCCTTACTTAGATCTAATAGCATCAATCGAGGATGCAGCTTTAAAAATACCCATGGCAAGAGCTGATGAACTAAGATGGAAAGTGAGACAAGCACTTGAGAAATCAAAGCCTCCGAAACCTAACATCTCAAAAAACGGAGAGACAACCTCTCAAATCGCTACAGGAAGATAAAAGTATCATAATACTACCAACTGACAAAGGCAATGCTACCGTGGTAATGGATAGGGTGGAATACTCCAACAAATTGGCAGACTTGATTGCCAATGGTGGCTATTGTAAAGTAAAGAAGGACCCAACCCTGAAGACGGAAAGGAAGCTGTCTCAGATCCTGGGTAAGAATAAAGATCTCATACCACAAGCAAAATACTAACAGCTAATTCAACATTACAGTAAGTTACCACACATAAATGGCTTTCCAAAAATTCATAAGAATGGTATTTCATTGAGACCCATTGCCAGCAACCGAGGTTCAGCATGTCCCCCATTGAGCCGCTTCCTTGGGGAGATCATCAACCCACTAACTGGTAAGTCCTCATCATATGTTAGGAACTCAGCCCACTTTGTGGAAAGAATCAGTGACACCCCCATTCATTCTAACCAGATGGTGAGTTTGGATGTAGTGAGTCTGTTTACAAAGGTACCTACTGATGAGACACTTGTTGTAGTATGGGATAAACTGGCTGCAGACCCCTTGCTGGAAGAATGCACTTGTATCCCGATAGATAATCTAACGGAAATGTTGACTTTCTGTGTGAAGACAACCTACTTCGGGATGGGATCTGATATATACCGACAAGAAGAAGGACTGGCTATGGGTTCGCCATTGTCACCAGTGTTGGCTAACATATACATGGAATACTTTGAAGAAATGGCATCAGGATTTACATCACTAAAGCCATCTATGTGGCTTAGATACGTAGATGACACATTCATTCTCTGGCCTCATCAGGAAGATGTTCAGATATTACTTGATCACGTGATCTCAATCCGACCATCTATACAGTTCACTATGGAGAAAGTGCAAGACAACAAATTACCCTTCCTCGATGTATTAGTAACACGCACAGAGCAAGGATTCATGTCATCTGTGTACCGTAAGCCCACCTTCACCAGACAGTACCTCAATTTCAACTCCCATCATCCATATACGGTAAAGAAGGGAATAGTCTGTTGCTTACAACATCGAGCAAAAACCATTAGTAGCGATACTGATGGATATCAAGAAGAAATGATTAGTCTGAGACACAACCTCCATCGTAACAACTACCCATAGCGCATAACATCGCCTCCAAGAAACCTAGATAGGAGGATGGAGGATAATACCCGAAAACTCAACACGGTATGTCTGCCCTATGTCCAACGACTAGCCGAAAGAATCCAAAAGATATGTAGTCCATATGATATCAGGACAGTATTCACAAGTGGTTCAACTCTCCGGAGGTATCTCTTCCGGGTCAAGCCACCAACGGAATTCAACATGATCAAGAACTGTGTTTACTCCATCCCTTGCAGTTGTGGTGAAATATACAAAGGTGAGACAGGTCACCCACTAAAAGTAAGGCTAGAAGACCATCGGAAGGCAATAGTACGAGGTGAGATTGAAAAGTCGGGTATGGCGGACCATATATGGAAAGAAACGGGAAACCATCTGCCTTTATTGGAAACAGTTGAAATAATTGATAGGACTAAACTTTGGAGGATTAGACGCCTTAAGGAATCAGCATATATATTAGGCTACAATGACCTGCTGAGTAGACCAAGTATAGAGTTGAATACAATATGGGAACCGATAATTAAGAAGGCCAGATGAGAAAAAAAATCTCATTATGAGCACAGGTAAAAAATCATACATAATAGTAGTAATTCTAGTCAAGTAAGAACACATGGCGTAATGGTTATAAGCGTTGGTTCCCTAAGCTTCCAAGGAGACAATCATCTGGAGGCTGTAGGTTCAATCCTCACTACAGGCGAGTAACAATACAGGAATACTTAACACTTGTACCCGATTATGGCTAACGGAATCAGAATAGGCGACCCCGTGGATTCAATAAAGGACATAGTTCGAAGTTCCGTGGAGGTTCCCGAGTTCGACAAACACCTGAAGAAGGCCGGAGGACATATCGGCCGAAACGTTGTGGAAATAACAATAAAGATGGAGACAATAGTCCTAAATCCCTTAATGATAAAAATCAACAAGCTTCATCTCAGAAATTTAGACACCTAATATCAAAGACTATAGAGCAATTTAATGTCATACTCAGGACACTAAATTGTTTCAAGTATTGGTGTCTAACCCTAATAATTCTATTCGACATTATGTACGAATGCACTTTTCCCTATAGATCAGATCATGACAGAGGTTATTCACTAATGATGGTATCATGTAACCTAGTACAATCTGTCGGATGTGTGCCCTTCCAAATAAACCCACTGCCTCGAAAAATGTTATTAAGGACTCAAAATGACACTGACTATCTTCAAGGTCATGGGCACTTGGGGTGGGGTAGCAAAACTTCACAAATGAGTTCGAGTCTCATTAGGTGTCCCATTCATATGGCCTTGTGCCTCATCTAATCAAAAACGCTTAGTAAATTATTTCTAGGTCATGGGCGCCTCCGATGGTGTAATGCTAAACTAGCAAACCTTCACGAGTGAGTTCGAGTCTCACGGTGTGCCCCATTTATACGGCCTTGTGCTACATCTCAGCAAACGGCTAAGTAAATTACTTGTAGGTAATGGACTAATTTGATTTTTATTAAGTACAAAATGGTAATGCCAGCATTTCCTCCAGTGCTTTAAAAACTTAACTTTTTTAACGTAATTTATGGCTACATAATTGTTTACTAAGCTTATTTAGACATAAATTCATTCGAATATGGCACTTAGGGAAAACTGAACTCACTAGTAATAATCAGTGAGATCAACTTGCGTTTTCTTTTCTCCACGACGTTTTGCTCAGATAATGGCGTTATTTTCCTTTGTTTTCCATTCAGTCTTCAGTGGGACGCTTACCTATCATAATTTAGTAATTAGTGAAATAATCCTACCGGTCATTGATAATCAACTCCATCTCTTGTGAGTGTTCTACAGTTATGACATCATTGCACTTGACTTTTAAGTAAGATAAAAGTCTGTACCAATGATACGTGTTAATGAAGACACGCTTAGCATAATGGTTATCGTCGTAGAAAATAAAATCGGTTACCCGAGTTCAAATCCTAGTCGAAGCTGTTTGCATTTCACTTCGCGCTAATTTTCTTTGGAAAGATATTGATTCATTTTTCCCCTCCCCAGATATGGGTAAATAGTAGGGCTGACTGGGTTATTTAGCCTGAGTTGGACAACTATTCTTGGTAAAGGAAAACTCTAAATTCAAACCAGCTTTACTCTTTTTATCATTAAGGGTTTTCGGACTATTGTCTCCATCTTTATTGTTATTTCCATAACGTTTCGGCCGATATCTCCTCCGGCCTTCTTCAGGTGTTTGTCGAACTCGGGAACCTTCATGGAATTTCGAACTACGTCCTTTATTGAATCCACGGGGGTCGCCAGTTCTGATTTAATAAAGGACGAAGTTCGAAGTTCCGTGAAGGTTCCCGAGTTCGACAAACACCTGAAGAATGCTGGAGGACATATCGGCCGAAACGTTGTAGAAATAACAATAATGATGAAGACAATAGTCCGAAAACCCTTAATGATAAAAATCAACAAGCTTCGTCTCTGAAATTTAGACAACTAACAGCTTTACTCTGTTTAAAAACTGACCTTGTGTCACATCCTGCCTGGGGCAGAGGGGTTGGGTAAATTCATACGTAATGTTAATATCTGCTTTCAACTGAAAATGAGTTGATTGTTTGAATATTGTTTTTGACAACTGCATTTAATTACTATATTTGAGTTTTGGGAGTTTAAAGGTCATAGGTGCTAAATATTTTCTGTAACGATTATCCTAGTTGGAAACAGAACGACTTTTAATTCTAAATCATTGGTCATCAAACTTTTTTTCTGATAGCTTCTTTTGACTTCTGTGGAAATCTCGTATCCATTATTAGAAACAATTTTTCCTTTACATTTATTACAGAATACATATGAATTAAAGCAATATTAAACATTTCTAACAGCTTAAAAACATGATCTTTTCCTTCTAAATAAGATTGTTGATTAGAAAATATTACGCCAATTATAAATCTACTGTGAAAGTATAACCAAAGTGAAAGTACGTTTACCAGATGGAGACACAGAATACTTCGACATTGTAGCAGGAGTACTGCAAGGGGACACGCTAGCTCCATACCTCTTTATCATCTGTCTAGACTACGTGCTTAGAACATCGATCGATAAAATTAGAGAGAACGGTTTCGATCTGACAAAGAAAAGAAGCAGAAGGTATCTCGCAAAAACAATTACCGACGCCGACTACGCCGATGACATAGCGTTACTGGCAAATACACCCAACCAAGCAGAAACACTACTGCATAGTTTGGAACGAGCCGCCGCAGAAATTGGCCTCCATGTCAATGCACACAAAACTGAATACATGTGCTTAAATCAAGCAGGCGACATTTCCACACTAGACGGAACCTCTCTGAAATTGGTTAACAAATTCAACTACCTAGGAAGCAGTGTCTCATCAACCGAAAAAGACATCGACACGTGGCTAACGAAGACATGAACAGCTATCGATAAGCTATCGGTCATATGGAAATCAGACCTGACTGATAAAATGAAATGCAGTTTCTTCCAAGCAGCGGTCGTGTCGATACTGCTGTATGGATGCACCACTTGGACGCTAACTAAACGGCTGGAGAAGAAGCTAGACGGCAACTACACAAGAATGTTGCGAGCAATATTAAACAAGTCCTGGCGGCAACGCCCCACAAAGCACCAACTATAAGGCTACCTGCCTTCCATCACGAAAACTATCCAAGTTAGACGAGCCAGACACGCAGGACACTGCTGGAGGAGCAGGAACGAGCTCATAAGTGATGTACTCCTATGGACCCCAACATATGGACGAGCTAAAGCAGGACGACCAGCTAGAACATACATACAGCAGCTATGTGAGGATACGGGATGTAGCCCAGAAGACCTGCCAGAGGGGATGAACGTTAGGGAGGGGTGGCGAGAGAGGGTCAGGGATATCCGTGCTAGCGGCACGACATGATGATGATGAGGATTGCACCTTCTCTACTCATGACACGCACCTTTCATCTTCAATATGTTATATGTACACACAGTGCTGAAATTAGGACAGATAATAAAATGGGAAAATAGGCATCTCACATGGTATAATGGTTAGCAAGCTAGATTAGTAGACTATTGTTAGTGAGTTCAGTTTTAACTGGGTGACCCTTTCATCTAGCCTTGTGGCACAACTAAGATAAGCTTGACAAATAACTATAAGGAAAAAAGTATGACAAGATGATTTAACATCCAATAGTTAAGTTGTGTCCCATTGAAATAATCATGTGACTTCCCAGGAATGGGATAGGAGTCTCCAATTAGTTAATCCCTGTTTCCTTTCTATTTCGATTTGTTGTTTGAGTAAATATAAAATATTGGGTGTAATAAAAGTAATCCCAGAAGAAAAACCATACCGTGTGCATAACAAAATTTCGTTTTTCGCTTCACTCAAACTATTTTGGGTTTGTGTGTGTGTGTGTGTGTGTGTGTGTGTGTGTGTGTGTGTGTGTGTGTGTGTGAAGTGGTGTCAAAGAAATCACAAAGCTTTTTCTTTGTTTCCTTTTTTTTACTATTGACTGACTCATTTGGGTTCATGCCTTTTCTAAAAGCATTGGCACAAAGTAAAAATGGAAGCTTTGTTGGATGACATTAGTTGTAGTAGTAAACTCTAAAAAATAGAAGCCGAGGAATTGGTTAATAGCTGAGGGGATGATATTTTGGTGTCAATGGCCTAGAGAAAGGGTTTCATTTTCTTCGAAATTTCTTCCCCATTCTAGAGCTAAAAAATATATCCAGTCAGCAATCTATGCACTTTCCTAAAATTTCATATCACTTGCGAAAGAAACTGAGAGTTGTGTTGGGTTTGCTATTCATTACACTTCTACTGCTACTTGCACCAGTCACGGCTCGTTTTTGGAATCGGTCGGTGAGAGAAGCCAAAAAAAAAACAACAAAAAAAAAAAACTGCTGATGTCAGCACCTGTTTTCTGACATATTTCAATAGAACGACGACGTAAGCAAGGCTCCCAGCCTATGGTATTTAAATTATTTATTTTTATTCGCTTCTGCAAAATGTCTCCTTTATAATGTATGAAGTGTTCTCGTCTGTTATTGGTTAGCCTTTTCGTTCAGAGAGAGAGAGAGAGAGAGAGAGAGAGAGAGAGTCAGAGAGATTTTAGTTTAAGTTTTTTTTAAAGTTATTTTACTTTTTAGATTTTGCTAATGGTAGTATCCATAGAAAGAGAATGTGAGCATTTCACGCAATTTATTGTCTGAGCCTGTTTTGTTCTCTTTGAAAGGAGACATGTTTACCTAGGACAAATAACGTAAATGAACGCCTTCCGTGTTGTGATGGTGAGTGATCTTGGCTGGCTGGCTATTTTAATGTGCTCGATTCTCACTGAGTGCCCCATACTTCTGACTTTTGCTCAACTAAGCTAAGCTGAGTAAATAATAACACGAAACGTTTTTAGTCTTTCTTTCAATCTTCTTTAGTTTATTTACAAGCTTTGTTCTTTCCTTTTAATTACTACTCATGATTTTAATCATTATTCCTAATTTTAAAGTTTTATCTTTACACGCCACGCCAAGGAAATTACAGAACTTGTAGCCGTCAAGTTAAAAATATGAGATATAAAAGAATGAAAGGAACGTATTCCCGTGAATCAAATAAAAGGCCAAGTTCGAAATATCTAGAAGATTATCAAATGCGACAGACACTTTAGAAAGGTCGGAAAGTACAGTATTTATCAAGACGAGACAAATAGTCAGAAAGAATTCTTGTATAATATAAACAATAACTCCTCTAAGAAAATCAGACAGATCATCATCATCATCATGTCGTGCCATCAGCAGGGATCTCCCTGACCTTCTCCCGCCACCCCTCTCTATCGTCTATCGCTTCCGGTAGGTCTTCAAGACTACATCTTGTATCGGCACAGAACTGTTGTATGTAGGTTCTAGCTGAACGTCCTGCCTTTGCTCGTCCATGTGAAGGGGTTCACAGGAGTACGTCACTTATGAGTTCATCTCTACTTCTCCAGCAGTGTTCCCCATGCCTGGTTCGTCTAACTTGGACAGTTTTCGTGATAGGTGGTAAGTGGCCATACAGCTGCTGCTTTGTGGGGTGCTGCCTTCAGGACTTGTTCAATATTGCTCGCAGCATTATTGTGTAGTTGCCGTCAAGCTTTTTCTCCATGCGTTTAGTTAGCGTCCATGTAGTGCATCCATACAGCAGTATCTACACGACCACTGCTTGAAAAAAAAACTGTTTCCTTTTATCGGCCAGGTCTGACTTCCATATGACCGATAGCCTATCGATAGCAGTCCATGCCTTTGCTAGTCGTGTGTTGATATCAGTCTCGGTTGATGAGACACTGCTTCCTAGGTAGGTGAACTTGTCTACTAGTTTCAGGGAACTACCGTTTTGTGTGAAAATATCGCCTCTTTGATTAAAGCGCATATATTCCGTCTTTTGTGCGTTGACATGGAGGCCTATGCCAGCAGCTGCTCGTTCCAGACTATGTAGCAGGGATTCGGCTTGAGCGGGGGTATTTGTCAGAAGCGCTATGTCATCGGCGTAGTCCGCGTCCGTATATGATTGTGCGGGGTGAAAAGGAAAAGGAAAAAAAAGTAGAGGGGAAACGAACAAATGAATGACCCCTCATCCTCCGACTCCCCAAGCAATAGAAACACGTATATCTGTATGAAAGTTGAAAAGCTTAGAGGACAGGGAAGGTGTTAACCATGCTTCGAAAATACTAACAAATCCACTCCAAGACGAACAGAGTTTTTAAAAAATGGTTAGTAATTCATTATCTTTTTACTACATTGTCATTAAAAAATGCATGAATGGTTTTCTTTTTTATTCGTAAAATCACTGGTGTATACTATCTGTGTTTTAAATGCTGAGACATTTACAGCAATCCCAAGTTACAATTGTACCTGGACAAGAGAGGCTAATACTATTGGACTTTATTAGAAAGTGAAAGCCCTAAGTTAGCGTAAAATAAAATGCTTATAAGGATACAAGCAACCATAGATAAGGACTTTGATGAAATTTTAAAAAGAAAGTAATTGTGGACTTTAACTAAATTAAAACTTAATGACAGAAAGAGGAGGACAGATGGGAAAAATTATTTTTTACGAAAGTCATGGGAAGCAGCATGGTAGACGGATGAACCCTCTGACGGTTCAACGCAATGCCTAACCCGGTCCTGGGCGCATGAATCTTACGGTTCAACGGCCAAGATCAAATAATTCGAATGGGGAACTACTACTGCTTATCTATAAGGGTGGCTTCTATAGATTAGAATATAAACAGCCATTGAAAGATTACCATGACACTCAGACAGATACATTAACCGTTTCCTGTCACTAAAATCGGCTTTTAAAAAAGTTATTTGCAACGAATTAAAGAGAAATATTTATCTAACAAATGAAATATCTAAAACTATCTATTTTCATACAAAAGAAAACTTACCAGCCAATCAGAAAAGTTTGTGTAATGAAAAAAGATAAGGAGAAAGCTGAAAAATCCTGACCCTATATGTAATCCCATACTTTTAACCTAAAGCAGATATTCTGTAATACCAATACAAATTAAGTTAAGGTTTAACTTGAACTCTAATGTAATAACAATGTTCTATGGGAAGATTTTAATCTAAATGAAATGATAGCAATCTCCTAGTGGCATATAGTGATTATTGGTACAAGTCGTGCTACCGAGTTGAAACTAGTTCTTGGGTTATATCGAGTAGAACGGAAGATTTCGAATTGTAATTTCAAGGCAGAAAATTCTCATTAAGGAAGTTAGCGCAATACAATCTTCATCTCCTGTATTCTGTCATCGGGTTTTCTGTCAGACGAGACTAAACTTAAAAACTTAGATAATTGTGGTCATGTTCCTACAGAGGTTTAGTTTTGAAAATGTTCACACGTCAAAAATATTCATGGATGTTCTCCAACATTTAAAAAGTCTAAAAGTCTGGATGTTTAAAGGAATTGACTGAATGTTATCGGGTGTGTATGCACACAAAGATACTTTTATGCATATTTCACTTTGAAAACAAAGACTTAAAGATAGAATAATGTGGCATTTTTAAAAAAATGTTTTACCTAAGAGTCTTCTGGCTGAAATATAAATTCAATAAATCCTTTCTTATTCGTTGGTAGAAAAAAAGCTCATTTGGTTCTAGAATCTAAAATCTTCCTTAAGATGCCCCATATAAGGGAAATAATATCATAAAAGAAGTAAACGTTGTTTAGGAAAGGACTTTCTGTGGTTTAGATATTTTCTTTTGTTTTGTTTTTGTTTTTTTACTTAAACTTCAACTATTGGGATGTGTGAGAAAAATAATGCTACATTTTATGAGATATTTTTGAAAAAAACATTAAAAACATTCATCAACAAAATAAAAAAAATCAGTTACTTACCAACAGTTACTTACTTACTTACAAATAAAATTAACGGTTTTCTTTTTTGATCAGAAATTTCGCTTAAATATGCTTTTGTTTGGTCTTTATTTATATTTAACAAGTCTAATTTAATCTGATGCATGACCGGAAGGAGAAAAATTGTGTTTCACCAGTCTTGTTAAAGGTGAGAATTTTAGAAATTGGTTTGAAAGTATGCAAAATCTCATTACTTGGAACATAAATGCGTCAGACTTACTTTGGAATTGGGATCAGCTTCTTTTTTTTTTTCTTTTTTTTTTTTTGTCTTTAGGCAATGGAAGCATATGTGTCTGGTCCCTGAAGATTCCAACTCTGGAGCGGCTCCTCTCAACTATGTTAAAAAGAAAGAGTCTCAGGTCTCCCTGGCGCCAATACAGCACAGGCCATGTTTGAACTTCCGACCTGAAAATTGTCATAACTGCCTTCGAAGGGAGGCATCTAACTACCAATATTTTTCTGTTTCTTTACGATTAATTATTTTGATTTGGCGTAATTCTTAAATCATTATGTTGGCCTCTTGAATAGTCAACAAACCTAATCCAATACTATTTTTCGTATTTAGATTAACTTCCTCCCTCCCTCTCTCCCTCCCTCAATTTGTACTATTTTCCTTTTAAACTCTTTTGGTGTCTCTTTCTTGAATGTACAACTACAATTTAGTTCATATAATCAAAATGACTGTAATTTGGAAACTAGAATGTTTTGTTAATTCTGTGACAAGGACGTTCAATGCTTTTTCGTACTCTGTGTTGTCTTTTTAATTTTAGATTATACAGAATATTTTATGTTTGTTTATGTATCTTTACTTGTGTTCATATATCTCTAGTGTCAAGCCTTAGTTTTAAAAAATCATCACTGAAAATGAGACATGAAAGTAATGCTTTTATATATTTTTAGAATCTAAAAATCCTCCGACGCTAAAAGAAATGGCCTATGATTCTCAATCTTTTTTTCATTTTTTTTATCTCAAATGAAAAACTAAAAATGCAGTCAGGAAGATGTTAGTCGAGAATAGAAGGTGCTCTAAAACGGTTTTAGCTTATTTACAGTGATTATGCAACAGAATCGATCCGTACCTTTAAACTAACCTCTATACCTTACGAAAATAATCTACCCACTAAAAATAGTGTTCGATTAAGTTAGGATATTTTCCAATCTGTTTGAAATGGACTTTAATATTGTTAATATTTTATTTTAATATTAAGATCAGACATTTCCAGTAAATCACTTAAATATAAATTCGACTCCTATTATTTCAGAGACAGATCGGATTATCTTTTTGACCAGATTATTATATATCCGGAATCCCGTCAGTTATGGGCTTAGATTACACAGTAATAAAAATGTGAGAATGATCCACTTATCATACACTTACCAAATCTTTTTAAATGCCATACAATTATAAGCACGCAAAGAAATAGTGAATAGGAATAAAATTTTGAGATCAAATTCTGGTCAGATTAAAAGGAGGTGGGACAACAGGAAAGGTACTTAAAATAACTGTTTATTCATGCTTATCATCAGCGAATATTTCTTATACTCAAAGAAAGTTCCTATGATGCTACGACAAACGTCTGATTGAAAATCAAGTTGAATCGGATTTTTCATCAAGTATAAATTGTTATATTATCATATAAAATAGATTATATGATTTTTTTTAGTTTTCTCTTGTGACTTAACAGCCACTTTCGGCGGCGAATTAAGCACGATATCGAGTTGCATTATATTCATAACATAATTGTAAATAAATTAATGAGAAGTATTGATATTCAGTATTTTGTAGTTATCTCCCTTGAGAAATAATAGCAATAGGGGTGAACGCGAATGAAGATTTCGCGCTCTCATTATTAAATTGTCAATTGGATTGGAATTAGCTTTATTTTCTAAGAGCATTTTAACGCTATTTTCCCAACAAAAATCTTCCTTCATTTTATCATTTTGATGTGTTATGGTAGCATACAAACAAAAACAGGATCATTATAATTTCTAAAATACATAAAATTCATTTTCTGTCAACAACAATACACTATGGAATATCTACGATTTTAGCTGCTAATTATTATTCACATAAAGTGTAATTTGCTCATTTTAATCAAAGGATAAATAATTAGGAACATTGATTTAATAATCACTCTAATATTTTCATTGATAAATTAAATACGCTTATTACGAAGCTGTTTTCAATTTTTAAAAAGCTTACGCAGCGATTATTACGTGCCCGTGTTTTCCCCTTTTATTACGCAATCATCTAGATAAACATGTGGCAGGCGATTGAATTGCTCTGAACTTGCAAGAAAACGGGACCACTGACCCAGGCTTGGTTTTAATTACGCCATTTTTAAAGTACAGCGAAAAAATAAAGTGTATATGTATATATATATATATATTTGTATTCATATCTTTTTCTTTCATTTTTTCAGTATATGTGTATGTGTGTTTCCCAGTTTTCCCAAAGTAGAGCATTTCAATGAAATATTTCGTAAGGCAAAGAATCAGTTACAAATAATTTTTTCAGAATTTCTTTTGCGTTTTTAGACTTCCAAAGTAACCCTTTTCTTTTCTCGAATATATATCTCCCTTTAATTCTATATTTTTTAAATAGTGTGTGTATTTCCTGGCTATCGGAAACTAGAGCGTCCCAATCAAATACTTCGTAAGACGAATCAGTGTACAGTGAAGAATCAATTCCCAATAATCTGTAGAGAACAGATGTTTTAAAAGCTTTTTTCGACTTAAAAACAACCTGCGTTATTTTCACTACATGTGAGAGTGCTGTTGAAAAGGCACGAAGATCCATGACATGTTTGTAGACTGAATTAAATGTCTACAAAAAAAGTATAGAAAAAACACTGAAGCTAAGAAATCAATTCATAATATCATAAATAAAGCCTTTCTCATCAGTCATAGCAAATGAGAGAGAGAATCTGGAGCCACTACTTTATCCTGAAAAAATACTGAATTTAGTTGTTTTGCTTTTATATATTTTTTGTTGTTAAATATTTATAGGGTTTATATTTGTTTTTTGTGAAATCCATCTCGATAGTCTGATGAGGCATTTTTTCATTGAGGTTCATTTGGTTGGAATTGTAAGTTTGGTTTTAACAGTATGGCAACCGAAAATGATGAAAGTTGCACACGGACCTTAAGTAGTCTCAGTTGCTAAGCTAACAATAATTTAAGCCCAGCCAAATTGTAAGTGTATGAATACATTCAAACTTAACCAAGTAGTCGAAATATTTAAGAAGATAACTTTTCCCAAGATTATAAAGTGTCTTTAAGAAAGTTTATTCGTAAATATAAAGAAAATTAGATAACAATTTTGTTCTTTTTTTTTAATCAAATACAGTCTCCTCTTTCTTTTTTGTTCGAATTTTTCTGGCAGGCAATATTTATCATTTTTATTTGCCTATCGTAGCTATAAATCACTAATCTTTGTGCCAGCTCAAATGAATTTTTAAATTATATATAAGTTTTTTAGTTAGGAGCAGATGATTGCATTGATGCTGCTTTTGAAATTGAAAATCAATGATAAATCATAATTATAATAGCATAATTAGTATTCCAACTTATATAAAATAGTATTCATATCGATCTTATAGATATTAACATTACACCTGCTTTCTTATGTTCTCATCTATCTCTCAGTTACTGATATAGATATATCTTATGAAACACTGTTAGATAAATATATGTATTAAAATTTACCCGGCAATTCGATGAAAATGATTGATAGAAAAATTATACCACTATTTCAGTTATGGATGGTCGATCTGTTTCGATTATTAACACTGGGAATTTTGGTTTTTACCTGAACTAGAGCTAGCAAGATATGATGAATTTGAACTATGTATCAATTAAACAATGTATTTTATGATACCTTAGAGAATCTACAAAGAGTATCAATTATTTAATATGGACATTACGTAAACTGCCCATAAATTTATCCGTCCCATTTTATTGCAGCAATAAACACCTGCATAACACCGAAATATGTTTTCGTGAGGACTTATAAGTTAATAAATGTTGTTCAGAGTTTAATGCTTATGGTCCTCTGATAGCTGTTACTCGTGCTACTAATGACAATACATTAAAGCTATTTCAATTTGTTTTTTTGTTGTTTTTTTTTTTGTTTTTTCATGCAACCGAAAAAGAAAAAAAAAGAAAAAAAGTCACGGAGAAAAAAAAATCATTAAAAAAAAATAATATGCTAAAAAATGCCCTTGGGTCTCATTAGTAAGCACCAAAAAACTGGAAGCTATAGCTAGAAATATTCTGCAATTATACAATGACAGACCAAAAATACTTTTGATAATTATAGTTAGTTAATAGTTTTTATTTCAGAAAAGCTTATCTTAATTCCTGGTTAATTATAATCTTTTTCTCCCTGATTTTTTAATGCAGTATGTAGTTCTAAGTGATAAGAGTTACTCCTCCTGGTCAAAAGTTACCTCTCCTGAGAGTTTAATTTATTTTCAGTTCAGTCGAACTCAATTAAGTTTTAAAGCAGAAAAAAATGCATAAGTCTGTAGTCGTTTTCCCATTATAATTCATTCTTTATTCTGTTCATTTTTGAGTTGATGTTTATTAAGAGTAAACAAAATTATTGTTCAATTTGTTTCAAACTGATTTGTTATCATCGTATTTACATAGTATTTTTAAGGAACTACCGATAATAATTCTGACGAGTATTCTCATTTTTCTTGTTTTTATCACAATGGTACGAATGACATGTTTTTTGGTCTTCCTATCATGTACACAGATGGGAATTATATATTAATATTTGCATCCAATATGGCATTTGATAAAAATATAAACTTGTTAGCAAGTATTTAGAATTTCGAAAGACAGAAAATTATTGATCAGTTCAAGGCCAGTATCAAATGCCATCAAAATTCGAAATTCCTATTCTATTATGAATCACATAATCTTATAATTTACTAATGAAAGAAAGGAAATCACTCCATCTCGTTCATGTCAATCCAAACTATCAAAATTTGTCTTTGAACGATAAAATTGAAAGTTAAAAAATAGATATAGCCGAACGTATGTATCCGATTCAGCACAAGAATCCCAGTAGCGTTTTACTCACGTAGGATAAAAAGCAGCCAGATGATAACCATAAGTGAAAGTTGTATAAAATGAGATAGGGGAAAAACAAGTGAAGTTTTAGTACAACCATTTTTATAGCAGTTATTTGTTCAATTCGTAAATAGAGGAAAAGTATGAGTCTGAAGATTGAGATTGTTAAACCAAGAATTATGTTTGAAGCATCAGCAAACTACAATGATGGTAAATTTTTGGTAATGGGAAGCAATTTGAAGCTCTGATTGTTCAAAGCTTCTGCTGACAACTATAAAATGAATCATTTCCTTTTTCGAGTAGTTTTATAGCGATGAAATGCGTAATGAAGTGGCGTCATGGCTAATGCGCTGGACATCGATCTCGAAGTTTGCGAGTTCGAACTCCAGTCGCACAACTGAGTTCTCTTTCGGACTAATACCATTGGGAAAGGTATAAAATCCCTTATTTCCCAGCTATGGGTTGAATAGTATCACTGCTGTTATTCTACAAGGATAGCTTCAGCATTAAATAAGCCACGTAGGTTGATATGCCATTAAACAAAGAATAAAATATCCACACACCATAAAAATTTCGAAGACTAACACTTCAAAATAATTTGTAGATTTCTGAAACGAAGACTTTTTGTTCCTACGTCGTTTAAAAAAGTTTATTGAGATTATTTACCCTTCTCATCATGACAGATACTACAATGATTGCTCGGTTGTTGAAAAATACCTATCAAAGACTTAAACTAGAGACATTATTTTGGTGATCATCTCTCTCTCTCTCTCTCTCTCTCTCTCTCTCTCTCTCTCTCTCTCTCTCTCTCACACACACACACACACACACACACACACATACACTCACACATTCGATGATAATAACAATACAATGAA
>OY757920.1:103053598-103108932 GCA_963585895.1 Sepioteuthis lessoniana
AGTGGTCATTTTACTTTTGCTTCTCATGACGTTCCAAGTCGAAGAGTTATAATATAAATCAAAATTTAAATCCTGGTGAGCCATCAATTTTCTGTAACAGTGTTACATAATGTCATGGCAGTGATAGTGTATTGAGTGATTTAAAAACGTTTGAAATCGGTTTTTCATTGAAACCCTCTGTTAAAAGGTATCAGTTGTTTTGGGTTAAAAATGGGAAATGGAGAAAATTCAACTTTAGCTAAAATAGTGCTAAAAACCAGTTCACGTTGGGGATAGAAAAAATAAAGGAATTAATAAATGACTCGATCAAATGACACACAGATAAAGAATTTTAAATGCAAATCAACTATAATTCTCTGACCTGGTCAGCCAGTACACAGATAAAATGACCAGAAACTACCGACAAATTCCTGACTAACCTTCAGCGGGCTTTTGTAAACTTATGTAGACGGTCTGGTTAAATTAGGTCGAAGGGTTTATAAGTGATGCTCAGAGCAAAATGATGACCCGAACCAAAGTTTTAATGGCTTAATCAACCGGAGTTGTACAATACGCCTACTGTATCTCTACTGAGGGGTATCTAGTCCTCTAACAAGCGTCCTGGATATGACACTAAACCATCTGATGATGCAGCTCCAGTCCGGGAACTTTAGGGAATATGGGGTACCTCTTCATTGCCATTATTTGCACTTTCACTTTAATCCGGAGTGGTAGTAACTGTTAGGATCCTATCTATGGATCAAATAGAACTCTTTAACTATTTAACTGTGTGGAGAAAAATCAATACTTGAAACCATTTAACTCGGTGCAAATAAACTATTTGTGTTAGATAGCGGTACTTGAAACCCTTACCAGTATGCAAACAATAAATATCAGTACTTGAAAGCATTTGATTGTGTGTAATCTGGTTTGTTTGAAAATAATGTTACCAACAAATTATTCGCTTACAAATCACACACACACACACACACACACACACACACACACACACACACACACACACACACACACACACATATATATATATATATATATATATATATATATATATATATATATATATATATATATATATATATATATATATATAAACAGAATTTGGTATTAAATAATCTATGGGTTGATATGCCATAAAACCCAACCAACCAAACAAACCAAATCAAAGTTTTAAAAAGTAATATACTTAAGAGAAAGACGAGACAGTGTCAATTAAAATTGGGTAGTTGAAAATAGGATTGACTGGTGAAGGAAAGGAAAAGGGATAATTAAGAAGATCAGACTTATGGTTTATTCTTTAATTTTAGCTATATATATATACAGTATACAATACACAATGTAGTCTAAAAGACAGCATTTTGCTTTGGGAAAAATACAATTGTTACTCTCTCTCTCTCTGTTATCAATGGGCAAACAACAAAGGTGAATTAAAATTTCTTACATTTGTATTAGTTATCTTAATGTGATGGATAAGATACCTTTCATCTTCAAAGCAATCGTGAGCATGCTATTTTTCAAGGAAACAAGGACCGAACACACTTTGGCGATCCCGTCGCAAGAAAGTCATGTGGAAACAAGGAAAAATATTGTTTTCGACAGCCTGTTGATGATCGAACGAGTTAGCTAGGGTAGAAGAACCTTGTAACGTGACGCTGAAGAATGAAATTTTAAAAAAAGCCACGTCATGTACGTCGAATTGGTTCATATGACTACGCTAACAACACTACAAATATTCGTTCGGTATCGTGTTCTTATGCTACGGCCGATCCAACCCCATCCAATATAGTTTATGTTCCTGCTCCTCAGTTTCGTTCTTGTCTATCAAATGGAATCCAATCAAAAAGGAAGTGATCCTGCAAATGAGGATTGGGGTTTTCCAATGCTTGTTTACACGTGAAACTGACCATCTTTAAGATTTTACTTTCGTGGAGAGTATTTTGAATTATCGGATCAGAGTGCATCAGTTGAAATTAAATATATTGCAAAATATTTTAGTATATTACAACAATTAATTCAAATTTTTAAAAAAATCAAAATAATCATTTATAAATTCAGACGTCTGTTTTTTTTAATTTTTTATTTTGTCTTCATTTAGGAAGTATTAAATCTTATATCTCCTCGAAATGATAACTGCTGTTATCTACATATTTTATATCTTATAACTTTGTAAATAACCTTAATTTGACGGGTACAAATACTACACTCTTAAGTATTTATTCAATTCCAAGAATTGTCTATGAATCCTGTCTCCACAGAAATGGTCACAAAGGCTTACACACACACACACACACACACACACACACACATATATATATATATATATATATATATATATATATATATATATATATATATATATATATATATATTAGCCTAACGAGAGAAGCCAATTGGTTGGTTGGTTGATTGGTTTTACGGCTTGTTAACTGTTTTTAGGTTGTTAGCCTAAGCTAGTTTTTTTTGTTTTCAAGTAATTCTATGATTTCAAATAACTAATGCTAATAATCCTTAGTAAACAATTATACTTGCAAGTAACTATTAATTGTAATAATTCATACACCATTATTCGGTTTCAAGTAACTATTCCTATTTAATAATAATAACAATAATAATTTATTTGCTCACAGTAATATAGTTTTAAGTATTCCTATCTAATACTAATAATTTTTACGCGGTTATATGGTTTAAGTATTTTTATCTCATCCTCATAATTTGAACACATTAATATAATTTCAAGTATTCCTATATGATATTTTCAAAAAGTTATATTTGACCTATCTAGGGACCCTAACGGTTACAACCACTATTAACCTGAGCACTCAACTCCTGATTTTTTTCTTTATTAGACTTTGCTAAACTTAAAAATATTTTTATTTATGTAACACACGATATCATGGATAAATTGGCGACCTTAGTCAAGGGTGACCCGAATCCTCTCTTTTCAATAGCTAATTTCATCGAGGTGTTGGGGAGGGAGCTACTCCATTCCCTAGATTGCTCCACTTTACCCTTGATCCTTGTATTTTTGTGCTGAGAGTTAAGTAAGGTGGGATCAAGTACCATTTTTTGAGTCTTTGGTATGACTCGACCTGGGATTGAACTCCGGTCTCCCGGACCATTGGCGAACACTCTACTCATTAGGCTAAATAGATATGTTAATATTCGTTCATTCTAATAATTTAATATACTAGACGAATCTTTAATTAGAATAGCAAAATAAACGGAATAAGTTAAACATAAGCACAACCGAATATATGTGTTACAACCAAACGGGCAACATTGCCACACTAGACGGAGCCTCTCTGAAACTAGTCGACAAATTCACCTACCTGGGAAGCAGCGTCTCATCAACCGAGAAAGACATCGACACACGACTGACGAAGGCATGGACAGCTATCGATAGGCTCTCGATCATATGGAAGTCGGACCTAACTGATAAAATGAAACGCAGTTTCTTCCAGGCAGCGGTTGTGTCGATACTGCTTTATGGATGCACCACATGGACGCTTACGAAGCGGCTGGAGAGGAGGCTGGACGGAAATTATACAAGAATGTTGAGAGCAGTATTAAACAAGTCCTGGCGACAACACCCCACGAGACTCCAACTATACGGACACTTGCCCCCCATCACAAAAACTATACAAGTTCGGCGAACCAGACACGCAGGACACTGCTGGAGAAGCAAGGACGAGCTCATAAGCGATGTACTCCTGTGGACCCCCACACATGGATATGCAAGAGTGGGACGACCAGCACGAACTTACATACAGCAGCTATGTGAGGACACGGGATGTAACCCTGAAGACCTGCCGGAGGCGATGAATGATAGGGAGAAATGGCGAGAGACGGTCAGGGATATCCGCGCAGGCGGCGCGACATGATGATGATGATAGTGCTCTGATGTTTTTCAATGTTGAATTGTACAACTTTCATTTTAACATTAAATATATACGAAAATAGTTTTTAGAATTTAAACAATAGAAAATCTTAAGGACTTGTTAATAAGTGTTGATATTTATAGACTGTTACTGCATTTTTATCAGCACCAATACGATGTCTGGTTATGGAAATTATATGTAAGCATGTTTACAATTCAATTATAGTTAAATTTGTTTTAGTAAACATCTTGTGAATTAAAAATGAGAAAAAATTATCAGGAATTCTGTTTAGTGTAACTAAAAAAAAGAGAGCTGTTATATTTGATCCTGGCCATTAATCTATGAGGTTCCTTCGCTCAGCATCAAGTGAAGCGCGTTGTTGACTTGCCTGACTTCGAATCCACCTTGCTGTAAATGCATGATTTCCTTTGCAATACGCTTGTTTTGTTCGTATAATACTCTCTTTTCTCAGGTTTTGTTATTCACTGACAAGCTGGGACAAGATAACTGTTGTGGATTTTAGCCTGTCTGGTTTTATCATTGCATATCCGATGTTACGCTTGTAGGGTTTTGGTTATGTGAATTTTCTTTCTCAAAAAAAGAAGGGAATATTATACTTACACTTTGAAGTTTCCTAGTTTTAACTAAGTACAAGACCAGTTATTTTAATCAGGGTTTGTGGATTGATCTTATTTTTGTGATTAACTTTTTCCGTTGCTTATTGACATCTTTTCCTTCGCTATTTTCTGCTTGTACACTATATTTGAATATTTACACAGAAGATTTTAGTATAATAAACTTTATCGCTTTGGCACTAGCTTTTCCAAAAATACACCAGATATGAATATTCACAAAAAAATTGAAAATTCAAAAATTGGGATTTGCCTAAGAATTGGTTTCTGAATATTCGTGCGTTCTACTCCTTAGATTACCATAACTAATTCAAATCCTTCGTCCAAACCGCATCACCCTTCACGTGGGTAAAAAAAGTGCACGCTCTACTGAGCTTAGAGCTCTGGCCTCAGTGTTCGAAAAATTAGCTACCAAACTTATTTAAATGCAAAAGCACTGTCAACATAGCGACGTTTAACGATAGAACATTAAGTACAGAAAAACAACTACCTGAGCTTACAACGTCTGCAGCCAAGCAGAGTATAGGCATCATAATCGTTCAGGAACATGAATATTACCCTTAGAGAACTTGAACTAAATACCGTGATCTCGGTAATGAATAGACATTTGTATTGGTATCTTCGTGGAAAAACTCTGTCAATGGTGCCATTGGAGGTGTATGAATGCTCTTCAGTCCCCGTACCTTAAAACACGTAATAGCATAGAGAAAACTCAACCAAGAATGATGGGTGTTTTATTTAATGTCACTCCCAGCACAAAAATCTTCTCTTGCTACAGTCCCACAAATGCTAGTGATGAAACAGATATTATCCCCTTTTATAATGAGTTGTCTTCCCTTGTCTGAAACATACCCAAACACAACGTTCTGATCATCTGTCGAGATATAAATGCTCATATAGACAAAAACGAAAATAATAAATTCTGTTTACACAATTCGCCATACAGAAATGGTGAATGTCCAGCAGTTTTCTTTCGAGAACAGCTTTTTGTGACTAAACATAAAAATCCAAAAAAGGAAGGGAAATCTATGGACATATACCTTCCTAAAGCACAATTAGATAATATACTCATAAGCAAGGAGTGCATAAACAGCACTTTGGACTGTGAAGCATACTCCTCTTTCGAAAGAGTATCTTCCGATCACAGAATTGTCTCTACAAAGATTCGTTTGAGTCTACACGGAAATAAGAAACAAACTGGCAAACTTTCACAATATGACTGGTCCTCACTTGCCATTAGTGATATAAGCTATCAATATACAGTAAATGTAGGAAACAAGTTTGATAATCTTCAAGAGACATCAGAAAGTTATACTTCGAATGACGAATGTGAAAAATTTGTTACCCCCTATATAGAAGCAGCAGCTGAGTCTCTACCAAGCAAACCAAAAGTCAAATGAAGAGTTCTCTGGGAGTCAATAACAGTTAGGGAAAACGAGATAACTTAAAAAAGCATTCTTACTTAATGAAGAAAACATAACAAACGATGCTTAGAAACTTAAGAAAGCCCAGAGAGAACTAACAGATACCAAAACGAACAAGTAGAATATACTCAAGGACAAATCAATAATAGACAATCACGATTAACATGGAAGACCGTAAATGAAGTAAGTGGCAAAAAAACATCTTGAGAGCAAAACCAAAAACTGCCAGCTAAGAAGAAAGACTTCAGAAGTGGAAAGAACATTTAAAAAATCTGCTTGAAAGTCCTCCTGAAATCGCTGATAAAGCGACCAAATAATTATTGATAGCCAACTGGACATCAAACTTGGATAGTTTACAGAAGAAGAATTTGATGCAGAAAAGAATTTACAGCAGAAAAGCTGGATTCCTTGATGAAATACCCGCTGAAGTATGGAAGATAAGAAAATGTCACACCATACTTTTTTAATTATACAACACCGTGAATAAAAGAAACACAAAAAAGAAATGGAAGGCTGCGTCCTCTTTTCTCCAAGAAAGGTGACTTCGGAATCACTAAGCGCAAGAGAGGCATAACTCTTACCGCTATAGTTGCTAAGATATATAATGCCCCTTTTTTTCCAATAGTATCCGATCTGAAATCGGGAAAATTCTAAGGAAAAATCAGAACTGCTTTCGAAGAAATCAATCCACAATTTCTCAGCTTCTGACAGTCCATCAAATCATCGAAGGAGTAGGTGCAAAAATCTCAAGGCAACACTATTGTTCGTTGATTTCTCCATGGAATTTGATTCCACACACAGGGAAGAGATTGAGCAAAAACTACTATCACATGATCTTCCTTAAGAAACTGTTACCGCTATAATGATGCTCTACAAAAACACAAAAGTAATAGTTTGTTCCCTTAAAGGCGACACCGACTTCTTTCACATAGTCGCTTGAGTCTTGCAAGGAGATGCATTAGCACCATATATGCTTATGACACGCCTAGATTTCTTACTACGAACGTTAATAGATCTAATAAAAGAAAATGGTTAATCATTAAAAAAAACAAGAAGCAAACAATATCCCGCAGAAACTATGATTCACTTTGACTACGCAGATGATCTAGTGCTTCTCACAGATGCACCAACCCGAGCCCAATTTCTTCTGCATAACCTGGAGCAAGCAGTAGGGGCATTGACCTCTACGCGAATGCAAATAAAACAGAGTTCATGCTTTTTAAACGAGAAAGAACCATCTCCTCTGAAATTGGTAGACAAATTTGCATACCTCGGTAGCAATATTTCATCTACTGAAAGTGATGTCAGCATACGCTATCTATCATATGGAAATCTGATCTATCCGATAAAATAAAACGGGATTTCTTTCAAGTCAGTACTAATGTATAGATGCACCTCATGGACTCTAACAAAACGCATGGAGAAAAAGCTAGATGGGAACTACACAAGAATGTTACATGCTATTTTGAAGAAAAACCTGGAACTGGAAACAATACCCTACAAAACAGCAGCTGTACGGCCACTTACCTCCCATCTCTTCACGAACAAGACATGCGGGGAACTGCTAGGGAAATAGGAACGAACTCATAAGTGACATTCTCCAATGGACTCCTACACATTGACTGTCCAGCAAGAATTTACCCAGTCTAGATGCAATCTAAAGTACCTGCCAGGTTTAATAGGGATGGCGAAATATAGAATTGGAGAACTACGAGTTAGCTGCACGTCTTGATGATAATGATGATTGCTTATGATGTTTCAATAGAAATTAGTAACCAGTGATTATCAGTTGTCAATAATTAATGGAAGTATTATTAACAGATTAGGATCATTATTTGTGTAAGTATTTGTATCTATCTACGTACGCATGTATGCGTGCGAAAGAAACAAATTAGAGCTGAACTTGGTACTAAGCTGATTGACCACTCAGATGAAGGTGCCCGTGGTGTAATGGTTATCGTCGCAGGAATTGGACACGGCGACACGAGTTCAAATCCTGGACTGATTGCATTTGGGAAACGTATGAATCCAATTATTCTCCCTCCAGCTATGGGTAAATAGTAGGGCAGACTAGGTTCTTCAGCCTTGGTGAGGCAACTAGTCTCGGAGAAGGAAAACTCTGAATTCAAACCTGTTAAACTCCGCTTAAAAAAATTGACCTTGTGTCATATCCTGCCCGAGCGGAGGGGTTGGGTAAATATGGACCACTCAGATGAAAATTATGGAATTACCTTTTTTTACAGTTACTTTAAAAATTGGGCCCGTGAACCGATACATTCAGACACGCAGATTTGCTCGAACAATAAATATTTTACATTCTATGTTACTAAGTCCTAAGAAAGCGTTAGTATGGATTGCACCTGTACCATTATTATCATTATCATAAATTCACAAACTGAACAGAACATTTGTTCATTTAAAGAAATAAAAAGCATACATAAAATTTTCAGCGCCTCTGGACATGATGACGGAAATATAGTTATTGCTTATTCATCTATTAAATCTATTATTATATATTGCTCGAAGCGGTATAGTTTAAGTAAACTGTCTTCAAACTGTGCATGAGGTGATATGCATAATCTTATATATATAACAGCTACGTGCCGTTAGAAAATAAACCTCAAGGGAGTTTAAGATTTCAAATACAGCACAAAAAACAATTTATCTTAAGCTTGATTTACAGTTGTCATAAAAATCGCGCCATTACTGCGAGACAACACATCCAGAAGGAAAAAATATATAAAAAGTCAAGTGTTGAATAGAATGCCGCTTACTGTCATGTGAAGTTATGAAGTTAAATTGGCTAGTAATTTACTTAAATTAAGAATGGCACAGAGACAATTGTATTCCATTAAGTAAGAATTGGAATATGACCTATTCAAATCGTAAGTCTTGATTATCATTATTCCACAAATTTTTCGGGCTGTTATTTACATCCTAACTGGATTTATTAGTTCATTTTTACTGATACACTTATCGGCTTTTCTTGTAGAATGTATAATTCTCCTGGTAGCAGTATGTTTCCTTCAATACTGGCTCAAGATCTGGTTATCAGATTATTCCTATAAATAGAATTTATTTTCATCGTATCATATAAAGGAGAAAAGTCAATTTTGCCGAGGGAATTAGGCACCTACCGAAGGTCGAAGAATGCTTTGGCTGAAACTATCTACATTTCTTTCATGGTTTGCGAGTTTTGCTGAAAGCTCTTTCTTTATTTTTGATTCGCTATATTTATTAATGGATGTTAACTGACAGTTTTTTGTGATAAAAGGCAAATAAGATTAAAATGAAATCAATATTAGCCAAAAATTAATTATTATTGACTATAGATTAAAAGTAATATTGCCACCACCTCCACAATATCCCGAAAGTAACTGATTAATTGATTTTAATGACATTTCAACCCATCTAGTGTTATTTTATATCTAGAGGTTAGAGAGTCACGTTCATTGCGCGTCCATATATTTTGTGTAGCAGTTTTTAAGAGTGTTTTTTTTTTTGCACACGGTCCTATTAAATACGAATAATTTTTAAACAAATTTATTTGACTTATAGATTGGACTAACAGGTACTACCAATCTGTGCGATAGTGGGTCTGGGAGTAATAGTAATTAAGGAGTACTCTACACTTCACAGATCTTCAGAACTGGAGTTTCAAGATCAAATGCAGTTTAATATCATACCAAGTACACCATTTTTCGAGGGGTATTACCATCTACGTACTAAAATGGAATGTTTTTGTTGTTAAAGTTCACATCATTGAAATAATGTTCACTTTTCAAGAAAGGAACGTTTGGACTTAAAAACGTCAAATGGAAAATTATAAAGTTCTTTGAGAATTCAAGAGGAAATATTAAAGAGTTTACATTACATATATCCGAGGTGAGATCAAAAACATCGACATTGAATTTTTGATTTAATTTGAATTTAAATGAAGACTTCTCTACAGTCGAGCAACTTATATAATAATGTCTAGACGTCTAAACTGCCGCGTAGACGTCTACACGTGTAGACGAGTCAGCACTGATGAAAACTGTTGGAAAAATTGCACCTGTTTTCGTTACAACTGTGAAAATTATACATTTTATTCCAACACACACACACACACAGGTGTAGATGTGTACATAATTTTGTTGCATAATGCGATATACGTGTATGTGTGTGTGTGGATAATGTATAAAATGTCTCGCAAGAAGATGTTATTCACCAGTGGGGTTCGAACACAGATCCCACTCTAAATATGATCACTGTCCTTGATCAATATACAAATCGGTATCAACCTTTCGGCTTTGTACCAGACGAACGTACGTGGTGCTTTCAATAAGTTTCCAGACTTTTTTTTTACAGGCATTTTAAATTGTTGTAGACTCTTAAAAATTCAATATGTTATTGCTATACATCTTATGAGATGACTGACCAATTTTTATGATTTCAGGTTCAAATGAACAGCTACAGCAGGAATTGGAATACACCCTACTAAATCCTGATTGTCACAGCTGATGAATTTCAAAAATGCACTCTGACAATTTAGAAGAACGATATGCAATAAAATTCTGTTTTAAACTTAGAAAAAATGCCATGCGATGAAAGCTGGATCTGCTGCTATAACCCAGAGTTCCCAGTGGAAGCATGCTGGCTCTCCCAGACTCAAGAAGGCCAGACAGAGCAAATCCACCCACAAACTTTTGATGATCCCTTTTTTTGACAGCACTGGCATGATCTACATGCACTGGGTTCCTACTGGACAGACAGTCAACAAGGAATACTATGTTGAGTTTTTAAGGGAGTTCAGGAAGAGATTCCGTCGGAAGAGACCAGCACTCTTCAAATCGGGTCTGTGACATTTCCACGATGACAATGCACCAGTCCACAACTCCATCTTTGTCACAGACTATTTGACCAAGATGGGCATCAAGACAGTTCGTCAGCCATCCTATAGTCCAGACCTTGCTCCCTGTGACGTTTGCTTATTCCCTAAGCTCAGAGACTGTCGTTATGAGACTATTGAGGAGATGAAAGAGGCAGTGACGAAGGTCATTGACACACTCACACAAGAAGACTTCGATGGGGCCTTGCAGAAGTTGTCGGAACGGTACAACAAGTGCATTGCAGCAGGAGGAGATTACTTCGAAGGGGACTAAAGTTTCATGTGTGTACTATCAATAAAAGTGCCCATACGAAAAAAGTCTGGAAACTTATTTAATGATCCTCGTATGTTTAATGAATAATTATCTACATCGCCACCCTCCAAGAGTCCAATTATTACTACAGAAACGAGTTCAGTTTTCACTGGGTGCCTCAAACTATAATAATCCAGCCTTAGTAGACATCAATGGGTTTTAATGATTAAATAAGAAAATCTATCATTTTATCCAATGATTGTTTAAAATTATCCTTCTAAACTTTTTTTATAGCAACATTTCAAGACAACTCAAAGAGTACACTTATCGAAGCATTAACACTATAGATGAAGATAACTCAGTGATTGAAGACTGAAAAATTCCAACAGGAGTCCTAGATGTATAAGAATAATTTTGCAAAACATATTATTTACGAAGCTTAAACTAGTCAAGTTCACTAAACTTTACACTTCACGAAGCATAAACAATTAGTTAATATTCGCTCCACACACACACACACACACACACAGACGCTGAGTAAAGTTACAGAAAAAATAGATTGGTCAATCTGTGTAAATTACACCAGTTTTGAGTTGCACTCTTTATATATATAAAGTTGAATGCAGATCAATGATTAAAATCACCGTTTAAAACTTTTAAAAAACACTTTTAACACCGTTGATTTATAATCATCAACGAAAAATAACTACCAGATACATAACCATCTAATGATCGATTCATATTGTATCAGTTATGATAAAAAGTTTGTGACAAATGTGATCGTAAACATTTTTTTTTAAATTTACGTTAAAAGTTTTTAAAAAGCAATTTTAGTCATCGTTCTGCATCCGAATTTATAATGACTATCTCAGATAGTGCGTACTGAAGAAGGATCAACATTAGTTATATTTACATTGCAAATATTAATTATATATATATATATAGAGAGAGAGAAAGAGAATAATAATAATAATGATAATAATGATAATGATTCCAGTGCACCTGTGTGAAAATAAAATAAACTGAAAAGATACACAAATACATGGATATTGCAAGAGAGCTGGAAAAGCTGTGGAACAGGAGGGTGACGATGATACCAACTGTAGCTGGTGCACTTGGAATAGTCCCCAAAAAGCTTGGAAAAGATTCTTGGAAACTTGATGTGACTTGCTGTCATTCAGACTTCAGTGAAAAACGACCACTTAACATAGTTGTAAAAACTTGTGATAATAAAAATCGAACATTCAGGTGACGATGATAACAATTGTAATTTGTGCGCTCGGAACGATCCCCAAACGGTTGGTAAAGGAGCTGTATGAGTTGGAAATTGGAGGATCAGCAAAGACCCTCCAAACTACAGTATTGTTAAGATCGACTAGAATACTGAGAAGAGTCCTGGAAAGTCGAGAAAATTTGCCGTCATTCAAACTCCAGTGAAAAACCATCAGCTAATGCTTGTATGAAAAACTCACGTGGAATAATGATAACAATAATAATAATAATGATAATAATAATAATAATATTTTGTTCTCTTTTGAATTTAAAATTTGAATTTCATATACATGTACAATGGAGAACAATGGAAGGAAAAGAAAGAAGAAAAAACCATATGGAGAACGGGAACTTTGGTTGAAATCGAAGCCTCTTCCCCATCCCGAAATCAAATGAGTAGAATTCTTCTGACAAAAATCCCTTAAAAATCGGCAGATTGGATGGTTTAGATAATTTTGGATTACATTTTGTGGTATTCGCCAATGCTTAATCATTGGTCTGTGTTGACCAATGATTGAGCATTGGCGAATACCACAAAATGGCTCGGATTTAAACAAAAATATCAATTATAAACCAATCCTTGCACCGTGTAGTACCTTAAGTAAGTGACGAATGAAGATTTTAAACTGAACAGGTTTAAAAAGATTACCGTTGAACTTTTACTTAGTTAAAACTTAGTAAATTTAAAACCGCTTAAGTGTCCACTTTCTGGTAAGAGTACCTGTTCACAACCCCACAATATGCTACACATGAAAAATCCAAACTTAATTCCACATATGACCTAGACAACAAGCCTGAGTGTCATGATCGGCAGGTGCTCTCTTGATAGCCGACAAGGAGGAACCGACCGGCAACCTTCGAATATTGGGTGTTCTCATTTCAGGTACACAAATAAAACTACTACTCAGCTGAGAGACACTGGCTAAAGTAATGTACTAGAGAAGACAACAAACATATACTTCACTGTTACTCTCAAGTTAGAATGATATTAATGAAAGGTTGCTTTTTTGACCTTGAGATACTACAAATATGTGAACAATTAAATCGGGAAAAATATGAATAAGATCCCACTATCCATACCAAAACATTAAATACAAAAAAAAAAAGAAGCCTAACCAAATTGAAACACAAAATACTGAAAACCAAAACGCCGCACACCCTAGCACCACAAAACAAATGTTATCACAAGAAGACAAAATAAACCTAAGGTTTGTAAAGAAAATCGTGACTTAAAAGAAAACTATATTACCATCCCTCAGAAACCAGGATAGGAAAAAGTCTTGGCAGAAACCTAAAAGGTAAACAAATTATTACCAAATATTCAAACGGACATCACTGAACTAAATGAGTTAATTTGTACAGGAGCGAAACTAGTCTAATAAAATCGGTGTCCACCTAAAGAACCTGAACAGAAATACAAAACCTGGATGGAAAATTAGCCTAGAAGGACAAGTAAAGAAATTGCGACAACAAGCGAAAATGCTAAAGAATGAAAAACGTGCTGGAATATGTTGGGGGAAAAGATCAAAACAACTGACAAATCTGATAATAGAACTTAATAGAGATAAATCAAAAGATATTAGCGAAAGAGGAGGGACTTAAAAGATACTGAGACAGGGTCGAGTAATACAAACGGTAAAGTAATACAAACAACACTGGACATATCAAAATAACAAAAGAAAATTCTACCAACAAGTTGGTGGAGAATGCACGAGGATATACCGACAACCAGGTGCAAAGGAGGCAAAACGATTTTGGAGTAAGATATGGGAACAGAAAGAACATAACGGAAAGGCCGAATGGATAAATAATATTTGAAAAATTAAAAGGACTCGAAGAAGGCCCTGAGGCTGACACACATCTGGAATCATCAGAGCAACACTCAATTAAGTACCGAATTCGAAAACGTTAAGCCAAAATAGCATGCATGGATTCTCGTTTTAAAAAATCACATTCATTACGACAGACCGGCTCTTCAACTGAGAAGAAGAAGCAAGTATACCGGAATAGATGACTAAGAGAAAGACTACTCTGATCCAGAAAGATCCCCCCAAAGGAACCACTCCCGGCACCTATAGACCGATTACATGTCTACCTATTATGTGGAAAATTCTAACAGCACGGATTAAGGAGATCTACTAGTCGCTTGTATGGCACAGATTGTTTCCCGAAGAACAGAAAGGGTACCATAAAGAAACAAGAAGAACGGGTAATTTACTATTCATTGATCTCAAGGAGAGCTCAGCGAGACAGAAAAATATAGCCATAGCGTGGATTAACTATAAAACGGCCTATGATATAGTTCCGTAATCCAGGATAATAGATTGTCTGAAAATGTACAAGATATTTGACGAAGTCATTAAATTCATCTCAGAAGCCACGAAAAACTTGAAAGTGGGATTGAAAGTTGGTGGAAGAACCTTATCAGAAGTGAAAATCCAGAGAGGTATCTTCCAAGGAGATGCGCTTTCGCCATTTCTGTTTGTAATAGCAATGATGCCTCTCAATTACATACTTAGGAAGTTCAATGGAGGCTACAAATTTACTGAATTGCAAGAAAAGTTTAATTACCTCATATATATGGACGATATCAAGCTGTTTGCAAAAAAGGAAAAGGAATTGGAGAGTCTGGTACAAACAATAAGAATATCTAGTCAGAGTATAGGAATTAAATTTGTCATTGAAAAATGTACTATGTTCATAATGAAGAGTGGAAAAAGACAAATAACGGAAGGAATAGAAGTACCAAGAAAACGTCAGAACGTTTGGGATCGGAAAAATTACAAGTACCTGGGAATTTTTAAGCAGACATCATCAAATAAGCAGAAATGAAAGAAAAAAATAAGAAAAGAGTACTACTGACCAACGAGAAAACTTCTCGGAACCAAGGTGTACAGAAGAAAACTTATCAAAAGAATAAACACCTGGACAGTACACCTTATAAGATATCCAGGACCGTTCTTAAAATGAACAAAAAATAGACCAGAGGACAAGAAAGTTGATGAGGCACAAGGTTTTACATCCGAGAGATGGACATAGAGTATTGAAGGAAGAAAATACACCAGTATTGAAGATATCGTAGATGCATCAATATGAGGATTACATTAAAAAGAGAAAAAATAAAAAGATTAGGACAGGGCTACGAAAGAGAAACGTTAAGAGAGAAATTGAATTTTTTATAGCAACCAAAAAACAACGCCATAAGGACCAATTATATTGAAATGAAAATCGATAATAGGTAACATAATAACAAGTGTAGATTATGTCGTGATAGTGACGAAAGCATTAATCATATAATAAGTGAAGGTAGCAAACTAGCATAAAAAAGACAAGACTGGGTAGGTAAACTGGAAACTGTGCAAAAAACTGAAATTCGATCATACTGCAAAATAGTAAATGCACAGAGCAGAATTCATCCTGGAATATATGTGACGCATAAAACTTTCTGAAATTTCGAGATCTAAACAGATCATCTAACTCCGGCTAGAAAACCAGACTTAGTGATAATTAACATATTGTCGTATAGTAAATTTTGCCATTCTAACGGACTCCAGAGTGAAAATCAAAGAAAACGAAAAGATTGACAAGTTCTTGGACTTGTTTGAGAACAAGGAAAGCTCTGACCGTGAAGGTGACCGTGATACCAATTGTAATTAGCACACTTGGAACGGTTTATAAAGGTCTGTAAAGGGGGCTGGAGGAGTGGGAAATAGGAGGATGAATGGAGAGCATCCAAACAACAGCATTGTTGAGATCGGCTGGAATATTGAGTTCTGTAGACCTGATGAGACCTGCTATCGCTCAGACTCCAAAAGACCATCAGCTGACATTGGTGTGAAAAACTTGCTTGGAGTAAAATAATAAAATAAATCGGCTCTTGACTGACTGATAAATTGTTTCGATGTTATCTCTTCTTTTTAGACAAGTCAAATAATGCAGATAGAAACCCACAATTAATCTCGTCCAATATAAGGATAACCTAAATAGAATGAAAATGTGCTACAGCTGACTATTTTCTGATGGGTTTTTCTTTAAGAAGGTTCTTTTATTGTAATTTTTTTAGTCACACACACACGCACACACTCACATACACACACATATATAAGTACAACCACACACATACATTATATATATATATATATATACGGAAGGCTAACCAGCGAAGTTGCCACCTCCGTTCCTCCATCTTTACAATATCTTTCTGTTCCTCCTATTTTGTCACCGTCACTTTCTTTTATTCTTCATCCTACAAGGATAAATTCTAAAGGCTAGTTTCAAACACTACTGCCACCACCATTACAAGATTTTCTATTTCTTCGGCTATTGTTTCCTACCCTAACTCTATCTACCCAGATTTTTTTTATTGATTTTATCATTTCCACCCCAATGTCATCACAGGCAATTAATCACCTCCAGATTTTAAATAACCAAGACTAAAGTTTGTTTGTTCTTTTTTTCCTTTTTGACTTTAAAAAAGAATACCAAGAACAATATTTATCATTTGTGGTATGAAGTTGTTTTCCTGACGTAGCTTAGTCCGACCCAAACGAGGAAATAATATTGAGAAAAAATATTACAACAATCTTTCGAAAGGACTTGCCTGCATTCCTGTCTTGTAAATCTGAATCTGAAATCTTTTTTTCAACCTGAATTCGTACTTCTACCATTAGTACCATAATCATTTTTGAATAATTCGAATTGATGACTTTTCTGGAATAAACAATCTTTATTACCATAACCAATAACCAATTTGGTAAAACACATGCACTTATAAATTGTTTATTACAGAAAAGTCATCAATTCAAATTATTCAAAAATGATTATGGTTCTAAGGGTAGAACTACTATATATATATATATATATATATATATATATATATAATGTGTGTATAAAAGAAGTTGAGTAACAAATACGAATATGTGTACGAATAAGAGTGTTGTTCCTCATATGATGACGTTTTAATGTTAAAATAACCTTTTATCACTGTGGATACCAGTTTTTTCTTGGAGTTTTTTTTTTTTTTTCATTATTTGGTCATTCATATTTTAGCTGCTGTATCAGATATTAAGTATAGAAAATTATTTTTGCAATTAACTTAATTCTATTTTCTTACTGTTAAAACCAAGAATCACACTTAAAGAGCATATCTCAATTATTGAAATACGTTTTAAAATATTTATTTAAACACCTGTAATAAGTTTTCGTTAATAACTATAGAAAACCATGTTCTGAAACTTTCAAAAATATACGCTAAAGTTAGTTCAATTTTTCTGCTAATCTATTTTGTCGTAGGGATAAAAATTATCAAGCTTCATCTCTGAAATTTAGACAAATAAGTCTTACAAATCATTTACATGTAAGTTTCTGATTTTTACGTAAGACTTAGAAATTATTTCTTTGACTGATTATCAAACCTTTATTTCAGATAATTCATTACAGCATCAAATTCTACATCAGAAATGAATTTTCCAGTAAATACAATTTCTTTCAATTCAGCTTCAGAAAAACTTCAAATTTTTTAGCACAGATATATTAAACATGTTCTTTCTTGGTAAACTTTTAGCAAATTATTTCATTAATTCAAGTTTAATATAAAATGGTAGAAACAACACTTGTTCTGGATTCACTAAACAAAATCAGGTGATGTTTTATCACAAAGTGTTTTAGATCTTGTTTTTCTATTTGGCTATTCTTTCTAAACCATATTAAGGTGCATCAGGGCCTAATGAGTAGAGTGTTCGCCAATGGTCCAGGAGACCAGGGTTCAATCCCACGTCAAGTCATACCAAAGACTCAAAAATGCTACTTGATGCCGCCTTACTTAGTACTCAGCACTATAAGGTAAGGACCAAAGGTAAAGTGGAGCAATTCAGTGAATGGAGTGGCGCCCTACTCTATAACTCGGTTTAGTAGCAATTTAATAGGGAGCCTTCGGGTCACCCTCGACTATGGTCGCCAACTTTACTTAATAAATTCACACATTGTAATTGAAATAAATCCTCCATATTTATATATAACCTATATAACTTATTTTGTGAAAAAATATTACATAAGGGAAAGAAAAGTTTGTGATTTTTAAAATCAACATCGAAAAATAAATTTAAATCATCGGAAGTCATTTTCACAATTGAGACGAAATACAACTTTATTAATCAAAGAGACCACTGTAAGAATTGAGACAATATTGCCAACAACCCAGATGTGAATTTATTCTGTCATGATAAAACTGAAGTCACGGAAGTCGACAAACTACTGAAATGCATTTTCGATATGGTCCGCATCGTTGTACATCCCTTGTGAGTACATGCATCTAAAGCTTGGAAAATGTTTGGTTGGGAACAGGTCCGGTGAATAGGGATAATGGGGAAGGACTTCTATGCCTACGGGCATCAAATTTTTACGGATGGTCGGTGAAATATAGACCCTGCACTATCTTGAACCAGGGTAGTCCTCTTTTCATTCGTGTTTTTCTGGCCAAAACGTTTGGAACTTTTTATGCATCATTTCAAAATCAAGACTACATGATTCTTCTGTGATGGTCTTACCAAATTGCGATTATTCTATTACAGCTCCACTAAATGAACCGGAGGATCTTCTTGGGGTAAAGATGCGATTTTGAAATGACTGAGGATGGAGAAAACTTCGGCGGTACATATACCAAAGGAGGCCATGTTTTTGGTTATCATACAAAACCTACTTTTCATCAACAGTAAGCAGACGATAAAGAAAACAATCCTTTTTAAATAAACAAGTGAATTGCAACAAGTGTCAAGCCGTTCACACTACATAGAGCACCAGTCAAATAATGAGATACCCACTTTTGCATTTTGTCTTCACTTTAGTGATTTATACCAGATGTTTTACGACTATTCCCAGCATTGCTTTCAATGACCGAGTATTTTCTTCAAGATGAGCCTTCACAATTTCTCTCAATTTTATATTGTTGAGAGACGACTTGAGTCCACAACCAGTCTCATCTTGAACATCCAGATCATCAGAAGAGTATTTTTAGAATCAACAATGACACATTTTGTTGAGAAACTGATTCCAATCTCGAAGCACAGTTCAAATAAAGGATGGTTTCAGTTGCCCAGTAACATACATGAAACTTATGGAGCATAGTGGTACAAAAATCTTATTCTCATTGGCTTCGATACTCTATCAAATAAATAAAACAAAACTAAAAGAAATCAAAAATTAAAACAACACCCGAAAGAAGAGACGTAGAAGTTTAAAATAATATACAGATATACGCATTAACATAAAGGTATGATTTAAAAAAAATGTTGACTCTAATGCAGCGCAAAAACGGCCAATTATTTAGTTTCAACATTTTGCGATTAAAACTAACAAGATATTTAAACTTCAAAGATATCTAAATTATTGCGAAATGGTTTGAATTTTTATTTCGTTTAATTCAGTGGTTAGTTTATTCTTCATCTTATGTCGTTTATTGATAATAGAAATAACAGATTTTCCACTTCATATATAGAGACTCTAAAAGCTGTAAATTACTTTAAGTACTCCAAAGTAATATGTCTTTTTATACCATTATATATATATATATATATATATATATATATATATATATATGAATTATCACAGTTCGTTGCTCTATAAATAAGAAAACAAGACATTTGTTTATAGTGTGGATGCTAAATTGTTTATAATGTTGAATATATATGTATAGTAGTAGTAGTAGTAGTAGTAGTTGTGTCAGTGGGTGTACAGTTCCTTATTTTATATGCGTGTCTATATCGGATTTTTTCATGAAACTATTCTTTCTCCCTCCCGTCTCTCTCTCTCTCTCTCTCTCTCTCTCTATATATATATATATATATATATATATATATATAGATAGATAGATAGATAGATAGAAAGTTTTGCTTTGTACGATGCACGAACAAATGGAGGTGAAAAACATTTAAGTAGAGAAATTTTGCCTGCCTTTTCAACAATCAGTATTCGATTTTACTTTTACCTTAACTTGAATATCGACCTGAAACTATTTCAGCCACGAAGCAGACTTCAGTTTTTGTGTACATCAATGTGCGTGTTTACGTATGTGTTCAATTGTGGATACTTGGGTAAGTATTTTTATATATTTGAAGATGTTCCAACACCTAAATATTATATGAACATATATTTACGAACGCGAATAAATGTAAGAAATGAAGAAAAAAGAAACTTACGGAAACTATTAAGAAAGAGAGAGAAAGAAGATACGGAGTGGCGAGAATTTTTGCTAAGACTCATTGATAAAGTAGCTTTATGGGCCGATGTAGAAGTTCGTCAAATGTAACTGATTCTAAAATGTTAGGGAGAGGAGAGGGTTGAACCCGTGAAATACAATCCTCAAAAAGACGCTACATCAGCAATGAATGGAAAGTAAAAAAAAAAAAAATTAAAAAAAACGGAAAAACAAACAAACAAAACAACAATAACAAAAATCAGTGAGAGCCGGCAAATTTATTTAAAAAAATACAAAAAAACGGGGCAGTTAAGTTCTCTATGCCACATTAATGTGTTGTCAGCAGGACTGAAGTAGGCGGAGCCTAATTTAATTTGACAAGCTCCCATCAAATCCCAGCCACAATGAAGTTTTCGGTGGTAAGAAATATTTGCTCTAGTAAACTCCACACTCTACAGTTATGATGACAGCTTGCTTCTTTCTGTGCAACACGCACAAGTCGCATAGTGATGTTCAGGAAAGCTCGTTTCATTTGATCATTGATTTTTAATAAGCTCGATTCACACTAGGTACTTTGTAATTGTAGAGTATTTGTCATATAACGATAATTAATAGCATAGTTTTAATCATTGTTAGTTCGGAATGTAAATCTTGTCCAGAAGAAAATCTTATCGGAATATCGTCATTAACTAAGTTCTACAACTACTGTTATTCGATAAGGACGGCTTTGTCATTGAATAACTCGCCAAGGTTGATATGCCATTAAACAAAGAAACCAAACCAGTCCTAGACAATGCATAGATGGTAAGGAAAACAAGAAAGGCAGCGATTGTCCTTTTTTAACTGACAGAATATTTAACCAATTTGACGTCAAATCAAAATAGTTTGTTTCCGAGGGATTTAAAAAAAAAAAAAAAGACCAATAAAAAGACAATTTTATTCTCTGATAGAAAGTTCCTTTTTTAAGTTTTTAAAAGCTTACCGATGTGTATTCACTTAACCTCTCCACCACTAGAAGGATGCGACATGAGGTCAACAGGTTTTAATTCAGTTTTCTTCTAGGTTTTCTACCAAGGTTGAAGAGTCCAGACTGCTCTACAATTTACTTATAATTGGAGTGAGAATAGTTGAATGCATACCTTTCCCAAGACTATTAGTGCTATGTAAAAAAGGATTTGGCACTCGGGTTGCCATGTCTGTTTCTTTCTACGATAACCGTTACACCATGAGCGCCGAGGAGAATTTCCCTTGAAAGAAATATAAAGAACTGCAAATTACTGTGTATTGTGTATCAGATTATCTTCATTGTAGTGAAAGAATTCAGAAATTCATACGATCAGTCTTTTGTTTCGGGTGCAAGAACACTTCCTTCTTGACTGCCCCCTATGGTGTAATGGTTAGTAAGATAAGCAAACAGACCTTTGTTAGAGAGTTCGATTCTCACTGGGTGACTCGTTTTTCTATTTCTATTTCTAAACTAAGCTAAGCTTAGAAAATAGCTGCAACACTTCTTCCTTTTCCATTTATAAATACTACTAACAAAGGTACCTGTCAAAGAACGACAGTCGGAAAATTAGTTTAGTGAAAGAGAATTTCTCAAAGTCGGGATAGCGATGAATACCAGAGGCGGGGAACTTGTAAAGACTGGGAGGGGAAGTGAAAATCTTTTGTTTTTAGTACTACTATGTAACTTGAGGTTTTCAGGGGGATTTAAAATTTATATTTTAAAAATTCCTGTTTATGATGCGTATAAATTGTAAAATGTCTGAGCTATTTACAAATAAATTTGGTTTTTACTGCATGTTTTTAATGACGAGTTTCCACGTCAGGTTCCATAAAGCTTATATGTATATATATATATAACAAAAAGTTACGCTTAGCGTAATGGTTATCGTCGTAGGAAATGGAATCGGCGATCCGAATTCAAATCTTTGACGTGGCTGTTTGCGTTTCACTTCATACTAAAATATTTGGGAAAGGCATGAACCCATCTGTTCGTTCCTCAGCTATGGGTAAATGGTAGGAAAACTGGGTTATTTAGTTTTGATAGAAGAAAAACTGTATTCAGACTTGCTTTACACGGTTGAAAAATTTACCTTGTGCCACTTTTTGCCCGTAGCAGAGGAGTTGGATATATATATATATATATATATATATATATATATATATATATATGTGTGTGTGTGTGTGTGTGTGTGTGTATGTGTGTGTGTGTGTGTGTAGAAATTTTGGTAAGGAACTGGTGAGCCTGTTTCACCGATCAGCAGCAGCCCCTTGGGGTCACGTGGCGTCCATTATAAAAAAAGAGCCCCACAGGAGATTATCTCTCCTTTTGGTTCCACTCCCACAACTGTTAGCATCAGGTCCTTTTCGTAGCAGCCCCTTGACGGTATACGTATTTGGTACCTTCCACCACCGGGATCCAAGAGCAACGAACGCACGTGCTGAGTTAAAAGGAACAGGACACACACAGTTAAGTTCCAGCAGGCATTTTATCTGCAAACCTACCCCCTTTACCCTCACAAACCTTACCAAACCTACTTTGCCTTCAACCTTACAACCTTCACAACAAACCTAACCATATTTTACATCTTGAACTCTTATTTGAACTCTCTTTTGCGAACTCTTCCAATTCGTTGTTTATTCCATTTGGTGTAAACCCCTGTTTATTGTTGTTGTTGTATATAAATTTTGTTGCATGTATAAGTCGTTCGTCCCTTTCTTCAAAAGCTCTCACCAAATCTCTACTGCTGTTTGGGTACGGTTTATTCTTTTACAAAACTTAGGAATAAATCGGGCTTTTCGGGGTATTATAAAAAAAAACATATATTCGTTGGAAAGTTTTGTGAATTTCATTCAGCAGGAATGTTTCAAGATTTCTTATTCTGGCTTACTGACCACTTTGTTTCATATTCGAAGCCATTTAATCGTCACGTGTACTTAAGTCACGTGACTCGTTTACATGTATTGCTCTCATTGAACCCTATGTTCTAGTGACATTTTTTGAACATGTCAACTACATGATCTTTGCCAAGTCATGTTTCTGAATGCATTTCAATATGGCAACGTTCATGTAACCTGAACAGTTGTTTTATATTATTCTTCATTTTTAAATATCTAATATAGTTTTTAAATAACTAAGTAACAAAAATGTTATTTCACATAAACGATTGATATCTGTCAAAATCAAGGATATGGTAAAATATTCTGCTGCTATTAAATGGGCCAGAAAACTAGTTATGGGGAAGTGGTATCTGCAATTGGTCACATGCTATATCAATCATGAGCCCTTTGTAAGTGAAAAAGAGCATAGGAATTTAATAATGAATATTGTCAAAATTCGCAATCAGTTAACTAGAGTTTTTCATACTATAAGCCATTAAGTTGTTTCATATATCCCATGCAGACTGTAAGAAGAAGACTATTTAGCATAGAGAGACAAGAAAGAAGTAAACATTTATTTTACGTTTATTCAATTATCTAAACAATTCAGGAGCAATTATTGATGGATCTAAATAATTTAAAATTTTACACAAATTAAAATGTGTTGTCTTGCGTTAACAGATTTTAAGTTTTTTTGTTTTTGGGGATTTTTAACTCTGGAGAATCTATCAACTCTCCAATCTTAATGAGTAAACCAAAATTCTTCGGAAAAAATAGTGTCAATACCTCAAGAGTCTCTACAATTTTCCAACTATTTTCTTTGCTAAATATTGACCAAGTTAACAAATGTCTTTCGCTTCGTCTGTCAAAATAATCAATCAGATAACCACAAAGATATGATCGTTAAGCAAGTTCCAGAATTGATAGTAGAGTGCGAGCAGTACAAACAAAATGCTTGAATAGGCTATCTTCTAATCTATACTTCTTAGCTGTTCCAAAATTGTGCAAACCAAGATCCAACGGAAATAGATGAGTGTGTACTAATATTTCAAGAATTAATACGATTAAATATTTCTCTTGCCAACTAATTTCTCTGTTGAATGTTGGTTGATTTTTTTCAAGTAGCTCTATTCTGATTTTTTGCGGATGTGACTACATATTCGTCATTACATTTTCACTTATTGATAATTATTATAACAATTATTATACAGAGAGGTACACTTCCGGTGTGGTAGTGGTATGTAGCGATTACCTGCCTCTTCATACATGAGAGGCCTATTTATGCGTATACTAACTTCCGGTCAGGTGTGTTATCTGTTGGTTTGCCTCTTTACTCTATATGTCTCCTCTCTCCGGTGATCACAAGCGGTAACAATTGTGGTCACCTGTCGGGACGATCCAGAGTAGTCATGTGTCTGGCCCAGCATCTTTGGGAATAGCGATCTCAGTAGTGGTGACCCCCTCCGGCTGCGCTGCAACTCCTAACCGGCTGGTGTTTGTGCCACTGGTTGTTAGTCTTCACCTGCCTCAATATCCGTACGCTCTTCTATCCTTTCGTCTCTATTTCTTCCTTTTCCTTCTTCTCAGGTACGTCGTTCTGAGATACCTCGTTGATAGGTATTGGTGTTTGGAATGGTGGCTGCAGTTTGGGGTAGTCTGGTATATTTGCGACTATTCTCCGTGGAAACCGACGATTCCTTAGCGTTACTCGGTTGCTCTGGTCCGAACGAACCCAGTATTGCCTATTACCCAACATTTCTACCACTCTACCCGTTTTTTTCTAACGCCGTGGTTAAGGTCTCCTCTTGTTCTGGATTTGTACTGACTCGTCGACCTCAGTGGTTGAGTATGTGTGTTATATTGCTTTTGATTCACCAAGTGTTTTTCGCCATCACCCTTTCGCTTAATTTCTTCATTTCCTTCCAGCGTCTGTAGACTTGATACTTCCCACGAAGTATGGGAAGGTGATCCTTGTCTGCCCGGCCATACAACATCTCCACTAGTGACATTGCAATATCTTTGTTTGGAGTGTTTCGGTGTGTTAACGTGGCTCGAGCCATGCGGTCCTGACAGAATCGATCATACCCTCAGTATTGTCTCTGGGCATTCTTTTGGCTATGTAGACCGTTAATTCTGCTCACCCATTACTTTGGGGAGTAGTGTGCTGACGATATCCGCTCCTTTATGCCCTAATCACCGAGGAAGGCTTTGTATTCATGGGAATTAAACAGTGGCCCACCGTCCGACAATAATTATTCGAGTACACCGCATGTGTTATGTTTTGACCTTCGACCCGGCCCAAAATGCCATTCAAGGTGATGCACCGGAAGGAAGTGACACATTCCAATGGCAGTTAGGAGAGGAAATCGCGTGGGCGGAAATTGGCTAACAAAATGGGACGAGCTAAAAAATCCCATGATACTCTCATAGACTGACGCACCCGAAGAGAGTGACCTCTGAACTGCATGACAGTTATTTCCGCTTGATGACGATTAAAAATGCGATTTCAAAGATCCAGTGGGCGATCGAGTGGGCGTTGAACTATTATATAGCTCAGTCAAGACAGAAGTCAAGTGCCAGTTGAGTTGCAGTCAGTTGGAGTCGAGATGTGGTAGGGAAAGCCACACCAGGCCGAAGGGGCCTTGGGGCCCTTATGAGTTGGGGTCCAGAGAAGATGCTGATAAGATGCAGTAAAGAAAGCCAGCACCCAGCAGAGTGGACCCCAGCATCAGGAGAACAAGAAAGACACAACGTTGACGGTCATAACAATGGGGTCAAAATATTACAGTTTCTGTTCGGTCTCCAGCTCCCTCTCACACGTAAACTTTGAGTAACCCTTTTCGAACCCTTGCAATAAAGTGAGAGGTACATATTTTTTCTAAAGAAGTCCTCCTGCATCTGTTTATTTATTGTGTCGTAATGATACTGGAGATGAGTATATAACATATGTACAAAACCAGTTCCTCAGGGCATCGCATATGACACTGGCCTTCCCTGTCGATTATGGAGCCACCACTAGCCAGCTAGTATACAAGTCCGCGTATACCACGTAGTTTTTCCCATGTAAATTTAACAGGTCTGTGACTGTTCTTTTTTTTTGGGGGGGGAACTATGGGGTTGATGGTGGCATCAGGCGTTCTCTGGGTTAGATGGGGCGATTGAATTACACGTCGATCACTGGGCTCTCATTTATCGAACACTGGCCTCCAAACCGGACAAAAACAATCACTATCTTGTGTTAGCCAACATTCCATTGACTCCTTGATGCGTAGAGTGAAGGGTTTCCAGTACATCGGCCCAAATTTGTTTCTGTATGAAGATTCTATTGTTTTTATGAGTACTCCATGCTAGCAGTACAACTCGTCTTTTATCGGTTAGAATTGTCGGAGCACCGGTGGCAGTTCGCGTCTTGAGTTAGGAAAACCCTTTTGAATGTGCTCCGCTAATGCGCGGCACTCCTCGTCGGTAACTTCTGCGGCCAGTCCTATCTCATGTTACAGTCCTCAGGTTAGCATCGTGTGCATATGCGGATACGACTAAAGCTTGTATGGCATAGTCAATTTTCTGAGCTGTGTTACTGTTTGCAGCTTCGATATGTGTTGTTGACGCTGAGTTGCTACCGAGTGCGACGTGGGATGTGCTTAATACAGAACTTATACATTAATGATCGTTTCTTGAAATTGAACAAGTAAGGTTTCCTTATATTTTCCAGAACCTGATCCGAAAATATCTTCACTAGTAGTTGGTGGTCTACTGCAGCTAGTGATTCGGGTGATCCCAGTACGAATATCTGGCAGGATTCCAGTCCATCAACGAGTGCGAAGCATATTGCGATTCTGCGTCCTTAGTAAATCTGGATCTTACCAAGATTATTTTCCAGTGGTTGCCATTACATTTGGGGCCGGATTCTGCTGGGCATCGCCAGTGCTTTTGGAAGAAGAAGTAATCAAAGCTGGTCTTACTGAAATCTGCTTAAAGACACGTCACCCTGTCCATTTTGAATGTTATAACCCCTTTTTAGATCTCTTTTACAATAATGCGTTTAGATTCGTCCAATACTTCATTGAGAGTTGCGTCCCTATAGAACTTCCGATCTTTAGTTCACTGCAGTTCTCAGAATGGGGCTATTATTTCGGCTTGTGAAAATGCGTACGTAAATTGGTTTACTAATACAAACCAGGACCTCATGCACATGATGTTTATAGGATTGTGTTGTATAGCCACATAATACATATACATCTGCATGCAGAATCATAACGACGACACAATAAAGACGAGCGAAGACACAGTTCTTAGAAAACTATACCTCTCACTTTATTTGAAAGGGTTGTGTGTGAGAGGGAGTTGGAAACCGAACAGAACTCCAACATATTGACCCCCACTCTATTGGCCATAACCGCTTTCTTTCCCGTTCTCCTGGGCTGCTCAACCGGGGGCCTGGGGGCCCAGCCTCTCTGGGTGCTGGTTTTCTTTACCACATCTACTCTCCAACTGCAACTACTCAATCGGGGGCCTGAGGGCCCACTCTGCTGGGTGCTGGCTTTCTCTACCGTATCTTGTGTCCAACTGATTGAACTTCCTGTTCACTGAGTTATATAATAGTTCAACGGCCACCTTCTTGTGGGCGTCACAAATCGCACTTATTCAACCTGTCCACAGTCAAGGTTATATTCTGATATTCCTCGACCGGATGCACCTGTTATTTACACAGGTGCATTTCCTATTTTGACACCCCGGCCTGGTCGGAGGTTAATATACAACAAATGGGGAGATTAAGGATGACATTTTTTGTTGTTGGTTTTACGCCATCGGCCGTTCCTCGAAAGCCGGCGAACTCTACTTCATTTTCAGCGAAATGGAATATGTCGGAATGGAAGACAATTCCATTTTTGCCCCAGTAGGTGATACACTCGACTGTTTGCCAGAATGCTGATTGCAAGTCATTGTCCTTGAGGAGGCTGTCGTCAGTTCAACCGGTCTTCCTCGCTGTATCCACAGTGATATCATCTCCGGATGCATGAAACCCCTGGGATACTCTGAGATATCGACATTGGGCCCGATTCTTTAATCAATCTGGTGGCTTCTCACCCTGTGGGGAAAAGCGAAAGTCTGTGGTATCCGTTCCACGCATCTAGAATTGTCTTCCTGATTCGGGCTGGGACGAGAGATAATTGATAAAATGAAGAAAGAGTGTGGTGGGTTTCTCTCATTAAGGCGGCATTTAATTTCTGTGGGTCCACCGTCCTTCTGGATGAGTCATCTTTTTTTTTCTTTTTTTTTTTTTTTTGTATGACCACCATTCTTGCGCACCAGGACGTAGGGGTAGCTGCTGGTATTGCTTCTATGATACCAAGTGCTATTTTCCGGTTGAGGTCTTATTTACCTTCTTCCTGTGGTGTGGGACCGGAATTGGTGTGTGCACACTGCTGATGGTATCGCTCCGGGGACAAAAGTTATGTCTAGTGGTCTACCAATCATTGTCTCCAATGGGGGTGATGTAGAGAGGTGTTAAATGAGCTTAGCTTAAAATGGTCCCGTATCCCCTGCTCTAATCGGAACCTACTGATCTCAATTGGTTGAAATACGATCCGGAGGCACCCACATGGAGCTCTTTCATTCATGGTAGCTGAAGTGTTAGCTTTTAACGTCTGGTTTGGAAAATCCTTATATATTAGACCCAGATCTTTCAATGCGAATTCTGAAAGAAAGAACCTGAATGTATTTTCTGATATATACACTACTTGCCTCGTTTCTTTTAGGCCGACCTTTATAAGCATAAAAGGTATATACTTTTGTTATGTAACTGGTCATCCGTAATGCCGTGTATTCTGTGGTTTGTTGGTATGAGGCTGTCGCTTTTGTATTTTAGAGTTTCTAGTATATCCAGTCCACTAAAACAAGTTTGTGCGCCAGTATACGAGATTCCGAAGATGGAGTGTTTTCTGAGTTTAGCTGGATTGTTTATAGAATGCCCAAACTCCTTATGATATTCTACTATCACCAAAACCTCTATTTTCAGGGACGGCGATAGTTCGGTGTGTGTGTGGGAGGGAGGGCTTCTATAGAACCTATCTTTATTCCAGGTGAGATGTGACACTTTCTATACAGCCGCCCTCTTCTGCTTACGGCTTATTTCTCCGTTGGTGAGTATTGCTGACCGGTTTCGCGTCAAACTGTCTTTTGATTTACTAGTTGAAACCTGCTTTGGCTTACGGCATACTTTTTTCTAAGTGCCCTTTAATCCTGCAATTAAAATATTATCTGGTTACTGGACAGTTCTGTTCCTTCAGTTCATTTATGTGAAATGTAGTGGAGTTTTGGAGTCCCCGTCACATCGGGACTCTTTTTTTGTTGTTGTTCCGATTACCTCGAGTTAAGCGCCGTTAACGGTGGTGTACTGACTTGGAGGTGGGGGGGTCGATCTTTCCGTTGTTTCTAGACTCGGTAATCTGTTGAATTTTAATTCCAACGTTGTTGAGTGTGTTAGCTTCAGCTAATACTTTGCTTTGATGTTCGAGGTTATGAATTGACGCTACCATCTGGCTGGCTACCATGTCTTTTGACTAATTTATTCGTCGATGACAGTCCTCGTTTGGGCATTGGACCACGAATTCACAAAGGTTTGCTTGCGACCGTTATTTGTCCAGAAACTGTGTAATTGACTCAGCTTGAGTTTACTTCATATTAAACGACTGCTGGTGGACCTCTACATGTAGACATTTTACGGCTATCATCCGAATTTGTTGCAACAGTTTAGTTAATGTGTTTAGCGAGTCTGGGTAATTTGATTAAAATAATAACCGATTAATTTCAGGGTAACCTACCGTTCTTAACTCGTTTCTGATTTCTGTCGGATTTATCAGGTTGCACATTTTCTTATATCGATTCCATGAATCTTGAAAAGGTCCTCATTTGCTGTCTACTTTATTTTGTTCAATTATCTTTCAGGCTTTTTCGGAGCCGACTTCATGTAATTTCGTGTGCGAAGCTCGTTGCTCTCTCTTTGCAGGTCGATTATCTGCAATAAAAGCTGAAAATATTGATGATTAATATTTTCTGGTTCCGTGGCCATTCTTTTTTTTTTTTCTTTCTTTTTGATTGTAGATTTAAACCACGATTATGTCTGCAACGCCATTACACACAAGTACACGTCCGGGGGTAGAGTAACGATTACCTGTCTTTTCCCATATGAGAGACCTATTTATTCATATTCTGACTTCCAATCATGTGCTTCGTCTGTTGTCTTGTTTCTTTACATTATAGAACTAAATGTCACTAGCTAAGTACTTTAGTTTTTCTTTGTGCAATCAATGACGTAAAAAATACTGGTTGTCTTTCTACTGACTAATGTGTCATTTCTGGAAAAAAAAGCCGAAATCTCTTTAAATCACCATTCATTGTTCTAAATACTAAATCCAATTATCAATACCCCAAGGCCCTATCCACAATAAAACATGCCTTGATAAATGAAAAATAAAGAGGAAAAGAGAATTTTTTTATTAAAACAGCAATATATACATTTTGAACTCGCTCATATTTTAGGAGGTTGCCTTTCATTTTAATTCGAGTACATTTTTATTATATATATTTACACCGAGTAATAGTCTTAAACCATTTGAATTATGGAATAAAATATAAAATATATAAAATAGGTTAGTATTTCCTTCATTTTATTGTTACCTTATCATAGATTTCTACACAAAATACCTTTCAGCTTTTAGAAAAAGTAGCATGGAGTAGGAATAAAGAAGTGCAAGCATCCCATATCCTGAAAGCACGTTTGTTTGTTGTTTTTTTTTTTTTTGTGGACATAACCTTAACCAATACAACTACAGAAACCACTGACCTGAAAGAGAAGAAATCGATTATGTTATCATCTTTTTATTCCAAATATTCATGCCGTATTATTTGTATTTGCTACTTAGTAATAAGCTGAAAATATTGTTAAGTCTGATAATTATCTTCAACTTATTTATTTATTTATCATTAACTTATTGTTTTTGAAGCTTCTATTTTTTTCAAGTTTCACCTGATTGAAATTATTAAATGAATAATAAGTAAATCAATTATAACAGAATAAGATAAATTGATAAACTACTTCATCTCATTATTCAATTAAGTTAATACTATTATTACTCGGTTACCAATATACACTACAAGGTGAATATTTGGAGATGGTGATATAACTGCAAATTTGTTTTTTCACCTCTAACTAGAGGCTTCCATGGCTTGCTCTTTTAGTTTTGCAAGTTCTTGTTTATTCGCCTTCGGCAGTTTTTCTTGAGCAAGGTGGCATGAGTAAAAGGCCCATTAGCCGCTTAGGCTAAGCCTCTTTTCCTTATTGTTTTTTATGTGTTGAAACAATAAGCCTACTGCAGGCTAATTGTGGTTTTGGTATGCTGTCTCCTTAAAAAAAAAGTTGTGTATAATGTCTGGAGGCGGTATTATTGGACCTTTTGCCGACAAAGGAAGCTGTTGGCCGAGTCAGAAGATTTAGTAAAAGCCTACGTAGATTCAGCAGAAAAAAATTCGAGTTGAAATAGAAAGATACTCATCTCTAAGAGGAGGAAGTGGTGATCTACTCGAAGTTTAACGGTCTGAAAGTATCTGTTCTGTAGTTCTTACAAATATCAACAGGATGAATAAAATGAAGTGGTTAATCAAAAATCAATAATGCCCTTCGGATATTTTATTTGTATTTATTATCTCCATACTTTTGCACCTTTCATGATTCGCCTTCCTTTTTTTCTTACTTAGCCACTTCTCTCTCTCTCTCTCCTCCCCCTCTCTCTCTCTCTCTCTCTCTCGTAATAGTCTACAAAAGTTGCTGCCTACGCTTAATACTTACAGTGTTATGAACCAAAAGATAGAAATCACTGTTAGACTCGCTGTTAAAATCAATAAAAATATTTTAGGGCGTAATGGCTCAGGTGCTGAACTGCGGCTTCGAAGTAAGTGAGTTCGAGTTCCAGTCGAGTTCAGTTTCTATGGCAATAATTTAGCATTGAGCACCTGGCTTCCAATAATATACATACTTGAAAACAAATTCTAAAATTTCTTAGCGTCGAATTCGATCTCTAGAACAGAAGCCTCACTATCTGATATAGTCTAGTGTTATTTACAGGACATAATTTTTTGTGGTGAGAGTGTCTAATCCCTCTGTAGAGTATACAGTCAGAGTATTCTAAGCCCAACTGTCAAGGCGAATGAATTTTAAAGATGTATTTCAGGAAAAATGCAGCGTCTCCGATACAGCCAAATACAGTAACAAAATTATATTGTTATTAAGTTAAATACGGTTTATGTAAAATGTTTGTTTCATTCAAGAGTGTTATAGTTTTAAAACTGTTTCGTACATAAGGATATTCATTTCTCTTCTTTCTTTTGAAGGTTTTTCGTCTTCAGTCAAGAAAATTTAAGAGTCGTTTTTAACTCTTTGGGACAATAATATATCATTATCATCAAGGCTTACCCACAGCACAGATTCCTTTTAATCTCTCTCTCTCTCTCTCTCTCTCTCTCTCTCTCTCTCTCTCTCTCTCTCTCTCTCTCTCTCTATCTATCTATCTATCTATCGACCATCATTCTTGATAAGTCCTCGAGACGGCACCCAGTGTTTGCACAGAGTTGATGAATGTAACTTTTTGCGTGTAGACCGACACTGGTGTACATATGTGTAAGATTCCATTGAATGCCGTTTATTCATCCTTCTCCAGCAATGTTCAGCATTCATTCCTTCTCTTTCTTGGATAGTTTGGAAGATAAATGTCAGTTCGGCTGCTGCTTCCAAAACAGCTCGCAGCGTCCTTGTATAGTTGTTATCCGGGGTTTTTTTTTCTGTGAGCGTTTCGTAGAATCTTAAGTGGTGTAACCATTCAGTTGTACTCACATGGCTTCTGCTTGGAAGAATTCCCGTTTTATTTTATCAGGGAGATCAGATTTAGTGAAGAAATATTTCATCTATATATGAAATATTTCTTCACTAAATCTGATCTCATATCAGACATAACTCACATAAATAAAGTTTGAAAGATTGTGTTACGCCAATATTCCAAGTAGCACAAAATGCAACAATTTAACTGAAGTCATATGCTAGCCACTCGAGCTGTTAACAAATTCACCAATTAATCCCGACCTGATACAAGTGACATTGTTGCAGTATGAAAATCGCGCTTCTGATCCTTATATGCTACGAACTATTGAAAAAAATGCACAAACATACAGTAATGAATGAAACAAGAATTGATTGTTGTGCCATCTATCAAGAGAGATAAGTAGTTTTTCAGTACACTCTATAATAGAAACTAGTCTCGTCGAGAATCCACTATGAAAGGGTGAAATAAACAAGAAAACCTGAGCAATAAATTTAAAATACATCTTAACAGAAATAAACAACAGTCAGCAAGCTTATCGGAGAAATTTGATTCTAATTACGTTAAAAATATTTTAAACATTTCCATTTCCATTTTTCTTGTTTTCTGTTTTTCATATTCTTGACGATCACTTAACGCTAAAGAAACACAATAAATAAAAATTCCCTTAGAAACTCATTAACACTAGAACAACTTAAGTGTCAAAATCGACACCTTCACATTTTTCAATGTTATATATACAGGGTAATGTTTAGAATGATGTAAAATGAATGTAGATATCAAAATCGGAACTTTTATTTATTTGACGTCATAGACTTATAAGTAGTATAGATTCATGGAGCAAAATGGCCTACGTGTCAAAATCGACAACTTCATTTTTTAGGTATAATAGCAATGATGTAAAAAAAATGTAGATTTTGGACACGGCACTTTCATATATTTGACGTCATGTATTTATAGTAATTTCTTAACGTCTTAAAGGAAGAGTCCCTATGGCCTAATGTGACTAACGTTTTAAATTGCGACATTGTAGTAATTTAATGTACTAGAACAGTTCGTGTATCGAAACTGACACCTTCATATTTTAAGTTTTATATTTCACAGTGATCTCTTTGTGAACATTATTGTATTTTATGTGTAGGATTTTTATCATATTACATATAACTTTATGTAATTATCTGTTTTCTTTAAAATAACAGTGTTGTAATAAAGAGTAAGCGAAATTAGGATGAAAGAAACAATGCTAATAGAAAAAGGAATAATGCTTGTAACTTCCGTGATCTACTTGGTTAATAAGTTGTCCATTAAAGACGAACTATTAATACAATTTTAAATCAAGTTGGAAATTAAATCCTTATTCCTACAATTATTTCCTACTTATTAAAAAAAGGATTTATTAAACTTCAAATAGTTTAACTGTCTAAAACGATGCCTGTCACTTCAGTTCATGAATCAAATAAATTATCCTATGGCCTTCTTTCAATGTTTATCTCCTTGTAGAGAGAATTATTTAGCAGTGACCGTTTCCTCTTCAAGGAATATACAATATGCACAGGGCCACATATTACTAGCAAGCAGGAATCCATCCTTGACCACAGATAATATATTTTAAATTATGCGAGAAACGGAAACGAAAGAAAAGTCAGTGTCAGTCACTTTATAGCTTATCAAAATTAAGCTTTCCGAAACACAACCTGCTAGTCATTGGCGGAGATATGAATGCACAAATCGGGAAAACAGAAACAACAAATACAGCCTACACAACACGTCAAACAGGAATGGACAACATCTGATTGATTTCATGATAGAAAATAGATTAACATGCCTCAATACAAACTTTCAAAAAAGAGAGGGAAAATTATGGACCTACACATACGCGAATAATAGTAAAGCACATATAGACTACGTCTTTATAAACAGGAAATGGGAAAATAGAGCGATGAATTGCAAGGCATACTCCTCTTTCGAGGGTGTGTTCTCAGATCATCGAATAGTTACGGCCAAAGTACGACTAAGCCTACGAAAAAACGCCACACGAACAGCGACAACTAAGAACTATGACTGGGCCCTACTTAACAACAGAGATATTAGAGACAAATATGCATTAGAATTAAGAAACAGATTCGAAACACTACAAGAGAAGACAGAAAAGGGTACCCCAAATGACGAATATGAAAATTTTGTTGAAGCACACCTTGAGGCGGCATCAAAGTGTATCCCAACAAAACCTAGAACTAAATATAGAGTCCCTTGGGAAACGTTAGCGATTAGAGAAAAACGTGCACTCGTGAAAACTGCCTCCAAAAGCTATCGGAAGAACCCAACAAACACAAATGCCCGAAAACTAGAAAAGGCACAATATCAATTAGCAGGAATATATCTAAAAGAACAGGCAGAATACATACAAAATCAGATAGATAAGATTAGAGACTCGGTGGAAGATAGACAATCCAGGATAGCCTGGCAAACAATAAACGAAGTAAGTAGAAGGAAGAGCACAGCCAAAGCAAAACTGAAAGCTGCAAGCCAACAAGAAAGAGTAAAACTGTGGGAACAGCATTTCAAAAATCTACTAGGAAACCCACCGAAAATAACGGATGAACCGATCACCAGAATTATCAGTAAGCAATTAAACTAGGTCCTTTCACCAAAGAAGAACTCGACTCGGTTCTTAGAAAAATTAAAAATAGGAAAGCTGCAGGGCTGGACGAGATCCCCCCAGAAGTGTGGAAGACTAGACAATTCGACGATATACTGCTCCGGCAATGCAACGCAGTCTATAGTCAAAATAGGATAGAAAGATGGATGAAGGGATGCATCCTTCCTTTCCCTAAAAAAGGCGACCTCGGATTAGCCAAGAACTACCGAGGGATAACACTTACATCCATAGCAGCCAAAATCTACAATGCCCTACTACGAAACCGCATAGAACCCAAAATAGACAACATCCTTAGGAAAAACCAAAATGGCTTCCGGAGAAATAGATCCACAACCTCAAAAAATATTGACTATCCGTAGAATCCTTGAAGGCGTTCAGGCAAAAAAACCTTCAGGCGACATTACTATTTGTCGACTTTACCAAGGCCTTCGATTTCATCCACAGAGGGAAGATGGAACAAATCCTACTAGCATACGGCCTACCAAAAGAAACCGTAGCAGCAATAATGATTCTCTACAGAAACACCAAAGTGAAAGTAAGTTCATCAGATGGAGACACGGAATACTTCGACATTGTTGCAGGAGTACTACAAGGAGACACGCTAGCCCCATACCTCTTTATCATATGTCTAGACTACGTACTTAGAACTTCGATCGACAAAATCAGAGAAAATGGCTTCGAGCTGACTAAGAAAAGAAGCAAAAGGTACCCCGCAAAAACAATCACAGACGCTGACTACGCTAATGACTTGGCGTTACTGGCGAATACGCCTAATCAAGCAGAGACACTACTGCACAGTTTGGAACGAGTCGCAGCAGGCATTGGCCTCCATGTCAATGCACACAAAACTGAATATATGTGTAACAACCAAACGGGCAACATTGCCACACTAGACGGAGCCTCTCTGAAACTAGTAGACAAATTAACCTACCCAGGAAGTAGCGTCTCATCAACCGAAAACGACATCGACACACGACTGACGAAAGCATGGACGGCTATCGATAGGCTCTCGATCATATGGAAATCAGACCTGACCGATAAAATGAAACGCAGTTTCTTCCAGGCAGCGGTTGTATCGATACTGCTATATGGATGCACTACATGGACGCTAACTGAACGGCTGGAGAAGATACTGGACGACAATTACACAAGAATGTTGAAAGAAATATTGAACAAGTTCTGGCGACAACACCCCACGAGACACCAACTATACGGCCACTTGCCTCCCTTCACGAAAACTATACAAGTTAGACGAACCAGACACGCAGGACACTGCTGGAGAAGCAAGGACGAGCTCATAAGTGATGTACTCCTATGGACCCCCACATATGGCCCAGCAAAAGCAGGACGACTAGCTCGAACTTACATACAGAAGCTATGTGAGGACACAGGATGTAACCCTGAAGACCTGCCAGAGGCGATGAATGATAGGGAGAAGTGGCGAGAGAGGGTCAGGGATATCCGTGCTGGCGGCACATGATGATCATGATTTAAATTGTAATATTCGGTATTGCTGCTCATTCATCAAATAAAAACGATAATTGTCCACACTAATTATGCAAAAAAAACAGCTGATAATAGTCATGCGAAATATGAAATAATGATTGAGAAAAAGAATCGTAAAGATTGCTATTGAACCAAGAAGATATTAAATTACTGAAGCTACTCGGTTCACTCAACAGATGTTTGCATTATTCAGATTGTAGATGTAATATAAAAAAACATTGATTTATTATATCATTCCCTAAAATAATCATAATTATTATATATATATATATATATATATATATATATATATATACTAAGTTTAGATTCGTATGAAAGTCTCTTCTGATCTCTCTCTCTCTCTCTCTCTCTCTCTCTCTCTCTCTCTCTCTCTCTCTCTCACACACACACACACACACACACTGACACGTACGTGCGTGCGAACATACACACATATACGCTAAATCTACATACATGCACGTCCAAAGATACATCAGCTACTTTTTACAACCACAAATTCATGAAATCAACATTTTTTGTTCTTTAGAATTTAAACTTAGAGGAACTAAAAATATTAGAATATGATATTGGTTCTTCATGTATTCGCAAAACAACTCTTGTTCGATCAGGAATGGTCTCTGCATGATCTTAAAAACATGTCCTTTTGAACCCAACACAAAGATGTTAAAACAGGTCCTTTAACTGTTGTTAGTTGCATAATAAAGGTTCTGCAACGCAAACTTATTAGTACAAGATTATATTAAGATCTGGGGAGTTTGATGCCCTGAGCTACACAGTAAAGACATTCTTCATGATACTAAAATCTTTCATACAACTTATGCTTGTTAGTAGAACGCACTATCTTGCTGAAAGATACCTCTGTTATCGTAGAAGACTGTTGCCATGAAGTTATATTCTATGCATATTCCACAATTGATATGATTTTAAATAAAATATGTCGAAGAATTATATTAAAATGCAGTGTATCAGATACAATGAACAGACCAGGTGGAGAAAGTGATTTGCTGTGGCGAAATCAAGATCAATCAGATATTGACGAGATAGAGGCTAACACGGAAAATGATGCGAAGAAGATTGTGTTGCACCAATTTTCCTCAGAGAAAATTTTGTTTGCTTTAAAAATTAACATCGTGTCTAGAATCATGACATTTTGCGTAGGTAAGAAATACGCAACTGCTTCAGCCACCACATCAAGCCCTTGATACTTATTAAGCCAAACACTAAGTACTGAAGCCGCCAATTATGATCGAACTCAGTAGATCACAATTTTTAAATTCTGTGAAACTAGCTTGCTAATCTCTATCATCAATCGCTCCTGGCAGGTCTTCTAGACTGTATCTTGTGCCCGCACAAAGCTGATGTAGGTAAGTCTTTGCTGATTGGCCAATACTGGCACGTCCATGTGTAGGAGTCCATTAGAGAACGTCGCTTATGAGTTCGTCCTTGCTTCTCTAGAAGCGCCCCGTTCGTCTTGTGAGATGGGAGGTCAGTGACCGTAATGATGCTGTTTTGTAGGGTGTCACATCCGGGATATTTTCAAGACAGTACACAGCATTCTTGTGTAGTTCTCATCTAGCCTTTTTTCTCAGGGCGTTTTGTTAGCATCCATGTAATGCATCCGTACCATATTGTATTAAGACAGCTACAGCTTGGAAGAAACCCTGTTGTATTTTATCAGGTAGATCAGATTTCCGTATTGATTGATAACCTGTCAATAGTATTCCCATGCCTTCGCTAGTTTAGAGGCTTGCTACTTAAAGTGGAGATAGCTCTTTTTTTTGCTTAAAACTTATGTACTCTGTTTTATATGTAATCACGTTGAGATTAATGCCTCCCGCTGCTTGCTCTAATCTATGCAGAAGGGATTCTGCTTGGCCTGTGTTGTGCTTGGTCATCTGCGTAGTCTGCATTTGTCATAGTTCATTATCTACTTCTTTTTTATGTGTAAATAATTTAGCTGAGCTTTAGCATTATTTGGGTCGGTGTAGGTCCATAGTTTTACCTCGTTTTTTTGAAATTTTGTGTTTAGTCATGAAAGACTATTTTCGAATTAAAAATCTGTTAGATATTCGCCATTTCTATTATACGGGCTGTGTAAGCAAAATTTACTATTTTCATTTTTGCTTATTTAAACATTCATTTCTCCACCGATGATTAGAACGTTGTGTTTGGGAATGTGTCTAGCAAAGGAACAGAGCCCGTTGTCGAAGGTAGTAATAACTGGCATTGGTGGAACTGTAGCAAGAGATGATCGTTATGCAAGGGTTGTCATTAAATGTAGCACAAATAATTCTCGGTTGAGTTTTCTCTATGCTATTTAGTGATTTGAAGGCACAAAGACAGGTGAAGCATTCCCACGCCGATTATAGTGGCATTGACGGAGTTTTTCCATGCAGAAGATGCGACAAATGTACACCCATTACTGGTATAATTGTATTTTAATTCTACTTCATTATGGTAATGTCTCTGTTCTTACGCCTATATTATGTCTGCAAATGCTGTAAACTCACTTGTTGGTTTATTGTGTTTAATCCTAACGTTAAATGTTATCAATATTTTTGCATCTAAGTAAATTGGGTCTGAGATTTGGAGCTGATTTTTCAAACACTGACACCAGAGCTTTAACCTCAGTAGAAGTCCCCCCCCTTGATTACCTGCGTGAAGGGCGATGCGATTTCAATGTATATTTTGTACTAGAGTCATGGCAATCTTTCGTCGACTGTTTTTATTTTCTTCTCAATTGACACTACCCTTAAAGATGAGTTGCTGTAGTTTCCTTACTGAACTATTTAATCCTGGCTGTTGGACTGTGATTTTCTTCCGCCCAGCATCTAAGGAAGTTCGCTGTTGACCCAATTTCGGATTCAATCGCCTTGCTTCTCATCCACCATGCTGCATTCTATAGTTTTCATTGTTACATGTTTGTGTGGCTCGGAAAATACGCTCCTCTTTCAGACATTATTATTCTGTGATTAGCCGGAACAGGATATCTGGGTGGTTATGGAGATGGGGTAAAAAGCCCACTCCTTATTTTCCTTAAGTTTAAAGTCCAAATATTCCATCTTAGCTTGATCAGTTACATATGAGATTATCTTATTCTATAATTACGCATAAACTAAATTATTCTGGGGATCTGAAAATATGCGCTATGTGATTCATCAGATCATTTAGAAAATAATGATAATCAGAGGAAAAATATTCTAGAGCAACAAAAGTTAAATTTGTTTATCAAGAACGCAATCTTCATTATTTGTCCACAGTGCCAAATTGTTTAGATATCTGTTTGGGATATCTGATCACACATCCGCTCTCTCAGCTGGGCTATAGAATATACCAACTGTACCTCTACAGGGGGGGTAAGACCCCTACCACTAATAAGTGCACTGGATATGACTCTAAACTGCATATGATGGTGAAGCTCCAATCCTTGAACTTTCGGGAATATGGAGTAGCCCTTCGTTGCCGCTACTCCTTGGTCCACTCAGACCAACATTGGTAGTACAATTTAGGCTACATTCTACGAATCAAATAGAACTGTTCCGTCATTTACTAAGGATTATTATCAGGAGTAACTAAAACCAAACAGCTGTGTGTAAATGATTTATATTACATAAGAATATTTAATGCATAAAATTACTAATGTTTAATAGTTATACTAGAAATTATTTAGCTGTGCGCAAACAAAAGAGCTCTAACAAATCATTTATCAACAAACTATTCACTTCATCATCATCATGTCGTGCCACCAGCACGGATCTCCTTAGCCCTCTCACGCCACCCTTCTCTATCACCCATCGCTTCCTGTAGTTCTTCAAAGTTACATCCTGTATCAGCACAGAGCTGTTGTATGTAGGTTCTAGCTGGTCATCCTGCCTTTGCTCGTCCACGTGAAGACGTCCACAGGAGTACGTCACTTATGAGTTCGTCCCTACTTCTCCAGCAGTGTCCCGCATGTCTGGCTCGTCTAATTTGGATAGTTTTCGTAATGGGTGGTAGGTGGCCGTACAGCAGCTGCTTTGTGGGGTGCTGCCTCCAGGATTTGTTCAATATTGCTCGCAGCATTCTTGTGTAGTTGCCGTCAAACTTTTTCTCCATACGTTTAGTTAGCGTCTATGTAGTGCAGTACTGACACGACCGCTGCTTGGAAAAACTGCGTTTCATTCTATCGGTCAGGTCTGACTTCCATATGATCTATAGCCTATCGATTGTTGTCCATACATTTGCTAGTTGCGTGTTGATGTCAGTCTCGTTTGATGAGACACTGCTTCCTAGGTTGGTGAACTTGTCTACTAGTTTCAGAGAACTACAGTTTAGTGTGGAGATGTCGCCCCTTTGATTAAAGCACATGTATTCCGTCTTGTCCGCGTTGACATGGAGGCCTATGCCTGCAGCTGCTCGTTCCAGACAATGTTGCTGGGGTTCGGCTTGGGCGAGTGTATTTGCCGGAAGCACTATGTCGTCGGCGTAGTCAGCGTCGGTAATTGTTTGTGCGGGGTATCTTCTGCTTCTTTCCTATATTAGCTGAAGCCGTTGTCTTTCATTTTATCAATAGACGTTCTAAGAACGTAGTCTAAGATGATAAAGAAGTATGGGATTAATGTGTCTCCTTGCAGCACACCTACAATGTCGGAGTAGTCTGTGTCGCCATCCGGGGAGCAGACTTTTACTTTCGTGTTTCTATATAGCATCATTATGGTTGCGACGGTTTCCTTGGGTAGGCCGTAGGCGAGTAGTATTTGTTTCATCTTTCCTCTGTGTATGGAGTCAAGGGCCTTGGTGAAGTCGACAAATCCTATTCTTGCCTCTAGTTTTTTTTGTACGTACACCTTCTGGTAGCTTTCAGTTTAGCTTTCGCAGTGCTCTTCCTTCTGCTCACTTCGTTTACTGTTTGCCATGCTATCCTAGATTGACTATCTTCAACCGAGTCTCTAATCTTATCGATCTGATTTTGTATGTATTCTGTTTGTTCTTTTAGGTATATGTTAGCTAATTCATTTTGTACTTTTTAAGTTTCAGGGCATTAGTATTGGTTGGGTTCTTCATATTGCATTTGGAAGCAGTTTTCACGTCTGCCCGCTTTTTTCTAACGGCTAATGTCTCCCATGGGACTCTAGGTTCAGCTCTTTGTTTTGTTGATATGCATTCTGCTTCTTCTTTTAAGCGGGTATTGACGAAATTCTCATATTCATCATCTGGAGTACGTGTTTCTATCTTCTGTAGTGTATCGAAAAACCATATATATATTTAGATTTGGCATTAAGTAACCCTCAAGGTTTGATAAAAACATAAAACAGCTGACCCAGTCAGCTGGGACTGAAGAATACGCCGACTGCATCTCTGCATAGGAGTTAGACTCCCCCAACGAGTGTCCTGATATGACACTAAGCAATCTGATGGTGAGCTTCAGTAAAACGGGAGCTTTGGGAAATACAGAGTACTTCTTCATTGCCATGACTCCCAGGTTCACTGCAGCCCAGAGTGGTAGTTACTGATAGGGTCCTATCTATGGGTCAAATAGAACTAAACTGTTTACTTATGCAAAACTGAAATGTTTAAAATAGAACTGTTTTACATTTAAATGTGTGTAAACAAAAAAAACTGTGTACATATGCTAAACTGAATTATTTAAAATAGAACTGTTTATATGTTTAAAGATGGATTTGGCATTAAATAATCTTGAATGGTTGATATGCCATAAAATCCAACCAACCAACATAAAACAGCTACCAACCAACCAACTGACCACATTCTCTAAACCCAATTGGCAGAGTTCTTGTTTTTAAAAAATAAAATTTTATCTATTTAGAATTTTCTATTTTGAAGATGTTTTTCAAGGAAGAGCATCCCCAATTTGGTACTCGGTACAGACCTTGAGTTCTGATGGAGATAAAGCCAGAAAATTTCAAGAGAATAAATATTTTAGTTCAATAAAGTATTTAATTCTTTAACTAAACATTCCATTTTTTTAACAAGGATAAATGAAAAAAATTCATGTGAAATGTCATTAATACGCTTTTAAGTTTACTCTTGCTAAAATGAAGGCTGGAAAAAACTGTCAACAAAATTTATATAAACGTGGGATGGTAGAAAATAATTGTTCTAATTGTTTCTTTTATTCAATGATAGTGTTTCTTATTTTCCAGAAAGTTTTTGGTACACTCTCGTTCAAAAACTTTAATCACTACATTGCTTCACTTGTAAAATCCACTCAATTTGAATGTCTATCAAATTGATTTTACTCTCAAGAAATTACTGTTTACCCAGCTGAGTAAGTAAAATACACAGAACTAACATAAATGTGTGGCTAATCCGAAATAGGATCAGAAAATGTGTGCCAAATTTAGTCTTATGTATTTAACTTCAAAGAAGAGTGAGAAATGATTTCAAAACCTGGTAAGGAAATAAATATCTAAATCTCATAGGTTGACTTTTATGTTGTTTTAAGTTACAAAATGATTTTCCAGGACTATTTTTTTTTCTTTTTTTTTCACGCTGTATGGATTTTTCATACTAGTTTTTTTTTTTTAATTTTTCACTGAACATCAGTGTCTCCAGGACTCTTCTAAGTATTCTATCCAATCTTAACAGAGCTATGGTCAGGATCATCCTCTAATTTCCAGTTCCCCCGATCTCTTTTCCTGATCATTGGAAACTAATCCAAGAAAATCAATAAAATTGGTATCACTATCACTTGCTTGTTCCACAGCTTTTTTATTGCTATCTGGTCAGTATTACTTATCGACTTATCAACAAATCAAATTCCTATAATTTCATTATAAAATTATAACGATCCTCTTTTTAAAAGATCTGATTAAAAATTTAGTTCTCTAAAGAATTTTTAACAAATTAAAAACTTAAAATAATCTTATAAAAAAACGAAACTGTAAACATGTTACTACCCGGGGTGTTAGTACCCATTAGGATCCCATTTGTGGGTTAAACTGAACTGTATAAGATAATGTTTAAAATGATATTAAACTACATGAATTACATTAGCTCTTAAACATTGATATTGCAACTAAGTATGAACTGTAAACGTTTATCATTGTTCACAATTCGTCGCAATAGATACAAATATTTAAAACTATACAATCATACACAAATTATTAATATTAGATAGAGATACTTGAAATTCTATAATTGTGTGTAAATTGATTGTATTAGGAATAGTTATTTGAAGTTATTGTTTGCAAATGACTAGCGGTTCTGGAAATGGTATAATTATGAATATAAATCAACATAGGGGTGACATGTCGTAAAACTAATCAGCCAACAAGACGTAAATTCCTTAATAAAAGAACAATGTTGATTCTTCTCGGATGAATTCTTAAAGAATATTTTCAACTCTGTCTTTTCATTGCTATCCAGTTAGACTTTAGAATCAAGTGTTCGGGTCTCTCTCTCTCTCTCTCTCTCTCTCTCTCTCTCTCTCTCTCTGTGGATTGGGATAGAAATGTCTGTATACATATGCTCATACACGCAAATATATATATATATATATATATATATATATAGTACCATCCTAAAGTCTTCGAAAATTTTCAGCTATTGTATTTTTCTAATAATTGTCAGGAGAAAAAGTGGGTGTTTTACATCACGTTTCTCACACGTAAAACATTTGGCTCATTTTCATACCTACTTATCATATATTATCCTAGGGGTTCAAAATGAGAGTGGAGATGGGAAACTAAAAAATGACTGTGCCAAAGTATTCGGCCACTTCACATAAACGGAGTGACATCTAAATCTAAAAAATATCTATAATGAAAATTTATTGAATAATGTTTATTTCAAGAAGTTACTGTAAATAGTTTATATTTCGTATGACTTCTCTTGGCTTGAATAATTGCTTCAATACCCCTAAAAATAATGTGTACAATCTTTTACTATTATCACTGGTATTAGATGCCATTCTTTGTAGATGAGTTACCACAATTCTTTAAAATTTCCGACCAACTCCTCTATTTCTGTCCATATTTGTTGAAATATATTTAAGTCAGGGTTCTGAACTGGCCAATCATTTAATATGGTGACATCATCACCATCCAGACTCTGTTATATTGCACGTGATCTGTGCCATGGAGTTATGTCATACTAAAACATGTTGCCTTTATCCAAGTCTAGTATCAAAGAGTCCTTCAGTAACTGAATATTTTAGGCACTATTCAAGCTTCCATCAAATTTAACCAACTTTCTTAGGTATTTACTTTTTATGTACCTCTAAAGCTTTAAACTTTTACTGATAAACTAGTTTTATTGTCGTTTAATGTGAATCATTTCAGTTTCCCGTCGGCTTTCTGACAAATTCTGGTCTACTAGAATATAGCTCTATCCGAGTTTCAGTGATGAATGTAACATTCCAAAATACCAGCAATTCGTAGATCATATCTCTTTGACCAACTTAATCTTGCATTCAAATGATTTTTGTTTAATATTGATTTCTTAACTGAAATACACTTAGTCTTTGTCCTCAAAGGATGTACTTAGTTGTATCTGCTGAAAACAAATTTTTCTTTCAAGGGCAACCAAAGGTTCATCAATCCGAAACATTTCCAGTGCTTTGAATCTTCGAGACAATTCCTGAAATTCCACTTCTTCAAATTCCAAGTTTCTTTAACTATTGCATATCCTTGGCCATGTTCACTAGGTTGGTTTTTGGTTTCTTTAAAACTTTTGAAAATTTTTGCCATGATTTCAAGCTTTAAAAGAATGTTGGAATTCGATGTAATTTTAATTATAACAAAAAGATCAGTGAGTCAAAAACGACCATTTGGTGCGGGAGTCTCCCGTAGATTTGTCTTTATTCAGAATCCCTACTACAAAATATTAAATTACTTCAGCTGGATCGATATTTAATTTATTGAAAACTTGATACACAACATCTATTTACAATTAGTAGAAACGATAATGGTTTAAAGTGACTGAAAACTTTTGCTCAATACTATATATATATATATATATATATATATATATATATATATATATATATATATATATATAAAGAGAGAGAGAGAGAGAGAGAGAGAGAGAGCTATACAAAAGTCAGAGTGACTTAAATAGATTGATCAATCTGTTTTTCTATTGTGTTATTCAGTGTGTGCATGTGTGCGAAGGAAGTTTTATTTCAACTTTATCCTGTTTTACATGAGTTTTCTTTTATCTTGTGAGTCGCAGAAAATAATCAAGCAGTAAAATTTTCCTAAGGGACGTTATATTTTCTTAAAAAAACAAAAAAACAAAATAAATGTATAGATCAGATAAAAAGGTCTGCAACTGTGATAATTGCAATCAATCATTGGTACAAAATGTCGCATGTCAGTTTTAACATAACGGGAACGTTTTATTTAGAAGACCATCATCTTTACTCGATTATTTCCAAGGCTAAACATATTATGACAGAAGGTTGCTGTAATAAAGCATCCTGTGAGAATCGAATTCATTACACTTATTCATTGTTCTGGAAAAGAAATTACTAACAGTTTCTCTATTAAAGGCACCCAACATCTTTATTTAATGGTCACGTATGAAGAAGTTCCAAATCAAATTGGAGAGAAAGCTGATTTTGAATGTTAATTGTCTGTGCTTATTTTTTAACCGTAAGAATTCATTCGGTGATTTTTAAAGTACATAACGATGTTTATAAATGGAAAAAAATTCGCCTAGTACCTTCTGGCCTTTCACACTAGACCAGTTTTGCAAGAAAAAGAGTCAACGTCTATACAAGAGAAGCGACGATATCCACTCCAGTAATCATTTAGTCTAGTTGAATGAAGTGTAACTAAAAAAAAAGAGCAAGAAATAGAAAAGAGAATACGCCAAATGATTGATCAATTAACTGATTGCACGTCAACCCGTCTAGGGTTATTTTATGCGGAGAGTTTAGGGAATTTGCGTTCATTGTACGTTTATATTTACATTTTTTGTGTTGTTATTGTTAAAGAGATTTTGTTTTTGTTTTTCACTCAGTTATATATCAAATACAAATAATTTGCATGTTGTTGTATGGTTTCAAATATTCCTATCGAATACTAATAATTATATGATTTCAAGTAATTCTATTTAATAATAGATATTTGTTTGCACCCAGTTAAATTTTCAAACTGATGATAATAAACCTTAGTAAACAACTATAAAATTAATAACTTTTCTTGATACAAATAATTTAGTTATCAAATTATTTCTTTCTAACATTGATAATTTTTAAACAGATCTATTTGACCTATACATGGAATCCTAACATGTACTACCACTTCGGGTTAGAGTAGACCTGGGAGTAATGGCCATGAAGAGATACTTCTCTCCAAGATCTCCAGAACTAATCTTTCACCGATACAGTTTACTATTATCCTCAGGACACCTTTTTTTGGCGAGAAGTCTTACCCCCTGCAAGGGGTACTGTTAGCATATTCTAATCGACGCCGACAGGGTGGTCGTTTAAATATCGTCGAATACGAATGAAGTAGATAGCTGTTCTTGTAAATGTGAAAAATCTTCCTGGTCAGAGTTATACGCTGGGCGAGTTTTACAAGTGGCCAATTGAATAAAATGTCAATAAAAGAAAAGAGTAAGAAATAGAAAAGAGAATTAGCCACAATAGATCAGGAGAATAATAAAAGTAAAGTTGTCTCCCTTTAGTCGAGGCTGACCCGAAGGCTCCCTTTTCGATAGCTTACTACACCGAGGTGTAGGAGAGGGCGCTACTCCTTTCACTGGATTGCTCCACTTTACCCTTGATCCGTACCTTATAATGCTGAGTGTTAAGCAAGGGGGCATCAAGTACCATTTTTTGAGTCTTTGGTATGACTCGACCTGGGATTGAACCCAGGTCTCCCGGGCCAATGTCCGGTAGGAGAATAATAAAGAATAGATAAATCGATGAATATATTGATTGAAAGAAAAAAGAACAAAAGAAATCGTACGACGTTTTGAGATTCAAGAATGTAACAAAAATAGTTGAAGCAGAATTTACAGAAATGGAAGTTAAATTATATTAACCCATGAATATCTTATTCAATCGTTGTAGTGATTGCACATATGTTTAGAGAAGAGATTGACCAACTATTTAGTCGATCAGCATCAAATGCTTCCACGCCCAAGACACATCTGACCCGACTAGCTTATCTTTTCTCAAATGTTATTTCCCTCGAGAGGCGGCACAACCAGTTACTTCCTTTGGTAAAGCAACAAGCGTTATATTAAGGTCATACAAGAACAGGACTCAATGCAAAGTGATATTAATATCTACTAGAAATGTTCCTGCTTAGGAAGCAGGAATATCAAGGCGAACTTCTCAGCAAGCGTACAGCTCAGATTTCTTTATAAGGTTTACATCATGCAATGCTTGTATACGCCATCTTTGAAGCTAGTCTGGAATTTTAAGTACAACAGTGTGCAAGCTGCCTTAAGACACTACTTCGGTTTGCAGCGTGAGAAAAATTGTGGACATTTTTTTTCAAGGGAACAATTGCTTTTTAAAAGCACGTCGTTCATATATTAAGAATAAGATAGTTTTTTTCTGTAAAAAAAAGTGTGATGGTTAAAAGCACGGAAAACGGAATCCGTGGACCGAGTTTGAATTTCAACTGCTTATTTTGCACTGTCTTTAGGAAGTTATGAGACCACTTGTTTCTGCATACTTTTCCCTTATCGGGTAGCTTGGTAAAATATCTCGTTACCAACATGCCATTATGGTTAATGAGGAAGAAAATGACGGAATGAACACTTGAGCAAACTACTCTGTCATAATTGAATGCCCAAGCAATGACTGAAAAAGTTTGCAATTACCCAACCCCTCTGCCACGAGCAGAATGCGATACATGATCATTTTTAAGCGAAATCCAACGGGTTTGAATTTAGAATTTTCCTTCAACTAAATCGGGTGCCATACCAAGTTTAAAGGCACCAGTCTGTCCTAATATTTACCAAAAGATGGAAGGAGAAAAGTTTGATTCATACCTTTTCCAAGGGTATTTGAGCTATGTAAAATGCACATCCAAGACTTGAATTCGGGTCATCAGGTCCATTTTCAACGATGATAACCGTTACGCCACAAGCGCCTAACGACAAAAAGTTATTCAGCTGAATCAAACTTAACAGGAGCCAATCACGATAAGAAGTTTAAATTAGTCTGAGGAGAATTGAGTTAGAAAGAATGTATTACACCAGTCTTCCAATTTAGGAAAGTTTGTTTATTTTGAAAATCAACATTTAAATTCCTAGCTTTTATCTAAACTCGAATGCAGATCACCAGCTCTAACTAAAGAAAAAATATATAATTACTTTGATTACTAAACAAATCCCATAAACGTTATCTTTTCTTAGAGTAACCCAGTTTCGAAGCGTAAATATATTTATGGTATACTGAATAAGGAATGGACCAATTTGTCGATGATGATGATGATGATGATGATGATGTTATTATTACTGTTGTTTTGTCGTCATCATCATCATCTATATAAGCAAATGTTTCCAAGACTGACTTAATAACCATTCTGTGTTCATTTTAAATTGTTTCATTAACTATTTGTCGGATTCACATTTAATTATAGTTATAAGTATTTGATAATTGTAACTTAGTGAGAGGCATTCAACGGAGATTGAACTATTTACAGTCGCGATAAGTTACGAAACTAACTTTACAGACATTACACATTGTTGGATTGCACAATTTTCCATTGAACATTTTGGTGTCGTCGAGTTTCTTAGAAATAACGGTTAATTAATTCTTCTTTCATTTAATTCGTCGCCCACTTGTTTTAAAATATGCTCTTCTCTAACTCTTCTCGCAAAAAATAAAAAATCAATAAAGTATATCAAGGTAATGCATAGCATTAAAGAAGAATTGGTAAATTTAGGTTGTTGAGATAAAAATACTTTGTTTTTCTGTTCAAATATTTTATGTAGTGGCAATAAGTAAGGATGAATAAACACAGACCGTTAGTTTATCAGAAAGTCGAAAGCAAACGGGATTATTTACGTATGTTGGTTTGTTTCCTGCAGTGTCCCTACACTAAACTGATCTTTTATCACATCCCAATATTCTAAGGGAAGGGTGAGTAATTACAAGTAGCATGTCTGCCTATGATCATAGTATTGTGCTGCCTAAAATTATTGCTTAATGAATGTAATATTTATACACGTTAAAATCCTACTTTTTAGTTTTTATCAATAATGTCTTGGATAAACAAATGAAAACAGTTTAACTTAGAAGTCTATAAGATGTCATAGTTTCATAAAAATAGATACAAAACCGGAAAAAAGACTAATTAATATACAGTTAATATTTAATTTTTGAAACATTTTAATTTTGTTTCCTGTTATTTATTCATATTGTAAAATTAGTTTAACTATAATTCCATTGGCACAGATACTACACTATAATCCTGGGCAGAATGTACGTAAAAAAAACAAAACAAACAAAAGCTACACTTTCCATCATTTTATTTATTTAAATTTTTACATCAAGAAAATGTTAAAAATTGTTTTATTTCCTCAAATCCTTAAAGTCCCAATTGCTTTGGGGAGTAATATAGAGTAGCAAACATTACTTGTTGCTTTTAATGTAACTTTTGGTTTCATAAATATATTGAATTCCAAATTTTCTTTCAGAGATGAATATTTCTAATTTAAAAGTCAATTGACTCGTAACAAATGGTTAATCTATAGATCAAATTATCTTTTTTGCGGCAGTTATAAAATGCTAATATAAAAGCAAGTAATGCTTTATTAAATGTTGTCAAAATAAAAAATAAATATTAGATGTATACAGAATTTTTCAGTGTTTATTTTTATTAATCAAAGGTTTCATACTTTTTATTAATTCTTTAGTAAATGAATAAATAAATGCGTGAGGAAAGGAAGACACAGAGAAATTTGTCATCATCAAGTTGTGTTAATAGCACGGAATCCCTTAACTCTTACTATCTGACCCAATCGTTCATCGTCCTTGGTAGGTCCTCTCGACACCATCCAGCGCCCGCACTGAGCTGCTGAATGTAAATCTTTGCTGATCGACCGATACTAATATATTCATGTGTGGGAACTGACAGGAGAACTTCGCTTATGAGTTCGTTCCAGCCAGATTAACCAAAGCTTAATTTAGATAGTTTCTGTAATTCGTAGGGTTAAGAAACTAGTCTGATATCCTGAGCTTAAACCGTTCTGAGTGATTCACTATTATGGGCTTATAGGATCGTGCCAGAAACACTTAGCTAATTAAGTACTTCAAGTTTGCACAAAGATTATTTCTCTGTGATCAGTGTTTTAACCAAAGTAAAATCCCTTATTTACGAATGTTGATCGTCAAAGGCAGCAATCTATTTATAGTATGAACATTGGTGCAACATAATCTTCTTTATATGACTCTGCACTATTGACAATATATTCAAAATCCTAGTTTACTCACACGGCAAATATAACCTACTTTAACATAAATTTTTTGAAAGTCAAAGAATGGGAAAGAAAGCAAAAAGAGAAAAAAATAAGAAAGCTTTAAAAGAGAAAAAAGAAAGAGAAAAATGAATATAATTAAAAATTTAAAATAGCAGAGGGAATGTGTCATGAATATGAGAATTAAGATGGAAGAGCTGAACTGAGGAAGCTGAAGAAGATTAATAAACGTGCTATCGTCCTATATTTAGTTGCCCCTAGTCAGCAAACATTAAAAAAATGTCTCTATTGTATATTCCGTACCGTTGTTTCAAATTATATATTTGTCAACACCTCAAAACGGCCCCATATTTTCATAAACGTCAAACGATGAATTCAGCATAAATACTTACAGCTGTTTCTTGCCCTATTGTCCGTTCAGTACGCGTCTCTTGCTGAAGCTGCAGTTCTTCAACTAAAGAACTAAATTCATTTTACATAAACTTTCATTTATTTCCTGCATTTCTTTTAAATTTTTTTTTCATTAACAATACAAAAAAGCAGAGGCCAATAAAATTGTTTCTACGTCGGCGGGTCGGTCGGTCAGATTGTTACACTGACTAGAACAAAACATGGGAAGGTACGAATTTTGTTACAAGATTATGTGTACGTTTTTCTATTCGGGTATATAGCCAAGATGGGCACCCATCATATAATAATGATTAGCAATTGGGTCCCACAAGATGTCTCATTAAGCTGAATGAAAAGTTGCATCTAGAAAATAGGTACTAGTGAATTAATAGGTTAACAAGTTACTCTAGAAGTTATGAGTTATTGATTGGTTGATTTTTCGGCATAGCAAACAGTCTAGAGTTATTTTATGCCTAGAGGTTAGGGAATCTCGTTCATTGCACATTCATATTTACATTTTTGTGTAGTTTCTTAAGAATTTTTTTTGCACTTGGTCCAATTAAATCTAAATGAATTTCAAACTATTTGACACACAAACAAGACTCTAACAGGTACTACCACTCCGGGTCAGAATGGGTCTGGGGGTAATAGCAATGAAGGAATACTCCACACTCTCCAGATCTCCAGCCTCACCATGAAGACACTCATTTTCAAAGGAGCCTTACTCCTCAGCATGGGGGGGGGTACAGTTGTTGTAGTCTAAGCCTCACCGACAGATCAGAATTAGATGTTAATAAGTCACTCTAACAAGCTATAGTTAGTGAGTTCACTTATATCATATGAAATATTTGTAGATGGTGTTAAAAGTTTTATTTTTAGAAAAATTTTTAAATGCTAAAGATAATTACTCATGTGAGAACTAGATAGTCTAACAAGTTCAAATTTTAAACTAAACTAATTAACTACCTCTCTCCTCCTCCTCCTCCTCCTCCACTCTCTCTCTCTCTCTCTCTCTATATATATATATATATATAAGGGCCATTCAATGAATAAAGTGAATTTAGCCTAAAGAGTTTGCAATAGAAAGCACTGTTTACCGTTGCATCTTTTTTATGAAAATCAATTGTGATGGGTAATATTATGTTTCAAAGACTGCCAGCATGACTATCTTTACTGCCAGCATGACTATCTTTACTGGCCGCTGCGTCTGGAACTTTTTCTTTATCGGAGAGTCAGTGTATCTCCACTCCATGGGCTGTCTTTTCGACTCAAACTTGTAGCAAACCATGTTTATCCCATTTCTATAAATTTCCAATTGTTTGTACGTCTCAGCCACGTTTAATGACAGAACTCTGTCCAAGCCTGAAGCACTGTTTGATTTTCCACCATTTTGAATAGCTTTAAAGCAAATATTTTAGCAAGATTAAAATAATTTTTGTTATAAACTAATTCCAAGCAATTCAGAGTTGCTTATGAAAAAAATCTGAAAAAGTCTCTGATTTATTGAATAACCCTCGTGTACACACACACACACACACACATATATATATATAAAGTAAGTAAAGTTAGCGACCATAGTCGAGGGTGACCCGAAGGATCCCTTTTCGATAGCTACTACACCAAGGTGTAGGGAAGGGCGCTACTCCTTTCCCTGGATTGCTCCACTTTACCCTTGAACCGTACCTTATAATGCTGAGTGTTAAGCAAGGTGGTATCAAGTTCCATTTTTAAAGTCTTTGGTATGACTCGACCTGGGATTGAACCCAGGTCTCCCGGGCCATTGGCGAACACTCTAACCGCTAGGCCAATGTCCGGTTATATATATATATATATATATATATATATATATATATATATATATATATATATATATATATATATATATATATATATATATATATATATATATATATATATATATATATATATATATATATATATATATATATATATATATATATATATATATATATATATATATATATATATATATATATATATTATATATATATATATATATATATATATATATATATATATATATATATATATATATATATATATATATATATATATATATATATATATATATATATATATATATATATATATATATATATATATATATATATATATATATATATATATATATATATATATATATATATATATATATATATATATATATATATATATATATATATATATATATATTATATATATATATATATATATATATATATATATATATATATATATATATATATATATATATATATATATATATATATATATATATATATATATATATATATATATATATATATATATATATATATATATATATATATATATATATATATATATATATATATATATATATATATATATATATATATATATATATATATATATATATATATATATATATATATATATATATATATATATATATATATATATATATATATATATATATATATATATATATATATATATATATATATATATATATATATATATCATTTAGTCTAGTTGAATGAAGTGTAACTAAAAAAAAAGAGCAAGAAATAGAAAAGAGAATACGCCAAATGATTGATCAATTAACTGATTGCACGTCAACCCGTCTAGGGTTATTTTATGCGGAGAGTTTAGGGAATTTGCGTTCATTGTACGTTTATATTTACATTTTTTGTGTTGTTATTGTTAAAGAGATTTTGTTTTTGTTTTTCACTCAGTTATATATCAAATACAAATAATTTGCATGTTGTTGTATGGTTTCAAATATTCCTATCGAATACTAATAATTATATGATTTCAAGTAATTCTATTTAATAATAGATATTTGTTTGCACCCAGTTAAATTTTCAAACTGATGATAATAAACCTTAGTAAACAACTATAAAATTAATAACTTTTCTTGATACAAATAATTTAGTTATCAAATTATTTCTTTCTAACATTGATAATTTTTAAACAGATCTATTTGACCTATACATGGAATCCTAACATGTACTACCACTTCGGGTTAGAGTAGACCTGGGAGTAATGGCCATGAAGAGATACTTCTCTCCAAGATCTCCAGAACTAATCTTTCACCGATACAGTTTACTATTATC
>OY757920.1:103109132-103410535 GCA_963585895.1 Sepioteuthis lessoniana
TGACGTATTAACATATATATAAGCCTGTGTGTCCTGCTATAAAGTGAATCCATGAATATGACGTATTCAGTATCATTATCAGCGAGTATTTTCACGTGCATGTAGATTTGTTTTGTTTTGTTGGGTTTTTTTTTACTGAAGATTGTTCCTTTTGTTCTCTTTGTATCTAATCGCAGATGTTTCTTGTTATTTTGTGTTATAAATGTTTCTTATCTTTGTTCAAAAACGTTAACTGACTTGGTAAATTTCCCGTTTCTTAAAACGAAAAATAAATGTATGCAAAAACTCTCTGGGAAACGATTGTTCTTTTTTATACAAATTTAACTTTTAGATTATATAACGACTATTATCAATTCCAGCAAAAATTAGTATTAGTGATATTACTAAATCTTAAAAAATATAGATATTCAATAACCTTAAACGTAGTTTCATCACGACCGTGGTATACCGGTAGAAATCGAACTCACAGTTCTAATACTAACGACTAACTTTTCACTTAAAAATCACATATGTATAAACAGAAATTGGCATCAAATTACCCTCAAGTCCTACAATATTGCAGTTCAGCACGTTAGCCATTACACCACAGGGACTTGCGTTTTGCTGTTTTTTGTCGAAACCTTTCAGTCGATATATTATTTGATCCCTGTCAGGTGTATCTAGCAGCCTGTAGTCTTTAAAAACCATTCAGTACCTTTTACTTGGCTTTTTCTCTTTTCTCCGTTGTTCTTTTTTTTTTTTATTTCTTCAACTTTAACGCCACAGTCCTATAACTTTTTAATCGTCGTCATTTAATTGATAAAAGGAAAAAACAACCCATCCGCTACGGGCAGGACGCGAAACAATGTCAATTTTTTAGGTGACTTAAACTGGTTTGAATTCAGACTTTTCCTTCTTTTAGATTGGTTACCGTACCAAGGCTAAAAATTCCAGCCTTCCCTAGTATTTGCCTATAGCTGGGGAAAGGTGAAATGGATTCGTGTATTTTCCAAGGGCATTAGCACGAAATGAAACGCAAACACACTAGAAACTAGGATTGCTCAAGTTTATTTCCTAAGGCGATAATCATTACGCTACCCTCCTCCAAAATGAAACAAGTAATAAAAGAATTAGATACCCTCTTCACCAAAGAAAACCAAATAGATTATCGCCTGAAACATCTTAAGCTCAAAAATATAAATAGTCCGAAAATGAGTAATAGATTGGTCGTATATTAACACTTAAGTGAATCAAAATAGTGATCCAAGAGACAAAGCAAAGTTTGAATGACTGCCGTTGTGACTAAGTCTACGTTGTGTTGGATGAATATTTCCTTAAAATGCGAAAGAAAAACAAACATCGCAATCGAAATTTCACTCTCAATTTATAGATTCTCTTTTTTGTGTTCTCAATTGTGAGTGTCATTGACATTTTGGTAAGCAATAAAACGTGCAAAGGGTGCAGTGTCCATTCAGCAAGGTTGAATTAATCAGCAGCAAAATGCCCAGAATTCTACATTCTTGACATTCTATGCGACTTGGTACTTCAATCACACCCCTCCTTCTTGTAGTCGTCTGGCAACAAATTTCCCTTGCAGATTGCAATCTTTGGCTGCCTTATGATCTTGAAAGAGAGAAAAGTAATTGAGGGGCGAGGTGTTTTTATAGAAGGTTGAGATGAAAAATCTCTGGGATTTCCGTGAAAACAAGACGGCCAATGAAATGCGAGCTTACGAATGTACGTATGTATGTATCAAGAAGCTTTTATTGTAACAGAAAAATCACTCATTTGAACTGTTCATATGATAAGGTGTTTATGATCCCTCCTAAAGAATGTCAAGCTTGAATTGTTTCTTCTATACACAAGTGAGATTTACCTCACTCAGCTAGGATTTAAAACAAGGTTTTAAAAAATGTGTTTCTAAGTATTCTCCTCAGAAGTATTCTCCTCAAAAGAAGTGAATGCCAAAACCTTTCACAAAATGTGTATATCAAAATTGGGTCTTTTATTCGAATACAAAATATATGCAATAGAAAAATCGCTACTTATGTCACCAGACGGCACGATAAATCTATCAGAAAGTGACATGGCCATTTAATATTAATTAAAAAGTAACCTACCTATGGCTGAAGCACCTTAGTCTACTTCAAAGTACACCTCCATGGCAATTTAAAGACTTATCCAAGTTCTCCTACTATTTTTTTCAAACAGTCTGCAAAGTTTTTCATCAACTGCTTCGTTGGGTTCTCTTAATTTCACCAGTGTGTTGTTCTTATTTCTATGCATTTTCGTCGATGCGTTGGTCAACCTTCCTCGGGTATATAGTTCAGCCTTAATCAGGTGAACAGTCAAAGCGTTTTGGTAAAAACAATAATCAATTATACTTTTCAAATAACAGGATATTGTTTCATATCAGTTGTAAATCTTAATTGCTTGAATTTTGTTATTGGTAAGTTTCATCTGCAATGGAATCAAAGGAGAGCAAAAAGATTTTCAAGATGGATGGGAAAAATAAAAGAATTGAAAAAGGATTGGGGCGGGTGAGGGAAAAGATAATAAAAAGTATTAAAGGAAGGAAAGAAAAAACTGAAAAGAAAGAAAGAAAGAAAGAAAGAAAGAACCAAATTGAACAAGAGAGAGAATAAAGTAAGGAAGGAAAAAATAAAGGAAGGAACTGAAGAGAAAGGATAAAATGAAAGAAATGTATGGCAAAGAGAGATGAAATGGGTGGAAAAAATGAAAGAAAAGAAATAATAAAGGAAGGAAAGAAAAAAAGTAAAAAAAGAAGAAAAGAAAGAAAAAGGATAAAGATGGCAAATAGATGAGTGAAAGAAGAAGAGTGAAAAAGGAGCAAAAAATTGGAAGATAATTAATAAGACTTAATTATTTGTTTGTTGATGCTCTTTCTAGATTCTTCAATGGAACGAAATTTTGATAAAAGTTACAGAACATGACTTTTCAAATGTGAAATATCTGATAATATTTTGATATCAAAATCATTTATTTTACTGCATATACATTGATACCGGGCATAAATAAGGCACTCTTGGTGTAACGGTTATTGTCGTAGGCAATGGGCACGTTGACCTGAGTTCAAAATCCTGGACGAGGCTGTTAGCATTTCATATAGCGCTAATACCTTTGGGAAAGGCTTCAAACCAACTATTCTCCTGAGGACCTCCTGTGTGGCGTAATAGCTAAAATGCTTCACTGCAGCCTCAAAGTAAGCGAGTTCGAAGTTTAGTTATGCTATTACATTCACTTTCGGACTAACACTCCTTAGGAAAAGTATGTAACCTGTTATCCCCTGGCTATGGGCTTAGATAGTGTCACTGCTATTCTTTTACAAGGTTGTCTTTGACATCAAGTAACCAAACCAAACCAACTATTCTCCTGAGGACCTCCTGTGTGGCGTAATAGCTAAAATGCTTCACTGCAGCCTCAAAGTAAGCGAGTTCGAAGTTTAGTTATGCTATTACATTCACTTTCGGACTAACACTCCTTAGGAAAAGTATGTAACCTGTTATCCCCTGGCTATGGGCTTAGATAGTGTCACTGCTATTCTTTTACAAGGTTGTCTTTGACATCAAGTAACCAAACCAAACCAACTATTCTCCTGAGGACCTCCTGTGGCGTAATAGCTAAAATGCTTCACTGCAGCCTCAAAGTAAGCGAGTTCGAAGTTTAGTTATGCTATTACATTCACTTTCGGACTAACACTCCTTAGGAAAAGTATGTAACCTGTTATCCCCTGGCTATGGGCTTAGATAGTGTCACTGCTATTCTTTTACAAGGTTGTCTTTGACATCAAGTAACCAAACCAAACCAACTATTCTCCTGAGGACCTCCTGTGGCGTAATAGCTAAAATGCTTCACTGCAGCCTCAAAGTAAGCGAGTTCGAAGTTTAGTTATGCTATTACATTCACTTTCGGACTAACACTCCTTAGGAAAAGTATGTAACCTGTTATCCCCTGGCTATGGGCTTAGATAGTGTCACTGCTATTCTTTTACAAGGTTGTCTTTGACATCAAGTAACCAAACCAAACCAACTATTCTCCTTCTAGTTATGGGTAAATAGGAGAGCAACCTGGGCCCTTTAACTTTGGTAGGGCAACTGATCTAAGAGAAGGAAAACTCTGAATTCACACCAGCTGTACTCTGCTTAAAGAATTGATTCTTTGGCAGAGGGCTTGGGTAAAGAGGGGAGCAAGCCTGAGTAAATATATACATGACATAAATAGACACCACTAGTTTATCTAGCTATGCTAGTTGAATGTACAAAAATATTTTTATTTTTTAATCAATTTTGTCAAGTGTTTAGCTCAATTCATGCTCTGCAAATTGTATATTTCGATTATCTTAGCTCTTCTGAAAATTTCCACCAGCTGATCGTCGGTTTCTGATAGGATCCTATATGGGTCAAATAGAACTAAACTGTGTACTTATGCTAAACTGAATTGCTTGAAATAGAACTACTTTTTGACGTTGAAACTGTGTACTTATGCTAAACTGAAATGCTTGAAATAAAACTACTTTTGGACATTGAAATTGTGTACTTATGCTAAACTGAATTGTTTGAACTAGAACTGTTTATATGTATAAAAATGGATTTGGTATTAAATAACCCTTCAAAGGTTGATATGCCACGAAACGAAACGAAACCTAAAATATTAGTTCATTTCAAAAGCACATTTGTTTTTCTGCATATACAGATACATGGCTTAAATGAGGCAAAAGCAAAGATATTTTTATGGATTTCGTCTCGTCCATTTACAAGATCACTTTAATGAAAAGAGAATTCAGTATGGAATGAACTAGCAAATAGTGGCTTGTAAGTCTAACATGCTAATAAATATTCCTACTCAAGTACACTTACATAAATGCAAACTTACGTTAGACATTGTGGAGGTGCTCGTTGTGTAATGGTTATCGTCTTAAGAAAGAAACACAATGACACGAGTTCAAACCCTGCATGGAGCTGTTTGCATTTCACATTGCGCTAATACCCTTAGGAAAGGTATGAATCCAACTATTTTCCAGCTATGGGTAAATAGGAGGACAGACTGGGCTCTTTATCCTTGGTATGGCAACCGATCTAGGAAATGGAAAACTCTTATTTCAAAGCTGATAAATTCCGTTTTTTAAAAACTGACCGTGTATCACATCCTGCTTGTACGACGGAGTTGGGTAAATACATGCTTACGTTAGTCAGAAATCACTTACCCACACATATACCCAGAATTTGTGCTGCAATTTGCACAAACAATCAATAATAGAGTGTCTACATTAGGGTGAGAGGTAGCTTTCTCGTTTCACGGTCCATTTCACTACTGTAAAAAGTTCGATCCTCACTGATACCTTACTAAACTTAGCTTGAATCAAACGAAGCTACACTTAATAAATAACTATGAAAGGCAACTAACTGTGAATTGAAATCTTAGGAAACTTGGGAATTAATGTCTGACTATTGTGTAATGATTTTCTTATTCCTGATGCCTTTAACTTATGGCCTTATGTCAAACTAAAGTAAGCTTAACAAATACATACGCACACATATACACACTTCATATAAGAAATGCACTGATGAACACATGTAGAGGCATACACACGCGCATATTAAATATAAAAATATGTCGACATAGGCACAAATATATGCATATATACATACTTATACATGTCGGTAAATGCGTGTGCCCTGTTATTTTGTCTGAACTCAGAAACTAAATCTATATAATTGCAAACCAAGCCAACAAATAGCTGACATGTCCCATTTTCTTTCTCGTATTCCTTTCTTTTCCCGTTTTCTCTTTTCCCCGCCTTGATTTTAAAGCCACGCCCCACATCACGGTGGCTCCTTCGTCAGCAAGGTCGGTTATTTTTGTTTTTGTTTTCCATAGATTTTTGTTTAAGATTAAAACGAGATTTTCTTAATTTTTAAAATTTTTGTTTTAGTTTTTAGTTATTCATTTATTTAAAATTTATTTTTTGCTTATTTTTTGATGACGGTAGCTTTTGGACTTTTAGGCAGAATCAGGATTTTGGTCCTTTACGTTATTAATTGAGAAGAAGAAGAAGAAGAAGAAGAAGAAGAAGAAGAAGAAGAAGAAGAAGAAGAAGAAGAAAAGCACGTCTTGCTCAATAAATAAAATCTCCCTAAAAAAATACATATGAATGTTATATTGACCAAGCCAGAATTTTGATATTTTAGATCTTCGAAAATTCGTTGGGCCTAATAGTGCCATGTGTTACTAGGGTAAGTCAAAAGTTTTGGAATACATTGTTACGTGCTAATTTGCGACGCGTATATCACGTGACCAAAGCAGTTCAAGCCGTGGTCGATACTTATCGGTAGTGTTGTGGTAGTTGGAGCGCTGACACTTTGCGTATTTCTCCGAGTGATTTGAATGATGGGAACTTATGCTTTATGAGTTCAAACTGGGGGCCATAGGACCGTGGACGCAATTTGTTGTGTGAAAGATGAAAGCAAAGTTGATCACAGTACAGTAACCGAATAGGTTAAGAAATTTTGCTCGGTTTACAAAAATCTTGATGATCAGGCAAGATCAAATAAGCCTAAAATTCTGAGGCCGTGCTCCAAGCCATACAAGCAAATCCAGTGAGTAGCATGCAAGCTTGGCATCTCACAGTCCAGTGAGGTTCGTCACCTTCATGGCCTCAGTTAAATCATCCGGAGTTGCCGAATTGTGCTTCACGTTAGAAAAATATCGCAAAACTTTTAACTCACTTTAGTGTAATTTTTCTCGTAGAAGATGGCATAGCGATTCGAGTTCAAATGCCTTCACTTTCCATCATTAACTGTATCTAAATGCTTAGCCATTCATCTTATTTCTTATAAGATGAGATTCATCGGGCCAGGCAACATTCTTCCATGATTACAATGCCTATTTTCCATTTTAGAATGCTCATTTAGGGCACTGTTGCTGATAGCCCTTGTTTAGCATAAATAATCTGACAAGCTTACAACGAAGCTTCACTCCCAACATAGATCGAAGTACTATAAGCTGTGTCACCTTCCTTTTTTCTCCTTGATTGTAACAATTTGTGCTACAATGGTTAGCGATTTTCCTTTCTAGAATCACTGCCAATCGGTAACAAGAACTGAACATTAGTATCTCGCAAGCGGTGCCGTTTTGGAAATGTTTAATCTAGTCTTTTGGCCATAACAATTTGGTCTTTATCGAAGTTACTCAGATCTTTCTTTTAGCTCATAACTGCAGCAGTCAACAGATGCAAAGGAAGTATTCAAGAACTCTGACCCTAACACACATTGTAATTGTTATGACCAACTAGTTGTCAGTTTTGCCACATATGGCTGGTAATAATGTTTTGGCTCATGATTATATGTACATATGTATATATACATATATACACTGACTGTATTCCCAACAGATGGCTAAGATGCCTCACCCGAAAAAGGGTGTCCTAAGGTATGACACTAAATTGTATCTGATTGTGAGACTCCAGTTCTGGACATCTGGGGAGTATGGTTCACTCTGATTCGAAGTGGCAGTACCTGTTAGCGTCCCATGAAGAGGTTAAATAGATCTGTTTTAAAAAGTATTCGTAGTCAATAGGATCATGTGCAAAACAGCAATAAAACCCTTTTAAGAAACAACTACACCAAAAATACAAATATGAATATACAATAAAAGAGATTCCCTAACCTCCAGATTTAAAACAACCTTAGACGGATTGATATGCCATAAATATCAATCAATTAATTATAGTGGGTAGAGTGTTCACCAGTGTTCCGGGAGACCTGGGTTCAATCCCAGGTCGCGTCATACCAAAGACTTTTAAAATGGTACTTGATACCTCCTTGCTTAACACTCAGCAATATAAGGTACGTATCAAGGGTATGGTGGAGCAATCCAGGGAAAGGAGTAGCGCCCTCCCCTACACCTCGGTGTAATACTATTTACCAACCCCTCCGCTCAGGCAGGATATGACACAAGGTCAATTTTTAAGCGGAGTTTAATAGGTTTGAATTCGGAGTTTTCCTTCTCCTAGACTAGTTGCCTAACCAAGGCTGAAGAACCTAGTCTGTCCACGGTGTAATAGCTATTAAAAAGGGAGCCTTCTGGTCGCCCTCGACTACTATATATATATATATATATATATATATATTGTTTCATCTTATATTTTTTAGAGTGGTCAGTATGTGATAGTTATTACTACATCAGGTTTACTTAAACATAAATTTATCAGTGCTTATCGTAATGCAGCATCTGCGAGCTCCGTTTACCATTACATCTGTTGAGAGTTCAAACTTCATTGGATGCAACAAATACTGTGGGCTTGTAACAAGCTAAATAATTTGAGCGTTTTGTATTGGAGGAATGTTTACCCAGGTTACTTAGTAAACTAGCATAATGAAAATGATCCTCACTCTTTTCACTCTGTCTGCAACTAGATCCAATGAAATAAACTCAAAACTGATATGCATGCATGCTTGTGTGTGTGTGTGTGTGTGTGTGTGTCACTGACGACACAGCAAATCTTTGGCCTGATATCTGAGCGAATAAGTTTAAAGATACATCATTAATGGAAACAAAATAATTAAAAGTCGGTATCTTCTAGCACTGAATGTAATGACAAAAATAGGGCTAGTTATATAATCATTTTCGCACTTGTGAAATATTTACATGCCCTAAAGAAATTATGGTTTAAGGCATTGATTGTTAGCATAGAATCATAGAAACTTTCAACTAAACAGCAAATAGGTTACCAAACAATATGAGATGACTTAGAATTGGCTACAAAAAGGGAAATCTAAAGAGAGAAACCGAATCTTTATTGATAGCAGCACAAAATGTTGCAATAATAAAAACTAATTACGTAAAAGCAAAAACTGATAAAACTCAGGAGAAACGGAGGCGTTCATAGTATAATGGATATCGTCGTCGGAAATGGACACGGCAACTCGAGTTCAAGTCCAGGACAAAGCTGTTTGCATTTTACACATAGTTGTAATACCTTTGAGAAAAGCATGAATCCAATTATTCTTCCTTCAGCTATGGACAAATCGTAGGGCAAACTGGGCTCTTTAGCCTTGGTATGGCATATGGTCAAAGAAAGAAAACTCTGATTTCAAACCTGTTAAACCCTGCTTAAAAATTGTCCTTGTGTCGCATCCTGCTTGTGCGGAGGGGTTGGGTAAATACATAATACTCAGCAGAATAGCAAGTGTAGATTATATTGTCATAGAGTCGAAACAGATAATCATATTATAAGTTAAAGCAGTTAACTTGTACCAAAGGAATACAAGATAAGGCATGACTGTTTACAAGGAAATTGTTCAAACGACTGACAAATGGTATATGCACAAACTGGAATCCATCCTAGAAAATTCTCTGGGGTTAGTGAATTTTGCCGTTCCAGCAAAACACAAATTGAACATAAAAGAAAGTAAAAACTCGAAAATGCCTTTACTTTGACAGAGCTGAAAAGTTTAGGGAACATGAAAGTGACGGTGTTACCAGTCGAAGCTGAAGCCTTTGGAACAGTTGCAAAGAACTTAGAAAAGAGATGAGTGAATTAAAGATGAGAGAAAGAATCGAGAACTTCCGGACCACAGTACGCAGTTACGATACTTAGAAGAGTCCTGAAGATCTGAAGAGACTTGGTGTCTCTTAGACTTTAGTGAAAAACCAGCAAGGTGTACAGCAAAATAAATAAGTAAATAAATAAAATGGGAACCGCATAGACTCAGCCAGCTGTGCGTAGGGTAAGGGCAGTGAAAAGTGACTTTAATTTAAAATGCATAATAGATTTTGTTGCTTGTGAAATCTTTTGGTTAGTGTTTGTGATTCAAATGAGGACATTTTTTCCAGAATTTTTTTTCAGCTAAACTATTTCGAAAACACAAATTTGAACGTTTAAATTTTCTACGATAAATTCTCTCTCATTTACCAGTGGCTTCTGGCGATAGATAGGAAAGTAAAGTATCTGGGATAGTCTGAAAGCACAAATTAAAAACAATAAGCGCCCTCAATGAAGCCGATTAGATTAGTAAGGAACCTTGCCTTAACTCTGAAAGGACTTAACTCAGTAAAAACGAAGTCTAAAATTACGGCAGTAAATATAAAAACAAAAAAGGCGATACAGGAATATCTGAAATTAGCTCAGGTACTTATTAGAAGTGGTAAAGTATAAAATAGTCAAACTGTGGACTTTAACTTAGTTAAAACTCAATTTTTTCTGTGACCCGCTGCAAATGAACATTTACTATAATTGTTTTCGGTCATATCTGTGTCAGGCGTGCTGATAATAAACAACCCTTGGGTCTGGTATAGCCACAATATGAAAAATGACAAATCATAACATAATTCAACATGGGACCCAGACGACAGGTTTGGGTATCATGATTGCAGGTGCTCTCTTGATAGTCAACATGGGGATTAATCCGGCATCCTGCAACTGTTGGCTGTTCTTTTTTCAGGTACACGATTCTTCTTTCAGGTACGCAAACGATGAACAAAAGGCCAGTCACACCAGAGATCACAGCGTAGAAAATGGAGTAGGGAAGATAACAAACTAGCATTATATTGTTATTTTAGGAACAATCCTACAAAAAGAGGATATAGAAAAATAATGATAGAGATCTGGACAGAATTGGCGAGATTTAAAATAAAAAAAACAAAGGTTTGGACAATAAAAAAAATGGTTGGTTTTCTGACCTTGAAATACTGGAAATCCACCAACAAACATATAGGCAAACACATCAGCAGACCCTTAATACAGTAATCGAGACACTAAATACAGAAAAACCAGCAACTCCTAACCAAACACTACATAACAATGACCGAGACACCGCAAAAACACTGACGAAAACATTGACCCAAGAAGAACAAATGAAAGTAGATATCATTAAAAGAATCATATCTGAAAAAAAAAACTACATTATCTTCTCTGGAGGAAAGTCAAGTCTGAAACCGAGAAAGTGAACGACTTATTGACAAATATCCTGACAAACGATATCACTGAGTTAAACGATTTAATATATGCAGGAGCAAAATTAGTCAGCAAAAAAATTGGCGTGCCTCTGAAGACCACAGACGGTGAAAGCCCGGGTGGGAACTCAGACTAGAATCACAGATGAAAAAACTACAACAAGCAAAAATACTAAAACGGGACATTAAAATATAGTCGGACGAAAGTGAAAAAGAACGGCAACTAGAACGAAAAATAAAACTTGAGGAGACTAAGCAATAAATACTGGCGAAAGAAGAAAGACTAAAAAGACACCGAGACAGGACCAAACAATACACACAAAACAGGACTTTCCAAAACAACGAAAGAAAATTTTACACTCAAGTAGGGGGTGAATGGGCGAAGACATACTAACAACCGGATGCGAAAGAGGCAAGAAGATTTTGGAGCAAGATATGGGAACGGAAAGACCATAACAAAAAGGCCGAATGTATAAACAACATGGAAACAGAGTTGCGAATGCCTGAAGAAGGTCCTAATGTGAACATAGACGCCGACGCATTCAAGTCAACACTGAAAAAAATATCAAACTGGAAAACCCCTAGGCTAGATGGCATGCATAGATTTTAGTTTTAAAAATGTCACCTCCATCCACGACAGACTTTTGCTACCGAAATGAATAAAGGCATACAGAAAATTGATATACCCGAATGGATGACTAAAGGGAAGACCCACTATATGATCTAAAAAGACCCCCTCAAAGGAACTGCCCCTAACAACTATAGACCCATAATGTGCCAACCGATGATATGGAAAATACTAACGGCACAAATTAGAGAGGAGATCTACTACTCATTGATAATCCGCGGAATCTTCCCCGACGAACAGAAACGATACCGCAAGAAAAGCAGAGACACAGGAGAACTATTATATATAGGTCAAAACATCCTTAACGAGAGTAAAACGAGACACAAAAAACTAGCTATGGCCTGGTTTGTCTACAAAAAGGTTTACGATATGGTCCCCCAAAACTGGATACTACACTGTCTCAAAACGTATAAAATACTCTACCAAGTAATACAGTTTATCGAGAAGACCATGGAAATCTGGAAAGTGGAATTGGCCGCATGAGGAAAGAGCTTAGCGGAGGTAAAGATCCAAAGAGGCATATTCTAGGGAGATGCACTATCACCATTACTATTTGTGATAGCCATGATACCACTCTACTACATCTTTAGGAAATGCACAGCCAGATACAAACGCTATAAATCGCAAGAAAAGATCAACCACTTGATGTACATGGACGACATCAAATTGTTTGCCAAAAATGTAAAAGAATTGAAAACCTTTATACAGTTTGTGAGAATATACAATCAAGATATAAAAATGGAATTTGGCATAGAAAAATTCGCAATGCTAGCAATGAAAAGCGGCAAATGACACATGACGGAAGGAGTCGAACTACCAAATCAAGAAAAGACTCAGAACGCTCGGAGAAAAGGAAACCTACAAATACTTGGGAATATTGGAAGCAGGACACTATCAAAAAAGTGGAAATGAAAGAAAAAATTTAAAAAAGAGTGCCTCAGAAGAACAAGAAAACTACTCGAGACAAAAGTTTATTGCAGAAACCTTATCAAATAGATAAATATCTGGGCTGTCCCCCTCGTAAGATACTCGAAACCATTCTTGAAGTGGACCAGAGAAAAACTCTAACAAATGGACCAGAGAATAAGAAAACTAATGACCATGCATAATGCCTTGCATTCCAGAGATGACGTTGATAGACTATATGTGTCAAGGAATGAAGGAGGAAGAGGACTTGCCAGTATTGAAGACAGTGTTAACGCATCAATACAACGACCCGAAGTCTACATAGAAAAGCGCAGAGGAAGACTGATTATAGCCACCAGAAGTAATACTGACGACACGAGGATCATCAGAACGACAATAACTAGAAAACAAAAGTAAGAAGAAAAAGAACTCTGTGGACGTTTTAACCGACTAATAAGCGAGATCTTACGCGAAAAAACGTGGACGTGGCTAAGAAGTGGAAACTTCTAAGAGAGAAACTGACTCAGCACAAAACAACGCCATAAGGACCAACCATATCAAAGCGAGAATAGATAAGACGTAACAAAACTGCAGATCTAGGTTATGTGGTAATAGACGAAACGATCAATCACATAAGTGAATGCAGCAAATTAGCACAGAAAGAATATAAGACTAGGCACGACTGGGTAGGCAAAGTAATCCACCGGAAATTGGGAAAAAAATTGAAGTTTGACCATACGAACAAACGGTATATGCACAACCCAGGATCTGTCTTGGAGAATAAAACACACAAACTCCTCTGGGGCTTTGAGATACAAATGGATCACCTAGTCTTGGCCAGACGACCAGACTTTATGATAATCAACAAAAAAGAGAGAACTTGCAAAATTGTGGACTTTGCTGTCCCAGCGGACCACAGAGTAAAATAGAAAGAAAGCGAAAAGAAGGATAAGTACCTCGACCTTGCTAGGGAATTGAAAAAGCTGTGGAACATGAAAGTGACGGTTATTTCAATTGTAATTTATGCTCATGGTACAGTCACCAAAAGATTGGTACAAAGACTGGAGAACTTGAAAATAACGGGACGGGTGGAGACTGTCCAAACTATAACATTATTGAGATCGGCCAGAATACTGAGAAGTGTCATGGAGACTTGAGGAGACTTGCTGTCACTCAAACTCCTGTGAAAGACCGCCAACTGACGCTGATGTGAAAAAATCTCAAGGAGTAACATAATAATAATAATAATAATCTCGGCCAGACGGTCAGACCTAGTGATAGTCAACAAAAAATAAATAAATAAAAAGAACCTGCCAAAAAGTGGACTTTGCCGTTCCGGTTGATCCCAGGGTAAAACTGATGGAAAGTGAAAAGAGAGATAAGTACTTAGATCTTGCTAGGGAAGTGAAAAATCTATCGACCATGAACGTGAAGGTGATACTAATTGTAATTGGTGCGCTCGTTGCAGCACCAAAGGTTGGTACAGCATTGTTGAGATTGGCCAGAATACTGAGAAGAATCCCGGAGACTTTAGGAAACTTGCTGTCACTCAATCTCCGGTGGAAAACCATCAGCTAACGCTTGTGTAAAAAAACTCTCATATGAGAAAAATAATAACAAAACTAGAGATTTGTCTCCCAGGCAGCTTTTCTTTAATGCATTTCTTTAGTACATTTCTTTAATGCGCTAGAAATAAAAAAGAATCAGAGAAATGCCCAGATATCATCAACTGAACCATAATGTCACGGGTATTTTTAAACCCACTAAATATTATATTCCTATCGTATGAGGGCATGGATTCCCTACATTAAATTAACGACTTCTACAAGATTTTATTATCGAGGGTGACAGACGTGAACTGAGGGCTGCTTTGATAATTCTTTAGCATTAACCTTCTGAATTGGTATAAGTTTAATATTTCTGACTCTTTCGTCAGACAAACATAACGTTTTTCGTTAACTTGAGTATTTGCGATTATAACCAAACTTTCTTTATGGCGTGTTTGTTCTCTGTTATCCATCTAGAATGTTTCCTTGGTGCTAGATTAAGATTGTTTGTCGTAGAATGTCTTATGATGCATCAATAAATTTTCTTAAAATTTGTTTTACACTCGTTAAATTTCTTTGTTTCGATGTACCACTGTCGTAATAACACTTGCTAAATTATCAATTTATTTTTTTCTAAAAAGACTATTCCTGATCCGGACAAACTAAACGGGAAAAAGTTAGGCGTGCACAGCAGGTTATCAGTAATCATTTTGAGGCAGCATACCATGCGGCATCAGATCTGTGCTACACGGGTTTTGAGGACACAAGTTCATGTGCTCATTTGCGATTTCAGAACAGAGCATAAACTTTGGATATATTGAACCAATCCCACAGCAATGTAGGAATTGGCTGTACAAAGTTTTTGAGTGGCATTCGCATTGCAAAATTGTTAGAATATCTTTCGAGAATAACGAGAACCTTTAAGAACACTAGATGTGAAAATATTTAGAAAAATCATGGATTACGCGTCATTAGAATCATCGGATCACAATCTGAGAAGCTGTTGATAACCACCAATTTGTCTTTCGAATCAGTTCAGATGTGGTTGGAATATAATGCTCCAACTTGACGTACACTGGTTCATTTTTTTTGTGCTGAGCAAGTACGACTGTCGCTCCATGCACACGGCCTATTCGACGGATGTAGTTATTTGCAACTCCTTCTTCTTCCTCAAAGATAAAGTTCAACCTAAGGTGTTACTGTTTGGACACTGTAGAATTAATTCAGTGCGAAGTGCATTAGGTACTTGACACGCTTAAAGAGTGGGACTTGAAATGTTTCTGAAGGCATTGGGGTGATGAATCACTGCATAAGGTAATTACTTCAAAATGGATATAAGCAAAATTTAAAGTAAGTGCGAATAAACCTGTTCATAGGAAAAGTCTCTGACATTTTTATTGCATCATATACCCACGCACACACACAGAAACATATATATATAAGTTAGGATAACATGGACATTGAGTCAATAGTGATTCGTAAGTGTCTGTTTCTCGCTTATGCATTCATCAGATCAAGTGTTTTAAGGTTTTTAACTTGTAACATTTGTGATTTATTTTTATATTTTGCATGTGATGGGTTGGGGACGCTAGTCTAGTTTGTGGATCTTTGTGAGCAAAGCTTGCTTATCCATGTGGCTATATCTTGTTACTCTTGTGGTTTATTTTTATATTTTGCATGCTATGGGTTGGGGAGGCTAGTCTAGTTTGTGGATCTTAGTGAGAAAAGCTGGCTTATCCATGTGGCTATATCTTGTTACTCTTGTGATTTATTATTATATTTTGCATGTGATTGGTTGGGGAGGCTAGTCTAGTTTGTGGATCTTTGTGAGAAAAGCTGGCTTATCCATGTGGCGATATCTTGTTACTCTTGTGATTTATTATTATATTTTGCATGTGATTGGTTGGGGAGGCTAGTCTAGTTTGTGGATCTTTGTGAGCAAAGCTTGCATATCCATGTGGCTATATCTTGTTACCCTTGTGATTTATTTTTATATTTTGCATGCTATGGGTTGGGGAGGCTAGTCTAGTTTGTGGATCTTTGTGAGCAAAGCTTGCATATCCATGTGGCTATATCTTGTTACCCTTGTGATTTATTTTTATATTTTGCATGCTATGGGTTGGGGAGGCTAGTCTAGTTTGTGGATCTTTGTGAGCAAAGCTGGCTTATCCATGTGGCTATATCTTGTTACCCTTGTGATTTATTTTTATATTTTGCATGTGATGGGTTGGGGAGGCTAGTCTAGTTTGTGGATCTTTGTGAGCAAAGCTTGCTTATCCATGTGGCTATATCTTGTTACCCTTGTGATTTATTTTTATATTTTGCATGCTATGGGTTGGGGAGGCTAGTCTAGTTTGTGGATCTTTGTGAGCAAAGCTTGCTTATCCATGTGGCTATATCTTGTTACCAATGTGATTTATTTTTATATTTTGCATACTATGGGTTGGGGAGGCTAGTCTAGTTTGTGGATCTTTGTGAGCAAAACTTCCTTATCCATGTGGCTATATCTTGTTACCCTTGTGATTTATTATTATATTTTGCATGCGATGGGTTGGGGACGCTAGTCTAGTTTGTGGATCTTTGTGAGCAAAGCTTGCTTACCCATGTGGCTATATCTTGTTACCCTTGTGATTTATTTTTATATTTTGCATGCTATGGGTTGGGGAGGCTAGTCTAGTTTGTGGATCTTTGTGAGCAAAGCTTGCTTATCCATGTGACTATATCTTGTTACCCTTGTGATACATTTTTATATTTTGCATGCTATGGGTTTGGGAGGCTAGTCTAGTTTGTGGATCTTTGTGAGCAAAGCTTGCTTATTCATGTGGCTATATCTTGTTACTCTTGTGATTTGTTAATTTTTCTACTCTTTGCTTTCTGGCTTTTATCATATTATCATTCCTGTTATTCCTATTATTATTTTCTTACTTCTATAAAGATTTGCCAATTTTCTTAGCTTTATCGATCCATCATTTATCCACTTGTCACTTTCCAACCATAAAATCTGTTTATTGTTTCTATTTCCTGTTTTATTTGTATATTTTGCTACTTACTCATCCATTACATTTATTTTAACACTTGTTTCTTCATTTCCTTTCTTTGTGCCTTTCTTTCTTTCTTTTATTATATTTTGTCTACTAATAGTAACATAAGTATTAACAGAACTATCGGAAACTATAAATAGAAACTCCACAGGCCTATACAGAGACAACAGTGTGATTATAATGAGAAAGTGCAATGGACCTTAAATAGATAAAATTATAAAACAGGTTATAAAAACAATTAAAAAATAAGATTAGATATTGATATAAAAACCATTAACGAAATAGATGTTTTAGATGTAACATTTAAATTTAAAAAAAAGAAACGTACAAACCATAAAGAAAACAAATCAACACCCCACTTTCCATATACTCCTCCTCCAACCATCCACCTACCATAATCAAAATATCCCACAATCCGCTGATAATTAGCTAAACGAAACCATATTCTATAAAGCTAAAGAAGATTATGAAACAGCGCTAAGAGAAAAATAGTGGTTTTACAGACAACTGATATACATCCCTGGAAAAACTAAAAAAAAAAAGTCAAAACAAACATAATTTGTTTCAACCCACCATACAAAAAAATAAAAACATAAGAATAAACTTAGGAAATTATTTATAAAACTAATAAACAAACATTTTCCCACATCAAATAAACTGCACAAAATATTCACCATTAAAACTCAACTTCAATGTGACTGAAAACGTACAAGAAATAATAAACACAATAAAAAAAATCTATAATATACTGCAAACAACAAAAAAGCCCATCTGTAATTGCAAAAGTAAGCATGAATGCCCCCTAAGTGAAAATTGCCACCTAACAAACGTTGAATACTAAGTCACTGTCATATCTAAAGAAAACACTATAAATATATATGGGGGTAACAGAAGTTCCTTGGAAACAGAGGAAACACACACGCACACATACACAAACGCACACAAAATATCATCTAACAATAAAAAAAAATATAAACACAACATAACACATTCTAATCACATTTGGAAACTTAAAAATCAAATTAAAAACTCTAGAGTTTACCTGAAAAGTAAGAAAAATAGCACCAACTTACAATAACACTTTAAAACGCTGCAACTTTCGGTTAGAAGAAAAAAAACTTTAGGCACCTTCCCAGAATAAAACAAACTCCTAAATAAGCTATTAGAATTTATATCCAAATGGAGACACGAAAACAAATTTCTACTAAGCCACCAAAAAACTATCGACTCCAAAGACTAAAATAAAAGAATAATAAAAAGATGAATAAATAAATAACTCCTAGAATAAATGAAAAACAAACAAATGAATAATTACCAAAATATACAGAAGATAGAAAATGAACAAGAAATAGAAGCAATAAACAGAACACTCTTTATTGATAAATATACCAAACTATAATGCTAGTCAGCAGACCAGTGTAAAAATTGCAAGTAATTAAAATCTTATCTTTTTATGGTCGTTTGATTGCTATAAGTTTCATGTATCAACTATAGAAGATACAACCATGAGATGAAACTTTATTTGCTAATAAAGTTTAATAAAGTTTCATATAAAGATTGAGTTTTCTATTCCATCGTTGATATATATGGCAATGAAACTATTACAAGAACCAGAGATTTTTTTAAAATTTATATATATATATATATCATCATGTCGTGCCACTAGCACGGATATCCCTGACCCTCTCTCGCCACTTCTCCCTATCGTTCATCGCCTCTGGCAGGTCTTCAGGGCTACATCCTGTATCCTCACATAGCTGCTGTATGTATGTTCGAACTGGTTGTCCAGCTTTTGCCCGGCCATATGTGGGGGTCCATAGGAGTACATCATTTATGAGCTCGTCCCTGCTTCTCCAGCAGTGTCATGCATGTCTGGTTCGTCTAACTTGGATAGTTTTCATGATGGCGGGGGGCAGGTGGACGTATAGTTGGTGCCTTGTGGGGTGTTGCCGCCAGGACTTGTTCAATATTGCTCGCAACATTCTTGTGTAATTGTCGTCTAGCTTCTTCTCCAGCCGTTTAGTTAGTGTCCAAGTAGTGCATCCATACAGCAGTATCGATACGACCGCTGCGTGGAAGAAACTGCATTTCATTTTATCGGTCAGGTCTGATTTCCATATGATCGATAGCCTATCGATAGCTGTCCATGCCTTCGTTAGCCGTGTATCGATGTCTTTTTTGGTTGATGAGACACTGCTTCCTAGGTAGGTGAATTTGTCAATCAGTTTCAGAAAGGTTCCGTCTCGTGTGGAGATATCGTATGTTTGATTATAGCACAATATATTTCGTTTTGTGTGCATTGACATGGTGGCCAATGCCCGCGGCAGCTCGTTCCAAACTATGTGGTAGTGTTTCGGCTTGGTTGGGTGTATTTGCCAGTATCGCTATGTCATCGGCGTAGTCGGCGTCGGTAATTGTTTTTGCGGGGTGCCTTCTGCTTCTTTTCTTTGTCAGCTCGAAGCCGTTCTCTCTGATTTTATCAATCGATGTTCTAAGCACGTAGTCTAGACAGATGATAAAGAGGTATGGGGCTAGCGTGTCCCCTTGTAGTACTCCTGCTATAGTGTCGAAGTATTCTGTGTCTCCATCTGGTGAACGTACTTTCACTTTCGTGTTTCTATAGAGAATCGTTATTTCTTCTACGGTTTCTTTTGGTAGACTGTATGCTTGTAGGATTTGTTGCATTTTCCCTCTGTGAATGGAATCGAAGGCCTTGGTAAAGTCGACAAATAGTAATGTCGCCTGTAGGTTTTTTGCCCGTACGCCCTCAAGGATTCTACGGATGGTCAATATTTGTGAGGTCGTGGATCTATTTCTTCAGAAGCCATTCTGGTTTTTCCTAAGGATGTATATATATATATATATATATATAAAATTCTAAACACATGTTCACAGTTACATAGTTAAAGCTTAGAAGTATTTCCAACGGTTTCGAAAATGTATTATTTATATCATAAGACAACCTAATGAAGTAATCAATTAGAAATCTGAGCTCTCTTTCAAATATATTATTATGACATTTTTCATAGCCTTGATGAAAATATTTGATTGTATCACTCATGTCAAATTGATATTCGATAAGTTGTAACTGGTTTAAAATTTCATCCTGTGTTATCTTAATCCAAATTAAACGTACATGAGTATTTTTCTTCGTTTTTTTTTTTTTTTTTTTTTTGTCAAATTGTAAATATTACATTGATTTGGAAATGCGAGCTGAACCGAGGAAATTCCTCAGCTTAATAAGAACCAACTATTAAAGATTTAAGTTTAATATGTCATTATATATATATATATATATATATATATATATATATTTACAGACACATACAGACACATCTTTTCACTGTTTGCAATTTTTTCACACCAGTTTTAACGTGGTCTTTAACTTGAGTTTGAGTGACAGCATGTCTCCTCAGGTTTTGAGGACTCTTATGAGTATTCTAGTCAATCTTAACAATTCTGCGGTCTGCATGATCTTCATTCTTCTTTTGATTTATAATTTCTCCTCTCTTTTTTACAAGCCTTTGCGGACTGATAAAAGCCCACCAGCTACAATTGGTATCACCATCACCATCATATTCCACAGTTTTTTCAGCTCTCAAGCAAGATCCAAGTATTTGTCTATCTTTTCGTTTTCTTTGATTTTCTCTCTTTGATCCACTGGAACAGCAAAATCTATCAAATTATATGTTCCTTTTTTCTTGTCAATTAACTTTAGGTCAAGTCTTTTGGCTGGGATTGAGTAATCCGTTTTTATCTAAAAATCCCAGAGAATTTTAACCATTTCCTTTTCAAGGATGTATCCTGGTTTGTGCATATACCATTTGATAGTATGGTCAATTTTTAATCTCTTGCACAATTCCCAGTGAATAACCTTACCCACCCAGTCGTACCTTGTCTTGTATTCTTTTTGTGCCATTTTGCTACATCCACTGATTAAGAAATTAACTGTTTCATCTCACCACTTAGCCTCCACTTATTATTCTCCTTAGAATTATCAATTTTAGCTTTGATATAATTAGTTCTTATGTCATTATTTTGTGCTGCTCAAAGAGATTCAGTTTCCCCCTTTATAACCATATGTTGGTTATCTCATCTGTAATTTCCTTGGTTTATCATTTAAAGTATCCATATAGTTGTTTTTCTTACTATTTCTGTCATCTAGATTATTTGATTGTTGATTTTCTGTTATGATTGCTGTTACTGGCGGCTGTTATTAATCTCTCTTTGTTCTTGTTTACATTTTCTTTGAATCCTTGTATTGTTCCATCGACGCAGTCCTCAATGTTTTGCGAGTCTTTCTTCTTTTCTTGTCACTTATAGTCTATTGATGTCACCAATCGGCCATGTACATCATCATCATCATCATAATCAGTTTCCTTGTTCGTTGATCCATCTGAGTTCATCTCTTGTAAACTAACCAACTTTGATTAGGTTTCTACTTCAGAGTTTGGTTTCAAGTTTTTGATTACACCTTTCTTACTTTTTCTTTTATGTTTGGTTGTGTCATATAGGAATAAAATGAGACACTAGCGTTTGAACACTGATCGCCTGTAAACGAAAAGGGCAAACCTCCAGATAGTATAAATAGAGATACCGTGCTGTTAGAGAGACAGACGTAAGCGAGAAAAAAGACTTCAGTAATAGCTTGGCCGGTACACTTTTGGTTAAAACTGATTCTGTTATTGTTCTAGGCAAGACTGTAGTGTTACGGATTGTAACAATCTTTCGCTTGTCTTATTTTTTGATGAATGTATTTATTTCGATTGGAATGAAATACTTTTGCTTTTTTAAATTGTCTTCAATTATTTCTTCTTTTCCTGCATATGTGAGCTTTACAAAAGATTGATGGTGTTTAATATTCCCAGATATTTCTACTTTTCCTTTTCTCCAAGAGTTCTGACGATTTCCTGATTGGTCAATTCTATTCTTTCCGTTGTTTCTCTTTTTTCTATTTTTCAATTTCAAATTCTATTCCTATATCTTACCTGATTAATCTAATAGTCTGTATTATGGATTATAATTCTTTTTACTTCTTGGTAAAAATTTTAATTCCATTCATGTACATTATCTTTTCTTGTAACTTTGTAAATCTGTAGCCTCCCTTGCATTTGCTAAGACTATAATTCAGTTGGTTGGTTGGTTGGTTGATTAGGTTCTATGGCATATCAAAACCTTTGCAGGTTATTTGATGCCAAATCTATTTTTATACGAATAATCAGTTCTATTAGAAACAATTCAGTTTAACATGAGAACACAGTTTAATTGTCAAAAACATTTCTATTTCAAGTAATTTAGCTTAGCATAAGTAAGTTCTATTTAACCGATAGATAGGGCCCTATCAGGTGCTACCACTCCAGACCAGATTATACCTGGGAGCGATGGCAATGAAGGGGTGCTCCATATTCCTCAAAGCTCCAGCATCACTGGAACCTCACCATCAGATTGTTTAGTGTCATATCCAGGACACTCTTTGGGGGGGGGAGGTCTTACCCCTCTGTAGAGAAGCAGTCGGTGTATGCTACAGTCCCAGCCGTCTGGGCAATATAATTCAGTTGCATCATTGCTATTACAAATAGAAGTGTTGAGAGTGAGTCTCTCTGGAAGATGCCTCCTTGTATTTTTACCTCTGCTTGGTTTTATTCTCAAATTGATAATCCTATTCTCCTGCTTTCCATTGATTTCGTGATGAGGTTTACAACTTTTTCTAATATTTTGAACATTTTAGGACATTCTATTATCCACGTTTTCGAGAACATTTAATCTAGTAGTAGTAGTAGTAGTAGTAGTAGACAGCTACATATACAAGTGAAAAAAATATTTTACTTATTTATAACTTCATGATAAATGATGGAATTAGTTTCACGAAAACTAATTCCTCCTTTTGTAATTTGTCTTTCTTCATTGCTTGATAGCACAACTTACACTCTGACATTAAGGTTTTCAGATTCCACCAAAGGTTTTCAGGGAATATTATGAATATTACTGATTAGAATATTATGAATATAACTAATTGTTAATTAAAGTTAATCAATTTTTCATTTAATTTAAAGAAAAATCGGTTATTTAGGTTAAGTTATAGAGAGAAAAAAATTTTTTTTTTCAAAATTACAAAAATGGTGCGAATATTTCCTCTTGTGACTGTTGTGTATGGACGAATAAAGCCTTATAGAATTGAGTGATGGATAAAAAGGTTGTTTTTTTCTTTCTTCGTTAATAGATATATAAATATCATTCGCTCCTTCCCCTTGACATCCCCAAACGATCGGTATGGAATTATGGACGAGTGTATGAATATATAGATATTTAAAAAAGAATTATTTAACCGCAGCGGGCGTATTGAATTAATTGTATATGCCTAACAACATATCTGTCATAGAGCATGCGCAATGCTAAACATCCAATCAAGAAGTGAAACGGTTTCTCTTTTGAAGACAAAACGTAGAAAATGGTGGAATCTAAAAGAAAATGGAGGTAAAGTTTTTTGTTTCTTTTTTTTTATGAATTAAGCATACACAGCTGTTGTCCTTGTTTGTTCAATTAATTGTTACATAGACAATGGGAAAATGGGAAAATTTGCACACATAGCTTTTGTATATAGTGAGTGTGTTTTTTTTTTTTTTTCTTGTGGGGTCGCTTTTTAACAATATGCTTAAAACTGCATTGCTATCATCATTCATTTGTTATTTTGCTTTTGGGATTATATAGTAGCTTATTTAAGCAAATTTTAACTGTTCTTTCCTGGCCATACACGTAATCATATATATTCCATTCCTTCATAATAAAGACACCAGTAATATATATATATATATATATATATATATATATATATATATATAAGTTGTGTATAACATGAACCCATGTCTTTCTGCAATGAAATTCTAGAAAAATATATCTCGTATATAAAACCCTTTAATTGGGGGGGGGGATTTGTAGCAACTAAATTTATCCTGAATTTTTAACATTTGTTTAACTTTTTATCCGATTTGTATCAAGTAAAAACATGTTTATATAATGTTTCGATACACAAAATTTAGACAGAATCTATTAACCATTTGTTACAAATTTGTTAGTTTGAACAGTAGATATAACTTACTCGATTATAGTGACGCATGTGGCTGAAAAAAGGTAATATTTAGTTCTCGTGTATAATACACACTGCTAACTTTTAGTCTGAATTTTTTTGAGAAAAATGTGTATCATACTCGAATAATTACGTTGTATATACATTTCGTGACGAAAAACAAAAGCCTTCTGGGTGGTTCAATTTATTCAAGATTATAGGTAATATAGCTGGATTACAGTAAATGGTCTCCTATACAAATAAATGTCAACAGTTTCCAAAATAAGAGCTGATTGATTGTTTTTAATGCATGTCAACTCGTCTAGGCTTATTTCATGCATATAGGTTTGGGAACCACGCTCATTGTACATTCATAGTTGCATTACGTTGTTGTTTAGCTATTACACCACAGGGACTCCTCCGCATTCTTATTAAACAAAAAATAATTTGCCCACAATTAGATGGTTTCAATTAAATATTTTGATTCAATAATAATCATTTGTTTACACACGGTTATTTAGTTTTAGGTAACTAATATTAATCCTGTGTAGACAATCATAACTTCGAATAACTTTTCTTAATGCAAATAATTAGCTGTTACATGGCATCAAATATTCCTATCGAATAGGAATCATTTTCAAACAGATCTATTCGATGCATAGATTGGACTTTAACAGGTGCTTCTACTCCAAGTTTGAATGGGGCGCCTCGGGTGTTGTAATGGTTAGCAAACTAGACTTGCAAACTTTCACATTCGAGTTGGGTGGCCCATTCATACGGCCTTGTGCCATTTCAAAGCAAAAAGCTTTGTAAATTACAACTACAGGTTTGAGTGGACCTGGGAATCATGGCGATGAAGCGGTAATCAAAACTTAGTAGATTTCAAGAACTGGAGCCTAACCACCAATGGCTGTTTATTGTTATAGCAGGACACTCAAAATAAAATGTTGCATCAACAGTACCCAGACTCTTTGCACATACTGTATCCAGGTCAAAATTGGCATCGTCTCTCAAGGTGTTGCAATTATTATGAGATATTATAGAGGTACTGATGAGGTAATGGTTATTGTCGTAGGAAATGAACACCATAACAAGACAATAACAAATCCTGGACAAGACTGATCGCATTTCACATAGTGCTAATACTCTTGGGAACTTCTCCCTCCAGCTATTGGTAAATAGTGGAGCAAACTGGGATCCTTAACTTTGGTATGACAACTCGTCCAGGAGAAGGAAAAAACTAAATTCAAACCTGTTAAACTCCGCTTAAAATTGACCTTGTGTCATATATTGCTCGTGTAATCGGCTCGTTCGTCGATGTATAAAGGCCAAATAGTTCATTTAAAGATATGAACTGTTGGACTATTTACACTGGTGATTTGTTTATTGTGATGACGGCTTGTGTAGAACCAGCCAGACTCTTTGGATTAGTTGATGACAAAAGAATGGTGCATCACTGTGGCACAGATTCTCTTGAACAATTCTCCACGGGTTTTAAATTTAGTTATTTTTCTTTTTTTAGACCGACTGTTCTACCAAGGTTAGAGTGCACTGTTTGCTCTAGTATTTCACCCATTTCACTGTAGGAAACTACAAACCATTACGTTTTAACAATTTAACATTTTTCTTCCTTCCTCTTTATTTTCGTTTGGTATTTCCAGGTCAACATACCCACCACATCCATTTTTCTTTCTACCCCACACTAATCGCAGGTCGACCCCCTTTACTCACATTCAATATACAAACACAAAATTACAAGTCAGCAGATTTTTCATAGAACTCCTCCTCTTATTAAGTAATGCTTATTTTTTAACCCTTACCAACATTTAACTGACATTGCATTTTGGATTTGACCAAAAAGCTTTTGCCGATCCTAATAGCTTTAACCTGTTTTACCGTTTTCAACAAAAGGATTGATTTTTCAACATGACATAAGTTTTCGGTATATTTAAATCTATACCATTGAAACAGTTTCAGAAATTAATATGCTTGTTACTTAACCTTTAATCTGATGTTCGAAATACGTTGCAAACTTTTCTGACTACTTTCAAGATGTCTTTATTTTTCGTCATCGAAAAGGTGTTTGATGTACTTACTGCTACGACTACTGTAAATGCTTAGTTTTTTAAAAAGTTACATGTTGAAAACTATTTGTGGTAAAAAAAAATCCCCTTACCTTATCGACACGGAAAGGCAAATTTCGTGCGAAAGAAGCCATTCGTTTGTTGGAAGTAGTGAATTTAAACGTAAAGGATAAGGAAGCAATTCATTCTGATTCTTTCTGTAAAAATAATAACAGAGATAAATGCTTCGATGCTGATAAAGTTGATGGTATATCATTTTGATTTAAAACGATAAATATGTTGGTAACCATTTATAGTGAAAACAATAGGATAACGAGGATATAGCTAAATTCTAAGCTAATATCTAAATGCTAACACGAAAATAAGTTTTAGTACGCTATTTACCACACTATCAAGACTCAAATGATCAGAAACAACAACCATTAATTCGATATAATCAAAAGTTTAATCATTCAGAATTTAGAATTAGTTTAAAAGATTTTAGAATGTCAGCAAAGCAGACAATCGAAATTGGATGAAATGCCAACGTAAGATAAACGAAGCGCCAATACAGAAATAAATTGGTTTCTATGAGATATGTTACAACAAAGCTATTTCTAAAAACTTTTTAAAATTTGACTTAAATTTAAACTTTTAGTAAATTACAACCCACATTGCATTTTTTTAAAAGTATGTTCTTTATGTTTATTGTTGAATATATTTTGGGGTCGTTTGTAATAAAAACCTGATTCTGTGTTATACGCCTTGCCTGTATGTGAAAAAGCTTCGTACTACTTGTATGATTCTTCAAAATTTATTATTGTCTTGTCATCGAGTAAACCTAAAAGTATTTTTTGCAATATGAGGTTTGAATTGATGGTGTACAACCAATAACTGCTCTATCCCAAATATCAAGCAATTTCTCCATGCACACACACGTGTGTGTGTGTGTGTGTGTGTGGATATTCATATTTATTTGGTTAGTGCAAAATTTTCCATCATCATTCACAAAATCTTTTGTCTATATAAATTCATAGCATCAAAATATGTTTCAATTGTCTTACCCAACCCTTTCCACCCTGTCCGCAAGGCTTAGAATACGCTGACTTTATCCACTGAATTGGGCTAAGACTCTAGTTATGGATAAGTGTGCAGCACCCCTCCTTCATCGCCATTAAACCCAAATTCACTCTGATTGGTAGAGCCTGTTAGACTTCCATCTCTGAGTCAAATAGATTTGTTTGAAAATTATTCGTATTTGATAAGACAGTGGAAAAATCCTCTAAAGAAAAAAAAGATACACAAAAACGTGAATATAAATGTACAATGAATACGGTTCTCTAAGCATACAATAACTCTAGATGGTTTGACATTAAATTCAACCAATTATACACAATCTTTTTGGTTTAATGTGCAATCTAATTTGAAAGTGTTTGATTATCTGATTGGTATTAGCCATAAACAACTTCCTGCCTGATATATGTAGTGATTTGGCGTTACATTTTGGGAAAATAAATCTTTCGGTTCCTATAAAATGCCAGATGAGTGGCAGCCATTTTGGATTTGAAGTTTTGCTTGACACGAGACTTGGGAATCATTTGAGATTTTACAAAGTTCTTTCTCCGTACTAACGTTTAATATATCAAATTTATTAACGAAAAGAATGATGACGATTCCAGTTATGATTTGATGAATTCTTTAAGACTTCGAACAATAAACTTATTGTAATCACCGACTTGATAAAAAGTGCTCCACGAAATAAAACAAATATTTGATACCTTTGGAGAATACGATGTATATGAAAGACCTTCGCATCTCAGCTCAATGGCCATTTTTGCATAATATTTACTTGTAGAATTTCATGTAGCAAAAACATTGCTCAACTTCCTTACTCATAAAAATATATTTTCGGTACCGATGATCCTTCCAATTGAGCTTATTGTTTACTGTAACAAGATACAGTAACAGTTTGTCTACATTCCAACAATTGATATAAAAAAGAATTATTTTCAAATTCCACTAACCACAAAAAACTTTTCCTCGGTACATTCCGTTTAGAATGAAATCCTGAAAGCTGTCCGCCATCTAACTACGATTTTCTTCCTTCTGGATTCTCTTAATAAGTTCATTTTTTTTTATTTCGCGTGTCTCTTGTCAATAAACTGACTTATTATTGAACATGAAGATAAAAATAAATTCTTAAACGTTAACAATATTCCTTTTCTCTAAATCCTCTTGAAATTAATTTCCTAATTTGATTTTTTTTTCTTAACTCTTTTACAGACTGTGCGAAATTTTTGTCGCCTACGATACACAGGTAAAGGGATATTTTATTGTTTTACCGATTGTTCAATGTAAGGCATTTTTTTATTGACTTCTTGGTTGACTAATTCAATGTTAATGTATAGAAACATCTCTAGGAGGCCCCGCTGTATGCATTGCTGCTGTATTTTTGCGGAATACCCGTCATTTGCAAGTCATATATGACGCACAATTACTTTGTTTATATATATTTTGACTTGTTTGCTAATTCTCTGAAAATAATTCGCCCGCTCAACAAGGATTCAAAAATTATCTTGCCGCGAATAGATTTAAGCTTGCAAGGGATGTACTACAACTGAATGATTTTGATGAAAGAATAAACAATTGACTAAACTTTAAAGGCATTACCATTACACTGACAACTTCTGTATTGACCTCTGTATTTGGTTAGTTTGGGTTACTTTTTATATCATATGAATATTCTCAAGTCCCAATGTTTATTTTTATACTTAATTGACTATTTCTTCGCGTTCTCTTTTTGATTTTTGTTCACTATATCTATCGCTTTTGAAATCCTTCTTCCAAATTTTGACTCGCTCCTCATAATATCATCAAAGCTTAGTTCAGTACAAAAACGTCTAATAGAAAGAGAATAATTGTTGCAAAGCAATATTCTAACTAAAAAGGATCGGCCTAACTAAAAATAGATAAAATTTTTAAAAAATAGCATTTTACCTCAACATTATTACCAACTGTGAGATTGGTGTGAAATACGCACTCATTTCCGCTCACAATAATTTTGCTAAATACTACAAATGCATGTAGAGTGGAGTCGCGCTTAGTCTAACGGTTATCGTTGTAGGAAATGGAATCGACGACTCCAGTTCAAATCTTGAACGTAGCTGTTTGTGTATCTCTTAGTGCTAATGCTCTTGGAAGGCATGAATCCATTTATTCTCCACCTACCAAGGTAGACTGTTTCTTCTAAAGCCATGGTTAGACAATCAATCCAGGAGAAAGAAAACTGAATTCAAACCATCTTTACTCTGCTTAAAATTTTCCTTGTGTCATATAATGTCCACGGTAGAGGGGTTGGGTAAATACGTACAATTGCGTTTACGTTGTTGAAAATTAAAACCTTTTTGTTGCTAAGAGTGGGTCACTGAAGATGAGATTCATTCTTCAAATCTTTTAATCTCATTCTTCCTTGATTATCTAATAGTTTTAGTCTCTTTACAAGATTATTTCGTACAATTTCCCGTGCTCAAGTGATGATATGTACGACCGACACCAATCCCAATTTCTCCTAGTTCTGGGAAAAATTCCTGATATTCATCTGTTTTCTTACTCTTCTTTTTCCATGCTTTGGTCCACATTCTTTGAGCAATTTTTTTTTTCTTCTAGATCACATTGATTTCTTGGTTTATATAGGGTGATCCGTCCATACTGTAAAGTATATTGCTTTTTCTATTCTCAATGCCAACTTCAGGTTTATCATTTGTTGTATTGTTACGCTCAAATTATTTGCACAATTCTCCGTGGATCATTATTCCCACACACTTGTGTTTGCATTTTTCTTCTTTTCCATTAGTTTGCTGTATTCTGTTATATGAACAGCAAACTCATTTGAATTATTATTTACTAGTATTTCTCATTACTAATAACTGGTGGCCCTCACTGAATTCCTAGTGACAGCAAGTTTCCTCAATTTACACGACTCTCCTTAGTATGATAACCGATCTCAGTCTTACTGTGGTTTGGGCGGTCTTAATTCTCCTCTCAGATTTCTAGTACCCCTTTTGGTTTGGTTTGGTTTGGTTTATGGCATGTCAACCATTGTGGGTTATTTAATGTCAAATCCACTTTATATATAAAGTATATATGATTTTTAAGCGAATGGTTTGTTGGTAATTGTGAAAGAATCATAGGTTATTTGTTTGCATTCAATTAAATGATAATACATATGATCTTTAAGTCAATAGTTTGTTGGTAATTTTGTTAAAGAAGTCAAAGCTAAATTGTTTGCACACAAGAATTGCTATTATTTGCACACAGTTAAATGGTTCTAAATATTCTAATACGATTCGTTCTATTTAGAATTAAAACTGTTTATGTTAGATAGCAATAATTGAAACCATTTAAGTGAGTGTATATAAATGATTATTTGCACACGGTTAAATGGCCAAACAGTTCTATTTCTAATAATTCGATTTAATAAAATCATTTGTTTGCACACAGTTTAAATGTCAAAAAGTTCTGTTCGATAATGTGTTGCTTTCATGGCAAGTTAATATATTTTTCCAGACTTTCATTCTCTTTCATTCAGTGATCTGCTTAAATGGCAACATTTTTATGCTTTTGTTTTATAATAACGAGATCCGATCTCCTGATCTTGATTTAATGATCAGTTTAAATTTCAAAATTCTTCAGAAAACTTATTGATTGATACTTGGTAATTTCAAAGTAGAATAATCTTGTGACCATCACCGATTATCAAGTAATAACAAGTCTCCTGCAATTGTTCTCGCAGATTTTATTTCCGCTGTTTCAATTCTTCCTCGTATTACAAGTTCCTCAAATCTCTCCAATTTTCTTTGAGATCACTCCGCTTGCACCAATGATTATGGACACTTAATTTATTCTCATGCTCCGTAGCTTTTGAAGTTCTCGTGTTGAGTTTTTCCATTTTTTTTTTTTTTTTTTTCACTTTTCCCATTCCCTTTCAGTATTATGATCTGCTTGAATGGCCACGTCCAGCATTAGTTTCATTGCTTATTCTTCTAGTTTCTTTTCTTTGTAAGGTTTGGTTTCTTTATTTTATGACATATCAACTTGCGTAGGTTACTTAACGCCAAAATCATTCTTGTAAAAGAACAGCAGTGATATTACTTAACTAATAGTGGGGGAGATTAGGAAATTCATATCTTTCCGAAATAGTTTTGTCTACAAGTGAACGTGAGAGCATGACTAGAGTTCGAACTCGTTTACTTAGTGGCCTCAGTTCAGCACTTTAACCATTACGCATTAGTGTTCAACAATTGTGTGTCCGATCCTTGATGTAGAGTCTTGTATCAGACAAAGCTAATTTTCGTTAATACTTTCTCATTCTTCGTTGCCTCTTCCTCCTTCCCTTCTTTCTGGTATTCTTTGAGTTTTGTTCTGACATGAGTTCACTAGAAAGGAAGATCCCATGTAGAAGCACATTGACAAAGGTCTGCAAGTTTCCTAACAGCAACTGCAAAAGAGCATAATAGATCGAACTTATCACTATCCATGATCTTCTTAAGTTCAATTTGATGGCAAATGTCTCCAACATATTTAATTAATTCATTCTAGCACAGTAGAAGACTATAAGTATGGAGAACGCTGTGAATTAGCAACAGTAGACAAGCAAGATGAATAGATTCACAATTGTGTCACGGCGAAGCTGCTATACTTTCTTTCTACAATAATGTTGTTCTTCCTCCTCTCAATCAGATTTTCTTTTCATTTACTTCTTTTTTCTACAGTTTTTTTTATACATTAGAGTCTACATACTGTACATTTCTCTGTTCTTATCATCTGCCATCTTTTCTTTTGGTTTTGTTTTTTGTTGGGTTTGTGGTGGGGGGTAACCTTTTTTCTTATTAACCCTGTTCGTCTCGTATTTTATCTTTTTTCTTTGCTTCTTTTTTTCTTCTTAAATTTGCTTTATTCATTTTCTCTTTTTCTCTTTCGCTCTCTCTCTCTCTCCCTCACATCTATTGCTTTTAATACATCACTATCGTTTTTTAAGTAATGGAAAGAACAAAGAGAACTAAGAAAACGTCAACATCAGGTTCCCAGATGGTAAATACATTCCGACTAGAGAAAATAAAGAGAAGGAAACAAAAAAGAAAAGAAACAAAGAGAAAAAGCAGGGGAAACAGAAAAAGGAACGCAGAAGGCTTCTCACTACCACTACTACCCTTAATATTACTGATTGAGGACTATTTTAGTTTGGTCGAAATACAGGGACAGCAGATGAATTTTTAAAAATAAGAGGAAAAAATAAAGTACGAAAGTCGGCAACAAGCTTTAAAAAAAATTAAAGAAAAAACAAATCGTAAAAGACGTAGGTTGGAAAGGAAATGGTTGGTATGGTTGTTGTTGTTGTTGTTGTTGTTGTTGGTGGTGGTGAAATAACTCTGTTGAAGGTAAGGGTTGGGGAATACTCTTTTTGCTGTGTCAGTGATATTCTAGCCGAGGCAAGCCGGCCGTGCCGTCGTCTACGTGTAACGAAATCACGGGCACTCCCTTCAGTTCAGTCTCCTTCCCGACTGTTGCCTACCGATTCACCGCTTCCTCTTCGTTTTCTTCATCACACTGCATCTTAACACATCACCCACGTTTTCCCCTAACCCCTTACACTAACATCTTGCTTACCTTCACACCCTCTTCCTGATGGTCCGAATCACTATTTGCTAATGTTAGGAGTTTTTCTTGAGGACTAATACCACCCATTTTGTACACACACACACACACACACAGAGTGGCCCTCCTTATCCACGGGATCTATATTCTAAGATTCACAGCGGATGCTTGAAACCACGAATATCTGCGAACCCTATGTATACTATGCTTTTTCTTATACCTATGTACCTAGGATGTTTGTTAATTAACCACCGTAACATGTTAATAATAACAATTAACTAAGAAAATAGAGCAGTTATAACAATATATCATAGTAATTAAAGTTCTGTAATAGGTTCGTTCTTACCATAGATATATTTTACTAAGCTTTACTTAGTTGTGGCACAAGAACAGAAGTATGGGGCGTTTAATGAGTTTTGAACTCGCTAACAATGCCAGTTCTGTTTACTAAACATTTTGGCCTAATGAGTAGAGTGTTTGCCAATGATCTGGGAGACCGGGGTTCAATCCCAGGTCGTGTCATACCAAAGACTCAAAAAATGGTACTTGATGCCGCCTTGCTTAACACTCAGCATTATAAGGTAAGGATCAAGGGTAAAGTGGAGCAATCCAGGGAAAAGAGTAGCGCCCTCCCCTACACCTTGATGTTGTAGCTATTGAAAAGGGAGCCTCCAGGTCACCCTCCACTAAGGTCGCCAACTGTACTTACATCATGCGATAAATATTAGTAATCTTAGCGTAATTTTTTTCCAACTCCTTATTAAGTCAAATATTCTAATTTTTCACTTGAACATTCACTTTGGCATTTCTGAACCCATAGAATCCCTACTCTCATTCTTTGGGACCTATTTGAAATACTCATTCTATCTGGAGTTGAAACCACAGATATTGAGCTGTTTATATCACTTTCTTGCTCTTTTGGGGGTTTTTTTTTTTTTTTGGTATTTTTCGTTAGATAAAGCTTCTTCCTGAATTTAACTTGCTGGACACGTGACATGAAGACCATAGCCTCTTGAACGGGAGTGAATGTCGTTCAGCATATGACATAACTTAAGCCTTTCTTTTCTAGCTGTCAGGTTTTTTCATTGCTGATGTTCTTTCTCCTCTTCTTGGTCTTTCTTCCACCTCTGCCACGTTGTCTTTTTTCCCCTCCTTCTTTATGTTCCCTCTACCTTTACTCCTCATTTTTCTCTTCTTTCCTTCCCTTGGTTTCAACTCTCTTCTTTACTTTCATCCTTCGCTGGTTTGAATTCCTTTCCCGCCTTAAATATATTCTCCTCTTACTTACTTAAGATCTACCCATTTCTTTTTCCTTTCTTATTACACTGCCTTCTTTACTTTTACTCTCTTTTCCCTTTTCAAGCTCCCTTATTTGTCGTCTTTATATCCCACATCATTCTTCCGACTCTTTTCTCTCCCACTTTCTTCGCACCTTTTCTTTGCTCTTGTTCACCTTCTTCCCACTTGTTGATCTTTCTTAGTGGGGTTTTTTTTTCTTCACAACTTTAATTTTTCTTTATGTTTTAATTTTTACTTTGACACTATCCCATTTGAAATTGGATAATTTTGTTATCACTCTTCATTTTTCCCTCGTTTTCGACTTGTCGAACATTTGTCGACCAAAAAACTGTTTTCATCTTTATAGTTTAATTCAAACTTATATGATGACTCAGCATAAAAACCGACATAAAAAAAATTGATGAAAAAATTATGGTTACTCATATGGGAATTCGAGGCATGTGTAGAGAAAAAGGATAAAAATTGTCTCATTCTTCAAGGACTTAATTTTTGGTATGCTATAAACGCCAAGAAATAACTCTGCAATGTAGAGGTACAGCTAGAGAGAAGGGCTATCCTGAAAGTAATTGTATTTGATAAGAACAAGTTTAAAAAAAAAAAAACTCTTAAGAAGCAACTGCACAAAAAATGTAAATATGAGTATACAATGAACACGATTCTGTATCGTCTTGGCATAAGATAATCCTAGACTGGTTGACATATTGTTAAAATCAATCAATCTTCTTGGAAGTAGACCTTATACTTTTATTTTTCCGGCCAAGAATGACCAGGAGGTCAGCATAAGAAATATGAGAGTAAGTTTATTATTATGCCTTCAAACACAGGCAGAATGTGATACAAGGATTTTTTTAAAGTATGAAGCCAACGTAAAAGAACGAAAATGTTCGTGTTTCTTGAGCCTTACCTTTTGGCATATCGTTGTCATCATGAACCTACCTTCCTTAGTGCAATCAAGATGCTGTATGGCTGGACGAGTCTCCGGAAACAAGACAATACACGTTTGACTTGTCCATTACTAGAAAGTTAAATAGGGTTTAATGGTCGTTCCACTGAGACGGGATATGACAGTAGGCTTTTTAAAAGTGGGAACTTCTGGTGTATATTATTTCTTTATATGTGAATGATCAGAAGCCCGGGATATAAGGGTAAGTAAATCTAAAGCTGTATGTGAACTCTTATAATATGCCCTGATTAAATACTTAACATAACTTTCTTTTTGCCTTGAGTCATAAAAGAGAATATCATGCTGTAAAGTGGCGATAAAAATGTATATCCATTTTGCTTACAGGAGCTTTGAGAAACAAACACAAGAACTATCAAACTCTTTCTCTCTAAACAATATTTCACTGCCTTTTACCAAGAAATCGAAAAGAAATTGAATAAAATCTGATAGAATAAATAATCAGATAAAGTAAACCATGAAAAGTCCAAAAATGACAATTCAGTCGAAATACCTATATTACAATGTTATCACCTAAAGATATTCGGCAAACATTACGTTCTACATATTAGTATGAGATTTATGAAGTCTAAGGTGCCCAGTGAAGAACAAACTCACTACAGCTGTTATTATCTGTGAGACTGTTTCCTTAATCCTTACTTCACGGCGAGATGCTCATTTTTTAATATTCTAAATATCTTCTTTTTTTTTTTTTTTTTTTTTGTCGCACCTCAGAAATAATCATCATTATCGTGTCATGCTACTAGCACAGATTTCCTTAACTCTCTCTCTCTCTCTCTCTCTCCATTTATCTCTGTCATTCATTACTTCAGGCAGGTCTTTTACATTACATCCTGTGTCTATACAGAGCTGTTGTGAAGTTCCTGTTGATCGTCCAATACATGCGAGTCCGTGTGAAATGGTCTATAGGAGAACGTCGCTTATGAATTCGTCCTTATTTCTCCAGCAGTTTTCCGCATGTCTTGTTCGTCTTACCTGGATGGTTTTAGAGATGTGTGGTAGGTGGCCATACAGCTACTGTTTTGTGTTTTCCCCCCATCAAGTGTCCTGGATAATTAAATAATCTGATGGCGAGGTTTCAGTAATGCTGGAGCTTTGGGGAATGCGGAGTACCTCTTCATTGTCATCGCTCCCTGGTCTGCTATGGCCCAGAGTAGTAGCACTTGATAGGGTCCTATCTATGGGTTGAATCGAACTAAACCGTGTATTTACGCTAAAATGAATTCTTTGAAATTAACTGTTTTTAAACAAAAAAAAACTGTACTTCAGCTAAACTGAATTGTTTTAGATAGAATTGTTTGATCATTTAACTGTTTGTAAACAAATGACTGATGTTTAATTGAAATGTTAGTGATACATAACAATACTCGGAACCATTTAACTTTGTTAACATGCTAAACTGAATTGTTTGCAAAAGAACTGTTTATATGTATAAAATGGATTTGGCATTGAATAACCTACAATGGTTGATATGCCATAAAACCAAACCAAATCTAACCAGGAACAAGATTTATAACAGACTATCAATAATATTTGTTTTGTATGTATTTTTTAAGTTTAGCTTAACCGAGTAGGGATTAAACTCAGTTGGCTAGAGATTTGTTCTGCTGTGAATAGTTTACACTATTATCAATCTACGGTAAGCATCTTATTTTTATCACACACGCATTTTGACTGATGATAGCCATTTTTATCAACAATATTGCAACTTAAACATCATGGCTTGAATTATGTACAGGGTTAATGGGATCCACTTGAGGAATATCATTTTTTATGAATCTTTGTTTCTTTTTATTCCAGGATTTGAATTTGCACTCTTTACAACAATCAATACATGTATAACCATATGAGGACGAGATAGAATCGAAAGTTTAAGTTTCTTAATATTTTAAGTTATATATATACACACACACACACACTCATACACACCACTTTCATCTCAAAGTTGTGACATTTGTATATAAAATTCATGCAGTAAATTACAACTATTGAGACAAGGATAATAAATATGTATTTCTTTAAACGAAAACTACTTTATTTTTGACGCTTTACTTTTTAAAGAAAATGTTATCTTGGTAAGTTTAACGACATTTTCTCGCCAAAGAGAGGTTATCATCGAAAAATCTCCTAATATAATTTTAAAATGAGTGAAATAGGAAAATTAAAGGACCTCATCACACCTGAAAGTACATGAAATGAATTCGTCTTACGATTTTTCATTTTTAATAACCTTAACAGTTAGAAATAACCGATTAATGTATAAAATAACCCGAGGATCTCAAAAGAAATTTATTTTTTAATAAAGATGGCTGCCCGAATAAGCAGACAGAACCCGGATTGAATCAAATGAAAATTTGTGTTATCAATTTTTATATTCATTTCCACGTTACATGAATATTCGTTTTTGTTCAGAAAATTTTGTTTCTAGGAATTTCACCTCATTAATGAATTAAGATGTTTGATAGAACCACAGTGCAATTAATATAAAACTACCTCCTAAAAACGGAGTTCCTTAAATTATGAATAACTATAGAAACTTTTCGTGTCTTTTAAAACATAAAGGAAAATGTTACCCCCCTCCAGGCATTTGTTACTACATTCAGAGCTATTTAAGGATATATATTAGGAAGCCATCAAACGAACCTAATAACTGGTTTCATAAACGAATAAAAATATCTAAACCTTTTACATAAAATTTGTAATATTCCTAGTTTTATATAAAATCTCAAAAGGATAATGGTCTTACTTTAAAATCTTTGAGCACCTCACGTGATGCAATGGCTAGCAAGCTAGATTAATATATCATTGTTAGTAAGTTCGATTTTCATTTGAAACTCTATGCTTATGGCTATGTGCCACAACTAATCTAAGCTTAATAAATTCTAAAAGCTTTGCTAAACTAAGGAACTGAATTATAGAATAATTAACGGCTATATTCTTTTGCACAAATAACCATAGCATAAAATTTCTAAACTGAAAGTTTTCTTTCTTTTATTAGTTTTAACCCAATCTTTTAAAAACCTGTTAAACATTCCCCATTCTTTTCCTTTCCTCAACTTTTATTTTGGCAACGTACGTCTGATAATTTCTTTTTGCGAATTCCAGTTTTGATTTTTTTGCAACGTTTGACTTGTTGTTTGATTTATAACTAAAAGATTTTCTCATAAAATGTTAGCATTTTACACTTATATAGACGATTGCTATGAAATAAGAAAAAAAATAGGAATGTATCTGAAGGTGTAGAACAAGCTAATGTGGAGAAATTCCGCAAATCGTTAAGAAATTTCCAAGCGATATATCTTCGAAGACTTTTGGTTGTGACCTAAGTTCATCGTGTGATAGATTACTAAGCAATAGACTTGTTTGCATTTTAGTCAGTCCTGTTTCAACTGCATACCGTTCGAGAAAATCTATTTAGAGATAATATAGAGAATTGTGTTAACGAATAACTTCTCAACTGATGATTTTAATGTGGAAAAATAGCTGACAAAGATTTTTAAATAGAAAAGATGCATTATTTATGTTTATTTTATTTTTATTTATTTATTTTTTTTTATGTATGTATGTGACCTAAAGAAAGCCACCTGCCCCCTACAAATATTAAGAATCTGGACAAAATCGTCACGCAATTCCCGAGCGACTTTAAAACTTGATCCGGGTTTTTCCTTTCTAAACTGAGCAGGGATTTATGCTTCATAGCCTGTCACCTCATTTCATGGATCCCCCACCTCCCCATCAGAAACTTCCACTCTTCGTCTCGTGGCAAGATTTTTTGACGATTCAGCAGCATTCCTCTTTTTAGGAAAGAAGTAGAAAAAGGAATCGTGCTGTAACACAAGAACTTCAAAAATAGCAGTGTAATGATAAAACAGTGCATTTAGAGAATTAAAAAAAAACTCATGACTTCCTTTCTTTCTCTTTTCTTTCGAGTTCTCCCAGCTTCATTCAGAACGAGGCTGGCTTCTTGGAATTACGTCACTAAATAAGGGACGACTAAGCCGAAGATTTGATGTCGTAAGGGCTGAGTGAATGGATTGGGTGAAGATCATGTGCAGGGAGTGTTGAAAAAAAAGTTAAAGCCTCTTAGAAGACGACGTTCATATAAAAATAACTGACTGGCGAGAAGTATATAAGCGTTGCTTATATACACAATTTGTTTCTGTAGTCATCAAATTCCACAATAATAATAGCCCACCAGATGATCATTGCAAACCATATTTTGATATCGATGTGTGTTATTTCTACAAATGTTTATAGTAATTTTTAACCAATCTAGTTCGAAGCCAGTAGAGGAAATAAGAAATTTGTGCTGTTGATGCATTCCTTTTTTCCGTGACTATCCTTCCAATTTCATTCTCCCCATTCACTGAAATATGGCATTTTCTCTTGGAATATTCTCATCTCTCGGTCAAAAGATCTGTTCAAAGATTATTCGTATTCCATAGGACCGTGTGCAAAATAAACAAAAAAAAACCACTCGAGAAACAACAGAAAAAAATGTGACTATGAACGTACAACGAACTATTTTCTCTAAATTTTTCTCCCAAAATGATTGCATACATTTGTGAAATATGTACTTGTGCGCATGGGTTTGGATATTTAAGATGACGCTTATATATCATTTAGGTTCTTTTTATTTGTGTATTAATGCTTCGTTGTAGCACTGTCATCTGTGGACATCAAGAACTGTGTAGACTTCTTTGTAATCTCTAGCCGCATCAGGAACTGATTATCAGTCTAAAAACTATTATTAAAACATTAGGAATTTGACTATAAGAGTAACTGTCTCGAAAGCTGAATCATTCATCATAAATTCACCATACATCACTTTGAAATTGTTGACGATACAAATAAATTGACTTATTTAATCTTATGAACACCGTCGTGCATATGTAGCAGCTTTTGGGTTAATATTTCCATTTTTTTAAAAAGCCATGAAATATTGTGTACCCAAAGACATTTAATTGGTAGACGAGGGGAAATAACATATGATGATTGTGTATCCAACAATATATTGAAACTTCTACTTCACCCAAATGTTTCCAAAACTACTTTGCATCACTAAAGTGATGATTAACGTGTTGATATTCGGGTTAGCGAGTTAGGCTTGTAGACCAATCTCGGCAGGTGTGTTCGATTTTGAGTTCTAGCCTTGTACCAAACTAAGCTAGCTTAATAAATGACTACTAAGGGGTCATGATTTGAGGCAACTTTTGACCACGCCCTTGCTTGCCAGACGGTCGACTCCAAAACGACCTCAGAATGAAAAAAATCGTGAGCATTATAGAACAAGAAATAACTTGGGTCTACATGAATATTTTGGATTCTGTTATCAGCCAGGATTCATCTGTAGATTTTCATGACAGCCACAATATCATCCCCGGAAATTTTTGACCGTGCAGAATATTTTAGATTATGAAAAATATTTAATTGGATGTTCAATTCCACCATTTTATGGGGGTGTTCGAATTTTAGATCTCAACATTATTTATTTAATCGATGAAGTAGATCAGGCAGTAGGATATCTGTTTCATACTTGATAACTCTTCGGCGGGTACTCTCTCCCTCGTCAGAACATATGGCTGTAGAAACGGAAAAAAGCAGTAAGACACTCATCAATCTCATCTCCGTGTATGTGAAGGTGTTAAAGCAGAACTGTTGTGCGAAGCGACGAATATGGCCGTTTAAATGCGAGCCGAGGCACTAAAAGATACTTCATAGTGATATGTTGCGAGCATCACATGACGAAAGACAAATGAAGGTATTTGCGAAGAATTTCAAGACTACTTCCAGAATCTTTTTCTAGAGAGCGTAAGTTCGAAGTGACTTCCTCATCTTGAAGAGATGGAAGTAGCCGAGTGTGAGGGATATTTAACAGGATGAAATCCGGCAAACGCTGGAGAAAGTCTTAAATGACAAGACTCCAGGTATTAATGACCTTCTCTACGAATGTAGTTGGGAGTGTTACGCATTTTTTAACTTTTGCTGATAATGATCCACAACAAGATGATGCAGGTATCAATTTCTTAACGCTTCACCAGAGGTGCAGTAAAATTGCTTCACAAGAACAAGCATGGTGGGGATAGGATACTGGTTGTTTTGTCTACGACTGGATTCAAGCTGAACTTTAATTGTTGGATTCGCTTTTTGTATGCGTCCCCTGGAGTCATGGTGTGGTTGAACGGGTTGATGTCGAAGCCCTTCATTTTGGTTCGATCAATTTGTCATGGTTGTCCATTGTCACCCATGCTATACATCCTTAGCAAGTTGAGTAAATCCGGTTCGACATGATAATCCCAATGCTTAGTTTTACCACCTCGACCAGATTTTCTACCTAAACGGACAATGGTAACGAGCAATGCACAGGTTCAAGAGGTCATCCAAAATTTCGGAAGAATGAAACTGTGACAAGAGTCAAAATTAAACGTGATAAGTCTTGTCGGCTTTAGATTGCGTTCGTGAAAGGCTTTTGTACCCTCTCCAGAGTTCCTTTAATTGATGAACGGATTGTGAAAAATATTCACCGTCTGATTCTGCATCTGCCTCCAACTAGAAAAGTTTGTGGCTGCTATTCTACTGTGGTCTTCTTCAAGAGCAAGATTGAGGTGATATTTAACTGACTTCCCACCAAGCCAGAAAGGTCAATTTATTCTCGAGAGCCACGCACAAATCGAGACTCATGTGCAGCTGATGCAAAACAAAATGCCTGGCCCAGCCGGCGATCCCCTTTTGGGACGCTTCAGGCGTCTCAACCCCACAAATTAGGTAAAGCCAGAGGGACGACTCCTTGAGACCAAGCGTTCAATTTTTCCCTTACCCAGCACGATGCCAGGTGAAAGCAGGGGCTGAGATATCTTTCGTTCATATGCCCTTCATCCTTTTAACAACTTTTAGTCCTCCTTCCGTGTACCGATCCTGCTAGTCTAGAAAGATCTGGTATGGGCTCACGTAATACGTCTCTGGATATGTTACTTCACCGTTCCAAAGGTGGGGGTAGGAACGTTGGTACACATTTCCCGAGTCAGATGTGTGCACAATATGACGACAACGGCGAATTTTTGATAGAAGATACTAAGAGGGCTTTTCCTAGCTTACGAATCATGTGCTTGGATGATGATGAGGCTCACCGATTGCCCAGAAACGCGTATGCCTATTGCGAATATCGGTATGCTCTGAGTGCTTTATCTCGTGTTAAGACAGGTCTTTTGATATTCAGCCATTTGATGAGAAAGGCATTATTTCGGATATTAGTGTGGAGGAACTCTACTTCCTATGGCCTCGGGATCAGGTGACTCGTAATGTCATCCGAGTAGGCAAGAGGCTTTTTTTTGCCAGAATGCGTCTGACGCAGTGATAAGGAGTCGTCGATTGATCACTCCTTTCACTACAGCCATAGTTGAAGCTAGGAGAAGATTTCATAGTTTGCATGCTGCGTGGAAAACTGATGCCTTAAGAAAAATCAATCTAAGGAGAAAAGAACTCGCTTTTGTGAAATCTTTTCTGTCGCGTTTTCCAAATCAGGACCTAATGTAAGAGACCGAATGTCTGGTTACTATCCAGCAATGGAACTACATTGTTTCTGACAACTTGCCTCCAGTACAATATCAAGATTAGTTAGTGAGGAGGGTTCATACTAACAGTCATTTTAATTGTAAATATTCTTTTATCTTTATTTGTTTATTCATATGTCGTTGAATTTCTTTTTTTTAGTAATTCCCCCTCCTCCTTTACGATATATACACAAGGAGATTAATTTAGAATTTGAGTGAATGGTGTCTTTAGTGGGTCTATAATATAAAATATTCTAAAAATATATACGACATTATGGTGAAAGGAATAATGTTTGAGTCCTTGGTTGGAACGAGTTAGGTTAAAATTTGGATAGTAAAAACCAGCCGTTCCTCCACTCCAATTTTAGACCTCGTGCCACTTTTAAACTTTTTTTAATTTTATATTATGAATATTCAATATATTTGAGGATATTAACCCAAATTGACCTTCATGAGATCTTTTTTTTTTTTTTTTTTCTGTGACTGATTTTCATTCCCCTTGCTGCTCCCCACTTCATTCATTTCTCTTTCATTTTATGTTTTATTCATATTTACCTTTTTTATGTCATCGTTTATATTCCTACGCTACACAGTCTTAAGTGTAAACTTTGCTCAACTTTTATGTGAACTGCGGAAGGGTTTGGCTATTTTTAATAATGCAGATACGCAATAGAAAAAGTGAAAAAGCTGATTTTTTTTTTCAAAAATTCTATGACAACTAGCAGGTCATCATTAAGCTAAGCTGGCTTTTGATTTTGCATTTTTATCATTTCTTTCAGTCATAAAACTTTAGTTTGTCTGTCTCTCAAGGGACGGTATCTCATTGCCTTTGCTAATTCAACGCCTTGTCTCGAAGACTGCAAACTAAATTTTTTTTTTCTTTTTCGCTTGTAAATCCTTTAACTTGATGAAGGTGAATTCTCTTGTTGTTGTTGTTACTACCACACAGCTCTCTATTATTTTCCCATAAGGCGAAGTATTAAACATTTCTATCGTCTGAGTCCATCCTTCTAACCTCTGAAGTAATGGCAGTTTCCACTGAATGACTTTAATTCACTGATCTTTTGTCATCAACCACACCTAAACTATTTTAAGAAACCGGCAAAATTATCAATGCTTTATCCTGACCGGCATCATCAAGTCGTGTTACCAGCACGAGTGTCCTCTCACTATCCATCCATCGCTCCAGGTAAGTATTCCAGACTACTTCTAATCTCTGCACAGACCTGATATAAATAAATTCTTGCCGGTCGGCCAACACTGGCATGTCCATGTGTAGGGGTCCATACAAGAACGTCACTCATGAGTTTGTCCTTGCATCTCCAGCAGTGTTCCGCATGTTTTGTTCATCTTACTTGGATGGCTTTTGAGATGGGCAGTAAGTGGCTGTTCGACTATTGTCTTTTGAGGTCTTACTTCCAGGACTTGTTCAATATAACTTGTAGCATTCTTGTATAGCTCCCATCTAGCTTTTTCTCTATGCATTTTGTTCGCGTCCATGTGGTGCGTCCATACAATAGTATTGACACAGCCACTTCTTGGAAGTAATCCCTTTTTATTTTATCGGATAAATCAGACTTCAGCATAATCGATACCTGTCCATACCTTCGCTAGACGTATATTAACATAACTTTCTGTTGATGAGATATTGCTGCCGTGTACGTCAACTTGTATTCTAATTTCAGAGGACCGTCATTTAGAGTGGAGATGGTACGTTCTCGTTTAAAACACATGTACTCCGTTTTGTTTGCTCCAAGCTATGTAGCAGATTCGACTTGGGTAGTTTTCGGTATGAATAGAGCACCCAATGAGACTCTAGCTCACCCAGGAAGGTTTGCTAGTCTAGCTTGCTAACAATTACTCCACCCGGAGCACCCTACTGGAATAGCAATATAATAACCGCTAATTCTTTGTCTTCATTAAAGACATTTCCAGTCAGCACAACAGTCACTTGTCTGAACGATTTTAGCAAGATTTAAAACTTCTTTCCCATCTAAAATGTTATTTCTCATAAAACGCTATTTCAACACCGAACTTGTATTTGAACCCGTAACCGCGAGATCTTCAGATTATGTAAACAAAAATAGAAAGTAAAAAATTCAGACACAAGGGGTTGATTATTTATGTAATTGGTTCGTTGAACTGAACAAATCTCTTTAAGCAATAAAAAAAATCATTAAAAGGGGTTTATTATTATTGGCGGTATATCTATAATTATGCATTTCTATCTACTCTTGCGTATAAAAAAAGTAATCTTTTTTTATTTTTGAATTTAAATTTAGAATAGTCAACACGTGTTCGGTGGTGGGGTCTCCGTAGCGTAAAGGCTGGACTATGACTTCAAAGTAAACTAAATGTGCTTGAAATTAAATTTAATTCATTATTTAAAAAAAAAATTAACTTGTTAAAATATTCATGAAGATTTTGGTTTTTTTCTTCGAGATTGAAAACAGACATATTAAACCCCTACAAGTGTAGTACCGAAGATACATAATTTCGTGACAATTAAACTACGTTCAAAACAAAACTAAAACCTCGACAAACACTAATATGCAGAAAGCCTTGAAAGAACTAAAACATAATTAAAAAGAACAACTATAATACGTCCAAGGTCAAATAGATAAAAATCAGTAATTCGATTAAAGATAAACAAACATAATTAACATGGCTGACAGTGGATGAAGTAAGCAAAAAGAAAAATACCGAGAGACCGAAACTAAAATCTGCTTGACAAGAAGACTTCAAAAGTGAAAAGAAAATTTCTTGAATCTGCTTGAAACCTTCTTAAAACCATCGATAAACATACTGAAGAAATAAATAGCCAACTTATCAAACTTGGATAGTTTACAGTAGAAGAACTTGACGAAGTTTCGGAAAAAATTAAAGTTACTGGCCTTGATGAAATACCTCCAGAAGTATGAAAAATATAAAAATTTGACATACTACTTCGATTATGCAACGCTGTGTATAAACAAAAGGGAAATGAATGAATGAATGAATGAAAGACTGCGTTCTCCTCTTTTCCAAAAAAGGTAACCTTTGAATTACTGAAAACTACAGTAACATAACTTTTGCTGCAATAGCTGCTAAGGTTTATAATGCTCGATATTTTTTTAAAATCAAATTCAGCCCAAAGTTGTGAAAATTCTTTGGAAAAATCAAATAGGTTTTCGGAGAAATTAATCTAAGACTTTTCACATTCTGACTATTCGTCGAATTTTCAAAGAAGTAGTGCAAAAAATCTCGAATCAATATTTTTGTTGGTAGATTTCTCAAATGTATTTGTTTCCATACACAGGAAAGATGGAGTAAATACTTTTAGTATATGGTCTCCCCCCAAAAACTATGACTGCTATAATGATGCTTCACAAAAACAAAATTGCAATGGTTTGCTCCTAGATTATATACTACAGACGTCAATAGATTTAATAAAAGAATATACTCTCACTAGCAAAAAGCAGACGATATTCCGCAGAAACTAATCACGGATGCAGACTATGCAGATGATCTAACACTTCTTGCTATTACTTCTGCCTACACCGAATGTCTTCTGAATAGGCGGGGACAGGCAGCAAGAAGTATTGGCCTCCAAGTGAACTCAGATAGAACAGAGTTCATGTGTTTTAAACAAGATGGCACCATCTCCTCATTAAATAACAAGCTTCTGAAATTAGTAGATCAGTTCATATACCTCGGTAGCAATATCTCATCTACCGAAAGGGACGTCAATATACGTATAGGAAAGCCATAAACTACTATCTACAGGTTATCAACCATATGGAAATCTAATCTCTGATGAAATAAAACTGGATTTCTTCCAAGATTTAGCTGTGTTAATACTTTTATATGGCTCAACAACGTAGACTTTATCGAAGCGATTGGGGAAAAAATGGTTGATTGAAACTATACAAGGATGCTGTTAAGAACAAATCCTGGAAGCAGCACCCTACAAAACGGCAGCTGTATGGCTACCTTCCATCTCACGTACCATCCAAGTAAGACGAACAAAACATGCTGAGCACTACTGGAGAAACAAAGATGAACTCATAGCGACGTTCTCCATTAGATTCCCACTCATTGACACACCAGTGTTGGCCGTCTAATAAAAAGATTCATCAGCTCTGTACAAAAATTGGATGTCGTATAGAGAACCTGCCAAGAGCAATAGACGATAGGGATAGATGGTGAGAGCTAAAGGAATCTGCGCAGTCAGCGTCACTTGATGACAACATTGCTTGTAAGATTGGCTTGTCACTACAAGGTAATACGAGACCATTATTGAGAGATTGATTTCTTATTTTTCAAAAATATTAGGTGATTAAAATAGTTAATTTTATTGACGTATATACTTGCGTATTGGTTGTATTTTGAAGACCTAGTTCCAAGTCAAGAGTGACATTTTCCTCTACAGGAGTAAATATTTTGTAAGGTTGAAATACAGACATAATAGGGCTTTGAGCAATCTTTGATTTCAATTAGTAATTTCATGACCATATTTTCAAATTGAGATCGATTTATAAATTGGTATATGAGGCTTTTTTTTAACATCAACTTTTTTTAAAGGATGTATTTATTCATTTGTCTGTTCTCTTATCTTTCAGTCAATTTCATTAATTCCATATTCCCAGACTTTTTGAAACTCTTTCTCAGCTCTCTGTCCCTTACACTCTTTCATAGAATGTTGTTATTATGAGAATTCTGCGAGGTGTGATGACAAATGTTAATCTGATGAATACGGCAAAAGAGGGAAATAATTCTCTGCCAAATTCTAACAATTTTGACCTGGCCACCAAAGAAACATATTTCGAAAGACTTTCCATGATTACTGCCTTTTATCGGTCTAATAGTGAGCAATACTTGTTCGAATCTTTCGTTTGCTTCTTCGGAAGGAGCTCATAGCAGTCTTTCTAACTTCATCATATGCAATATTATCTTTGTTTGATGAAGGCTGGCACTTGGTTCATTAGTGATTTATATCGCTTGCATTGTTTTAAAGCACCCACTTTTCATCGGCCACTGCAACTTTCAAAATTAAAATACTTTCGTTAGCTTTAAGTTGCAAATTTTACACAAGAATACAATTCAGTCTTCAGTATTTTTTCAATTTATTTGGAAGTCACACATTAAAACTATTAAAATGAACAAATTAATGCTAAGGGTTTTCAACGCTTGATTTTGACAATCTTCTGCATTCAATAATGTTGATTATTATTAAGTGATGTTATGACTTAATCTCTCCTAGGCCTTGAGCATAGTTTGCTGAAAAATCTCTGACATAGAACTTGGCAAGCCACACATGACATTTTTGTTCATTCACTGTACATTTTCATAAACAGCACAAGTCTTTCTCATTTATAGTCATATTTTCTCCTTGAAATAGGCATTTTTTTTTTTTAATTTTGTGTTTCAATTAACAAAAAGTAAGCAGCTTTTGTATGCTTATTAGAGCTGTCACAATACTTGTTATGAACACGGACTTTTAAAGAAAAAGCAAGACCTCAACAAAATCGATGGAATTAGTTCAAAAGCTTATTTTATCTTCAAAATCTTTGTGTTAAAAGATTAGTAAAAAAAATTTCATCCATTCGAACCTGTGATATTTAGTTTTCAAAATTTGTTTATGTTTTTAGACTGTATCGTAAGACTTTGCATAGAAAATGTTTAGGCCCAAAACACAGGATTTTAAAAATCTCCAAATTAACTAATTTCGTTTTCATCGCTGGGCAAATCTGGAAATACCATGTCAAAAATGTCTGTTTTCTCATTAATTCAGTTACAAATTACCAGACGCTCCGCTTAAAAATTGACCTTGTACGGAGAGGTTGGTAAATATAAACAAATGACCACGCACGGAGATTTAATAGCATGATATAAACAGACGACATTTAAACTTTCTAGTTCCAACAGTAACAGATATTTATGCTTTTATTCAAGGATTTCATAGTTATGTCTGTTATATCGAGAATTAAGATAATTTTTTTAAATACTTTCAGTGTGAAGACAGATTTCACAAAATTATTCAGTTGCAAATTGGCCTGTAAATTGCATTACTAAGTTCGATAGTATTGCTCTAATGAAAATCTCGTTTTGGTATGCAATTTTTTGTCTTTTCTGTATTTCAGTTACAAACTGACGCAGAGCTTTGATATTATAATAGATTGTAAATATCTGCAGTTTCACGTACGTAACTCCTTACTGGATGTAATGGTAGGAGATATACATCTAATCATTTTATAATTTCTTTATTTTAATCAGCAGAATAATATGCTGGTCTAAGACCGAACTGCCAATCTAAACGTAAATCTTTTCATCTCCTTTTTCTATGCTAGTTTGGTTATTTTGTTTAATAGTGTATCAACCCTTGATAGTTATATAACGCCAAATGCTCTGTGTGTGTGAGTGTGTGTGTGTAACCTTTTAAGCGAGTTAGTTCCTTTGTTTGCACACAGTTAAATGGTTTCAAGAATTGTTATCTAAGACTGATAATTATATTTAATATTGATCCTTGTTTGCTCACTGTTTAAATAGATTCAAGTATTGCTATTTAAGTGCAATAGACTCTTAGCCACTGCCTTCTAGAACCTTTTGAGATAAATATGGTTGGATAGTGGTTTGTCACAAAGTAATTTGAAGAATACGGTCGGGACAATCATATTAGGTGCTAGGAATTGACATGAGTAACCAATTGATCGTATCGGGCTGCTCCGATCACCCATTTCGCCCCAAAAGTGCCAAAATGTTGCAGATCTTGTGAACACTGCAGTTGCTGGATTACTGACTGCTCAGCTGTTAGGTTCCCGTCTTCAAGCATTACAGATCGCCACCCGCAGCCAACAAATAGCCTTGTTGGGGTGGGGGTTTTATCCCCTCTCCGAATGTGCAGTCAACGTATTTTACAACTCCAGCCGACAATGTGTTAAAACATGCTAGTAATAGTTTTAAAGTTGTTTTTTTTTTCCTGACCACTTTCACAATGAAAGTTTTGCGAGGAGATAAAGTCTGTAATTTACCATTCTCCTCTTCTGTTTTCTTTAGACACTGCTATAAACTGCCGGCCTGCCAAACCTGTTGAATTCAGTTTTTCCTTTTAATAGACGGATTGTCTTCCGATGACTAGAAAAGAGAGATACATGTCTTTTTCATGGCGTTGTAGGTATATGAGAACATTCGATTCCGATTGGGACATTTTTGTCTCTCCAGATTATAAATATAACTTCTAAAATACTGATCCTATTTCTCCCTATTTAAAATGGTACTCACCACGATTAGCAACCTATTCTCTTTCATCCTTTCATATTCATTTTTTAAATGGCATTCCCCACTTAAGCATGGTAAGCATTTATTGGAGCGCCTAACATAGAGCACTTCAAATTCTTAAGTTTGGTGCTCGGTCTTGTGGTTTTCGATCAGATTAAGCTGTTACTACCTTTTTCTCATTCTCACACTACTTGTATCTTTTACAGTTTTTTCTTATTCACTGTTGATGCATTTATCTTAACCTTATCGATTTTATAAAATAATCTAGAATTTAAAGGCTGCTCACTTGGCGACCATTAAACTCAACTTCTTGTCACACCTTAATTGTATAAATGATATTATGATTAACTGCAAATAAACAAATAAGTACTTTATAATTAGCATTTTAATTGTTACTTGATAAATTATAATAGATGAGTGCGAATGGAGACCCCCCACGAATTAGTTGAAAACTGGATGGAAGATTGCTGTTATTCTCTAGCTGCATTTAAACACTACTGCGTAAACAAACATATTTCTAAGATGTGCCATTTATTTACAGTGTCCCAATATACGTACAAAAATGGAACCGTTACAATACAGTTTCTTTTTTACCCCTTTATTTTCTCCTCTTGTAATATGAAAGTGTCTATCGTGGTACTGTAATAATAAGCAAGCTCGTCTCGCAGACAAATTCATTTGTGCTGTGATCGATATTGAAGAGTTGTCCATTAGTATAGTTTTGCAAAAGTTTCGCAAAGGTTTATATTTTAGACGGTAGCTCGTGAGGTAATGGTTCAGTAGACCATTCACTAATGTATGGATGACCTACGCGTGTCCCCTTGTACTTGACTAAACTGAACTTAATAAAAATAGTTTATTAACGACTGCTCAAAGTTGGAAACAATTATTCTTTATTCGCTTCTTAATGTTTTTTTCTTAATACTACTTAAACTACAATTGTTTAAGAGTAGTTGATGACACATGCTTTTTTTTTCTTTAATTAAAATATCCATGCTCACATATTTGATGACCTTGTCGCCCGATTTTAACAATTGTTACCTAATTCAGTCACCGTCAATATAGCAGCCAGCTACTGAATCCAAAGTTACTGGATTAACCAATAGAAAAAGATTTAGCTATTTTTAGATATTTTTCTAAAACAAATCCATTACACAAAAGATTCAAGATCTGTTCATTTATCTCCAATGACCTGCTACAATTTGACTGGAGATTTGCTTATTCAGATACTTTGAGGAGAAAAAATACTTTTCTGAAGTCTCGTTAGCTTGGCAGCTTTTTTTATCCAAAGAAAGGAAAAGAAAATGTCACCTTGGACAAAAGTTGCCGCAGAAATAACTGAAACAGTGTAACCTAATACACCATTGAATCTAATGTTAATATTCGTGTCAAGAAATAGATTCTTTACTTTATAAGCGTCATTTTATCACTTGAAAATGTTTTCTTTTTTTCCCTTTTTGTGCTTGCTATTTTTTAGAGTTTGTTGTTCAGTAGATGCTCTGTGAATCTTGCCTTGTGCCAAGCCTGGTACAAAAGATGACTGCATTCAATATTACTTTGTGACTGCCAATGTGTTTACGTCATTTGTATCCCATTTTCCCTCAAAACCCATCAAATTAGAACAAGAGAATTAGAATTTCTGAAAATTTTCAATTGTAAGATGAATCTTTCTCTATATAAATTTGTAGAGAACGTTTTATATGAGATTAATTCTAGTCAAAACGAGACTTATTTGACGTATCCTAATTTGTGAATGAAGGGACATTTCCTTTTGATACCAGAGGTCGATTTTGAACCCAAGTAAAGGTATTGCATTTTGAATGCTGATTCAACTTATAAGTTAAGTATTCCTCACTCGGAAGGTTCTTAGCCTCACTCCTAGTTTGGTGTAATGCAGCAATATGCTCAGCTTAATAAAATTTACTCTCATTTGGTTTTTAAAAAACGTTAATACTGTCTTTATATTTTTAGGTAAAAATAAACGTCCATCAAACATGGTAGGGATCTCTTATCGTTTCAACGATTAGTTTTTCGCCTTCAGTTTTCGCCTTTTCAGCGGGTCGTCGAATACGTCAACTACATCTTCTGCAGACGGCTAAGACCCTTCTAAATATGACATTAGACTCTATCTGATAGTGAGGCTCCAATTCTAGAGATATAGGGAGTGTGGAGTATCCCTTCATTGGTATTACTCCCAGATCCACTCTGGCCCGGAGTGGTAGTACCTGTCATGGTCCTATCTATAGGTTAAACAGATCTTTTTAAAAATTATTCGTATTCGATTGGACCGTGTGCCAAAAAAAAAAAATCTTCAGAAATAACTACACAAATGTAAACATGAACCTATAATGAATCTAAAATTGGTAAATCAGTCTTCAGTTCATCACTTTAATTCTTTATTCTTTAAGATCGGGACGCTTTTTTGGCGTGAAAACTGGAACGTACCCAAAATCAACTTAAGGTTAAAAAAAATCGAAGACATGTTTTTAATGCAGGTACTCTCTAATCGTAAAATTTATGCTTTATAGTCTAAGCTTACTTTTAGAATAATACAATATCTTCGTTGCCCAGTCGGCGGGGGCTGTAGAATAACACATCATCTTCAGTCAAGAATCCTTGTAGTCAGGGATCATTAAGAGTTTTATTAAGGGGAACCTTCCCATGTCTACTGCAAAGATCGATGAATTCAAAAATTTCGGACTGAAACTTAAGAAAAGCCTTGTAATCCGGTAAATAATTACTCTGCATATTTTTATAAATATCCAAGTTTTTTTTGTTTTTTTTTTTTCGATAATTTTGATGTGTAAACTTTAAACCTCTTCGACCTCCCTACCCGATGATGTTATGGCACATTGTAAATTCTTTATATCAAGAGCAATGGTGGCATATTGTTTTTTGAAGCTTGCTTATCAAGAAATCAAAATGGCTCTTAAAATTTTGAGACTTTGGTTCCCTATACTGTGCGATCTTATTGACAAAGATATACCAGAATTCATTTACAATGATAACCAAGCTATGAGATTGTACTAAATTAACCTATTTTTTTCAAACCAGATTCCCTCCACTTCAGGAAGTACCTTTTTTTATTATTGCGTTCAAGACTCTGTATGCATGCATGGAATTTTATGAGGCTGGCAGAGATAAGCACATTTCTCAAAGCATACATTTTAGCTGATTGATTTATACTCGTTGTTTTCATATATGTAGTATCCTATGCCTTTCACTGAAAATTAAGATTCACCAAGTCTCTTAGCTGTTCTATGGATGGCTTTGATTCTTCTCGAATTTTCTATCTTTTTCAAAGACTCTTAGAGGCCTTTCCAATGGTTCTGTGATGATGGATATAATTATAATTAGCAACATCATTTATCTAACAGATCTTATTCTTTCTTTATGATGACAATATTTGATTTGAGTCTGACTCACGTGATTGGTTGTCATTCCTAAATTCCATAGAATTGTATTTATCCGATTCCTTTGAACAGATTTTGATTTGGGCTTAAAACCATTGGTCATACATGATCGTAGTGGAAACGCGCTTATCGTAACGGTTGTCGTTATAGGAAATGGAATCAGCAACTTGAAATTAAATCCTGGATGAGGCTATTTGCATTTCTCTTTACGTTAATACCCATCTCTTCCTCCCAGCTATGAGTAAATAATAGTACAGAATGGGTTCTGTTGCCTTTGTTAGGCAACCAGTCTAGGAGACAGAAAATCTTGAACTTAAACAAGCTGTACTCTGCTTAAAAAGGTGACCTTGTGTTAACCCTTCCGCTACGGGTAGGTAGTAAGTAAATATATATATATGATCAAATCCCAGCTGTTTGCAAAATTCCCAGTGGATTATTATTCTGATGGTAATGGTGCTTTCGTTTTTAATCGTTATGATGGAATTGAAGATTCTTATAGGCAACTTCATATTAAAGATGAATCTACATATTCGTATCGTCTAATAGCTGCAATCGGAAATAATGTCAAGTCTTAGATATACAGCAGCTATCTCAGAATAATCACAATCTACCATGGTTGGGACAATTCCTTGAATCTTTGATCCTCTAATAAACGGTTACAAATGATAATTTTCACTATATAAGATGAATCCATTAAAAAAAATTAGCCTTTTTAAATATTGTTTTGTGATAATCCTTTATAATTATTTACATTTGAAGTGACTATAAACCTATTTAGTAATATTTAATAAAATGTAAATAATTCTTTTAACGAGAGTGGCACCTTGAGTGGTGTAATGGTTAGCAAGTTCGACTAGCGAAACTTGACGAGTGAGTTAGTCTCTTTTTGTATCCTATTTGTTCGGCCTTGTAAAACTTCTAAGCCAAAAGTTTAGTAAATTTCCATTTTAACGAGAGAAAATTGTCTTACATGATTTCCCTCTGGTTATCCTTTATTTTTAGAGACCTTCCCTCGATGAAGATTTTCCCAAGGAATTATATATATAAAACTTAAAACCATCCTCTGGTTGCAATGTGTATGTCAACCAAATTCAGCATTTCTCCAAACTATTTCGCTATATACAGAAGATTGACGGAAGCTCCTCCCATTTATTTTAGATAAATGCCCATTAATTTTAATGGGGGATATGGTTGCACACAATATATTCTTGTATGTACGTAGTATTTAGAGTTCTCTATAATGTGTTTTTGTGTAAAAAAAAACCTGTTACTTTGATGAAAGCTGGTACAGGTATTCCCTTGACCTTGGTGAGTGTTGTACAGATACTTAGGGTGGGTACTCTCGTCGAATTTTGGCCTAAAATTGATAAAGAAAATCTAATTCGTCCAGAAAGGATAAGGAAATTATTGTTGATAAAATTGGTATCCGTATGTGTCGAAGTTTAAATTACAAACTTAAAAAGCAAAAGCACTTTGAACCCGAAAACGCACATCAAATTCTTAATCTTCTTTTTATATCATAAAAAATTTATTACTTAAACTTGTATCAAAGACTGCTTTCTTAAATGCACAATACTAGATGAATTTTATTCTTGATGATTTTAGTTAACTTCCTTTTTAGAATTACGATCTCAAAAGATTTTTTAATATTTTTCTCGGACAACGCTGGGTCCTTAAAAAAGCAGTGTAAAAAAAAAGTCTCCTCTAATATTGATGTTCTGATTTTAATTGATCCTGTTAAATAAAATATGCTATCTTTCTATGCATTACGTATAACGTAATTAAAAATCTGATTCATTATATCGGAATCATAACTTGTTGAAAGAATTAACAAGGCTATGAAAAGTTAAAAAAGGAAGAATAAGGTAATTTATAAATATTCGTTTATCATTTTAAAATGTTTCACCTGTTGAGACGTTAAGTAAACCAATGAAGGCAAAGAGTGAAAATTGGATTAAAATAGACCATCAGTTTGAGAAAAAAAGATTTTACAAAGACGGACGGGAAGATTTTAAGACTGTTAGATCGGGGGTGGGGGAATGCAGCATTTTTTTCTCTTTCTTTTTACGTAAGAAGAAAATGGCCATTTATAGTTTTCTTTATCCAGAAAGAAAAATTTCTGGTGTTTAATGTTTATTTTTGTTGTTTTTGTGTGCTTAAAAAAACAGTTGTCTATCGTCAAGAATTAAAGACAGTTTTTCTCGCAGAAGAAAAAAGTATATTCTCGGAACATTTATAGACTTTTTGTTTGTTTTTCTCGTATGTTGAAATTCTGTAATGAAAACATTATTTCAAATTATGATGCCCTCTCAATTTTCCCTAGTTTTAATTATTGTTGAAATAGAATTTTTTTATTATTTTTTAAATGAACTCGATTTTTTTCCAATTTATTTCGTGTTTTCCTGAATATTTTTTTCCAAAACGGCGATCGGTTTGCTTCCTTTATTTACTACTTGTGCCACTATAACTGCATGAAGAAAAGTTTTTTTAAGAACTTTGAAGTTCAAGCTGAAACACTTCGTAACAGAAGGTAAGTTTTTATCATAATTTGATTTAGTTTTTAAATGATAGCTCTAGAGAAATCTGATGGAGACAATGGAACTGAAAATTTTTGATTTGTGCGTTGTTGTAGACTCATGCTTGCTTTTCTATTTTCCTAACTTTTTAAAAATATTATCACTAAGAAACTTTGGATATTATTCTGACTCCAAAGGCAGGCTCTCAATGCCAAATAACTAAACACTTGTTTAAATGACTCATTTGAAAGTCACCTGTAACATAATGATTATCGTCGAAGAAAATGAACACGCCGCGTCAAAATTCAGTATGAGACTGTTTCTATTTCACTTCGAGCTAATACTTTTGGAAAAGAGATGAATCCATTTCTTATTTTCTTCCTCACCCCTATCAGCTATGAGTAGATTGTTGGGCAAATTGGTCTCTCTAGTTTTCCATACAACCTTGTCTGGGCCTGTGTCAAGATCTGAATGCTTATTGTTTCGCGAGGTTAATGGATAGCGCGCACACATGTGCCTTTCCCTAATTTCGGTTGACTTCTTGAAATCTGGTATTTCATAGTTTACAAGAATCTGCTTTCATTGTGTTCAATTTTTTAAAATTCTTGTAATTTTTCCCAACAAAACCACCATGGAATTTATTATAGAACAATATTGATTTCATTTGAGATTGTGTTCTTTTTTCACGCATTTTAATCGACCTATTATTGCATCTTCCTATTCGGTAACTTTCAGAGAATTTATATAATGAATAAGGTTTAAATTTTTATTTAGAATTAATTGGACTAAGCAAAACGTTAAACTCTTTCTTGCACATAATGTCTTTAAGGAGACGTCACGTTTAAATCGCAGCAAAGGTAGTTTGAATCGATAAGGGAAAACTCAGATATTGTTTGGCCAATAGTTTTAAATTAAAATATTAAAGTATTACCTAAACAAGTTCTTAAAATTTGATTGAAATATGATCAGAAATGCTATACTAACGGACATTTGATAGATTATTGTTAGAGTGAACATTTGTTTCTTATTATTTGCAATCGAATATTGCAGATATTTGAACCAAAATAGGTGCCTTGTCGTCAAGCGATAACAAGTAATTGAGTCTCACAGACTAATTAATAGGGATGTTAAATTAATTTGTGTTTTTGTGCCAAATTAAATTTAGAAGATAACAATGTGAGTTTGATGAGTGAGATTTCCACTAGCATCAATTATGTAAGAAATAAGGATTTCAAATTGTGATTTTCGAAGGCAACTAGGCCCTTCTAATATCAAAAATTGATGCATCAATCTTCATTCTCACCTATGCTTTCCCATACTAAGTTGAGTTTAATAAATATTAATACTTTAATCAGATGATAATCATCTCCCGAATTTAACTTTCCCAGTCGGCTGGGGCTGTAGAATACACTGACTGCTTCTCTGCATCGCTCCCAGGTCCGCTCTGCCCCGGAGTGGTAGCACCTGATAAGGCCCTAACTATAGGTCAAATAGAACTGAAATGTGTGCTTATACTAAACTGAATTGCTTGAAATAGAACTTTTTTGACATTTAACTGTTTGTAAATTAAAACTATATTTATACTAAACTGAATTGTTTGAAATTTAATTCGGCATTAAATGACCCGAAAAGGATTGATACACCGTAAAACAAAACCAACCAACCGACTTAATTTAAAGGGGGCTGTCGAATAGATTGATTACATCTGTGCAGAGGAGTAAGACCCCTAACGAGTGTCCTGGATATGACACAAAACAATCTGCTGGTAAGGCTCCAGTAGTATTGGAGCTTTGGGTAATAAGGAGTCTGCCTTAATTGCCATCGCTCCAAGGCTCACTTTGACCCGGAGTGATAAAGTCCAGTCTATGAGTCAAATAGAACTGTTTAAAATTGAAATTGTGTGCAAACAAAAAAACTTATGCTAAATTGAATTGTTAGAAATATGACTGTTTGATCATTTAACTGTGTGTTAACAAATGACTGGTGTTTAATTGAATTGTTAGTGACGCATAACAATAGTTGGAACCATTCAACTGTGTGCAAACGAATAAATGATTTTTGAATGAAATAATCAGTGTTAATAGCAATACTTGTAACCACTTAATTGTGTGTAAACAAATGATTGATATTGAATAGAATTGAGTGTTAGATAGCAATCATTCAATCGATTTAACTGTATAGAAACACAAACAATTCTAGCGTGCAAACAAATTAGTTCTAACTCATTTAAAAATGACATTACTGACAAACTAATCTCTTATATATCATGTATATCTATATAAATGTGTGCAAACAAATGACTGAGGTTAGATTGTGACTTATATAGCAATACTTGAAACCATTAAACCGTGTGGAAAAAAAATGAGCTCAGACTTGTTTAAAAATATGAATAAAATGTTTTTACAAATATGTGTGTGTGTATATAGATATATATATATATATATATACACACACAACCTGTGCATGTACATAGGACAAAAGGGAATCAAAAATACATAAAAACAAAGTATTTATTCTTATGTAATATTTTACGAGAAAGACAATCAACTTCATGAAATTTACTTTCCCCTTCGTTGCGAGAGGGGGGGGTAAAAGAAGCAAACGCACCCGGTGAAAATTCAAATACTTCCGATTTTGATGAAAATAAAAACAAAACTACCAAGCACTAAGTAAAGTCGATTTCCAAAATTTCCCCATCTTGCAATAGTATTTAGCCCCCTACCCCGCCATGTGGTTTATAACACGGTTCAGAGCTCCTTTAAAAGTGCAAATACATCCAGTTTTCATGGAAAATACATAAAAATAAAGTATGTTTTCTAATGTAAAAGTTTACTTGAAAGAAAATGAACTACATGAAATTCCCGTTCTAGTGCGTTTAGGGGCCTAAAGGGGGGTAAACGGCCCCGGTGAAATTCAAATACCTCTGATTTTAATGAAATTAAAATCATATTGCTGATGGTTACTGGAAGTCGGGATTTTTATTTGGGACTTTATACCGATTTGATTATTGGGCATCGGGGAAAAGTGTTGAATCGCATATTTGAAGTGTTAGCTGACTTGGTAAATCGTTTCAGAGTTTTAATTTCTCATTTTGCTTTACTTTCTGTATTTTTAAAAATATATCTTTATGTAGCTATGTCCTTGATTATAAAGTTTACCAGAAACATACTCGATTTTTTAATTATCATTGTTATAATGAAGAGGTTACATTACGATGATAATATCTTTGTTAGTGTTGTGATTCTTGAATAAATATTGCAATATGTATGTCTTTATAATTTTCCTCGAGCTTTTATTTACTTGCATATTACATGCAAAAGCTGCAATTGATGTGACAGCTGATTCAATTCATAAAGCAAAATATTGAGATAAAGAATAAAATTATATCTGGTTTAAAGGAATCACTTCTTTTACACATAATTGACATTCCTTTCTTTTAAGTTACAAGAATGGATATATTTAAAATCTACATAATTGTTAAAAATATTTCTATTAGGATAAATGAATACGGAATTCAATAGTATATTAGACTGTATCATAATTGTTAAAATATTTCTATTTGGATAAATGAATATGGAATTCAATAGTATATTAGACTGTATTATAATTTTTTGGCCGAAGCCTAGCAATAAGAGCTAGTGGATATTCCCTTCCAAAACACTCTATAATATCGAAGCGGTAACTTTCGTTGATTAGAATACAATTTTTCAAAGCTCTTTCTGAACCCAGTCAACGATAGATGTTTCTGCTAGTTTAATGAATATGTATGAACAGGATTTGGTATTAAATGACCAACAATGGTTAATATGCCATAAAACCAAACCTAAATTTAAGCAAATCTAAAATTATTAATGATTCTTGAAGATTAAAGACAGCTGGTGGAGAAAATTAGAATAGTGGTGCAATACAATTCTAAGATGAGTCTACTCGTCTTGAAAATCAACTTCAAAATCCTGGCATCTTATCTAGGTTCAAAAAGGAACTATTAACTATTGTAGCAGAACAAACAAATAATTGAGCCATCAATCAAGCTCAAAATATTTGCATGATGTAGAATGATATTGTCACAAAAATGGATTGTTTAGGTTGAGAAAAGAGTGTAAATAGTAGGATATTTTTTCACATTAAATTTTGTTAAGGTTTAACAAAAATAAAGGAAGATAATAATGGCACTTTGAAAAAAAAATATAACAATGTCGTGCAAAGAGGAAGATAGAATAATTGAAATGAAAGGTTTTTACCAAACTAATGAATATGAGTTTCAGAATAAATTTTAAAAAATTGGTAATTAATGAAGGGAAGAGGATAAGAAAAATGTTATCTAAGAAATTAATGAAAGAAACTTTGGGTAACCATGTAAATTAAAAACTATTACTAATAAATAATAAAGAAGGAAGCGAAGACCGGTTACTAAGGGTGCAAAATAATTTGTTATTGAAATATGAATTTTGTTGAAACTGGGCAGATGTATAGAATTGTTTCTCAATATATTGTCTGCAATATTCTTTTTTTCTCTTTAACACTAATTCTCTCTCTCTCTCTCTCTCTCTCTCTCATATGTTTGCATGTTATTTTCTTCTCTATTTTATATACCTCATTACTCTCTTGCCCCTTTTCTCAATCTTGATATATACTCATCAGTTTCTCAAAACTTAAAACAAGTGTTTGTGGTGGCAACTACTGTTTTTTGCCAAGAAAAGTAGTTTTAAAATCGTATCTACTACCGCCCAGTCGATAGGGATTAAAATTCTATATCGGCTGCCGTAGAGTAAGATTCTCTTCATAGGGGTGTCCTGAGTATGACGCTAAATTGCTTTTGGTTGTGAAGTTCCAGTTCTGCAGAGTATAGAGTACCCTTCATTTTCATTACTGCCAGGTCCACTCTGACTCAGAGTGATAATACCTGTTAGGGTCTCATCTAGGAGTCAAATGTATCTTTTTACAAGATGTTTGTATTAAATAAGAATTAAATGCCAAAAGGCAGGGATGAATGGACGAAAGGGAACCTTTTATCTTCGGTGTAAAGGTCTTACAACTGAATTCTTTTGAACAAAGACAAAAAGCGCTAAGTTTTCAAAAACTCTTGACAATATTGTGCAAGCCTAATGCTAGTCTCATTTGTGAACAGTATCCTACCGCCTAGTTTCCGTCATTACCGAAGATAATGGGACTTAGCTGTTAGGGGGTAATTGTTTTTGTTTTTTGTTTTTTTGTTTTTACCAGGGAGGAGATAATTTTTAGCATCTGCTATTAATCAAGCTTTCTTTTGTACCAGTTATCTTCATATATTTAAAAATTGTAATTTCCACAAAGCACAGATATGAAATTGTTATATATATATATAGTAATGCTTTCATATTTCATATTTTCCTCCCATCGTAAAGTGCTTTAAAAGTGGGAATTGCAATATGATTTTCTTCCATATTTTTATGCTCTCGATTTCACTAAATGTTGTATACTACCACCGGAACTTGACAAACAACGAGGAATGCGTATTTATGAAAAAATCTTATATTTTTATTCTTTGACGGTGACCCTTATGTGGAGCAGGAGAGCAGTCGAAGAGTTCACGCGCACAAAAGAGCTTTCGGGAATCGGAACAGCCAGCTGAAACTGAACTTTAGCCAAAATTCTAGACCTTATAGTCTATAAGGGTAGCTTCTATTGATGAGAATAAAAACAGCCATCGAAAGATTGCCATGACCACCTGTCCAAACCGCATTGCTCTTCGCGCGGGTATAAAAAGTTGGAGCCCTGGCCTCAGTGTTAGAAAAATCAGCTACAGAGCTCAAACTAAAATCCAAACGCACAATACAAATAGCGACATTCAACGTTAGAACTTTAAATAGAATAGGCCAACTACCGGAGCCGACAGCTTTGGTAATAGATCATAACATAGACATAATATGCATACAAGAACACACGTACACTCATAGCGAGGATATTAAATATCACGATACTGGCAATGGATGGACGTTAGCCACTGTATCTGCGTGGAAACATTCTGTTAATGCCACAATATGAGATGTAGGTATGCTTATTGGACTACGGGCCCTAAAATCACTAAATAGCATCGAGAAAATTCAACTAAGGATGGCAGCAACAATCATCTCCTGCTACAGCTCTACCAATGTTAGTGAAGAAACTGACATCATAGACTTCTATAATGAGTTATCCTCCCTTCGTAGCATCCCGAAACACGTTCTCGTCATCGGTGGAGACATGAATGCCCAAATTGGTAAAAACGTAAACCACAAATTCAGCTTACTCAACTCGTCAAGCGGAAATGGGGAACATCTAACAGATTTCACGCTAGAAAATAGATTAACATGCCTCAATACTAAATTTCAGAAAAGAATGGAAAACTATGGACCAACACCTACTACATACTAAAGCACAGACTACGTCTTTATAAATAAGAAATGGAATAATAGTGCTTTGAATTGCGAGGTATTTTCCTCTTTCGATGGTGTGTCCTCCGATCACCGAATTGTCAAGGCAAAGATACGACTGAGCCTACGAAGGAATACGGCTCCAACAACAACCACCGTATACTATGACTGGTCCCTGCTAAACAACAGAATATTAGAGATAAATATACGTTAACACTAAGAAACAAATTCGATGCACTACAGGAGAAATCAAAAACACCTACTCCTAATGACTAATATGAGAATTTCGTCAATGCCCATTTAGAAGCAGCACTAGAATGCATACCAACTAAACAAAGAGTTAAACTTAGAATCCTATAGGAGACATTAGCGGTTAGAAAAAAAGCGCGCAGACGTGAAAACTGCTTCTAAATGCCATAGGAGGAACCCAACCAATATCATTGTCCTGAAACTTAAAAAGGCACAAAATGAATTAGCTAACATATACCTAAAAGAACAAACAATACGTACAAAATCAGATCGATTAGAGACTCGATTGAAGATATACAATCTAGGAGAGCATGGCAAACAGTAAACGAAGTGAGCTGAAGGAAGAGTACTGCGAAAGCTAAACTAAAAGCTACCAGCCAAGAAGAATGAATACAATTATGGAAAAAACATTTCGAGAATTTACTCAAAAACCCTTCGAAAGTTACACATGAACCAATCACGAGAATTATTAGTAAACAATCAGACATCAAACTAGGATAGTTGACACAAGATGAACTCGACTAAGAAAAATTAAAAATAGAAAAGCAGCAGAGCTTGATGAAATACCCCCAGAAGTATGGAAGACCAGGCAATTCGATGACATACTGCTCTGACACTGTAATGCCGTATATGATCAAAACACAATAGACAGATGGACAAAGGGATGCATCCCCCCTTCCCTAAGAAGGGTGACCTCGGATTAGCCAAGAACTGCTGGGGTATAACCCTTACATCCATAGTGGCCAAGATATACAGTGCTCTACGACACAACTGCATAAAACCCAGAATTGAGAAGATACTTAGGAAGAACCAAAATGGTTTTCGGAGAAATCGATCCACGACATCACAAATTTTGACTATCCGTCGGATTCTAGGTATACGTGCAAAAAACCTAGAGGCAATAATATTATTCTTTGACTTCTCCAAGGCCTTTGACTCCATCTACGGAGGGAAGATGGAGCAAATACTACTCGCCTACGGCCTATCCCCAAAAACCGTCACAGCCATAATGATGATATATAAAAACACGAAAGTTAAAGTCTGCTCCTCGGATGGGGACACATACTACTTCGATATTGCAGCAGGTGTGGTGCAAGGAGACACATTAGCCCCATACCTCATTATCATCCGTCTAGACAACATGCTTAGAACGTCTATTGATAAAATGAAAGACAACGGTTTCAAGCTAACAAAGGAAAGCAGAAGATACCCTGCACAAACAATTACGGACGCGGGCTACGCCGACGACATAATGCTTCTGGCAAATACACCTGCTCAAGCTGAATTCCTGCTATATAGTCTGGAACGAGCAGCTGCAGGCATAAGCCTCCATGTCAACGCAGACAAGATAGAATACATGTGTTTTAATCAAAGAGGCGACATCTCCACACTAAAGGGTGGTCCTTTGAAACTAGTGAACAAGTTCACCTAACTTGGAAGCAGCGTCTCATCAATCGAGGCAGACATCAACACGCGACTAGCAAAGGCATGGACAGCTATCGGTAATATGGAAGTCACACCTGACCGATAAAATAAAATGCAATTTTTTTCCAAGCAGCAGTAGTGTCAATACTGCTATATGGATGCACTACATGGACGCTAACTAAACATATGGAGAAAAAGCTTGACAGCAATTACACAAGTATGCCACGAGCCATATTGAACAAGTCCTGATGGCAGCACTCCACAAAGCAGCAGCTGTACGGCCACTTACTATCCATTACGAAAACTATCCAAATTAGACGAACCAGACATGCGGGTCACTGCTGGAGAAGTAGGGACGAACTCATAAGTGACATACTCCTATGAACCCCTTCACATAGACGAGCAAATGCAGGACGACCAGCTGAAACCTACTTATAACAGCTCTGTGCCGATGCGAGATGTAGCCTTGAAAACCTACCGGAAGCGATGGACGATTGAGACGGGTGGCGAGAGAGGGTCAGGAAGATCGGTGCTGGCTGCGTGACATGATGATGAGTATTATTAAATATCCTCATAGAGAGAGATGTTTTGGCATAAAAATCATATTCTTATGTATTTCTTCTTGGAGAAAACGCATTAAATATTTATCAAAAGTTCTTTGTTTTTGTCTACAAAGGCGGAATCAAAATCCAAACAATTTTCGACAGTTTCCGGTCGTAAGTAAATTATTCTTTCGAGTCGTAACGCTACAAAAGCAACTTTTACAATCAAGCCTTGTATCACTTCTTGGGACACACTTTTTTTTAAATTTCTTAAAAACATTCTTAGGTCTGGCTTTATCTCTTACATTACTGAGAACAAAACACATTCCGTCTGCAAAAGACTGCCGACCGAATTTAAAGGTTTTTAGCTGAAAAAGTATATAAAAGATTTTTTAATCCTACTTGTAACAAAAAATTTTCTTTTTACGGCTTTTGATTTAGAAATATAAATTATGTCGCATTAACACTCAAATCCATGTTGAGTAAACGACAAGAATAAACAGGTCATATCTTTTGTCATTTAATAACTTGGGAAAATGAGAATGAAAGGACTGGATAATATTACCTTATCAACCACAATACAATGATCAAATATTAATCTCCCACCCTATTAAAACCATTCGAGATTTTTAGCTGTACTTAAACGAAAATTTCTCCCACTATTGTATCGTGGGAAGGAAGAGATACACAGTGAAATAAAGAGTTAATTATTCATTAACTGAAGTGGTACTGTCCAACAAATATTATAAATCTCATGTTGTGGATGTTACGTCCGAAGTTAATCTTACTACTGACCGAGATTTTGCAGAACTTTCGTGCTTAAGGAACACGACGTCTTTTATACCTCTGCGGTACCGGAAGTCACGTGGTACGAGCCACTATACAACACCCAATACACAATTTTTTTAGAAATCTTACTGTTTTTTGTTAGAGCAAAGTTAACTTCAGGAGCTGCTTCTATTGCAAGAAAAATCTTCGCTTGGATAATTTCAATAAAAGAATAATTACACTAAAATGTTATGATTATTTTTTTAACTAATCTTATTTAGTTGCATACTTGTCTAAATTTTTAGAGAAAATATTGATCATTAACTTGTTTCCATCATTTCATTTCATTTCATGTTATGAGCATTAAAAACTTGCACAATAAACGAATTATGACGATGCTTCATCTAAAAAAAAAAGGCCAATATAAGACTGAAGGAAAGATCTGATAAGAATAATTAATTATGGCTAAATTTAGATTATAACTGCTGGTTAACTCTATTAGTCTAAAACCATCCAATTCTCAACAACCAACAAAACCCCTACAAAGGACGTATAGTATAGAGAGTATGGATAGAGACACAGACTGCGTTGTTGCCAGCCTTAATCTTGAAGAAATAATCAAAAACTACAATACTTGAAACCACTTAACTGTCGACAAACTTATAAGCTCAGTTACTTTTTTTAATTGTTAACCTCTAACATATCATACATATCTATTCAAATGTGTGCTAACGAATGACTGATGTTAAATTCTTATTGTTACATGGAAACTCTTGTAATAATTTAACTGTGTGCAAATAAATGAGGAAAAGTAAATGGAATGATTTATGCTGCCTGCATATTTATGCCAAACAATTGTTTCTTATGCTAAACTGAATTATTTGAAATAGAATTGGGTTTTTTTTTACATTGAAACTGTACTTATACTAAACTGAATTGTTTAATAACTGCTTGAATAAACTGAATTTTTTGAAATAAAAATGTTTTTGACAAGCTGTGTACTCATGCTGAACTGAATTGTTTGAAATAAAACTGATTAGTTACATAAAATGGATTTGGCGTTAAATAACCTACAAAGGTTGATATGCCATAAAACCAAACCAAACGAATCTACTAGGCTAATCCCGCTTAGAATTTTAAGTATAAGAGATGTATATTCGGATCTCATCGAAAGCTTTTCGTTTGCTGCCTGTACGGCTTGTTTAAAGGTAGAAAAAGTAAACAATTAGAGCAATGCTATAAAAAAAACAATGAAAAATTATCAAAAAGTATTGCTTTTTTGTATTGTTAGGCTGTGGCGGGGTGGGTAAAGTGAGTGATTGGGCCATCCCCGAGGGGCACAAAACACCAAGTGACTCAAATAGCAAAAATCCCATTTTTGAAGTGGCCTCAGATGAATCGATGTGTAATAGCTAAAATGTTTTAACACTATGAATCCTGGCTGTTCTCTTAATATATTATACTAGATACGTTCGTAATTGTACTCCTTAGCACTGAAATTAAACACTCCAACAGATTTCGTTTACTTTTTTTCTTTATCTCTCTCTCTTATATAGTGTTTAAGATGGAGCTGTAGGAACAAATGTCTGATTAAGATTGCACAAATCTGTGTGGGAAAGGTTATATGCCAAGTAACTTTTTTATGTAGATTAGTCAATCCCATCCCTATACAAGAATAAAAGTGGTGTGGATCAATTGTTCAAATGGGAACACTGCAAAAGATTAAAAATATTAATTCCAGTGTGATAGAACAGTGTAATATGCTTTTTCGTAGGCAGGTGATATTCTTTGTCTAGAATTCGTGTAGAAAAATAATTCTGCCATCTTTAGTTGTGATTGACTTCTGTTTTTATTGGCGAAAGAGAGATTGACTTTGGTGTGACGATTTTTACTTTCCTGAAGCAAAAAGAACGCACTGGTCCACGTCTTTCGTCTAAACGCCTATATATAATGTGATTTGTAGGCATGCGCAGATTTGAGTCCTTAATATTACTATCGCTTATGAATATGCATGAGTTATCGTGTACATAAGATTCTTCCAAAGCTACACTGATACCTTCGTAAACTGTTGGAAGATAATGAGTGATATTGGAGAATAAAGAACAGTTTTGTGAGAAAGAAAGAAAGAAAGAGTACCGTCTGATTTTTATCAGTGAATGGAAAACGAAAGCCAACTCTGCTTTAGAAGCACTGATTGGACAACATTCAGAGGCGTAACCTGCGCCTGGAGAAATAATGTCCTTCTAGCATTGTTTGTTCTATAAGCTTTGAAGTTTCTTTTTCAAACAACGTACTGTACACTTTGTTAGACGTTCACAAAAGAGCCATCGGTCGAAGCAAATTTTCTCCATCTTTAATAACCTGATAGGCCTATATTCTTTCTTATCAATTACGTTCATGATTAAGTACAGCCAACAAGTTTGCCTTCGTCAGAATCATGTCTCATTCAAGAGGATAACAATTTTCTGATACCGTCTGCCCATTTTTTTTTTTTTTTTTTTTTTTTACCAATCTCTGAAAACATTTTTGCTCATAATCAACATTCTACTCGATTTTTTCTAAAACTTCACCTGCAAAACACTTAAGTATTCAGCACCTTTTTCAATATTTATATTTGCAAAATTACTTTATGACCGAAAACTAGTTTTTACCAAAAACAAATTACTATGAAATGAACCCACATTAAACATATCAAAAGCTAATCATGTTGTGAAGGTGATTGAATTTACATTGAAAGTGGCGCTCATTTTGGCAATTTTATCGAACAAGTACTGCATCGACTTAGACTAATTGAAGGTAACAATTCATCAAAAGTGTCTGTTCTCAGTGGGCCAAAAGGAATTTTTCATCAAGGTAATTCGCATGTTTCCTTGGTGATCAGGTAAAAATCGTGCAATTTGGTTGGGAAGTACTCTCAAATATATCAGATATTACCAGGATCCTTTATCAAAACTTATATAGGATAATTGTTGTTTTACTTTTTATTTATTAAACTTAGTCTGATTCAAATGAAATCATTGTTTACCTAGCCGTAATATTATGGGTGGGATATTTCAAAACTTCATTTTCACTGTCATATTTATCCTAACAGCAAACACTTACAGCACTTATAAAAATTCTTTACAAACTATTTGATACAGAAATGTATTGCAAATTATTTTAATACTAATATCATATTCTAATAATTACATATAAAGGGACAATAGTAACAAGTGGAAGTGAATCTTTCACTGCGTTAAAAATCAAAAGTTTTGGATTTCTCTTATCGCTTCCTACTAACTTTTGTAATATCTTTAACAGCGTGTTCAGTTGGTGCTCTTTCCCCTAAGAATGAAGGATTTGACATTCTCTTTCCTAGATCAAAAATATCTATTATGCATTTAATTTTGTTACCAGACGACACGAAGGTCGAATTTTCTGTAATACCAGATAGAAAAAAAACTTCGGACAGACCAAATGTTCCCTTTGTTGCAGATTTTAGCCCCCATGGTCTTGCATGCTATGAAGTTCATGAAGCATTTGATAAGTGGTTTATATATATGTGTGTGTGTGTGTGTGTTAGAGCATTTGAGTTAAGCAGTAAATTTGAACGAAGCTATTTGTATTATCGATAATGCACTTGCACACTTTAAAGTAGAACAATATCTGAGAAAAGTTACAATTCAATTCTTATAGTCTAATACGGTGCTTCATAATCATAAATCGAATTCAATTGGTCATCTGAAGTTCAAAACAAAAGAACTGACGTCTGAAAGATTATCTTGATGATGGCTAACCTACTTGTTGGAATTTCTTAAATCTATTATTGGCAGAATTTATCAAAGAAGCCCATGGATCAATGTTACATATTTTCCCCAGCGTCTATTGCTAATATGCTGCAATATTTGAGAAAGACAATCATTGGTCATTGGAAATAATCTCCAGATTTCTTGACAACAATCACTATACACTAGATGTTGTTGCATCAAAAGACTTTTCTAGGTTTTTTTCGTTGGGTTTTCTTCCTGAATCTTTTCCCTCGTCTACTTGCATTTGAACTTGAGGGAATCCTCACCTGGATTCTCAGTGGCCAAGATCAGATACTCATCCAGGTATCAGATTAATTACTTTTCAGATTTTCCAAGTTAAAACTAAAAATAACAATTAAAAAACATGAAGAGAAAAGTATCAATTAGTATCACACAAAAAAATAACATTTACACCGACTGTAATAATTTATTATTGCTCTTGTTTATCGATTCTGTTTGGATTTAATTTGTTCATAAAAAGTTGTCCGTGATCATCAGCTTAAAAAGATTTTCTACTGATGTTACATCAACCTATTATGTTTGTACAATGACTGTTTCACACTTAACCACAACTCTATCTGCTTAGCATTTTTGGTTTTGCATTAACATAATATTTCGGGACGCATGAAAGAGGATGAATTTTTTTTTTTTATGTAAAATTTGAGTGTTGACACTTGATAAGATTCGGTAAGTTCCGCTTTTAAAAATCAGGAAAGAAGGCAGTATCATTGATCATAAATTAAGGCAAGCCTTCCGGATTGGATATAAAAATTAGACATTTACTTAGCTTAGTCTAACGGGAGTTACAATTTTGCTCAGAATTCATTATTTAATTTATCTGTCGGGTTATGATGGAAATGGTAGCATCAATTCTCCTTAATATTCAACCTATTTTCAATAGTATCGTCATCTTCCATTGATTTTCAATCACTTTAAGCTTTTCGTTCAGATTTTCTGCATTATTCCCAATGTTCCAACAGTAATTGAAACAGCTGTTAGCTTTGTATCTATTTTCTACTTTAAGCTAATTTGCTTCTTTCGTTTATGTAGTTGTCTCTTCTCTACGTAGTTTGCATTTGTAATTTTCTCTTATCTTATCCATTTTATCCTTTATGAGATTGTTCAATTAGATTTACTCTCCACAACTTTGTCGTTTCACCTGTGATTCTTAGTTTTTTTCCAACGTGCTCGTTGCAGTTTTGTTTCGGGGTTTCTTATTTTTATTGCCCTAAATCTAATGCAAACTTTAGTTAATGTAATTTGTCACACGTAAAATCTGCCTCGTGTAGTTTTAAAGTTTCTTGAGAATCATTAACAATTTAAGAGCATGACACTTTATGAAAATTTGCGACATTGATTAAATTATCATTTAATTATTTGTTAGATATTCTTATGATAGTTAAAATTCATGAGAAGGATTTTCGCCATCACGAGGAATTCTGTTAACTTGATCAATTGAAACGTCATGGTAACATCAGCACTACAAGACATCATTTGTCTGAATAAGTGTTGAAAAATTAATGACTCTTCTTCTTAGAGACTGTGTGTTCAGATTATTCGGAAAGGAATATATTTTTTATATTCATTTATTTATTTGAGAGAGAGAGAAAAAATAAGACCTGTTCATATTTGGCGGTTAAATTCATTTTTCAAGAACATAATAATTATTGTTAGCTCAGTAAAATGTCTACTCTTTGAGAAATTTGTGAGCAGTTTGTGGAATATAGTAGGTTTATATTACGAGCTCATCGTATAATGCAAGTTAGTTGCAAGATATGTTTGTAAACAAACTGAAGAGGAAAGATTTGCGTCCCAAATTTTGAACTTTGATCAATTGAATGTATGTTATTCCGTATGAAATTGAAACAAATCTTCAGTTTGCAATATTTTACCGCATCCAATCAGTTTATTAGCTTTTCGGTTGCTATTTAATCAGATTAGTATAACACTTAAGCAATTATCATAAACCTATATTGTTGTACTCCTTCCCCCTTTGTTACATCAATAGTTCGTCTTCTGCTAATTCTTTGTCTATTCTTTTGAGTAAACTATTTCTCTTTACTATATACACAAACATCTAAACATCAATTCGTATCGTGAAACTGATAGTTATGCTTAAGGGATTTTGACGATCATGATCTTTAAATGTTTTTAAGTTTATTTTACACTTCTGAAAAGATTTTAATCATTAATCTACATTCAACTTCATAGTTGCTCTATCCTGATATTGAGCATTGTAGAAGAAACGATAAGTTATATTTTTTACATTGTGTATTATATTGCCAACATTTTTGGAAACTGTGCAAAATGGATTCTTATACGAAAATAAATTTATTGCAAATGAATTTTTTTTTTTTTTCCTTTATTGGTAGATTAATTTTGAGGGATGTGTGAAATCGCTTAATAAGAGCTGACGCTGGGTAACTTGATAGATGAACAGCTTGATCAAATTATCCGAAATTGTCGCTTCGACGTCACATTGCTTGTTTATCACCTTCTAAATGTCACTTTCGTTTAAATAATTGTATCTAAGGGATATGAATTTAAAAATGTCTTAGTACCAAAGTTGTTCTTCTGACATCATAATGTCGGCTCTGCATGACATGCCAGTAACATTGATCAATCGTTATTGCTTTTCAACACAAAATCCGCTTTAACATACAGCTTACTTTAACCATGAAGACTTAATTGAAAGAATTAAGTGAGTATCTTAAACCTATATTGTTGTATAGTCTAAGTTAAAAGCATGGTAAGGGTGAGCCGGAACTGAACGTTTTTAGAATTTTTTTTCCGATCCAGCTATCATTAGGGACGAAATAGATTTAGTAAACGGACCAAAGCTTGGCCTGTTTATCAAAATTTTTCGAGTTACTCTTACCACCCTTTTAACCTTGTCTTGTACTCAGTTTCTTTTTATGTCACACCTGTAGCTTGACTCCTGCTGATTCATCGTCTATTCTTGTGAATAAACTATTCTTATTCCGTTAATCTTCCTCATCCCCCCTCTCTCTCTCCTTACATCAAAGACCTCACAATCACAGCTTATGAAATAAGAAAAAAATTCTTTGTAAGTATTTAATGCTGAACTAAGAACTTTTTAAAATGATCAGACAGTTCCATTCAGCAACCACTTACGTCCACCTCACAAAAGAGAGGAAAAAAAAAAACAATTAAGATACGAACCAAAACTTACCAGTTTTTATTTTCGTGTATTAGAAAGAATTATATTTTCAAGAATCGCGTCTGTCTTCGTCCATTCTCCCTAAGCCAGTGGCCCTGACCCGAACCCTGAACAATGGGTACGATTTGTTTTGAATACAAGTCATATTAAAATAAGTTGAAAATTGTCCGTTTTTTTTGTTTTTTGTTTTTTTCATCTGTTTGTCTATTTTTGTCTGTGTTTTTGTTTTATGTATAAAATTAATGAGATTCTACATTAGTCGAAAGAGACAACTATATAAGGGCTTCAGGAAGGTGGAGAGAGATTTTACAAGGGAGGTAAATAATGCAGGTCTCAGAAAATCGCAGACGTCATCGTTAGTGAAATTAAAGTTACTTAATTGCAAGCATCTGAAAAATTGTTTGCTTCATCTTTTTACTTTCCATGTTTTTTTTTTTGTTTGTTTTTTCTCTTGTGTCTTGTTACTTTACCATTTCTTCGTTCCTTTCTTTTCTATTTCACTTTTTCTTTCATTTTTGACATTTATTTTATTCTTTCTTCATTTACAATTACATTTTCTTCCTCACTCATGACACAAAGTTCCAGTATTTCGTCAGACACTGGGAAAATGTATCTACATTTCATTACTTCCACCTCAATATTTATTTCTTCTGTCATTTCTTGACTGTGTGTTTTGATATGTATTACGCTTAGCTTATTATGGCACGAGGTTAAATAATAATATCGCGCTAATTTTCTTATCACTTTCTTGCTACTAAGAATGCCTACTTCAAAAATCGACATCCCAGCTTTAACAATACTCTTGAATTCACTTGTGTCCTTTTTTTTGGTTCTGTTTTCTTTGACTCGCTATTTTCGTTCTGCTTTTTCTGTTTCTCATTCTTGGTTTCGTCTCTTTCATACGTTTTTACCGCTTCTGATTTCGCATTCTTTGCTGCTGCTAATTTCATTATCTTGTTACTCTTTGATTTTGTATACTGATTCGATTTTCATTGTTGACAATTGTTTCGCCACATTAGCGCATTTATTTTATGAGTATAGTATAGTAAAAGGACAATATATTACTAACCAGTTTTTGGACTCTTGTCTTTGAGTGGAAGTGCTTGCTCTTTCATAACTTGGTTTATCATGGTCTGTCTTGTCGTGTCATTTTATGGACTTAAATAGAGGTTGGTAGTCTACTGCTTGAAGTGGGAGGGGAAGAGGGTCATTTATACTATCATTTAAAATGCATGAATGATTTTATTTAAAAATTGCATTTTCTTTGTAAAATCACTGCTGTACAATATCTGTGTCTTAAATGCAAAGACAATTTTACCGTAAATCCAAATTAATATTGAACTTGGTCAAAGAAGCTAACACTATTAGAAACCCAAAAATCTAAGTTAATGTAAAATAGAATGTCTAAAAGGATGCTAAGAAATATAAAAATAAAGTACTTTAATGAATTTTAAAAAATAGTCGTGGACTTAACTAAGTTAAAAACTTAATAATGAAAAACGGAATCCCCCCCCAGACAAAAGATTCTCGAAAGCCATGGAAATCAGCATGGTGGACCTAAAGGCAAGCGGATAAACCATCTGACGGCTCAATGCAATACCTAACCTGGTCCTGAGGATATGAACCCTACGGTTCATCGGCCAGGATCGATTAGTTCGATCGGGGAACTACTGCTGCTCATCTATAAGGGTGGCTTCTGTAGATGAGAATAAAAACAGCCATCGAAGATAACCATGAACAATTTTATGAGTATGAAAATACACCATCTCTATAAATATAACAAGTTAAAATTTCCATCAAAACACTCACAAAATTTGAAAAATTTTAATGATCTCATCATGCTTCAGAACACTTGTAGGTTTTTATTTCAAAAATTATTCCAAAACATTTTCCTTTCTTTTAACTACTTGCACCCCCCACCGTCTCTCTCTCTCTCTCTCTCTCTCTCTCTCTCTCTCTCTCTCTCTCTCTCTCTCTCTTTTTCCTCTCTTAATCACTTCTCTTAAGTATTTTCTTTCTTTTTCTCTCTCTCTCTGATTTGTCCTTTTTACTTTATCTTATTCTCTTTTTTATCTTTAGTCTTCTTCATTACCATCAAAACCTTACCAGATTTCTCTCGAAACGCATGTTTATTTGCCTGTTAGCAGTTGAACAATTTTTCTTAATTTTTTGTTTCGATATAATCTAAAGCCCGATTCTTAACACTATAACCAACTGCTAAGTCGTCACAAACCACCACGTGTTTGCAGCCAAGCATGACGTCATGTGTTGCGGTTGAGTCAGGGTTTTATTGCCAACTGCTGAGTCGTGTACCCCACCCTCTAGAGGCGCCCGTTAAAACTATGTCAATGCTTTGATATTTGCTCTTCATTAAAAATACATAAAATAACCCCTAAATATATTTCTGAAGGGGAGGGAATAAAGTATTTAAACTCATAATTCCAATCGAGAACTTAAAAAATAACTGCAAAAGAGGGTGGGTCTTTGTTTTTTGTTTGTTTTTTCAGATTAACACAAACACACACACACACACACATACATATATATATATATATATATATATATATATATATATATATATATAATCTCTTGAGGGAGTCATTTCATATTGAAACATCCGGTTCCCTGCTTTTCTATTATAATGGAAGCAACTGAAATTCCAGGCTAAATATCTTTGATTGCACAGTTGGCAAAATGTTGAAGACTCTAATTTCTAAGAAATCCAAAGAAAATTTAGATGGGAGGAGAGAAAGGCGTTACATAAGCTTTAGGATATGAAAATAAAATGGATTAAAAAGTAAGGTTTGTACAAAGAGGGGGGCGTATTTGAAAAGGTTGAACAAATTGGATTTGATGAAAAATGAAAGAATAAGAGAAAAGAAATTAAAAACAAAATACTGGAAAGAAAAGAAAAAACAAAGGTCGGTGGGAGTTCTATTTTGGCTGAGAAAAAGAAATCGACTGTCTAAAGATGTTAATAGAAAGGAAACAATTGCAAAGAAAAAGGTGCGTGAAGGTGCTTTTGTGCTCATAGAGAAGGAAGGGGTGAAGTAAGTAAAAAGAAAAATGTGCAGAAGAGTCGGTAGGATAAGTCTGAATGTATTTGTATCATCATTCATTGCATGAAAATGACCTCGAAAAAGTTAATACGCCATATTTCCAACATGTCTGGCAACGCACCTGCATATTCACAAAATACATTGGGCTACTAACTTACACTAAACACATAAAGACCAATATCAATGTGCGCATTGAATGTATGTTGGTGAGTGTTATATATGAATGACTCTCTCTCTCTCTCTCAAACACTCACTTGCCAGCTCTCATTTCCCTCAATTACCATACCAACTATGAGAGGAATTTTTTCAATCTTATCCTAAATTCGAACTCTGCCGATTCCATTTTCATTTCCTCAATCACACACGCACGTGAGCGATTAAACAAAATCTAGAAAGACTATTACTGTCTGCCTGATTCGAAAATCTACATTCGCAATCATCGACGAGACATCCCCACATACGTGTGTGTGGATGTTGAGAAAGCTGTTTTTGGCACCACATTCTGCTGTGCATATGTGTACAAGAGGACCTAGTGGAACGGGGAAAATCAATACCTATAGAATAGAACAGACCATTGATTATATTCATCATCCTATATACACTTCTTGTAAATGTATAAACCTGTTCTCATCCATAAATATTGAAATTTATATGTTCAGGGAGTTCTTAAGCCTAGCTAAGTCTGGCACAAGTCAAAATAAACGCCTGTCCTGTCGGTGGGGGTTTAGAATAAGCTGATTGTATTCTCGGTAGAGGAGTAAGAAATAAGAGTGTCTTTGGATATGAAACTAAACTACATCTGATGGTGAGGCTCCAGTTCTGGGGATTGTAGGTTACCCTTCATTGCTATTACTTCCAGGTCCACATTGACCCGGAGTGGTACCACTTATTAGATTTCCATCTATACGTCAAATAGATCTGTTTAAAAATCATTCGAATTTGATGTGAAACCCTCCCCCCCAAAAAAAAACCCTTTAATGTAAATAAAAACGTACAATAAACGCAGTTTCCCTAACCTCCAGGCATGAAATAATCCTAGACAGGTTTATATGCCGTTGAAATTAATCAAAATTGACGAGGTTTGTAATTTTTTTAAAAAATTGCATAAGCTTGAACACTGACTAATGGAGCCGGTATTAAGTATGCAACCAACTTTGCATTTTTAAATCATAGATATATATTACACAAAGATATTAAATGCATCGTAAAAATGAAAGTATACGTGTACAGGCATGTTGGACTTTGCATATTTTATTTTAATCAAAGTAAACTGACTACTTTCCTTCCCTTTTCTTTCATCGACACAATGTCTCTCACACGAAATAAATAAATAAATAAATAAAGGTGGGTGTCAGAACAGGGATTTTAGTGATTTTTTTTCATTGTACATTTGAAATGTTTGTCAGTCGGAAGTGTAGGCTAAAGTTACACGAGAAGAAGAATTTGATAGCGACATCGACTCTTTTTATTAAACAACCTTCCGTTAATGAAACGGTCAGTATAAAAAATCTAACGTATGGAAACTTATATATACGTAAAGATTTACATTATGTACAGATGTGTTTATACGAAGATCAAAATATTTGATACCATAATTTTCATATCATTTATTTTTCATCTTCAGAAATACTTTTAAGTTATATTTTGTGTACACCTATAATGTTCACTTTCTCATACTTAAATTCTATATGCATTCTACATCCTCATATCTTTTTTAAATATTTTACTAGCACAGTACTGGTAAAACGGACTGGATCATTGACGTGTAGATCGGTACACCTGTTTTGGATCAGAACATGATTGCCCTCCTTCGCTTCCAAGGTTAGTATAGGATTTTCCTCATTCGTATTCTCATTTCGGGCGGTGTACGTGTAAAAGGTATTAAAAAAAAAGCTTGATCCTGGAGATTCCAACTTCAGATTAGTACCATTGCATCACAAAAGCAGGATTGAAACAGGGTAGAAATAGATTGACGAACACTGGTTGCAGACACTGAACAATTTTGTTCTCTCACAGACACATGCGACTTCAACGTTAAGCTGACCATGTGTCGAATTTGCTTTCATGGATTGACGAATCAATACTACGATCTGTGTAGTATCTGCACTCTGTGATGATGAGTGCTCTGGATACATATATGCAGATTATAAGGTAAGCTGGCTGCAGTAAACGTTGACGATAGTGTAACAACTTCTATAGTTATTATTGTCTGTGAGGTAGTTATGAGAGTATAGCTTTTTTGAGTACTTGATCATCTGCTCTTTTTAGTAACAATCATATGAAGACAGTAGAACATAAACATGACACGCTTACATAATAGCATAGTGTAATTTTTATGTATTTCCCTTATATATCATTGCTTCCTCACCTATAACTGATTTTGTGATATATATTTTTAAAGCTTGTCAATTGGTATTGCAGTTAATCCCTATCTCTCACTTTGATCTTGAACCATCATTGCTTTTGTCACGTGACTGCCTCATGCCGTAAGTTGGAATTGTGTGCACGTGTACAAAATCATATTAACCGTCATTTCAGTATGCGGTAAAATTTCTCAGAGAATGGATTGAACCGTCTCTATTTTTCTTCTATGAACAGTTTAGTTAAATAACAGTCTTAGTTATTTTAATCAATACCAACTGAACATGAGAAAATTCCATAGTTTAATTAGTGTTTACAAATAAATGCTATACAATATGCAGTTACATATTACAACAAAATGAATTCATTCATTTGAACTATTGTAATTTTTTTTTTTAAATCATTTGAAATTTGATATTTTAGACTAATTCCTGTTTAGTGTCCTGACTTTATTCAGTATTTGATTGTACAACTTTTACTTGTGAAAATATATGAAAATTATTTCTAGAATAAAAAACATTTTTGTATTTGCCAAACTTATCAGATGTGTTGATATTTTGGGAAATAAATTGAATATGTGACCGTGGCTACCATTTTACAATGGTTGATCAAAATTGGCTATCCTGTTGAAACTATATGCAATAACAGACGTAATCTTAGTAACTTTGAAAGCCAAATAAAAGTCATCGAAATACTATTCAATTTTTGAAAAATAATTGATCATTTTATAATGTCATAAATCAATAAAAACAGTAATTCCCAAATGATGTAATAAGCGTTATTGATGAGGTTTGTAATACTTTTTGTTGACTGAACCAATGTTAACTAAAGGAAGCTATTCAAAAGGAAAAAAATCTGTATAACAAATCTTGCTAATCTAAACTCTTCTAGTGGAGTACATTAAAGAAGCAATCTACCAGGGTGGTCATATCTTGAGAAAAAAGAAATGGTTCCGAACCCAAAGCTTCCTGGGGGTGAGTAAAGACAGAAAGAATATAGATGCACCAATGGATGACATTGCTACGAGCTGATCTTTTATGGTGGTAGAAAAAGGTGCGGGAATTTTGCACTTCACTGCACAGGTCTTTGCTTCACAGAAGAAGATTTTGACAGCTGACTCTCTCTCTCTCTCTCGTTTAAGTGTTATGCTTTGTTGAAGAATTAACTTGATCGAAATTTATTCATAGAATTGTTTAACCTGGAATTTTCAATTAAGTATGACTTCACTGGAGTTCTTGAATATTGTTACTTGGTGTATGTTAATGCGTTACTCTACTTTTGCTATTGAAATGTTCTCATAAAGTTATTACTATAACATGTAGAGATAATTTCAATGTTTTATTGCTTTCTTTGATTTCTAACATATTGTAATAAGATCTATTGTTCACTTGTATGACTTACGGTCAAATAACGCCGAAAGCACTATTTCAGATCACCGAAGTTGAACAGCGATTAACTTGTTGAATATCTAAATAAAAATTTAGGAACAGTGGATACTGAAGTCAATGTACCAGACTAAATAAAGTAAAATTTAATTGTATCTTATACGAAAAACTTAGAAACAGCAACTTGGGAAAAATGACTGTCATGGTCAACAGTGTTAATCAGCCAAAGCCCTATATACTGATTCTTTTTCTAATTATATTACGCTCTCATCATCAAGGCGTACTGACAACATGGATTCCTTTGACTTTTTCCATTCATTACGGTTATTCTTCGTAGGTCCTCAAGAGGGCATCCAATGTCCACACAAAGATAATGAATATCATTTTTTGTTGGTCGGCCAACACTGGTGTATCCATGAGTAGGCGTCCATAAGAAAACGTCGCTTATGAGTTTGTCCTTACTTTTCCGGCATATCTTGTTCGTTTTACTTGGATGGTTTGAGAGATGGGAGGTGAGTGGCCTTGCATCTGTTATTTTGTTGAGTACTGCTCTCAGGATTTGCTCCAAACACGTAGCATCCTTGTATAGTGCTATCTAGCTTTTTTCTTCAAGCATTTTGTTTGTCCAAGTGGTGCAGCCATATAGTGGTAATGTACCAAATTCATTGTTTTTACCATTAAATGAACATGTTGCGTAGCCATATACACGAATATGGCCATGTGCGAAATAGACATGTAATGTTCATAACGATAGAATATATAAAGAACAGGAATCTCAAAAACACGTAACTACTTCTTGTTCAGGTACGAAACCTTTTTATTAACTTTGAGTTAAAGGTTTCGACGTAAGGAGGAGAGACACAATCTTCTATGCTGTCTTATTTATTTGGCCCCCAACTCGAGCGGCCCCCCATAGGGCGCAAGTTCGCCACGCGCCTGCGAGCTCCAAAATCGATCCTTCTTGTTCGGCGTCCAAAACCCGACTCTCATTTTCTTCAACTTCTCACACAAACTTCCGCGTGCTTCCGGTGCGTGACGTCACCCGCACCTTGTCACCCAGTATCGTCTCGGACTGTTATGACATCTGAGTGACACCTCCATCCGCTCGCGCGCACCCGCGTTAACACCTGCTTCAATCTTACACCCAAACAACCCATGTGCTGAGCCGAAAGGTTCTCAGCCTAACTAAACTCAAAGGCATGAACCGAAATCCCCCGGCTATTTCATAACATACCGATCCAACCACAATAGAATCATTTGTCATCGATGATGACAAATTATTTTCTTAAACTATTGTGCCGCTCCCCCTTATGTCGAACTGAGCAACAAAATCTTCAGCAATACAATTTCAACAAAATAATACAACAAAAAGCATGCGTCAGTCCCAAACTCAAAAGTCACTGAAATAAAAAAAAGTGTTCGTATTGTCCATCGTTTTTTTTTTTGGTTTTTTTTTCATTTTTTTTCTTTTTCCGACCACATTTTCTGGTTCTTTTTTCTTTTTTTCTTTTTAATTTTTTCAACAGTCACTCGTTCGGCATGTATATTTTTTCAGTCTTTGATTTGTTCTCTTATTTTCATATTTAAATTTTTTTTTTTTAAATCTCAGGTCAATTGCTCATTTTGTATTTTGCTTTTTTGCCTTCCTTCTACGTCCGTACTTATTACTGCTAACTTTATATCTCCTTCTCACGTAATATCTGTCATTAATTAATGTACACATTTTAACCTTCCACAACCAAGCATAGCTCGTAATCAAACCAAGATACATGTTTCCCCGTTTTTTCCAACTTTTGACCACCGTCAAACGGTCTATCTTACATCTTTTCAACAGCTTACGAGTACCCTTCTTTTTATCTTCTTTCTTTCTTTCGCCCTTAAAATACTGGGTGTTCTTTTCTAAACGTCCCAAACCTTCATCAGCTCACTCAAAAAAAATTTCTCCCTCGACACAAAATCGAGTCCGCGAATTTTCCAAACACATCCAATGAGATCACCAAAACTCTGCGCATATCTTAATTAACTAATCTCCAAACCCATGTTTTTCCGAACATCTTCCTCAACAAAACCTCACAGTCCCACTCCAGGGGGAACTCACAAAATAACCGTCTGCCCTGTCAGACACAATAAACATCCGTCTCTTCGTTGATCTGCCTCTCTGGCGAGATATCTGAGACAATTTTCCAGTCGATACGGACATTCCACCGTACATCCGACTTTTTCGGATTCGACAACTTAAACAAAAACCTGGCCTGATTTCTTCAGCGCCCAAAACATCGATTCTCCAACATCGAAACCTGTCCCAAAGGTCCTAACTACAGATATGCGAAATTCTTCCGGCAATCCCATCGATGAGCGAAATCTCCAAGGTCTCGAATCAAAATTCTAATCTCCGAATATTATTAGCCCGGACCACAAACAAGTTACAAGTTTTCATTCATAAAAACGTTATTTACTACAAACTTCACCTACAATGACCCCGTCAATCGTAAAATCCATTCATAAAAATACGTTATTACTATAAAATTTCTGTACAAAATATTGTTTACTATTACTGTCAATCTGAGCGCGACACAATCCTCTGTCCCCACAGCGACCACCTTTCTTTCTTTGTCACTGCGAGCTTATTTCTCTGTTACTCTTTCTTTCTCTCCTCCCATCACGGTACAAAGTCACATACAGTAGTAATCATAATTTTCTATGCTACCAACGATTTTTCTTCTTTCTTTTTTTTTTAAATTTTAGAATTATTTCCAAATCTATCCTCCACAACCATTCAAACTCTATTCGTAAATTAAATTATGACAGACGTAAATGAGCAAATACCTTCTTATTCTTTTTCTTTTCTTCATGCCTTTTTTTTTTTCTTGGAGTTGAGTTGTGTTACTTCTTTTTCTTTTCTTTTCACGCCTTCCTTTTTTTTCTTTTGGGGTTGCACTGTTCTTCTTTTTTCGGTGCTGGACATTTTCCTTTTTCTTTCTGGGGGGCGCCGAATTTGTTCTTCGTGTTTTTGGTCTCTTTTCCTTGTTTCTTATTTTCTTGTGTTTTCTCTCTCTCTCTCCCTCGATCGCCTGAACAAGCCGCTCCGAAATAGATTCCTCCTTGTTCTTAGCCGCTTCTCTGATCGTCTTCGTGGAACCATGGTAACCCAATCGAAAACCATATCATGAACGATATGCCCAAGTTCTGGCACCAAATATGTCTATGTTGCGTAACCATATACACGAATATGGCCATGTGCGAAATAGACATGTAATGTTCATAACGATAGAATATATAAAGAACAGGAATCTCAAAAACACGTAACTACTTCTTGTTCAGGTACGAAACCTTTTTATTAACTTTGAGTTAAAGGTTTCGACGTAAGGAGGAGAGACACAATCTTCTATGCTGTCTTATTTATTTGGCCCCCAACTCGAGCGGCCCCCCATAGGGCGCAAGTTCGCCTCGCGCCTGCGAGCTCCAAAATCGATCCTTCTCGTTCGGCGTCCAAAACCCGACTCTCATTTTCTTCAACTTCTCACACAAACTTCCGCGTGCTTCCGGTGCGTGACGTCACCCGCACCTTGTCACCCAGTATCGTCTCGGACTGTTATGACATCTGAGTGACACCTCCATCCACTCGCGCGCACCCGCGTTAACACCTGCTTCAATATTACACCCAAACAACCCATGTGCTGAGCCGAAAGGTTCTCAGCCTAACTAAACTCAAAGGCATGAACCGAAATCCCTCGGCTATTTCATAACAAACAGTGAGTTAGCTATGTCACTCGCACTTTTATTTTTAAAAAAATAAAGCAATTGATAGTTAAAATTTTATTACTGCTGAAGTATTTCAGCAAAAGCAAGAAAACATTGTAAAAAAAACTGTTGACTAAAACAGACATCGCAATAAAATCATTACAGGATGATGTAACTCAGTTTCACTTGCTTATTCTATCTCTATTCCCTTTGCCCTTCATCATCATCATATCGTGCTGGCAGCACGGATATCCCTGACTCTCTCTCGCCACTCCTCCCTATCGTTCATCGCCCTAGGTAGGTCTTCAGGACAACAACCTGTATCCTCACATAGCTGCTGAATGTACGTTCGAGCTGGTCGTCCTGCTTTTGCGCGGCCATGTGAGGGGATCCATAAGAGTACATCTCTTATGAGTTCATCTCTGCTTCTCCAGCAGTGTCCTGCATGTCTGGTTCGTCTAACTTGGATAGTTTTCGTGATAGGGGGCAGGTGGCCGTACAGTTGGGGTCTTGTGGGGTGTTGCTGCCAGGTCTTGTTGAGGATTGCACGCAGCATTCTTGTGCACTTGCCATCTAGTTTCTTCTCCAGCCGTTTTGTTAGCGTCCATGTAGTGCATCCATATAGCAGTATCGATGAGACCGCTGCCTGGAAGAAACTGCGTTTCATTTTATCGGTTAGGTCTGATTTCCATATAATCGATAGCCTATTGATAGCTGTCCATGCTTTCGTTAACCTCGTTTCGATGTCCTTTTCAGTTGATTCGACGCTGCTTCCTAGGTATGTGAATTTGTCTACTAGTTTAAGTGGGGTTCCTTCTAGAGTAGAGATGTCCCCCGTTTGGTTATAGCACATATATTCCGTTTTGTGTGCATTAACATGGAGGCCTATGCTTGCTGCTGCTCGTTCCAAACTACGTAGAAGTGTTTCGGCTTGGTCAGGTGTATTTGCCAGTAACGCTATGTCATCGGCGTAGTCGGTGTCGGTAATTGTTGTTGCGGGGTATCTTCTACTTCTTCTCTTCGTCAGTTCGAAGCCATTCTCTTTGATTTTGTCAATCGATGTTCTAAGTACGTAGTCTAGACAAATGATAAAGAGGTACGGGGCCAGCGTGTCCCCTTGTAGTACTCCTGCTACAATGTCAAAGTATTCTGTGTCTCCATCGGGTGATCGTACTTTTACTTTAGTGTTTCTATAGAGAATCGTTATTGCCGCTACGGTTTCTTTAGGTATGCCGTACGCTAGTAGGATTTGTTCCATCTTTTTTTATGCAAAATTTCGAAGACGATAGTAGATTGGCTGTTAGACTATGAAAAGTAATATTCGTTACTAAGATCTCGTTCAACAAATAAGTTGGGTATTATTTGGACATTTCAAAAGACAATAATACAGGGTACTTGGAAAAAATTGATATCATTTGAGATATTCAGAGTGTTTCAGAAAATGCGATATCATTTGAAATGTACAAGGTGTTTCAGAAAAATCGATATCATTTCGTAATCTTCAAAAACTTAAACAATCCTTGTTCAAATGATCTCAAATTTCAATGTTTAAGTACCTTTTTCTTTTATAGTGAATAACTTTTTAATACATGAGAGGAAAAACATCAAACATCGACTTTTTAGTTGTTCTACGTATGTTATAAAACTTCGAGATAATTGGAATGAAACTGGGTCAAGTTATTAGATTACGAAAAGATATAATTTTTTCTGAAACACCTAGAACATCGAAATATTTAAATCCAACCTGAAGTAGAAGGTTCGGCAAGGTCTTTTTGGTCTATATCAGCTCTGGTGTTTGTTCCATATTCATGGAACAGATCAAAATTAAACTATCAATAAACTGTAAGACTCGCATACCATTCATTGGTGTAGGTCGACCGAAGAATCGGTTTTTGTTTGTTTTATTTAGCTTTCGTTTCAGTAAATGATTTTTTAAAATATTAACTCGTTTGTGTATATGTGTAAGTTGTGTCTGAGGGTATGTATCTATCTCTGCGATGAATGTATCATAGATATACATACAAATGCACTCATTGAAAATGTAATGTTTTTAAATTTTTTATTTTTTGTGTAATTGGTGAGGATATTAGTCATTCCATCAAATAATTATTTTCATATTGCTAAACTAGTCGAATCTGCAATTGTAGACTTTTGTCCCCAACCTGAAGAACTGGAAGCTCAAATTTGCAGTGGACGCAAAATTCTTGACATTTCGCAGATGTTGTCAACTTATAATTGTTGGTTGGAAAAAAAATCTTTAGTAAAGTTTTTAAGAATCCTTGCATGACTGCACACTGAGGCCTCCTTCCACTTAAGCAGCAGATTGCGCTGACTTGCTAGCAAGTACGCGTTTACTAATTTTGTAAGAAAGGAAAGAAAGAAATATTTATGCTTCGTAGACGAATTCTATACATTCTCTCTCTCTCTCATTGAAAATGTTCCTTGATATCTTCTTTTTGTATTTCATAAAATCAAAGTTTTTCTGTCTTTCATATCCGTTGCTTTCTATGATTTTCACTCTCTCTCTCACCTTCTCTCTCTTTTTCTCCCACACTCTCTCTCACCTTCTCTCTCTTTTTCTCCCACACTCTCTCTCACCTTCTCTCTTTCGCTAGCGCCATTTTCTTTCGTTCCTGCTATCCTCCCCCCCTCTCCTTCTCTCTTTCACTTTTACCACCCTCGCTTTCTTTCACTTCCATTAACCACTTTCTGATTTCCCTTCTCCCCCACCGCTCGCCTCTCTCTCTCTCTCTCTGATTCCCACGCTCCCATCGCTCGCCTCTCTGATTCTCTCGTTCCTGCCTCTCTTTCTCTCCCTCGCTTCTGCTGCTGTCTCTGATTTTCTCACTCCTACCACGTTCCCTTACTCTCACCACTCCCGTTCTCTCTCTCCCTCCCTCCTACCACTTTGTGTGTTCTCTCTCTCTTTCTCTCTGTACTCTTTGATCAATGTTATGACTTCTAATCATCTACCTATGTCCCTTAAATTTTATATACTTTACACACCTCACATAACTCTGCCGATAGTATATATTAGCAGTGGCAGCATCCATGACGACGAGAAAGTTTTCAAATGCCTCTCTCAACTTTCCTCCTCTTCTCGTGGTACACTGACAAGTAAATAAAATGAAATATTTTTTAGTTAGATTTATATATATATATATATATATCTTTAAATTCACAGTAGTTAATCAAATGTTGAATAGCTTTATTGCCTTTACACACAACATCCTTGGAATAATTAAATGTTTAATATGATAGATTAAATCAAATGTTCTTTTCATGAGTATCTGTTAAACGAAGATTTTTTTTATATAGAGTGAGTTGAACAGTTCCTTAATGCCTAAAATCTCTTACCGTCTATTGTGGGTGTAATTTTAATTGTGTGTGTGTGTGTTGTGGACAAGAGACAGACAACTTTTGTGAACATTAATCTTTCCTCAAGAATAAGTTCTGTTCTGAATAGGTTTTTTTGCCTGAAACTAAAAACAAAATGGTTTTAAAACAACTTACATTTTCATTGGCTTAAAAATGCAATCTACATTATTTTTGTTGGTTGAGCCGTTTGAATTAATTCAAACGAGACATTTGAGCCTTTGTAAACCTCTTTATGCTTAGTTTCTAATTTGTAATCTGATCGGGAAAAATAATTTCTGATTGTTAATCTATCATTTTCTCTCTCTCTCTCTCTCTCTCGTATTTTCTCACTTTTGATTTTTCTCTATGAATGTTTTTTTTTACATTGTTAAACTTTATTCTTTGCCTTTTTATTTTGCTTTGGGTTCAGTGGTTAACGTATTTGAGACAAAACACTGTTAATAAGTTCAATTTTACTTAAATTTGTTGAGGCTGTAGAAAAGGCCAACTGCACCCTTGAAGAGGTGCATAACCCCTTCCCCCTCACAACGAGGCCGTTTGTTCGGCGTGGGTGATACCTGTAATGTTTTAGGGTGGGATCCTGATGGCTGAGCAGTCCTTCACCCTGCAATCGAGTTGTCAAGTGAATTGCAACACACCACTTTGGCTCTTATAGGTCAGTTAGAGTGGCCCGATCCGATCAGTTAGCCTTAGCACCGTATTTTTCAATCTGCTCTTGTGGCAAAACTCCCACACCCTTTTGTCTTTGCTAGAAGACTGTAGCTGAGAGTGAATTACGTTGAGAGAATAGGATTTTGGTCACTGTTAAATTGCACAGCAATCCTGCGTTTCCCCCCTTAGTAAATTCCCAACCCAAGTTAGACTCGGTGGTGAGTGGTAGAACACCGGACCAGCTAGGAACAAACATTACCTATGGCTTTTTCAAATGAAAAAAGAATAGAAATATATCAGATTCTGAGAATGAGGCTACGGAATTTTCAAGATTTATTGTACTTGAATCTTTGGGAGATACCTGCTTAGCCAAATTATCTCCATTCCTAATAAAGCAGAGAAACCCCACGGACTGACAATTTGGCTAGAAACAGCAATTTGTATGTGGAGATGGACACCCGGAGCCATACCGAAAATATGTTCCATACTAAAAAATGCAAGACTTATCGACATGAGATTGAACACCTTGAAGGATTTATTAGGAATAAAGAGCTGTTTTTGGCTACATCAGAATAAATAAGAGCAGTCCTGGGAAAGTAAGGAATCACAGACTACAAAAGAATAACCATCAGAAAGGGCGGAGAGGAAATTTTCAATCAGCCTAAATACCCAAAAAAGTAAAAATCGGATATTCCCTCGAGAGAGTGGAACAATACATCCCAGCAACCGTGAGCAATCAGTGTCCAAGATATTGGCCACTACAGAGAGGGTTACAGAGGACGTCAGATATGTGGAAGGTGTTGCCAAAAAACCCAAACCACTCAGAGGAAGACTGCCCAAATGAAACCAAATGTTTAAACTGCCAGGAGGATCATCTTGCATTCTCAAGATCTTAAGGTGTATATCGAAGAGAAGGAAATAATGGAAGTTGAATATGGGAAATATGTGTCATTCCTTGAAGCTAGGAAAACAGTTGATTTCATATGAAAGAAAATACATATGTACTCGTAGCACGGAGGAGGAGGAGTCCAATCAGCAAGAACAAAGAACCGGACAAGTATAAAACTCTAGTTGAAAAGCTAATACAACTGGAACAGAGCAATTGACCCAAGTTTCAAGAAAAGTTGGGGGAAATGCACTTACCTGATGTAAAACCAAGGGAACCTACAAAAAATATTCATAGAGAACCCAAAAACTCCTAAAATGAATATGGCGAAAGGAAAGTCGCATAGATCTACAATCCGCCCACCGAATTCTAAAAAATAGATAACCCCAGAAAAGCTCATTTATCAAATTCAGAATTGAACAATGAAAAAATAAAATCTCCCTCCAAATTTGACCGTTCCCCACAATCTAAGACGAATCGTGTTCAACCATCATCGGGACGGAAACGATTAAAGGTATCAAACCTCTCAAGTCAAATCACGGATCTCTCAACATGAAAAAGAGACAGAAGAGCCTAATTCAATAAAAAGAAAACTCATCGAAATCCACTAGAGAGAGGAATCCGAGCCAATTATGAAGAATTTCAACAACTTTTGACCTAGCATAACCCAAAACCATTGTTTCTTCAAGAAAAATGCTTCAAAGATACTAACCAATTCAACATTAACAACTACCAACACTATAGTCGCATAAACGAAGACGAAAATAGCCTCTGTAGGTGTCTTAATCCTAAACACCAAATCAACATTGATACTGAACTCCAAGTGATTGCTGTCAAAACATAACTACACAAACAAATAAACATCTGTTCTATTTATATCTCACCACATTATCCCAAAAACGAAACTAAACAAGTTAATCAAACGAATCCCTATTCCCAACTTATTAAAGTCACAACACTATGTAGGGATACTAAAAAAACAATTAAAAGGCAAAGACCTTGAAAAGTCATCAACAACAATAATTTCTGCATTCTTAATACATCACAAACCTATTTCAATCCATCTACGAGCTCCTATTCAGCTTTAGACATAACCCTCTGTGATCCTTCAAGTTACATGGACATTCGACAACAATCTTTGCGGTAGTGACCACTTCCCCATCATTCTTGAAAGTTCACAACCTCTTCACGATGGTAGAATTCCCCATTGGAAAATGAATAAATCAAACTGAGAAGAATTCAAAAGTCTCGCCAACCAAAAATTCATACTAGACCCTCCCCCACCTAAAAAAAGCAAAAAACCTAAATGAAGCTCTAATTTCAATCGAAAAGCATATCAAAACTTCACCAAGAGACGGACACAACACACCCTGGCTTAATGATGACTACAGGAGAGCAATCCACCTTCGAAAGGCTGATCTAGGCAAATTTAATAAAGAACCCACTAGCACCAATTTCAACTCCATCAAACTACCTGGCACGCAAAAGCAGGCAAAACCATAAAGGAAACCAGGAAAATCTGGCAGAATTATGTAAACCAACTTAACTTCTTCACCAAAACAAATACAGTCTGGAAAATGATAAGAAAAATTTGAGAAAACCCAGCCAATTCCTCAGAAAAAACACAGAAGCAACAAACAAAAAAAAAAGATATACCAGATACATTAGTTTAGAACTTCTAGAATTACCAGAACTAAGTGAAGCCATCCAAAAATCACAACACTACAGTCGGCCTAGATGAAATCCATTACGAATTCCTCAAATATCTACAAAAAATCACTGGACTATCTTTTAGCCACCCTTAATGATATTTGGATAAATATTAGACTCCCAGTCATGGAAAAAATCATCCCCATACCCAAACCAGAGTAAAGCAGCTCGAATCCAGAAAACAACCTCCTAATAGCACCAACAAGATGCCTTTGCAAAACCAAAGAGAGTATTGTCAACAAAAGGTTGGTTTGGTTTATTGAATCAAACAACCCTATTACCAACTTCCAATGCTGCTTCAGAAACCAAAGATCTACAATGGATCATGTGGTTATATTGGAAACATCTCAACAAACTTCCATAATGAATTAGGTGGAGTGTTTCAGGAGAGTGTACTGTCGGTGACGCTCTTCAACCTAAAAATAAACATTACCAAGTGTCTTAATCGTAGAATTGATGACGACCTGCATGTTGACGATATCTGTATTACCTCTAGATCTAGAATATATGCACACAACAGAGCGTCAACTGCAACAACACATCTAAAAAATCAACCTATAGCCACCACAAACTGGTTCTAAATTTCCTGAAGTGAAACTCAATGCGTACATTTTTGCTAATGAAGGAAAATGCATAATGACCCTACAATTAAACTGGACGGAAATAAATTCTGGATATCGATCAGTTCAAATCCCTTGGTATAAAAAACATACCTTCATCTCTCGCTTATGTACTTAAAAGAAAAATACAGGAAAAAAGGAAATGACTTAATAAGTAATTGATACTGACCAAAAAGTGAGGGAACAGAAAGATGCTTCTCTTGCCATTGACATTCCATAGACTGGCTCTACATAATGAGATTTCCTTCGTTGAATGAAAGTTTTAGCCTAATCGTATTAGGGTCATCAGGAGATGATGCGCACCGTTTCAGGACCTTCTTTTCAACGTTTTTATTTGCATACCGCCCCCCTCACTGAATATAAATGTATATATCACTGAAGCTCTATTAGTTATTTACTAAACTTAGCTTAGATGTTGACTCAGATTTGAAAAATAGCTGCGTGCCTTATGAGAATATTACGCGATCGAATGTCTGTTTAAGGAACTTTATTTTGAATTGTTCCATGGAATATTACTTTTGTTCCACATCAACATGGAACTATTTTCCGTTATTTCTATGAGACGTTTTATACATTTGGCTCTATTACGCTCTTTGATTACGAGTTGATTTAGAAATTGGTACAGGGTTCCTGCCACAAAACCTCTTGGTCCTACTTTTACAGCTTTCACAATCACGCTGTACCCTTCCTTTCCCAGCTCTTTTTTAAGATGTTCGTATTTGCTGGTTTTATACTCATGGCTTTCATCCATCTGGCTTTCATATGGTATTAATAGTTCTCCCACGATGATTTTAAGGTTCGCCCTTGACAAAAGAACAATGTCTGGTCGCAGACCATTGCTAGATATTGTTTTTGGGTAATCGTTATGCCATCCTGGTAGGTCGGTAGATACCTCCTAATCTCCACTTGATCCAAGCAGATTTTGACCGGATACAGCTCGATGCTTGGTTGTTTGCTTAGAGCCAGCGTATAATCTGCCCCTCTCTGAAACAAATTTCTGGGTTGAAATTGTTGTTTCTGATTTCATATAATTCTTTAAAAATCTGACCAACTCCTCCAATACTCTGTTGTACCTCCAGGTGTATCTCCCATTTCCCAAGAGCTATCTTACAGGAGTTGAAGACATGCTCCAATGTTTATGGTTTGTCATTGCATAGAGGACAGGTAAGATCGCTTTCTTTCTTCCATTTAAAAAGATTGTTTTTAGAAGAAAGCTGGTCGTACGTAGAGCGTATTAGAAAACTCAACCTGGGCGGAGCCATCTGCCATATGTTGTTCCAAGTAATAGACTTTTGTAAGGTCTCCTCCCAGTTTGTCCATTGGCCTTGTTGGGATTGTCGAACTCATTTTAAGAATCTTTTATTCTCAAACTCGCTCCTTACGTCCTGGATAACCATATCCCGACGATTTTTGCCGCTAGTTTTTGACCGCCGTTGCTTTTCATTAGTTCCGAAACCGTGTCTTCCATTTTGAGTGTGTCCTATGATTTCCTTGAAGGCAAGGTTGTCCTCATCACTTCTTATGGTGTCCCTGACTTTCCACTTTTTTTCTGTTTTTAATGTAGGCTTTAGTGGTTTCATCCTTTGAGTCATCCAGCATCATTTGGTGTCTAATTTTCCCGGATTTGAATTCCTCCACAGTTGATTGGAATAGTAATTTTAATTTTCCTTGTCTCCAGTACAAAGCAACATCAGACATGCCTGGCAGTAAACCCAACCATTTTCGGGTATATTTATTTATCTTAACCTCGATTGACTCAACCGTACCTGTCACAATTTTTTATACGAGTAGCGGCTATAATAACATCGAAATAAATATATGATGAAGGCACCAAACCTTGAATTTTCCTTGTAGAGGACAGTGATCAATCTTATGGAGACCTTCTTGTAACGTTCTCAATGTTTCTCCCGCTTGATTAATGTCTTTCAAGGACTCATCAAACCAACGTCTCAAAATTTTCCCCATTCTTCTGACACAGTGGGAATTCTTTGACCACCTACAATGAAATTTATATGTTGATTCACTTTTCTTTTCCTAATCGAGATACTTCTATACTTTTTGAATTTGAATTTCATCCTACATCAAATCATCTGCTTGTCCATCAGGCTTAGTATTTTGCGAGTAATAGATTCTTTAGATGAGATGATTGTTGTGTCGTCCATGAATGCCTTCACTAACGGCATTTAAAACCCTTCACTAAGTTCAATCTCAGCGTTGTTCTCTGTCGCTTTTAGAAGCAGCTGCATTTCTTGAACGAAAAGTATTGGTGATAGCAAACACCCCATCGCAATTCCAATTCCCACTTCAAGCAAAGTATTAAGACTCCATGTAATATCTCACAGTTGGTGGCTGACCAGCAAACCTTACTAAAACCCTAATTCACTCGAAAATCAACTTTAGTTGTTTTATAGACGGAAAGCTAAGAAGTACTATCAGAAATCTCTAAACACAATCCACCATGAAGGATTGAAGCTCATCCTAGGTACCTCCAGAATATCTTCAGTGGAGAGCATATACATCGACGCTCGTGAATTGCCTCTACAACTCAGATTCCAAAAAAATTGGCCCTTCAATGCTACACTAAAATCAATTATCTACTTACTGACCCGGTTCATGTTTGCATTTTCAACCCCAAACGACTACTTTTGTGTAACTAAAAAGAAAAATCAATTAAACCTTTTGGTTTCCGAATTAACCACATACTGGAAGAAGCAGATATCTAACTCACAAACATCCATGATACTATATAACTAAGCTCTCCCCACCGGTTACTTAAACGACCAGTAGTAATCCTCGACTTAAATTTTAATCTGTCAAGAAAAACTATCCAACAACCATGAAAAATTCCCAAACTGCTCCCACGTTTATACAGATAGTGCCAAAGTCTGCAATGTGGAGCAGTATTCAACGATAAAACATGAAAAATACCTTTCAAAAGAAGCTTCCATATTCACCATCGAAACATGCGCAATAGAATTGACAATCGACAATGTCTCGACCAACAACTCAGATTCATCATCCATTCCGATTTCTTCTCTGTACTTTCATCAATCAAAAATAGAAAAGCGGATAACCCTCAAATCATCAAACTCTTAAACATTCTGAACTTCATGTGTCATACCAAAAAGATGATCTTCTGGATTCTGAGCCATATACAAATCCAGGGAAATCATGAAGCTGAATCAATAGTCAAATCTACACTTGACATGGTACCCACCAAACACTGCAAAAACCATACACTGACCTAAACCAAATACTGCTAAAAAAATGGCAACTGCTACAAAATAAAAATACTAACAACAAGCTATTCCAAATACAACCCATTTTAAAAGAAAGAAAACCAAATACTAGTAAGACTAGAAAAGAATACACCACCCTAACCCGACTATGCATAGGCTAGACTAATTCTCCTCCATACTAAAACGGGAACCTCAACTAAAATGCCTTAGCGAAAAGCTACACATGATAAAACACATTGACGAACAGTAAAAATGTTGCCCATACTAGAATAGCTTTCCACAACGCAAAAAATGACAGATCTATTAAAAACGGCTGAATCTTATAACATAATCAACTTCCTAAAAAATTGGCCTCCAATGAAGGATATAGGTTCAAAAACTTCATCTGCTAAAAGATACCTACATTTACCCTTTGATATTTTAACCATCAACAGGAACACTGACTTCAGCCGATAACCGAACTCTTCAAACTATTCCCAATTAGCAAAAGAATAAAACGTTTTCAGTATAAAATAACCCAAGGGTTGACTTGCCATAAAATCTAACCAACCAACCTAAATTTGTCTCGGGGCCACATTGTCAGCAAATAAGACTCCTCCATTTTATTCATCTTATTTTAGCACAGTTACCGTCAAATCGCATGATAAATAATCTTTAGCCGAATTGAGTCCCTTTTGATTGATTAAAAATAATTACCCAGCATTGATCGGAACAAAAAATTCTGCAATTCTATGTTTCAATCAAAAGCGATCTGGATGATTTTCTTGGCAATAATGGACTGTTTTAGGGAAACATAAAAAACTAGCAATTTAAAATCTTAGTTTTAAAATAAAATTCGAACGTGTATATGTAAAATGTCCAACTGATCGAGTGTAAATATGTATTGAGGCAGCAGCAGTCTATCATTAATACAAGTTTTTAAAAAATACACTAAAAACACATCAATTATGATGACTATTCTGTCAGGTAACTGACATTTCATCTCTCTCTTATGTAAAACAAAAAACAAAAAAAAAATTGGTGTGTGGACTCTAATGCAAAACTGTCTGGTTTTTACTTTTTTTTACTGGATGAATTTAAACTTCTGCGTCTGCGAATACCAATTTTATTTGCTCTCTCAGCAAGTAAGATTATTCTGATCAATATTAGTCTACTATGTTTCAATCTTTCACTCCCACCCGCTAGGTAATCTGCCTCTGCACACCAAACACCTTGTAAAACACTCAGTTTCATCAAAATTGACCCATTAACCTATGAGTGTATAAATAATAATCAAGTATATATTAGAGATGTTAATGTTTACTCGTTGAAATATAAGTTATTAGTATGGTGTATTAGCGGAGTACCCTTTCATTGCCGTTACCCTCTGATCCACTCTGACTCGGATTGGTAGTATCTAATAGTCTCATCTATAAGTCAAATAGACTTGATTTGAAATTATTAGATATGACCATGTACAAAAAACATCTCTTAAGTCGCTTCGGGAAAAAATGTATGACCATACAATGAATGCGATTCCCTAACATCAAGGCATAGATTAACTCTATATGGTTTGAAATCGATCGACTTTATGTACAAGTATATGAATTACAAATTTGATTAAATTCACATCGTTCAAATGTTCTGTATAATTATTCCAAGAGTTGAAGTTCATAAAACCGTTTTTGTTGTAAAAAGCTGAAAATTGTTGACAAAAATGAACATGATCGACTTGAGTGATACCGTGATAATGGATGACAATATTGCCCATTTTCTCAAGAATTTTTGGTTCATTAATAATCTTTAAATTATTGTACACAAAAAAATGTGAAGTGTTGAATAATATGGGAATTGAATTAGAATTGTAAATCATGTCCTCCTTGTACCTTAAGCAAGAGACTTGTTAATCACCCATTATATTTCAAATGCCAGTGTTGTGTTATTTATTTTGTAAATGTCATAAATATCTTTTTTCATATATGCTGACTTTTATATATACATATAATGATTAGCTAGACGTAAACAATATGTAAAATTTACCCATAATCTAAAATAGCGAAATATAAACTGTTGATGAAGACGCCTCAACAAAGAATTTTTCTTTTTAATGTCTCAACCCGTTTCGTCAGTGTTAAAGACGTTGTTAGAATTATATTAATGTCTCAACAAGATTGTTAGTGCCGTTCTAAATTGAAATTCCATAGGCGTTTACTTGTACAATTATTTAGTCACACTATTCATTACCTAAGATAAACTATATAGAACTTCATTTTGACTCGGTAATTGTTGAATTTATTACTGACCACTGGAAATCTTTTGTTTTCATTTCCTAATGCGCAACACAGAGATAAAATGGACATTAAGTGTTGAAATATGGACAATTTGGTAGCGAATCATTCTTTACCACCAGAAATATTTAGTTTATTAATGCAAAACTTGAATTACGCTAAGTAGCGGAGGCAATAAAATATCAATAAACTCAGTGAACAACAACAACAAAAAAGGCGCTAAAAATTGTTTATATAGATAAGATTTTAGTGTGATATGTTCTGAATATAACCGTTATTGTTTTTTTACCATCACCCCGCCACCCTATCTGTCGTTATTATCATGTAATTAGTGAATAACATTATGAAACTTAAAGACTGGTTTTGTTTTTTTAATTTTTTGATTTTTTTTTTTTTTTTTTTTTTTTTTTTTGTCAAATAGCATTAAGTTCTTATCAATATCATTAAAATATATTTTTGATTGTTCTGTTACAGCTCTATTAACCGTGTGTTACAAAAAAATGGTCCAAATTGATTTTTATTGTTTCTAACATTAATGGAAGGAAACGAGTAATATTTTCGATAAATTATACTTTTTTAATTAAAGGAAGTTAAAAATGCAGCTCTCATACAAAGATTGATACAGTTTATGGAGAAGGTACTGTAAATTAACTTGTGAAAAAATGGTTTGCAAAATGTCTTGATGATTTCTCCATAAATGATGTTCTAAAGTTTCATCGACCAATTGAGGTTGATAACTATCAAATGGCCAGCTATGGCTTTGATAATACCACTACTGTTTTACTAGGATAGCTTTAGAATTAAATAACCCACGAAGGTTGATATGCTATTAAACAAACCATAGCAAACTATCAAATGAAGACATTGCTTAAGTATCGACGTTACATGACGCTGAGATCAGCAACATATTTTAAATATCAAAGTAAAAAGTTAAAAATCATTTACACTAGCTTAGTTGGTTAATATTTCAGTGTTCGATTCTCTGCTAAATTGTAATGGGTGATGAAAAGATATCGCTTTACAAGAACGTGGAATGCAAACAAAATGAACACCTATAAATCTCAGCAAAAGTGGGTCTTTATCCAAAGAATCTGATTCTATGTATATGGAGGGATTGAAAGGTTTCTATTATGAGTTCTTTCTAGATAAACAAACCATTCACTCGAAAAAGTTTTTCAATTTAACCAAATAGCAAGTAGGAATTGACAAAAACCATAAATTTGTTGAGAAAAGGGCGTAATATTCTATCAAAATAACTCTAAATCACACGTTTTAATTTTTTTTGTTTTTAGATCAGACAAAAATTATTAGGGTTTATTTGAGGAAATTTTTACTAATCTGCCGTATTCATCGGATATTTCACATTTTACATTACCATTTATTATGGTCTTTGTAGAATTTTCCAATATTGCTGAGGAAGATTAATTGTTCTGGGTGAATGAGTTAATAAAAATGGCTGAAGATATGACAGAAGAAAGTTGAACCCCAAATTTAATTGAATTTTCAAACTGTTTCAAAATTCTTCGTTGGTTTAAAGCTTTTTCAAATAGTAATCTATGGAGAACTATGTATTTTTCTGTCTCTTTGTACAATCACCAACCGTAAATAGTCCGTGAGAATTGTAATTTAAATGTTCCATTGCATTCTTTTAAATGCACTTTTTGTCTGTAATTATTTGTTTGCACATAGTTACATGGCTTCATGTAATACTAATAATTTTCTAAAAGATATATTTATGCCACAGATGTGAGACCCTAACGGTTACTACCACTCAGTGGGCCTGGAAATTATGACAATGAAGGGGTACTCTTCACTCTCCGGAACTGTAGCCACAACGCTAGATGCAGTTGAGAACGACACTCGGGACATCCCTTTTGGGGAGAAGATGGTCTTGGTTCTTTTCATTTGACACAACGGACTCTAAGTCCCGTGACAGGCTGGAATGAAAGAAATTGTTTCGCTTGATGTGGCCAATAGAGAAGGCATTATTTCGTCCAAGTGAATTATTTCTTCTATATCACAACGAAATAGGAAAGAGACCTTCTTTTTGTATGAAAAATGCACATCTTGGACTCTTCAGTCAAGCTGCAGATCTCAGGATGTGCCCACGATATTTTATAAAAATGAGAAATGATATCTATAAAAAAAATCCCGAGTTTCCATGATACATTTATTTTTGTGATCTAAATGTGATACGAGATAGTTTCAGTAATTAGTTTGTTTTGTAAACAATAAGTGAAAATATTGAATATCATTTAAGACTTTCCTCATCATTCCATTCGTATACAAAACTTCAGAGTAATTTGTTTACACATGGATCTTCTATCCCACTCTTACCAAAAATAAGAGGAAATCAAAAAAATACCTGTGTTCAGTAGTATTTATAGGAGATATAAGAGTGTATTCTTGAACCTACTCTTATTTCAATTGAGAAGTGCTGTCTGGAAAACTGATCCCTCGGAATACAGTTGTCCGAAGGCTGTAGAGGTAAAATTTGTTTTACCTTATCGTTAAGTGAAAATAATGAAGATAGATATTCTTCATTATATGCGTTTCTTTTCTATTCAACAAAACTGAATAAATAATCAAAAATAAGTTTTCTTATAACAATGGAAACTTTTGTAGACACTTAATACTTCCGTGTTCAAGATTTACCTTCAAAACAAAATTAAAATAATGCATGGAAAATTAGTGATTACTTCCGGAAAAAAGCCAAAATTCTCAGATGCGTTAAGATTAATTATTTACTTTGTGGTTAAACTTTGACGTATTTTGTTTTGGTTATAGCTATCTTATACATTTGGATCTAATTTGCGGTTTTGCAAGTGCAAGGGGCTAACGAAGTTTTGTGTACAAGCTAATTTATTATAATTATTATGTTGATTTGTGGTCTTGTAGACCACGTAACGTTCGAATATAAGTTTTTCACTCTGTCAGGTCTGACGCGCTTTCAGTTGTCATGTGCCAAAAAATAAATAAACCTAAAATCCAGTGATGATTCTTTGCATAATAAAGGAAGAACTTGTAAAAATGAATTTATATTATAAATGTTTAACTTACTTTCTGTCTCTTGAAATTACAAAGCGAAAAGCATTGAATTTATTATATAAAGTGTTCCTTCTTTTATTTGGCTTTGAATCTTGTTAAACTAAGTTTACAGATCTATAAAGGTGCATCATTTTTTTAAGACAATATTGATCGGTCGGTCGGGTATAGAATATGCTGACTGTATCCCCCTGAAGAAGAGTAATACCCCATCCACAAATACTCATTCTGTCGACGAGCCTTAGAATATCCTGACTATATCCCCTGCAGTTAGATCCACTACCAAAAAGTGCTTCCTGGATATGACAACGGTATCTAATGGTAAATCTCCAATTCTGGAGCTGTGGAAAGTGTGGAGTATCTCTTCATTGCCATTACTCTCGAGCACACTCTGATTCGGAGTGGTAGGACCTGTTAGGGTCCCATCTATGGGTCAGATCCCATCTATGGGGTCAAATAGATCTGTTAGGGTCCCATCTATGGGGGTCAAATAGATCTGTTTGAATATTATTTGTATTAAATTGGAATACTTGATACCATAAAGCTGTAAATCATTTGAAGCAGTAATTATTTATCATTTACTTAAAACAAACTATTTGCAAACAAATGAATATTATTATATTATATGAATATTATAAAATATAAATAGTTACTTGGAACTATATACTTGTGTATAGATTATTAATATTAAATAGTTATGATATCAAACATTCCTATGTGCAAAAAAACCCCTCTTAAACTACTCTAAATTATACATATAAAAGTACACGATTCCGTAACATGTCGGTGTAAAATAACTCTACACGGGTTCACATGCCGTTAAAATGAATCAGACTAAATGGATAAAGGATGCACACAAATATACTTGGTTGTTTCATGTGAGGCGTGAGTTTCAGCTTCATTGTAAGGATATTTATGAAAATAAGAATTGATATACTGCCTTACAAATTATCAAGAGGGCTTTGTGTGGAAGTTTAATGTAGTAATAGTTATAGAATTTGGGATTTATTTCACAATCTTATCTTAATATTGATAAAATATTTATCACTGTTTCAGGTTTTTAACTCTATTTCTTTTATTTTAGAATTGAAATAATGCTGCAGTGGTTATTGATTTTAATCTTCATGCTAAATAATCGTTTGTATATAGTTCGATTTCCATCGATTGTCCGACAATGAGGCCACAGTTTCCGATGAAGAGAGATTTTGGTTAATATTTGTTTCTTACAAAACTTACAAGCACCTGCAACTAGTAAGAAAACACCCATCTAAATAGTGAACAGGTTCTTCGCTGCGTAACTTCGCTGATATGGCGGGAACCGGTTACTTAAATGTGATCTCACCGTAAACCCAGATTTTGATCCATATCAAATATGTAGTTTCATGCCTACTTCTGCAGGAAATGGAACTCAACAAACTTGGGTGAGTTCTTTGAAACTTGTTCTACATCTACTAAAACATGCAGCTTTATTAATTTTATTTATTGTTCCATGACGTACGCACATACAGAGGTAAGCTGATGAATTTCATTCTTGACTACAAGTGAGGGAGGAGTGAATTTTACTATTTCTAACCAAAGAAAGTTGTCCTTTTCGTACTCTAATGTATTTTCTCAACTCTTCTGCCACTGCAATGACACAAGGTCATTTTTATTTTTAGTAAATCACTGCTGGTTTGAATTCAGTGGAAATCTGTCAACCACTCCAAATTTTATTTCTTTATTTGACTTTGTATGGGATTATTTTAATCAAACTTGGTAACTAGATAGCTCTGTATTGGATAAACAAAATGTGAAATCTATGAAATAGTTGGATTTAAGTCGATACATTCACAAGGAATGGTCAAAATTAATGTTGACTTGTCTACGAATCGACTAGTTGAAAACATTTAAAAATATAAGATCTTTTCTCTTAATATTTTTATTTTACTTTCAATAATAAAGACCATGCTAGTTACCTGATTAGACGTCAAGTAAAATAAGCTATTACTAATAAGTTTGATTCTCAACGAGTAACCCACTATTTGGCCTTGTGCCAAACTAAGTAAATCTTATCACTCAAAGTAAACTGCGATTTGCAGAGACAAGATATCTTTAGAAGTATATACTCATTCGATTTACTATGAAAATATTGTAAGACCTTTACTCCTATTAAAATCACATGTTAAAACGGGATTTTATATATATATATATATATATATATATATATATATAAGACGTTTATAATTATTAAAACAAAATAACTTACTTTAGATTGCCTCGCATTACATGCACATGGAAACGAAGTTTTTAAGACATTGTTGGTTAGTCTGGATGTGACAGCTTAAAATAGCATTAATTGAGGAAATTCCACTTAACTGCGTGATAAAACAATTTGTTAACTAGGAAAAGAAAACCATTGAATCATATTCACCGTTCTGATTGTTTATATTGGTCGGACTTGGTATAATGACATGGAAAATTGAACACAAAAACATTTTGGGGTGACTAGAGTAAATATCAAAACCAGTACAAAAACAATACAATATCTTTGTTATCTATTGTATTATTGACCGTGCAACCAGAAGAAAGTCCCTTTTGTGAATTAATGAACACTGAACAGAAAAATTTAGACAATTTAAGTAAATATTATTAGTTAAGTAATTTTACTAAAATGGTTAACGATCGAAATTTTTGTTCAATTGGGAATTTTGTGACAAGTTTTAAAGCATTTTAAATGTTTTCATGGTTCGATTTCTTTTCGATCTTATATGCAAACGAAAATTTAAAATTTCTTATGCTTTCTTTCTTTGTAAAACACAAAAATATATTAACAATGAATAGTTGTAATCTAGTAGTCTTAACTGTATAATTGAAGAACAAATATTTGGTAATTATATCAAAGGTCGTATCTTAGATACCATGCAAGTGTCTATGTACCTTTTAAAGTGTATTTATTAGCTTGTAGGATCTTTTGTTCTGTTTTATGCGACACGGAATAGCACTTAGCCTAAAACATTGAATACTTGTTTTCACAATACGTAGTTTCTATTCACTTGGTTGATTGGCGGAACGCAATCTTCCTAATACCCCACCAACTTTTTATTGGACTATGTACCGAACAAAACTACGCTTAAATATATTACGAACAATTTCTAAAAAATAATTTGAAGTTTAAAGAACTTCACAACATATTCTTTCCGAAAAGCCTTCAATTTGTGACTTGATATTCTTCTTTGGCCTATTCTATTATTTTAGTTTCTCACCATTTTATATTTCAATTGGGTCAAAAGTGAATACACGCACTGATTGTGACAAATGATAGTTTGGATTAATGTACTATCTTTTTTATTTATTTTTAATTATTATAAAACCTGTGAATAGTAAAGTATTTTGTGATATTTTCAGTGTTTCTGAAAGGGCCAAAATAATGAAAAGTAAGAAACAAACATCGTGTATTGAAATGAAGAAGCGGACTGAAATTCATCCAGTTAACTTGTGTTTCTCGGTGTTTGTACACAGGCATCAATTTAGATCTCAAAAGATACCCATTTGTTTTCATATGTTGGTCAGTTCATTCTAAGAAATTTAGCCATTTTACTCGTAGTGACTCCTATCAACATCTGCATCAGTCACAGACATATGTTGTTTCCTGTTTGAAAAAAAATTTAAGGCACGAAATTAAAATGATTCTTAACTATATTTCCTTCCATTTAAGAGGATGCGTTATGTCTACAATCAGTTTTTATGGTTTTTACTGAGTGACTAAAAAATTCTACATTTAAAAACAAAATGAAAAACTAAAATCCTAGTTGGTCAATTGCACATTGTGCATATAATCGTCAACTAATTATAATTTGCTACAAGACTAAAAAATGTGCAGCGTAAAATAGGAAAATTTTGTCATAACTTTTCAAAAAGGAATGACTTTATTGAAAATTTTGAAATCTTGCGGAACTCTTATACGAACTGTTTATGCCAATAAGAAATACATAACTCTTTCACTCAGCAGGTTTTTTCTTATTAAACTTTGCTTAGTCTGGAGTAATTTCTTTCAGGTACGTTGGAAGATTCCTGGTTCTGACTTGGTTTTTCGCAACAACTAGGCATTTTTAAATTGAATTTTCTTCAATGGTGCCAAATGCAGTATAGACTAAATACTTATAGAGTAAATACTTTTAAATGTATTTACCCAATGCCTTCATCAAGAGCAAAATGTGACGCAAGGGCAATTTCTAAGTGGAGTTGGTTTGAATTTAGAAATTTTCTTTTCTAGATTAGGTTGTCGTACCAAGCCTTGTCCTACTTATAGCTCGGTCTTCCCTATTAGTGGGAGAACAGATGAATCCACGTCTTTTCCTTGGATATGAGTGCGAAGAGAAATGCAAAGAGCTACGTCCAAGCTTTCAACTCAGGTCGCAGTCCGTTTTTTATATGATAAACATTACGCTACGAGCGCATCTTTTTTTAAATGTAATTTTTTATTGGTGAACATTTCGATCATCTATAAGAATAGTGTAACTTTTCTGTATTTTTATGTCCGTAATTTGTGTCACGCTAAAACACGTGATTTTCTACCTGTTTATCTCTAGGTAGGACTTTTGAATTAAGGAAATGATACATTAATTACGTCAGCAAACTTGAACAGCTAGGTAAAATTAAAAGGAATACCCAGGAGATCAATCATTTTCTTTTCTGACGGGAGCATATGAGTCTCGATTCATGCATGGCTCCCCCTATCCCTACATTAAAATGACCCTGTGTCAAATCTGCCCCGGTGATAGGTCAGATAAATCCTAAGGTAAAATTTACTTGGAAATATTAAGACAGAACAGATACAGCACTGATCTTAAAAGATCGGGAAGCGACACTTTGATCTTAAGCAAAGCTCACAGATACTACATTGATCTGAGACGAGATTGTTGATCTATATAATAACTGAGTCATTTTTACGGATATCATTCTAGTATAAACTGTTAAAGTAAACGTCTTTTTAAAAATCGAAAAAAATAATTCCTTGTTTAAGAATGAAAAAACATGGTTGTTTTTATCGAAAGTTACAAAGTCTCAGACTGATTTTAGCCTATCAAACAAACTGTTTTATTTTTCGCCCAATTTTTGGAACAGTAATTTTTTTCAAATGAAAGCTTAAAAGTTACGTCAAGAGACTAGTGGTCATCTGGCCAAAAGATTAGGACATGTTGTTGGTTCAGAGACATAACTATAAAAACTTTTAACTCAAAAGCTAAAGAAAAAAAAGAAAACAGTTTATTCTTAACTATATTTATAGACATCTTTTCAAAAATATTGTTTTGTTTAAGCTCCTTTCATCGTAACCACATTGATGACCTTCCCGTTCTCGTGAAGTTTTCATCTAATTTTCGTTCAGTAGTACTTTACGATTTGCTTGGATACCCACTTCCATTACTTGATAAAGTTTCATTCTCCTCGCTTCAATTGTTAGGCCACCTGCACATGGTGTAATGGTTATCAAGCTATTTTTGTGAATTTGATTCTCACAGGGTGTTTTATGCTTCTGACTTTCAGCCTAACTAAGCAAGCTGTTAGTAAATTGAGGTAAACTGAGCTCTCTAGCCTCGGTGGGCAACTAGTCTAGAAGGGTCATTTTAAATTCAAAATCATTTATTGTCCAACATTGTCTTGAAAATTATTTTGGCAACTCGTGTATCGGCCCTTGGACAACATCGGTGGTGTTGGGAGGGGGGATCTTTCATAAAACTTAGCCGAGAATTGAGCTCGGATCTAGGCGTCAATCCATGGGGTATCGTAAAACTAACAGATGTGACACAAGATTCAAATGACCAATGGAATTATCAGTATTTATTCGATAGAAATTTTACAAGGTAAAATTTTACTTTATTAAATATTTTTTCCTGTTCTGTTAAGTTTATTGTAGATAGTGGCTATCTTCGATCCTGTTTACTACAAAACCTTTATATAGCTCGTTGCAGGTTTACTTTGTAAATGTCCTATTCACTAAGCTTTACTAGTTTTGGCACAAGGCAAAAATAAGGCACCCAATGAATTCTGCCTTGAAGTTGAAGTAATTGCGTATTTCCTATTGCCTGTAGGGGTAAACATTAAACACCGGTAAAAGCTATGATTTCAAAGACTGATACAAATGCACACTTAGAAAATTTGCGCAATACAATCTTCCCACTATCTACTACTGATCTGGCTCTGTGCTAAACTAAGTAAACTTTAGTAAACATCTGTATATAACCGGAAGAACAATAAAGCACTGATTTCCTTTTGGTAATTGATATAACCTTTCTATTTCTATTTTCATCAAATTTTAAACCTTAGATGATCCATTCTTCAGTTGTTAAACTAAACTGCTAGTACATAGAATGAAGTAAATTTAGAAAAAATCCCCCTTAACTAAGGGACGCATCTTTCATGGATGATGCTTTAACCAATTAGGCAGAATTCTTATCTTGAATTTTATAAGACTGACTTTTCTTTCGATACTGATCCTTTGTTGATTAAGCTAAATAACTAGTACTGATCAAGGCATGCCGACAGTATGAATTCTATTAACCCACTCATGCCATCCGTCCCTATCAGTTATCGATTTTGGCAAGTCGTCTAGACAGCATCCAGTGTCCGCACAGAATTGTAGAACGTGAGTTTTTGCTGGTCAGTCAACACTAGTTTGTCTGTGTGTAAGAGTCCACAGGAGAACCTCGTCCTTACTTCTCTAGCTGTGCTTAGCAGGTCTTACTTGAATGGTTTGTGAGATAAGAGGTAAGTGTTTGTGTAGCTGCTGTTTGTTTTTTTTGTTTTTTTTGGGGGGGGTGCTTTCAGAATTTGTTTAAAACAGTACACAGCATTCTTGTGTGATTCCCGCTTTTTTCAATGGATACAATAGAACTGACACGGCTACAGCTCAGAAGAATTCGCGTTTTGATTTATCAAAGAGATCCTATTAGTGAAATAATCGGATGACATCAATTGTTAAATTTCGTGTTAGCACTTTGCTTAGTTATAACAGATTTGATAAACTAATTAGCCAGAGAATCATCCCTGAAAGACGAGCTCTCTGTTTTATTAAATCATTTCGAATTTCCTTAATTCCATTTAAAAGAAGAAGAATTGATCTGCTAAATAACGTTCCAAGAGAAAATTACTCATCAAATCATTCATAACTAGACTTTTCTTTTTTGTTGGTTTCATCAACTGTATATTTTAAGTCATGTAACATAGTAAAACTTTAATTTTACAAGAATAGAATAAGAATTCAACATTTTGCGCTTTTAAAACTTCACTTTATCATTTTTTATGTTCATTTTTCTGGGTTAGTTGGTTTGACGCACGTGTTCTGTTAAAAGTAATTCGTTATGCACCAGTTTTCTCTTCTTTTTTTTTTTTTTTTTTTTTTTTTTTTTGTGCTGACGTCTGCATGCGTTTATTATTGTCTGGTGTTGTGAATGCAAGCTTAGTGGTTGGTTAGTTAGAGAAACAAAAAATCCGAGTAATAACTTGGTAAAGGAGATTGATGTCATCTCATCTATAACAAATACATTAAAGTAATTTATCTTCTGTTGATACTTCCTGAAAAAATATTTGTAAACACAATCCTTACAATAAATGAGCATATCAGACGCTTCATCACTTATACAGTATATTCAGTGCCTTCCGTAGATTTTTAAACAAGGATTTTGCATTTCGAAGTTCGTTGAATACGATTCTTGCCAATTCCATGCACAATCAATATCTTGTGTTCTAATGACTTGTGTAAGTGCTAAATAATTGAGTGTTGCAGTTGTCAGCGTAAAGGCCTTAATATTATTACTCCATCGAAAAAAGGAAGATGACTTGATGAATATATTTTGTATATACATTTATCCAATATATATGCAAGAAATGGTTAGGGAGGGGTTTAGGAAGGTTCATAAATTTGGAAATGAAGGTGCGTATGTGAGACCATGTCTGATAGTATAAGAAAATAAAACTAGTTACTTTGGTAATGAATACAGAGCTATTCTTTTTTTTTTTTTTTTTTTTTTTTTTTTTTTTTTTTTGTGTAATATACTAGCCGAATTACTCAAGATAAAGATATATAATTTTTATTTTATAAAAGGCCACTAAAAATTTGGTTTGCACCCACTGTGAGGAATTAGACTTTTTTGTTTCCTGAATAATCGAGACTTCTGCGTTTGCAAATACCAACTTTTTATCTTTTTTCTGTATAGATTATGGATTTCTGCTTGATTTTACTCAAAAAGTCCTTCCAATTTTATTCTATTTCAAGATGAATTAGATCAATTCTAAGTCAAAATGTACCAAATGTCTCCTACTTTGAAGGCGGATACCCCTTCTCCAATCCCCTTAAACACTTGTTTTATTTCTTATATGGGGGTAATTTAAACTGTCTTATAAAAGAGTCACCTTGTAAGAAAAAAATTGTTAGAATGTGTATTCTCATATTTACATTACAACTAAGAAAAATTCATGCATTCAATGTAGCAGTTTGCATAGTCTAAATCTAGTTATATATATTGTATGTTACTATGTTGGAGAGAAAGAATACTTATACACTAACATGTAAGAGGATGCAGCTAAAAATTCATCAGCGGACGAAATCTGTAATTGTAGTATGTAAACAAATTATTTTGACTCAATTTGAAATTAAGCGATGTTGAATTGAATGCATTCTTGAAGAAACAGATACAAAACTTACTGCTTTTTGGGTCTATTTTGGCACAAAAATTAACACTTTTTGTATGGAAATCTGTTGATTTTTCCATATATAGTTGATATATATATATATATATACAGAGAAGTTGACATAAATAACCTACAAAGGTCGATATGCCATGGAACACAACCAACCAGCGCATCCATCTTCTATACGATTTCGGTTTCCATTATCAATGATGCTTGTTTCGGTCCTGGCTCTCCAAAAGCAGATAGCCAAAGTTTTTTTTGTTTTTTTTTTTGTTTTGTTTTTAACACAACACTGTTCATTTAATGCATCCCCCATTGAGTTATCTGTCGTGAATTTACTAGTCAGTGAAGTGATTTCCTGAGATTAACATCAAGTATGGGGGCATTCTGTAAGACTCTAACTCATTAGTAAGGATATTTTCATTTCTTAATGTAACTTTACATTGTCAGCTTGACTTCCAAAATTTTCTTATATGAATGAGATTTATTTTTCAAAATTTTAATTTTAACCAATGTGAAAAAAAACAATTTTCATATTTATAAAAAACATATCAGCTTTAAGGATAAATAGAATTTCTAAATGATGAAAAGAGTTAAGATTTTCGTTATTGTATTTGACTTTTTATAAGGTAAAAAAAAAACTGTTGAAAAATAAGTTTCTGGTTACTTCATTTAAGAAATTTCATCTTTTCAGTCCATTTGCAGAATTATGTTTCTAAAATCGTTTTTCAAAATAACTCTTCTTTCCTTTTTAGAATGATACAAATCTGAAAATGACGTTGAAATAGTTTTAAACAAGGGAGGTAACTACCAAGTACGAACAATTTGTTTTTTTGAATTTCCAATGATGTAACAAAATTACTTTATGTTGAAAAAAAAGCTATCAATTTATCATAATTTTCTCTGTTAATATTTCTCGTTATACTCTGCTTAGAATTCATTTGGGTTTTTAAGATTTATTGTTGAAAAGGAAAACAAAATGTTTTACTAAGGATTATTAACTATTCATAAGTAAACAAACCCCTTGTTAACTAATTGGGACAAAACTAGCTAACCAGGAGGAGCCGAGGATGTTTTGACAAGAATGAAATAATTTCGTTAGGTGTAGCGAAGCTAACTGTAATGTGTGTATGTATGTATGTCTTTTTTTTTTTTTTTTTTTTTTTTCGTGGGGGGGATATTTGAACAAATAAACAAAGAAATATGAGACATTCTCAAGAATAGAACTAACGAACAACGCCCATAGAAATAAATGCCAGTGTTCATGTCTCAGAATCTTTCTCAAAGAAACTGCTCAACTAAGAAATATGATGAAAAGATTGACTACAAAATTTAGCAGGACTACAAGTCAGTGCCTCCCACCGATCCAGAATTTCATTTTCCTTGGGAACGCGTGGTGGCGAGGAGTAATAGATGCAGAAAGACAAGATGCATTCGACACACACCATGAATTTCAACTGTTGCTTTCTCAAAAATGATCAATCGTTTTTTTTTTCTTTTTAAACTCTTGAAATTGTTAGACGAACTAATGTCAAAATCGGGGTTTAGAATATACTGTATCCTCTGCAGTGGAGGTAAAACCCTACCTCCTCACCAAAGGAGCCCTATGTATGACACAAAACTGCATCTGATGACGAAGCTCGAGATCTGGGGAATGTAAAGTATCCTTTCATTGCCATTACTCCCTGGTATACTCTGACCAGGAGTAGTAGTACCTGTTAATCCTATCTATGGGTCAAATAGATTTGTTTAAAAATTTCATTGAACTGTCTACAAAAACTCAAACTACAAAATGTAAATTTCAAAGTACAATGAACGTGATTTCCCAACTTGTTGGCATAAAATAGCCATAAATGGGGGGACATGCCGTTAACATCAATCAATCATTGTCAGGTATCTTAGATAAAGTACTTATCACTATTCGACACTCTAGTATCTAATTTCCTTTTCTAATGGCATCTTCAACACCCCCCAAAAATGTACTGCAATATTAAGGGATTTCAAAAGATCGCGGCGTTTGAGGAAAGCCAATGAATGTGTAAACTGAAACCTCTTGTTAATGAAAAAAAATATATATATATATATATATATATATATATATATATATAAGTTTGAACACTTTTAGGGGATAAAGAAAATATAATTTTTCAGAAAGCAGCTACCAGTGATTATTAGAATATAACCACCTCCAAGTCTATGGATATTGTAAGTACTGCAAAATACGATAAACCGTTCCCTACGGAGGGAAGGGTCGCCTTCAAGTATATCTTAATTTTTAAAAGCCTAACTATATGTAAATGTATTTATTCTAAATTTAGATCATTATTCCTTTTGCAGTCAGTAACATTAATTAAAAACTAATTTTAAGAAAGGGTGCCCTCCTTTGACTTTGCCGAAAAATTCAGTTGGAAAGACAATCTCTTTGCCTAAGCAGGGCGGGTAGGAAGATGTTGAATGCGACGGAACAATCTTTAAGATGGAGGCGGGCTGTGATAGCCTCAAAATGCAAACGTTAGCACAACACACAAGTGGGTGGTTAATGAATGTTGTTCAAGATGGAATTTAAATGTTGACTGGCTCGGCTAGTTGGTTTAGTGAAGATTTAATTTTTCCACGAATGAAAACGAATATACAAAAATAGTTCTCCACACTTGAGAAGGCCTGACCCGTTTCCATGAGAGCCTGGACAAATCTAGAAAGACTGAACCATATGTACGGATAATACGTAGTGAAAACACACCGCAAAGTTCGTTCGGTTTAAGTTTTTAAAAAATCCCCTTCCTCCAACAGTTTCGTTTTGTTCAACTATCTTCTGCCATACTTCAAGCAACTTCATTCCCTAAAATTTTCTTTCTGAATTAAGAATTGTTTTTTATACCTTTTTACACTTTCACAGAACTAAATTCATTAATTCTGTAAATAGTAATCGGAGTGCTTGGAGTGCAACGTTTATCATCTTAGGAAGTGGGTTCTACTACTCAAGTTCAAAACCTGAATGAGGCAGTTAGCATTTCACATAGCACTAACATCCTTGGGAAAGGCATGAATCCAACTATTCTCCCTCCAGCTATGGTAAAGTAACCATTTTTCTGATCATCATAGCGACTGACACAAATCAGCAAATGATTTTCTCGTATAACTCTTATCTTATGTCCTATAATGTTGATTATTCTTCTGCCTTGATTAGATTGTTCTAATTCTCCTCTTGCCTATTCGTGTAGCATCATTCAATGAAGAAATCTTCAACACGAAACTTCGTAATCCATTTTTGACATTTCTGATCATTCACACTACCTTCTCCCGAAACTACACTTTTTTCTTTTTTTCTTTGAGTCACATTTTTAATTTTCTTAAAATAAGAAAGTTTAATACGATTAGATATAATATACTTCATCAAATCGTGCTTCTAGCATCTATTCCCTTGACTCTCTCTCTCTCTCTCTCTCCATCGCTTCTGGCAAGTCTTCTTCCCGGCATCTAGTGTCCGCACAAAGTGAATATAAGTGTGTCTTGATGGGTCGGCCAGCACTGGTATATCAGTTTGTGAGGGCTCACAAAAGAACTTCACTCGTAAGTTTGTCCTTGCTTTTTCAGCCATGAGTGCTCTGCATGTCTTGTTCGCCTTACTTGTGAGATGGCTGTACAGTTGCAGTTTTGTGCGGTGCTGCTTTCAGAATTTGTTCAAAACAGCATGCGGCATCCATCTAGCTTTTTCTCCTGGCGCTTTGTTAAAATCAAGGTGGTGCTGCTGCCATACAATAGGACTGACACGGATACAGCTTGAAAGAATTCTCGTTTTTTTTTTATCAGATTAGATTTCCATATGATCGACAGCTTGTTGGTTACAGTCCAATCCTTTCTTACGCATATGTTGACATTGCTTTCAGTAGATGAGGTATTGTTACCGAAGTTTGTAAACTGGTCTACAAATATCATTTAATGTGGATATTACGCCAACTTGTTTAAAACTCATGAATTGTTTTATCTGAGTTCACACAGATGCTAATATTTTTGCTGCCTGTTCCAGACTATGCAGTAAGGTGTATTTGCGAGAAGCGCTAGATAATCTGCATAATCTGCATCCATGATAATTTCTGCGGGATATCGTCTCCTTGCCTTTTTTATGAGATTATTTTCTTTCTTTTTATTTTCATTACCTTCTTTTCGTAGCCTTGTACCATTAGACTTTAATGTAAACATATAGACACGCGTTCACGTCTCTGCGAACGAATATATATTGGAATGTTAAAGGAAGATACTTAGTCGAGTTCCCTCTTATCAAAGAATGATATTAGTCTAAGTATATCTGCGATATACTTACACGGAACACAACGGAAGCATAGACAAAATAAACGCATTAGTACACAAAAGAACATTTAACCTTTTACGTCCATAATATACCGATGGTATTCAAAACAATACACAAACGTGTCCAAACATATATATAATTATTCCTTGAACAAACAGTATGGAGAAGGAATACAAAAATGGGGAAAGATTTACTTGATGAGAGGAAAGTAAAATAACTATGTGGCTTTACCTGGTAGAGTCCAATCCAACGTCTTTCCTGTTCAAAGAATAGTGACAAAAGAGGTCAAAAATGCGTTTCTGGGACGATCATGCTTCATCCCATAGATCTCCTATCCATTCTTTAAGGGAGTTAATTGTCTCCCTACACAAGTACCTAGATGAGTGTATATAAATAAGTTTGCCTGCTGGGGTGGGTAGAAACAGATTAGCCACCAACGTCATTGATCAGTTTTTGAGTCCAGAAAAAAAATTCGAATGCTGATATTTTATATATATATATATAGAGAGAGAGAGAGAGACCATTTCCACCTAGAAGACAGATGCAGCATAATCTTTTGGCTATATATATTTCTTAGTTTGCCATAAGGCCAAATAAGGACACGTTGTATTAGGCTAACTTCTTAATTAATAATAACCTATCTGATTTGAAAAATTATCGTTTAAGTTTCTGGCTATCACTAGGGTTTGAACAACCAACCACCAGCAGTTGGAACACGCACAACTCTCACCCACTAAACAAGCGTTTCTTCTGAGATATATATATCGTAGCAGTCGCAGCTACTCAAACCTTAAATCACCGGTGAAGAGAAAACGCTGAATCACCCGTGACGTCAGACAACAAAAACGTCGTACCTCTGCTCACAAGTGAACTTCTAGTACTAACACACGAACTATCTGTCGAAAGGGATTTCATTATTACTTATATTTGGCTTCTGTGCCTATTCTTGTGCTCTAAAGCCATTTCATTCAGCCCAGTAAAGAAGCAGCGCTACCTCCATATAAATACGACAGCGACTGAAAAACCAAGAGCGTGCCCGGCCTTTCTTGAACTTTGGTTTTAGAGCGTAGTATGACATTTATACAGTATCTGCTTGCTCGATTCCTTTTTCAATGTTGACCGCTGGGCCTGGACGTCTTTCTGTTGTCTGCGTTCTCCGGTCGGATGTGTCTTGGCTTGGAAGAAATGGGTTGAGGCTGCCTGACGCAGGTACCGGGAAGGCCTAGCATTCGCGGCTGATACCGACGTCCTTGAACCTCAGGGAGTCTGTCTCCCAGGCTCTAACTCTCTCCGGAGGTGTTGGGTTTATCGCCTGGTTCTTCTCTTTAATGGAATGCCGACGGAGTTCAAGGCATTTTTGGAACCGCTGGGTGCATGTGAGTTTCAACACTGCACCTGAACCCACCTTAAAAAGTCTTGTGCCATACTCGTCCGGTCGCGGCGAGCCGAGCCGTTGTGTCCGAGGAGAGAGGTATCTGTTCCTCTCCGATAAGTAAGCTGCCAAAATCGGGGTCTGAGCCCACGTGGTGTCCAACCAATCACAGCTGCGGACCCAGCATAGCTGATGCCTGTTTCCAACCAACCGCTACTGTTCTCTCATTCAAACAACCGTTTTCAAAGCTAACTCCCAAAAGTTTTCAGAGAATCACCTCTGATCTCATCACAACACCTTTTAAGCAAATACCACGAGATGACGACGCAGCAACCAACACCAACTGCAGACCAGCTTCAGCTACTCTAGGCAGCAGACATCTGCATCACCCTAGTCCACGAGTGACCACTCTGCTTGGACTAGCACCAGTACTTCGAGGTCACTTCGACACCCTTTCCTAGTTAACCAAGGACTGCATAAACCAGGACATCGATCATCCAGCTTCTGCAACCAATGCGTCACGTCTACAACCTTACTATACAGTACACCTATGATCTGCACGGAAACCATCCTTATCTTTTTGACGCACTGTCACCATAAATTAATAGACAGCTCAGTCAACGACTTTCTACAGCACCGATTTTCAACATCCAGCAGAGACTACACCGGCATGATAAAACAAACTGCGATTCTACACCCATCCACCTTTCCTGTACAATTCACTCAATAAAACCTGATATTAAAACTTATCCACTCGTCTCTGTCATTTGTTCAGTCCTCTGTCAATCCCTCACACAACAGTTTGCGGGATCCACGCATTTATAACAAGATCTCGGTGCCCTTTTATCAAAAATTAGACTGAATACGCAAGTGAAAATTGGTTTTTCGCTTGAAACTTTTGCATGCACATACACACACATTTAAGTGCTTATAACATTACCCACATGCAGATGTATATTGATTGTTCATTAAATATAGTTTGGCACATGATCATAAGATCAGGCGTCTTGCATAATTGTTATTTCCAATTCTCCCTGATCAAGATTAATAAGTTGGAAATTCCACTTTAGTATTTATGTATACTCTTCTCTTAATGAGTCAGTCCTGGCGAGATTAATCTGTTCGTAAGCGTCGGAGTTGATTGTTGACCACCACCCGCCTCAACAAAGAATCTTTTAAAGATTTTTTTTTTTTTTTTACTTCACGAACTCATTAATTTATTGATTCAAATTTTGAATGGTTTCTCACCGACCTTCTTATTATGGTTGAATTTTGAATGGTTTCTCATTGTCCTTCTTATTATGGTTGAATTTTGAATGGTTTCTCATCTTCCTTCTTATTATGGTTGAATTTTGAATGATTTCTCATTGTCCTTCTTATTATGGTTGAATTTTGAATGGTTTCTCATCTTCCTTATTATGGTTGAATTTTGAATGGTTTCTCATCTTCCTTCTTATTATGGTTGAATTTCAACCTTACAAAACTTTTGTTCATGTATAGGATATCTCGTTTTTTTTTTTTTCTTAGTCTTCAAAATTCGACTTATACATGAGAATATACGATATCCTCCAAAATAGAATGTCTGATTTTCTGAAATTAGCAGTGTTTTGGATAAATGCATTGATATTTCATCTGGAATTGTAGGTAACCTGTTAATGCTCTTGGATGCTGCAAGAGAAGACACTTACCTCTTGGATCAAAGCATGTAAGACTATGCCTTGCTTGTCAAGCAGTAAAAAAAATATGTTCACTTCTGGAGGCAGAAATTATAGTGCCGATCTCGTCTCTCACGAGAAGAAATCTACGTCACATGTAAATTTCTATATGCCGGAACTTGTATAAAAAAGCATGCCAGCAACAGGAGCATTGTTGTTGTTCTTTGCGGACTGTTTTTTTGACTGACTGACAGAACGAACGAGTTGACCAGAGGTATACTGAGGAAGAGCTGCTAGTCGCGTGTTTTGTTATTTTTAGTCAACTGAGGCTACCCAATTGTCTGAGGACTGTACTACTGCTTTTGCTTTGACTAGTTCCACAACAAACTATTTCGGCCCAATGGCAAAGGTTCGCGTGGGCAGCGACATTTTAAAGCCATTTTCCGGTGAAGGTGACGTGGTGGCATGGCTAAAAAAGGTCCGGCTAGTGGCGAGACTTCAGCATGTAGATGACGTCGCCAGCTTGCTGTCATTGTACCTGGAAGGAGATGCTCTGGCTCTCTATATGGAAATGAAGGAGGAGGACCAGAAGGACTTCAGCCTAATTGAGGCCCAGCTTAAGGAAACATTTATGGATGGCGCGTTCACAACATACAGAAAATTGACCATGGGTTAGGTGGGCCCAGGACTGTTCGGGAAACAAAACAGGGGACAAGGCATCAGCACCAGCCTTCTCCCTCATGAAGATGTGAATGTGGCTCTCCCACCAGAGAGCATCTATGTTGACAGAGCAAAGTATTCAGCACTGATTGACACCAGCTGCTCGTGAACAATCATTGATGCAGATCAATGCAGGTCTTGGAGGAGAGCGATTGTGGACGTGATAATGATTGGAGGTATATCTCATCTATGCTGCAGTGACAGAATGGTAACTGTGTCCACAGAGGAAGGCAGTTCTGCTAAAATCAGTGTGCTGGTGGTACATGGTAAACCACTAGGATTTGACCTGCTGTTGAGGATTGACGCTATAAAAGCACTAGGAGGCGTGGTTTTTGGGCGAACAGGATTGGTACAACTTGGCAACAAGGAAATTGTCAAGTGTGCAGCCATTTCTATTAATGAACCTGATTTCACCGCAACTTTCAACCATTGGAGCCGGGCTTGGACTGTGGCATGGAAGTGGTCAGAGGGACGCGCACCTGAGGCACTAGACAACAAGGTGGCGGAATATCTGATTGTGGCAAAGATCCGGGAGGACTACGAACAGGAGCTCTGCACATGGATGAACAATGGCTGGCTCGTGCCATACAAAGAGGAAGAACTGGGACCCCCCCCCCGCAAAGGGCTGATGCCCCTGATGGCCATACTGCAGCAGCATAAATCAAAAGTACATCCAGTGATGGATTTTTGACAGCTAAATTATCATGTTGATGTTTTCACAGGCAACACAGATGTCTGTACAGCTAAATTGTGTGAATGGTAGCAAAAGGGTTTCAATGTATCCCTGTTGGACCTTAAGAGAGCATATCTTCAGCTGCATGTCCTGAAGACACTGTGGCCATTCCAGACCTTGAAGATTGGTGGGCAGAGATACTGCCTGACACGTTTTGGATTTGGCCTCAATGTGGCTCCTCTCATCATGAAAGTCATTGTCAGCGTGGTGCTGTCACAGGAAGAGGCTGTGGGCCATGCGGCGTCTTCTTACATCAACGACATCTATGTCAACGAAGATGTTATGCCCATGACCCGCGTTAGAGAATATCTAGCTAGATTTGGACTTGAGTTTAAGGACCCAGAATGATTGGAAGATGGCACACGAGTGTTGGGGTTGGCGGTCGTGATGGAACACAGTAAATTGTGGTGGAAGCGAGGAAGCATGGTTCCAGATGCTCCCGATATTGTCACGCGATGGGCAGTGTTCTCTTTATGCGGGAGGCTTGTCGGCCACTTTCCGGTGTGTGGTTGACTCCGTGTGGCTTACGGAGTACTCAAGAGGAGGGCAAGCTTGGTCACACAGGGCTGAGATTATGAGACGAAGAACAACTTGCTGCAGCGTATGATATCTTAGCGATCAGAGTAGCATTGGAGAGACACAAAACAGTGTTTGAGGATGCTTGCTGGCTGCGACCTGAAAACGGCACCCAACATATTAACCTAGCTGAACTGGACGCCGTGTTAAAGGGCGTCAATTTAGCTCTTCAATGGCAATGCAAGATGCTGCACATGAAAACAGATTCTGCCTGCGTGCACCATTGGGTATCAGACACTGACTGGGAGAACGTAAGTGCATACCAAAGCAGCCACTGAAATGCTTATCAGAAGGCGGCTGAACACTAAAAAAGCTTATGGAGGAGTATGAGTTGACTGTGGTTCCATCAAATAAGAACATGGCCGACCATCTGACGAGGGTGCCTCAGCGGTGGTTCACCGCTATAAAGATGGAGAATGGTCCCAAGCCATTGATCGGCACTATTCACGTGGATGAGTTGGACACAGACTGACAGAACGAACGAGTTGACTGAGGAAGGGCTGCGAGTCGCGTGTGTTGTTATTTTTAGTCAACTGAGGCTACCCAATTGTCTGAGGACTGTACTACTGCTTTTGCTTGGACTAGTTCTACAACATTGGAAAACGCTTGAATCTACTCTCCCTAGCCTAGTTATGTTTAACGAGCAAGACAGTTAAAGGAAAAATATCAGGTGTGTTTGATATGTTAAGTTAAAGTATAACTGGTCATGTGTTACTTGAAGGCATATATCACCAAGTATCTACCACAGCCCAGAGATTTACCATGAATCTGGAGTTAACAATAAATCTAGGAGGTGCCCGTGGTATAATGGTTATTTTCGTAGGGAATGGACACAGTGACACGGGTTCAAATCCTGGACGAGACTGATAGCATTTCACATAGCACTAATACCCTTGGGAAAGGTATGAATCCACTTATTCTCCCTCCAGCTATGGGTAAATAGTAGGACAGACTGGGTTCTTCAGTCTTGGTGAGGCAACTAGTGTAGGAGAAGGAAAACTCTGAATTCAAACCTATTAAACTCTGCTTAGAAATTGACCTCATGTCATATCCTACCTGAGCAGAGGGGTTGGTAAATATGATAAACCTAATGAGGAAGAACTGACAATTACAAAATCTTGAATTTTCTCGGAAGAACACTAGATATGACAGGTAAAGGACTTAAAAGAGCATGTCCTCATGAAACCAACGCAAGATTCCTTTCAACGTTGCCTGAAATTTACCAATCATGAGTGATACCTCAAGATAGCCAAAGACCACATCATAAAATGATTATCAATTGCTCTTAACAGCAAAACCTCTGTGTATTATGTATTTGCAATTTCATAACACTAAACTCTCCTATTAATATTTTCAGTATTAATTATTTTCTATACTTTTGTGTGAACATGGTTATTGTTGTTTCATACGTTAGTATGAATAGCATTGCTAAAGTTTTAGTTAAATATAACCTATGCTTGATCTTGATGTTTGCTTTTTCATTATTATACTCATATACTAATAAATGTAATTGATAAGTTGACCAATCTTAGTCAAGGGCAACCCGAAGGCTCTCTTTTCAATAGCTACTACACAGAGGTGTTGGAGAGAGCGCTACTCCTTTCCCCAGATTTCTCCGCTTATACTTGATTGTACCTTATAACGCTGAGTGTTAAGGAGGCATTTAGTACAATTTTTTTTCTTAGTCTTTGATATGACACGACCTGGGATTGAACCCTGGTCTCCCGGACCATTGGTGAACACTCTAACCATTATGCCAAAGACCTCGGAACTTTGAAATTTGACGAATGTATGTTTTTCACTTGACTCATATGAATTCAGATATTTTATTGCGTAAAATGACACAAACATGCCAACTCCCCACCTCCAAGTATTAATTAAAAGCAACTGTCACGTGATAGCCCACGGAGACGATAGAGGTAAGATTAATACTATCCTCCCGTTGAATTAACAGTATCTAGCCGTCAAAAAAAGTGACCGTTAAGGAAGAATGTAGGTCACAGAGGGGTATCAACAGGTGTTGGTACTTAGTAACCTCAGGTCGCCGGACACCAAGGGGGAGAAGAGAGAAGCCAAATGATTGGCTGGGACCTCAAAACGGAAGTGGGGACCCCTTCTCCTCAGCAGAAGTAAATAGTAAGAAGGTTAGTTTTTGAGCAGGGTTCGTAGCGGGCAGACGAACCATAGCCATTTTACTCTGGGTTGAAGACAAAAGAATAACTGAGACACGAAGGACCCCAGGTTCTTCAAGCCAGTGTAAAAAAATAGAACAAAGTCTATTAGCCCGTGAAAGAAGAAAGATTCTCCAGTGGAACCCTGTCGAAAAATAAGATAAGTAACTTTGGGGACGTTTCTCCCTTATACCCTCTCTCTCTCTCTCTCTCTCAATTTGAAGAAAAACAAAAGTCAAGAAAAGACATTTATATTCGTGGACTGTCAAATTATTATATGTTTTGACACTTTGAAAGTGTATATAACTGTAGTAAAGGAATTCATGTATTTTTATGTTACCACGTGGTCTATGTTGTTACTTCATGCTTCCCTTTCAGCTTCTATTCACCTTATGTTATCTTGCTTAGAATTGTCCTCTTAATTCCTTAACAATATCACACGGGGAAACCGGAGTTGCCGACTACTACAATATAATATTACGACTAAAACCTATAGGTCCATATTCTTCCATTGTCTAGGGGAAAGAAGTTTAGCGGCCTGGTGGGTGTGTGATAGTGTGAAATTTGGAACCCCTTGCCAGCGGCGGTCAGTCTGGCCCTAAATTAATCCCTCATGTAATATACCAGTTCTTATATACCTGTGAGAAAAACTCTGAACGAGGACTTATTCTATAGGGGATCAAGTGCCAACTTGCCCCGTCTTCACACGTGCGAAAATAAAGTCCTGTTTTGGGATTTTTTGTATGACTGAATAAATTTATTAAATTCCAAAATGTGATTCTCAGCTGTTTGAATGCTTTAAAAACTGAAAAATAAATATTTTGTATCGCTTATAACGCGTATGGCACATTTAGTGTAAACATTTTCTTTTTGTTTTTCTTGTAATATCCGTGCCTAGTTCTTTTACCTTTCCAAGAAAATAAGTGAAGAGTTTGTTTTTCCGTCAATCCGTCTCTTTAAAAAATTTTTACATAATAATTCATTGCATTTTAGGCTTTCTTTAAGTATATCAGGTAAAGTTTATTCCTTCACGAAATGGTCATCACATCTTCAGAACCTGTCAAAAACGATTTATAATTCATCCTTCCTGTTCCACTAAGTTGATTTAAATCTTTGATACTTTTCGCTTCCCAAAATTGAAGATGTGTGTCATATTCATTAGTGTAGTTTTTGCCATGTGTAATTTATTCATCATTTGATAATTACGGGAGATTAATAGTTTTTGTATGAATTTAACATCCTAATCTATCTACTGTATTCACTTCTCTTCCGTATTTTTCAAAAATCTTATTATATAAGTTTGCTTATATTAACCCACCTACCCACTTGTTGCTATGTGAACACTGAGTTGAATCAAAACGATGCTTTGGTTACCCGCAAAATGACTGTGACACTGACTCGGGTCACACGAGTTTGAGTGTCCAACAGTACGTTGAGTAAGGTGGTAATCTCCCTTGCTCTGGGAAATTTAGATACTCTTCTCAACCACTACGCACACAAAAAGAGTGCAAATGGTCGTTAATTTTGTTGATCATCTGATCTAAAAGATTGTTCTTTTGCTATGCTGTGTTGGAAATTGTAAATTCAGCAGTTAATGTCTGCTCGAATATGATTGGCTGTTTTGAAGTTGTGCCATTAGCCCCAGCCCCATTGTTATTTAAGTGAGACCTGCAAAGGTTCTCTCTCTTCTTTTTTTTTTTTTTTTTTTTTTTTTTTTTTCTAGACATGAGCAGAAGGCTCTGCCTTGCTTGTTCCTTTTGCTTTGTGAGCTCATGTTTATTTGCTTTCGACTTTAGATAGTTTTTTCTTAAACAAGGTGCCTTGAGCAAATAGGACTGAATTGTATGAAACTGAATTGTTTAGTTGTATAAAAATGGATTTGGCATTAAATAACCTACAAAAGCTTATATGCCATAAAACCAAACCAAAACAAACAAAAAAAAATTCATCTTCATATATTCCAGGTAGGATTCTTTAACTTGGTCTACAAGACAAAAATATGTGGCTGACCTTTTAAAACAGACACAGTCTTCTTTTTATTTACAGAGAGAGTGTACAAAAACTAGGGGCACATAACCTGACTTTTATTCAAATGTGAGATTTGGTGTAGATAATTCTAACATCAGTAGTTCTAACAAGTACTGACTAGAGTGATAGTTTCACCATACTCCACATTTCTCAAAGCTCAAGAACTAGTCTCATCATCAGGTGGTTTAGTGTCATATCCAGGACACTCATTTGTGGTGGAGGAGTCTTACTCCTCTGTACAGATGTAGTAATCAGTGTATTCAACAACCCCAGCCAACTGTGCAGTGTAAAAGCCAAGATTTCAAACATATATTTAAGGACGAACAGGATCCAAACCTATGCTAAAATATTGCAACCGCAAAGATATTTTCCTTGTGGATGGTCCTGTATTAGATTAAGCTAAGATCTGTAGCTTTCTGTTTCTTCTTTAGTTCTTGTCCACCTTAGTGCAGCAATGATGTTACAAGGAACCAAATCTGAACAAAATATGTTTGGAAAAACCTCACATCACCCAGGTCTATGAAAGAACTCTGATGACTCATTCTTCACATTTCCTACAAACTATTTTAAAGAACCAGCGACATCTTTGATCAAATTCTCCCTCGGTCAGCAATTTCTTTTGTTTTCAGTTTGGGTATTTAATATGTTTTGTTCTTTTAGGGCATTCCAGAAAATGAATTCCTTTCTTATAGTAACTGACCAAATTTTTGCCCTGTCAGTGGTACTTAAAACATGCTTACTGTATCCCCTGCATAGGGTTAATACAACCCACCCCATAAGAAGGGGGTGCCCTGAGTATGACTCGAAATATCAGAAAAAAAAGTCAACTTTAAAATATAAGAGTATATTTTGATACTTATTTTCCTTATGGAGGAACTATAAGTATTTTTAATGGGGCTGAATAGTTACCACAATACATGACTGTCATATACATGAAGTCTTTCAAGAATATTCTCAAATAACCTGCAATTCAGGGATGCTGGCTCTTCTTTGATGACTGAAAGGCATAACCAGTGTCTTGAATATAGAGAAATATTTTGTAGTTGTACACTTGCTTTATCCCAAAATGTTATATCTCATTGTTATTTTCTATGGAAATAAATAGGTGACTTTATTTTAGGAGTGTCTCTTTAGAGTTACTTCGATCTAAGGGAAATAACTACAATAAACTAAACTGGCTTTAGTCATCAGCATAATTTGAAACTGTTTATTTTTGGATTATCATTTTTTTTCATTTAATCACAAAATAAAGTTGATTTACCTTCTGTTAAAATAGCGTGAATAATGATATAAGATACAAGTTCAAGCCCTTCTTAAAAGTACTTTCTCAGACCGAGGGGAGTCGGTTTGACCTAGAATGTTATTTAAAAAAAAAAAAAAAAAAAAAAAGCAAGGGGGGAAAAAAATTATAAGCATTTTATCAAAGAATTCAGTTCACATGACTCTGCTCAGAACTTAGATGGGTGACTACTTTAGAACAGTAGAAACTATAAACAACTCTGCCAAACTATCAGTTTTAACCTTTGTTTTTTCTTCAAGGAACTATTACTTATTTTGATAAACACTATAAGTAACACTCATTTAGCCATTCCTGTTTCATCAAAATTGATAGTGAAAATATTTACTTTGAAGTGGAATGCTATCAAATCAAAATTTTGTTTGTTTTGATAGTTTTATCTAAGATATTTTTAAGTTAAAAGTTACAAAAATTAAATAAATACCAAAGAAATTACTTTTAAAATAAGTCAGAACATTTTTATGTCACTAAATGGTATTGAACTATTATAAGAATTAAAATTTTTTGTTTATTTTCTATTAGATGTACATTTAGTGGTAAACTTTTTAAAAAATAGTTGTTTCAATGTTTAAAGAAATAGATGCATATAATTGAAGAAATCTGAAAATTCAAATACTTGTAAAATTTATTGGAAAAATTAAAAAGTCCACTTAGAAATCTGAAATACTTCAACCATAAAGTTGCAAATTACAAATTTTAAACTATTTTTTCCTCTTCATATGTTTTTAACACAATACTTGAATTTAAAAATTTTTTTTACATTCTATGGTTCGTAATTTTAAAATATGTCTTTTTTTTTTTTTTTTCACATTTTTTACAGCAACATCAAAGGCCACTTAATTTCTGATTCATATGGCTTATATTATCAGTTGTAGAATGTAATGTCATGAAAGGAACAAAATGATAGATAAATTCAACTTGGAAATGCTAATTGGGTGTGGAGGTGGGATATATCCCCCCCTCTTTTTTTTTACAGGAATTATCTTTTGTTTTTTATTCTTTAAGCACATATAATACTCCTCTACCTTACTCCCCTTTAGATTTAATATTACTGTATAATAGATTAAGCTCGGTACTAGACTATGGCACTTGGGTAAACATTAGCTTACTCACAAATATTTCAACTTCAGGAAATATGAATTGTTTTTAAAGAAAGGAATCTTGATTTTTAAATAAGTTTTTGCTAAAATGTAATAAAGGCTTTGATGTATATTTCATACAAATAATTTTGCGGGATTCAATTCAAATTAATTTAATAAAAACTTTTTTAAAAAAAACTTTGTCTCTTATTTTAGTAAAAATCAATTCTATTTATTTATAGATGATATCCTAATTATATAAATTCTATTTAATCATATTTCCTGAAGACATTTGACCAGAAAAGAATGGATAGCTTCTTGTAACACTGCTGTTTTATAAGGAATAAAATAAATTTGTTAGTGAAATTCTTAGTTTTATATTTGATTCTATGATTAAAATGCAAATGATAATGTATATTGTTATTAACACTGAATAATTGGGGATTGACACAGCAATTCACTTGAAATCTGCATCACTTTGTACCATTGTTGTCTGGAGAGCCCACTTAGAATTTTTGACACCCTTCTAAGTGTATCACTGTCATTAATCTACCCCTTCAGCTTCATGCTTTTAATTGCTCTCTCAGCTGAGGTGCTCATTCCACTATCTTTTTTTTTTTTTTTTGAATAGCTACACTCTTCTGATCTATTGGCTCATCCAAACTAGTTACGAAAGTTAAGTGCTCTTTTTATCTATTTCCATTTTATTTTCATTTTAAGTAAATAAAAATAATTCACACATTGATACCACAAAATGAATTTGCAAAGATTCATTTTTTTTTTTTTTGGTTCTTTCATATTCATCCAGATATAACTACTAACACACCAGATTGATTGACTCCAATTTGAAATATCCATAGAGAAAAAAAAAATACAAACACAAGCCTAAGAAAAGTAGGTCTTTTATTCATATAATACTTTTATGTACAAGATAAAAATTTACCATTTGCTGGTATATACAGAGATTTACTTTAATTTGGTGAATGTACACCCACATAGACAAATATTTCAGCATCTTTATTTAAACTTTTAAAAGGTTTTGTTGGGGTGGGTTCACAACTTATAACAGGCTATGAACAACAATGATTATGTAATTTCTCCTTATACTATGCATTTAAAATGTCAAAATTATTTTAGGAATCTGTAGAAGTTGTCTCCCTTTACCGAAATAGCTTTTTCATTTTTGCAAGGAATATTTCATGGTAATTTAAAAAGAAAAAAGACTTTTTTCTTAACAAAGCTGCTAAAAATATAAGTTATTCCAAAAACAAGCAGCAGAATTATACAATAATAGGTATAGTGTAATAATTTTTGTAATTTATTTTAAAATTTTGTGTTTTAAAAATGTAGATGATGACTTTAAAAGTTATTTTCTTAATCTTGAATTCAAATTTTGTGCAAATTTTTTGAGAATTAAATTCTACTCGCACAAAACAGATACATATAGGCAAAAGGCGTTTGTTTTTGTTTTTTTTTAATACCTTGTTTTAAAATGTTATCCTTCTACATGCAAATATATAATTAAATATCATTCAGAAATGAACTTTTCAAGAACTGCTAATTTTGGTACATTACATTTTCATTTGTCTATTCAGAAAATTAGTTTAGTTTCAAAAATGTCACAATAACCTGAAATTTTCATGGCAGGTTCTATCTTTAAGAGCAAAATTCTAGGCTTTGATAACAGCATCATGAACTTAATTACTTGTAATCCTTATTAGTATTTAGAGAATTCAAGCAAAATTAATATATATTATTATTATTTGTGTCTCTTTATGAAATAGTTTCAATTATTACTTTTCTAACAGTTTTTAGATTGCTCCATTATAATTTCTTGAAAACACTCAAATTGCTCCATACTATTATTCATTTATTGTACTTCATATTTTCCAAAGATAAAAGGCTACAAAGCCTAAACTCAACTACATTTTAGTTAAAATGTAAATCAACTTGATCATCTGTTACATCATTCATCAAATGAAAAAAAAAAAAAAATTGCAGAAAGTAAAGCAATTTCTCTGCTCAAATTCAAAAGTTGATTTAAGTGGTTAAAAATTGACTTAATGTAGCTAAATTAGATTGACTTTGGTCATGTTTGCAGTTAAGAATCAAAATGTCTCTTTATTAGGGGAACTCCTACTTATCATTTTGACTTTATTTCAAATAATCTAAAGGTAAAAAGAAAATTGAACCATTTTGTTCTGTAGTGCTTGTTCTTGTAGGTCAATGAGAAAATTTACAGCCTTGATTAAAAGCACAGTTAAGGGTAACTGAAAGGCTAACAGTTTTAGAACTTATTTTTTCCATTGGGGAAACAAAAGTTTTGGTAAATCGGCCAAAGCCTGGCTCGTTTCCTAATGATATCTGCATTGGAAAAATAAGGTCTAAATATGTTTGGCTTTCAGTTACTCTCATTGTGATCAGAAACTAAAAACAAATGTTCTTACAAAAGCATACAGAATGATAACAAAAAACAAAACGATTGCACTAATAACAACAACTGTGCATGTCTATGTGTATGTATATGTTTATTTACATGAATGTAACTATTTACATAATCATAAAACAACAAAATATTCCTAGTATTAATTCCTTGTATTTCCTACTGATTACTAATTGAAGATTGTAATTTTTAGTAATTCTAAATTTAAATTACCAACTTACAAGTGTAACTAGTTTTAAAGCTAATGTTTCTATTCTAATATTTATACAAGAAACTATATGTTTATACTTGAAAATCGGTAGCTTTGTATTAAGTAAACATCAGTTTTCAAAGGGAGGTAACTTTTCAGTGACATTCATAGTATCAAAATATGGTTTGTTGAACTGTTATTTTTGTATTTTATACACCTCGTTTGATTAAATTTCAAATGTAATAAACAGTTTAATTATGATTCTTTCGACTTGGAGAGAAAAAAAAATTGTAAGAATGTTAACTCCAATCAGCTATAACTCTTCTACTATTGACGTTGTATCTCTTTATCAGACAAAGAAAGACTTTTAAAAATGATTCTTGTGCAATGCAAGATGATCTTGTTTTAAATTAAAATCCACAAATAAGTATTTTATAAATGAACATAATATATCATCATCATTCTGTTTATTCACATCAATGGAGTAATTGCTACACATACAGCAGTTCCATTTACAAGAATGTGAGTTTGAGTCTCACTGGAGGCTAATCCTTTATTATCATCTCCAATATATTCTGTTTCTCACTGTCATATAAATAACAATGGGAACGAGTTGCTGGTCGAGCTTTGTGGTTACATTATATTCAATGTAACCAATGTATATTTTAAGGTTCTGAATTACTTTCCAAATTATCAATTTGTATATTTTCTATAAATTCAGGATGACAAATTATTCACATATATAAAGTACAAACATTTTTCTGAGTATACAGATGATACACTCTAATCTTACTGATTTAAATGTAGATATTCCATCATAAATAAGAGGATCACGTGTAACTAACAAGAATATTATTTGTGTAGATAATCAAATTATTTTGAAAGATGATTTAGAGGATTGGAATGTTTATAAATTTTAAAGGAGATTAAATCTGTATTATTTAGCTGAAATAGTAAGTGAACCATTATAATTTTAATAATGAAAATTCTTTTATGCACTGGTTTAAAGAAAGCACAATGGGCACCAACACTTATCTTAAAAAAAAAACACTGTTAGATTTGAACCTCATATTAATGACTTGTTAGGTCAATAATAAACATAATTATTTCAAATAAAGAATGAAGTCTAATTTATAGTAAATTGGTGGACCAAATTTAGTGGTATAATTAAATAGCACTCAATATCAACGATAGAACTGTTATATATATATATATAAATCATGTGTTCAGTCTGCTATGCAATGCAATAAATGTTATTAGGCTGTCTTAAAGTTTTTTGTTTAAATATGAATACCAGAGGTAAGGTTTAGATTACTTTTAGTCATAACCAGCAGTAGACCTACATTTTGGTCTCTTGAATTTGAACTGTTATGAGAAAATTTGCATCTAGAGCTTTTTCTATGGTTACATAATTCTATTATCCATCACCGTGTACATATTAATATCTTTTGGAATTTTTCCTTGCTTTATCTTTTTCTCTTTCTGGAATCTGTCCTGTATATCATTGCTATAAGGAAATGTAAAAAACATAAAAATGGTCCTTGATGTTACCAAACAGTTCAGTTTTTTTATTTAATGAACATCACTTTCATACACACAAAATGACTGTGAAATCACAAATTACGTCATCACTGAAGATAATTTTATTCATAATTCTAAAAACTTTGTCAGAAACTTAAATTCTCTATGAAATACAAGAGTCTCCTTTTGCACAAGAAAATGCAAAGTTTAAACTTTGTAAATCAAAAATGATTAAAACCCTAGTTTTTCTCTTCTATCTCCCAATACACAAGTGTATTGGGAATCATAAAATATTCTGTTTGTGTACTTATGCACCCCAACCCTACCCGCACCTATCTTCCCTCCTTCTTTCGTAATAATTGCAAAATTGTTTTCCACTTGATAATAGCTCCAAGCTTATATATTCATGAGATGTTTTTGTTTTATTTTCCTTTACATTGAGTGATTAAATGAATTTGGAATGTTATTCAGCTTTAAAAGGAACCATAAAAATTTGTTTTCAGAGATTTTACAAGAATGTCTTCAGCATCAAACATATAAATTGTTTTTAAAACAAGCAGATATTGTATATAAAAAGGTTTCCTTTCTCATAAATGGATTTTTTGATTTCGCGTGTATGACTTAAGGGGAGATCACTCCTTTTGTAGCGTTCCTAACTGGCCAAGTATTTTTTTTTAAATTCAATTTACCAAAAATAGCAATGGTCTAAATTTAGGATTAAAAAGGGGTCACAACTCCCACAAAAGTTTGGTCTGTATTTGAAACATAGACAAAAATATGCTGGACAGACAAATCCAATTCCTGGTGGCATAATCCCAGGGTTCTTTTTACTCACACACATACACACACACACAAATTGCCCTGATATGTTTTCACTTTACTTTTGTTTTTAATTTAGAAATATCTGATCATAATTTAATAACCTTGATTACAAAGCAGATTGAGGACTTGTTAAAGTCGATTACAGATACAAATATACAAAGTTTTCTCTCTCTCTCCCTCTCAAAAATATCATTTTTGTTTTATTTTTACAAATGATCATAATTGTTCCAGAATATTAAAATTTTATGGATATTTGTATATCATGAAGTGGAAAATATAAATGAATTGTGACTGTCCAGTATGTTTTCTGCATTTCATAATCCCCCCCCCCTCTGCCGCCCGGGATGATTGCTTAATTTTAGCTTTTTGATCATAACTCAGCATTAGTCATTGGTCTTTTCTTGTCTTTATGACAAAAACTTCTTGATGCTCTCATTGTTAAACCTGTAAAAGAAAATAGAATTTTTATAAGTTTGAAAAGTAAAGTTTTTTTTTCTTAATCCTTTCAGCCTTAATCCTAAATTTACTCTCTGCTAAATGAGTGTGATCCCCCACACTAGTAAAATGGTGTTTGGAGAAATAAAAGTACCACCAGTATAATGCACTCAAAGGGTTAAAATGTAAACTTATTTTATGATATACACATATATTTTTTTTCTTTTTATGGCATATCAGTCAAGGGTTATTTTTCGGGAATTGCATTCATTGTATATTCATATTTACGTTTTTTGTGTAGTGCTTTTTTAAGAGCTTTATCTTATTTTTCTTCATGGTCCAATGAAATATGAATGATTTTTAAACAGATCTATTTGGCCCATAGATGGGATCCTAACAAGTACTACCACTCTAGATCAGAGTGGATCTGGAAGTAATGGTAAAAAGGAGATACTTCACACTCTCCAGAACTGAAGCCTCACCATCAAAGGACATCTCCTCTTTTTAGGAGTGAAGGGGCAGTCTTACCCTTCAGCAGGGGAAACCCTGCCAACAGTGTACAAAGTTAACCATATTCACTAAATTAAGTTTAATTCATCCCCTTTGAGGATCTTGTCTATCAAAATTATAAAATGAAACTTTCGATTAAATTGTATGAAATTAAAAGCCAAATTGAATCTGAAAGTTCACTTCCTTACCTCTTTTTCATTTTTCCTTAATTTAAGCACCATTTTCTTCAAGTAATCCAGGAAAGTCTATCTTCTCCTCTTGCTCTGACATTCCACCTTGCTGCATAACCTTCTCCCAAAATGCTGCACGTGCTGCTATGCACCCTTTCTTTATCCGAGGTGTTTTGGTTGCATCTTCTGACTCTGCTTCAGTATCTCGTAATGGTGGAGCAAGCGGTGCTCGTCGACGCGTAGCTTTGTTTTGACTTAGACCACCAGGTGGCAGAGGTGCTGGTACTGATTTTAAACTAGGTCTGTGCCTTTCAGCTGGACGTCCATCAAGGCCAACTGATTTTCTTGCTTCTCCTTCGATTCTCTGTTTCTGGATTTCTTCCATTTGGACTTTTGACAGACTGCGAGCTGTGATGCTGTGAATCTGTAAGAAAGGAAAGTTCAAAAATTTAACTGTGCAACATTATGTATTTCTTCTCTTAAAAACTTTGTCATTTAATCAAACAAGAAATTTACTTCTACAATTGGGTGTAAGTCTATAAATTTCACTAGTACAACATACAAGTCAATGTTTAATTACATCCCTTTCAGTGTAATATGTGATACCAAAGTGTAGGGTAATAGTAAGGGGGGGTGCTGTAACAGGATTAGAATCTTCACTCTTTTTTGCCACATTCTGAAATTCTATCCTAAAAGCCTAGTAAAAATTTGGTTGTACTGTACACTAGACTAACCACAATTTTTTAAAAAAATTTTTTCTTCCTCAGCTTGTAAGATGTATTATCAATTATCTGCTCCTTACCCAGCATACAAAAAATGTTAAAAGAAAAATTATCTTAAGAAAATATGGGTCAAAGAGAAATATTTAATCATTGTCTAAACTTAAAACCATTTAACTGTGTGCAAACAAATGATCTCTGGCTTGTTTAAAAATTGTTACCAACAAACTATTCATTTACAAATCATATATATATATATATATATAAAATGGGATTTGATATTAAATAACTTACAAGGGTTGATATGCTGTAAAACTTAGAAAATCAAGGAAAGGTAATTTACAAGTTTGTTAAAAAGTAATATACAAAGAAATTTAAAATTTATAGTTTTTCTTGAGGGTCATTCAAGATATAAAGAGAAAATCTTTTTAATATCTTCTGTTTATCATGTATCTTACTTTAGTATACATTTAAAATGGAATATAGTCAGTGTTTAGAAAAAAAACAAAAAAACTTATTACTAGAACTTAGAACAATCACAAATTTCAAAACAGATCTACACATGTTAGTCCATTGTTTTTAGTTTGATTAACAAAGAAAATGCATGTGGCTAAGTTATAATCAAATGTTGAATGGTGAGTTTTTATACATCAGCATTTAAAACTTGTCAGATGACCAAGTATTAAATACCCAAGATATAATTATAGATTACTGATCAAATAGGTTGATTTTCTCTATATTTTTTTATTTTTACATAGTTGGTCTCTTACTCACCAGGCAGACTGTTTTGGTACTGATATTACATAGGAAGTGAAAAAAGTCTTTTATTCTATCTCTAAAGTATCAATATACACTTTGTTTTCTTTTTTTGATTAAGAGAAATGGCAGCAATAAAATATGGACATTTTTTTTTTAAAACTTTCTGTAATATTAAAATTGAATTTTTCTTTTAAAACTAATAATTTTGAAGCCTTTTACAAAAATGTCATTCCCGATTAGTCTACCTTCTTTTAAAATGTGAAAATGAATGATATTGAAATTCTAAAAAATTAGTTTTAATTTTTTAGATGAGGTTTGATAATTTATATTATTTAAAGTATTCAGAATATTGTCCTCATTTCTATTATATATATATATATATATATATACATACATACACACACACATTTTGGATAATGTGATATTTGGCCTTCTTCAGATGTTTCTAGTCAAACTTAGGAACCTTCACAGAGTATCAAACTGAACCCTTTATTTAATCCATGGAGGTAGTGTTCTAATTCCATTAAAAATGACCAGGTACAAGTGTTAAGCTATGTTAAGTATCCCCGTTATGCCACAGGTCCTGCTGGACAATGCAGATAGGTGTTTAGTTTATTAGTGAACTTATCTGGAGGTTGCAGGTTCAATCCTGGCAACAGGAGAAAAATAACAAGGAATACTTATGATAGCTTAACATTTGTACCCAGTTATGGTAAATGGAATTAGAATAATCTGTCTCCATAGATTAGATAAATTGTTCAGTTTGAAATTCTGTGAAGGTTCCTGAATTCAACAAGAAACACCTGAAGAACATATCAACTGAAATGTTGAGTATATAATAAAGATAAATCCTTTCAAGTCGCATTTTGTAGTTCTGGAGTGACAATGGCTCATCTTAAAATTACAAACTGTATCTTGAGAGGATTTATATCACTTGTCCAGCTGCCTTTTTTATTATTTTTAATTCAATCAAGTATAGTATGCACACACACACAAATATATATAATCTTTAAAATTTGGCCAGAGATTTAAAATGCCATAATCTGTTATTCCAAAATTTTGTGAGAAGTTTTTTAGAATATATAATAATTTTTTTTTTAAATTCCAGGGCAATAGTAATAGAAAAATAGGGATTTGTCACCCAGGTATATGGACTTCTAGTTAGGAGTAAAATATTGGCTGCTCAAGTTATAAGAGTTAATTAAAGATTAATTTTAGTGAATGGACACTGAGTAATGTTAATGGCTTCTCTTAGGATTCTATATTTATACCACATTTTATTTCATTTTCTTCAGTGACAGTGTATTCATATATGGAAATAAAAATAAAATAAAAATAAAGCTATTAGTATGTAGAATAATGAATCAGATAAGTCTGGGCCACATGTTATTTAATACCTTTTCATCATCTGATAAAAAGCTATTATATTTTTATATTACTAAATCATTCAACCTCATCTTGATATTTCAATATAAATATCTATTTCTCACAACCAATTTTTAATATAAACTGAAAGAACCATTTATATAACATTTGCTATTTGTTTTGTGAAGACTAACTTTATAAAGTCTGTTCATTAACAAAAACTACTTTATGACTGACCCCTCTCCTCACTGCAGCATCAGTACACAAAAATAAAAAATCAGGGCGAGTTTATGTATCTTTATTTTTCCAACACTTAACCAAACCATAAGAGACATTGATAAATTTGTCTGATAATTTTCATAAAAACCCAAATTAAGTTTATGAAAAAATTTGTCTTATACATTGTTATTCTATTGCACATTTCTAAATAATCCAGAGTCAGGAATCTAAAAAGTATACCCCCATCCTCTGGTCTCTCTCCTCCTTGATCTGACCAAACTTACATGAGTATATACATAATTATAGATATTTAGCACAATATGATTTTCCAAGACCTAAATTTTAGCCAAATTATTAGGGGCTTACATCATATGAGATACTGTGTGTAAATAGTTGGCAAAGGTTAGGCCTAGTTTGATTTCTCAAGGGTATTAGTCCAAAATGGAACATCATAATCATGTGAGAGGAATTCAAAATTGCTTATTATGATGTCACATTAGCCACTACACCAAGGAGACTCACTCTCTCTCTCTAGATTTAGGAAATATAAAAGGCTGTAAATTATTAAGTGTTATCAATATTTAAATTTTTTTTAGATCAGATTTAAAATATTCATTTGTGCATAAGGATATGATTAAAAAAAAGAAAAGTTACTTTTAAAATATTTTGTTATTCTGGCATCAAGTTAGTATGGGAGTAATGAAATAATCTGTAATATGGCCAATAGGAAAGCTGAAAGTAGTCACATAAAAAACGAATAACTTGTCTAGGTATTCTTAATATAAATACAGATTTACAATTTAATTTATAAATGGTATATTTTGTTTGTTTTAAGATGTATTGATGAAGTTATAAGGTGAGTTTTATAAAATCTTCAAATGAATTTAAGTATATTATAAGGCTCAGCTAGCAAATTTATAAATAATACATCTTTTAAAGAAAAAGTACAACATAGCATGGATAGAAAAAGGATTCACTTCTCAGCACTGTTTCTTAGGATCATAATCAAGGGTGACCCGAAGGCTCTCTTTTCAATAGCTACTACATTGAGATGTAGGGGAGGGCACTACTCCTTTCTCTGGATTGCTCCACTTAATAAGTGTGTCTAAGAAAATAGATTTGAGGCAAGTTTGAAACAATATTTCTTAATTTCTCATGATTATAATAAAGTATTTACTCATAGAATAAAACTCTACAATCTAAAAGATAAAATATGCCATGTAATTTGTTTATATTTATCAATCCTCAAGTAGATGGTTACAATCTAACTCTAATTAATCCCATTTAATTAGGACATGGAAAATGGATTCATTTTAATAACAAAAATAACTGTATATCAATTTTATGCTATTTTCTTAAACTTAGTTTTTCAGTGTTCTTATATATACACACACACACACACACACACACACTACTTTAAAAAAATCAAATTGTAGTTGATTTAAAGCTTCCTTTTTCAGGACAACAGTAATTATTATTATTTCCATTTAATTAAACTTAATATGGCAATTCACTGACCAAATTTGCCAGACAGAAACTGGTTTTCTATAAATACATAGAACACAAAGAGAAAAAAATGATGCAAGAAAACACCTATTACCAAAGTCACTTAATTCTTTCTTTTTTAAAACATCTCCAAATACATGAAATAATAAAAATCCATATCTATTAAAGAATCATGTATTGGAGGAAGGGTGGTCAGCCATAACCTCTTTATAAAGTTATCCTTCACAAAAATGTTATGATTTGAAACTACCATTTATAATTAAATCAGTGATGAGAGTGCGTGTACAGTCAATTGAAAATTAATTAATAAATACTGAAATATCAAGATGATAATATTATATAGAATAATTATATATAAAATATGAAAAAAAGCACAGAAAAATTTGTGTCCCTGTTCAATAATTTAAAAAAATGTTTACTAAGTATAAAAAAATGAATACTTGCTATACTATTTGTCTGCATAACTGCTAAATTTATATAACTTGTAACAAACTTCTAACTGAACACTGAACATAAAATAAATGATTAAAACAAAGACTGTACATAAATGAATATCGCAAATATTTTTAATGAAAATAACTTACCAAGGAAACTCGTTGGGGGGTAAAAAAGCAAAGAATTTGACATTTAAGCCGTCACCACAAATCCAATTGTTTTTGAAATAATAAATTCTACTCTTTTCTTCCAAAGTTTATCAATCACAGAGAATTTGCATTTATATTTCTTTAAATAATATTTACTAAAAGCTGAAAACTTCTTATGAAAAGTTCCTCTATAACTCCATTCATTAACTGGTTCATTAGTAAAGTGTTTCTTAATTGGAGAAATAACTTTGGTTATTTCTATTTGTTTTCGTTTGTTTGTTTTCAAAAGAGGCTGTACCATCAGCATTTTAGAAAAAAATGTGTTTGAAACACAATTGAGGTAAAAATAATCAGCATTTCCAGTAGAACCAGTTCTAATCTGAAAGTCAGTGGCAGACTAAACATGGATGTATGCAGTCAATTCTGACTCACATTGACAGAAAAGTAAGTTGTCAAATATCAGCTTGGAGGTTAGACAACATACACACTGTTCACTGCCTGAAATTCATTTAAAAAAAAAAAATCAGGTAAGAATTCTTCCACTTACACACACTTTATCTGTTACATGAAGTAACATTTTATCAAGGGCAACCACGATTGTTTTGAAATATAGACACTTCAGTAAGCAAAGACAAAAGACTGATGAAAATTAAGTTAGCTCTCTCTCCTCTGTTTAGTTCAGTTGGTAACCATTATTTTATATGACTGTTTTACTGAAGACATTTCTAAGTGAGTACTCTAAATGAGCTGAGCCAAATTTAACTTAAAATAAATTGTAAGTAGTTTGATTTGTGATTGAAAATTAATCAAAACATAAAGGCTCAATAAATATATATATATATATATATATATATATATATATATATATATATATATATATATAGAAAGAGAGAGAATAAAGCAACAAAGGGGGAAGGGGAACAAATAGCACAAAATCTATAGAAAGAGGGGAATCTGGTTAAGATGTCTGGTGGGAAGGAATCACTGTTTGAGATAAGGACACAGCAAAGAGAAAATAGATATAGAATATGTTAATTAAAACTTGGGTAAGATTATTAAGAGATATAATCTATACACACAAATAAAAACTTAATATAATGCTTTGAAATGGTTTCATATCAGGGGATGTCTTGGGAAAATTCTCCTGTGTGAATCCAAGGATAAACTGAATCAAATTAGGTTCCCCACTCCCACTTTGATCTGCAAAATCACTGTATCTTCAAGTGTAGGTAAAAGTGATTTTGAAGATTGTTTTTCAAGGTAGGTAGGTTTTGCCCTCCCTTGAAAAGAGACACACCACATTTCCAATTCATCATTATTTAATTTTGTGACATACTAAACACTGTATGAGAGATGTTTCACTTTCAATAAACAAATGCTTAATTTTTTTTTTTTTTTTTTTTTGGTATTAATCTTTTTTCATAAAACTTAATAGATGAGAACTAAATTAAAATTTGAATTTAAAATATATAATACATAAATCTTTTTACAGAAGAAAAAAGTTTATCCAGATTTCTTTGTGAAAAAGAAAATATTTGCTTGTATTCAGTCGATTCTTAATACCAGTCAGTATCTTTAACTTGTTTTCACTTTTGTATCATTTAAACACTAAATGGCATTGAATAATATAATATCTCCCTCCCTTTTTTAAAATTCACTCTTTCTTTTCCTTTTCTCCTTTGCCAACTGTTCTTTTAATAACTACTTTCCTATGATGTTATTTAGTTATTGTTTTATTCTTGATTTACATGTCAGCTACTTTCCTCTCTCTCCAAATATTGATATGTTAAGTATTAATATATACTTTCTGTGTGTGTGTGTATATATATATATATATATATATACACACACACATCTTGCCCAGTTGGTTGGGGCTGTAGAATATACCGACTGCACCTCTGCAGAGGGGTAAGATCCCCCTGGTCCACTCTGGCCCAGGGTAGTAGCACCTGATAAGGCCCTATCTATGAGTCAAATAGAACTGTTTGACTAAATTGAACAGTTTGAAATAGAAATATTTTTGACAATTAAACTGTGTACTTATGCTTAACTGAATTGTTTGACATAGAACTGATTATTTGTATAAAAATGGATTTGGCATTAAATAATCTACAAAGGTTGATATGCCATAAAAACCAAACAACGAACCAACAAAATATATCAGTTTTTATATAAGTGAACTTCAGATTTTGATTTTAACTGAGCAGAATAATGTACTAAAAGAAAGAACATCTCATTTTATATCTAATGAAATATTTTAGGATACTCTATTATAATATAAACTCCACAGAGTGACTTTAGTTTTGCTATGAAGAGTTTGTCTATGTTCCTTGGGAAATTAATTTTATCAGGAGCCCCACAACTAAAGAAAAAAGATAAGAATATGATAAATTTGTTTTAGTTTCAGATTTAATGGGTCTCTCTAGTTGGAGTGGGTCTTTTAAGTTTGATGGGACCCTTTTTATATACATGTAGCTTTTTTTTAGTTTTGCTCATATTTACACTTCCTTGAACACAGACATGTAATAAGTGCAAAATTGTTCGAGATAAGACATATGTAATGAAGGGCCCCAAATTCTATTTGCTTAGGAGTCTCTTAAGACCAAATTGCAATTATGAATCGAGTCTGTAAGCGTACAGACAACTAAAATGTTGATAGTAAATTGCATCCATTGAAATAACTTTATAACTTATCATTTTATGTCTATTATCTACTGGTTAAAATCATGTTTTGAACTTCTCATCATACATTATAAATTAAAAAGATTTTTTTTTTTGCTTACATAACTATTGAGTAACAAATTTTTATATATAAATTACATGACAAGATTTTTTAAAAGCATACAAAAAAAAAAAACATGAATTATGATAACAAACATAATAAAAATACTAAATGGATAAAAATAACAGCCAAACAGATTGGTTACTGAAATACCATTAATGACTCTTTTCCTTAGTTCTAAGTTCCTTTTGTCCATAAGAGAATGTTTTTGCTAAATCAACATGCTGGCCTCACAAGCAGTTGAGAGTAAGCTCAATTCTTATTGACTATATTCAACAACTAAACAGATCTGTTGAATGAAGGATAATCAACACACTAAAAAGCAAAGGTTCAAACTGTAGGCTGGATATTTTGTATCTGAGTTGTTGAATTTCTTCTGTAAGCCTTTTAGAGTAAAATCCACAGGTCTAACAAAAGTTTGTCAGTGGACAATACTTCAAACAAAATCATCATGTTTGTTTTGATCTGAAATCAGTTTCCCTCTTCTGCAATAGTGTAAGATTAACTAATCTTCAATGTATTAGCACAAGCAAGTCACTGGTAGAATTGTTGTCAACAATATTCTAACCAATCAGATTAGCATTAGGAAAAGAAAAAAAATTAAGATAGTTATTACTCACCTGGGTAAATGTATGTTTTGTCTGCAAATTAAAAAAAATTACAACAAAAAGCATTTTAATTTAGCTGACAACATGCACCACCAATGCAATTTTTGGATTCTGTAACCAAAATTGGTCTACATGCAGGAGAAGGAAATGGAAATGCTTTTTAGATCTTAAAATATTTTTTAAAATTAACTCTTTTACAGGCAGAAGAGCAACAAAAATGTTGCTCTGTCTGCAATGATTAAAGTGACGAATTATAGGAATTTCCTTTTAAAAGTTCAAATATTTTCTTTGCCTCTTATATTGAGTAACCTTTCTGAAAATTTTAAATGGAACCCATTATTCTATCCCACAGAAAGAAACTATTTTTCTGTTGATGCAAGATCTGTCATTGCTAATTTGTCCAACAGGGACCAGTTTGGCTTTTTTCACTGAGAGTAAACCTAAAATCATCAGGTACCTATCAATGCACTTAACCAATGCTTTTTATCCACTAAGCCATTGTTTTTGTGATAATGCTTTTTATCCATTAATAGAGATATATAGCAAAGACAACAGAATGAAAACAAATCAACTGAATCAAGTGTTTGATTATAAAATTCTCATAAAGTTTTTGAATAGAATAGATACCTAAAAGGTTATTTATTAAACAAAACAAAACAAAACATTTGACCATTGGATTTAAATCTAAATACTAATCCAATCAAAATGGAGATAATAATTGTACATTTTAGCAAAAGTATTTCTATTCAAATTCCTATTTTCACAATGTTTTTTTCCTTGTCTATATCTTAATACTATAGTTTCTACCTACTTATCTATGAGTATAAAGTATACATCACAGGGAAAGGAGTGAATGATCATTAAAAATTTATAAAAGAGGAAAGAAAGATAGAAAACCTATCTGCTTTCCAACCTTCCCTAATCAAATGCCTGAGAACATGAAAACCAGAAAATTTCCATGAATTTAACTAGTAAGTTTTTTTAAAATATTTTATGAAGATGATTTGTATACTACTTAAACTGTGTACATATCTGTAATAATAATATGCAATATACAGACATTTGCATATGCATGGTTTATATGCACATAAAAAATTTAAAAAAAAAACAGTTACATGTCCATATATATTTCATACATTAAATGTAACAACTGTTATGGGACAGATGTATCATAGAATTGCCTGTAAAATAATATTTAAGATTATATTACTTTTTAAAATAGGATGAAAATAATTTAATGCCCCTCTTAATTTTTCCCCTTTTTAAAAAAATTAATTAGTACAAAGCAGAAAAATAGAGCCCTGATATCTATATTGGGTTTTAAATGTTGAATTTTTTCAAAGCAGATCTTTTTTCTTCTGTGAGGTGAACCTGACATTGTACAAGTGAGGAAGGCTGTAGAACTGGCCAAAATGTTGTAGAATGAAATCAGGAGTAGAAATAATTCTCAACTAATTCCCTTTTAAAATCTGAATTAGTTGTCCAGTGTAAATTCTGGTTTTGTTTCAAAAAGAAAAAAAGCATTTCAACATTTACTAATCATAAAGCATAAACCCTCAACAAAAGCAAAATGAGAACAAAAGAAAATTAAAAAAAAAAAAAGATTTAAGATACACAATAAAAGAAAGGGTATTCTGCAAGGAAAAAAAAAGAATGCATAATAAGTAAATACCTTGAGTTGATGATGATGATAAAAATGCTAAGAAAGATGGAAATGTTTTCTTTTTCTCAGTATGAAAAGTAGAAAGGGTCAGTCAGCCAACAAAATACTTATTAATAGTTGAGTTAAAAAGAAATTCTGCTTTACTTATATGTAAAAGTTAAACAGATAATTAACAAATCCTTTCTGAGAAAAATGCTGAAGCAGACTTCTTATTTACTGTTAATTAAAAAAAGAATACACAAAAGGCTTTCATGAGTTAATATCTCTAGTTAAAGTAATAAATGCTACTCTGACATGCTGAAAAAAAATAAGAGTTAAACTATGATAAAACATCACTTCTTTCTTTTTCCCACAACTTTTGAGCCTATATTCCTAACTATATTTATAAAATAAAATCTAATAAAAATGTTTACATGAGGTCACCCAACAAAACAATATAGACATTGTCTTTTAGTGACACATAAATTGTTTTTTTTAAATGAATAAATATGTTTACAAGATAAATAAAACATTAATATTTCAATAATTGGGAATTATTTGCTTTATTTAATCAGAAAAGAGAAAATTTGGACAGTTCATCAAGAGACTTACAAATTCTATACAAAGTTGTTGATTATATGAGACCCCCTCTAGAATATTTCTTTTTTTTTTTTTTTAAGTTGGGTTTTTAATAAGTTTTCATTCTAAAACATTTCTACATTGATAAGTCAATTACCAATTCCATGATTACTTCAACACAGATAATACTGATCAGAATTTCTTTTTTTTTTTTTTTTACATTAATTTATGGGCTATTTAAAAAGAAGTTGCAAATGAGCTTATATATGAAAATATGCAAATGAAAAGTTATTTCAAAGTGAATAGCATTTCATACTTTCTTAAAAAAATAAAAATAACACACACAGAGATAGATAGATAGATAGATAAACAATTCAATTCTCACAGTTATAGTAACTACATCTCATCCTAGCAGAAGTTAAAACAAAAAAAAATTTTATATATATATATATATATATATATATATATATATATATACACACACACACACAAATCTGGATAAAAAATATCTTCCAGATTAAAGTGAACAACACTTAATAATTCTGTTCCCAAAATGAAGTTATATAAATTACAATTATTCATAAAATATCAAAATATTTCCAAATTAAAAAGGTTAAATTTTCTTTGATACTTTTATGCTTATGAAATAGTTTAATTATATTTTACAAAATATCAATGGGAAAAGTTATTTTACTAAATAATGATTTCAAAAATTTATCAATTATCTATAACATAAGAGCCTGAAAAAAAAGTAGCATGAATTATATTTAGCAGAGTTAAATAAAAAGGAGCAAAGTGTTCCAGAAATACATTTTGTGATTGTATTTATTTATTAATACAATGTCATTCTAATGAACTTTTGTACTTTTAATAATAAAACTAAATTTTTATTTTTAGTTATTGTTCCTCTTCATAAACAAACTTGATTGAATTACTCTTTCAAATTTCTACGTATGATTTAAAAGCTAAATATTTTAATATGAGATAAAGAAAAAAATGTCAGTTGAAAACTGTTCAAAATGATTCTGTTCCTGGATTAATGTTTCAGATAAACATTTTTTTCCAAACTATTTGTGTTATTATAGGTTTGAGCTGTAGGGTATAAAATTTATATGCAAGTGTAGCAATTAATATGGAACAGAGGTGGTGTGTATGTGTGCTTATATCTCAAACATATTTTGGTTTAATTTTTTTCAAAAAAAAGTATATATCTAAAATCTTATTAAATCTAAAAAAAAAAATTTTTTTTTTTTTAGTTTTAAATAATTTATGAACTTTTTTCTTAAGGTTTTAAAGTGCAATGCATGATTTTATATTTTACAAAGCAGTGATTAGTGGAAGGGGGAAAAAAACAATTTGAAGAAATTATTGGATTTAGATGCCATAGTTTATTTAATGATGAATTTTTTAAGAGGGGGGGGATGGATGATTTTATGAAGAAAATATTTGGTAAAAATATTATAACCTAAAGAAGTTAGGATGACACTTATATACAATATTAGTGAAATAATCATTTAAGGTCTTATTTGATAGTAAAAGAATAACTTGTACAATTCTTTTGGAATTACTGAAATATAATCTCAAACATGAAGTGTTTTTTTTTATATAAAATATCTAAGAAAAAAGAAAGGCAAACAAAATAATTAGAAATGATTGGGTCAAATAGAGAAGGTGGTTATTCAAAAGTGTTTCTACAGAGTGGAACTAGTTGCAAAAAAAGTGCTACAAGACAAAAGCAAACTAAACAAGTTTAATTGAAAACCTTTTCGTTAACCATCACTTTAAAGCAGGTTTCTATAAATACTTAATCTGGTATGAATAGACAACAGCAGAGCACAAACTGAAGAGTGAATACTATATATATATATATATATATATATATATATATATATATAAAGAATAGTCTAAGACTTAACCATTAATAACAGGAATTTATGAAATAATCATTAACAGAATTGTAGCTCTGAGATTTCATACTATTTTAGGGATTATAGATTTATTTTGCTTTTGTACTTTGGAAGAGTATAGTAGCTTTTATTTGTTCAGTCTTGAAGAGTAAATCAGTGTATATACTGAACAAATCTATTATTAGATTCTTATTTACATTCAAAAAGATAGAGAAATGAAACAAAATTTATTAAGCTGATGTTCACGTTCTCTCTCTCTCTCTCCCCTAAAAGTTAATTTTAAAAAATTCTATTTTTGCTACAAATAATAGAACTGCTTATCTTTCTAACTTTGAAATATTAAAAACAATCTCTATCATGATTCAGTTTTTCATTACTTCCAGATCCACTCTGACCCAAAGTGATAGTACCTTTTAGGGTTCCATTTATGGGTTGAATAAATCTGTTTAAAAATTATTCATATTCAATAGAAATGTGAGTGTAAAAAAAAATGTTAACATGAATGTACAATGAATATGATTCCCTAACCTCTAGGTATAAAATAATCATAGATGGGTTGACATACCATCAAAATCCAATCATACTTATATATAAATACAAAAAACCTCATTAAAACAAAAAACTTTTGATTTAATATAATTATAATAATGCTATGAATTGATTTTTGGATAAATTTCATGTGACAAAGTCAATTTACTGCTTAAATATAAAATATGATGAGGAAGGAATAATGTATTTTTCCATGTATCCGACACACACTTACACATATGTACAACTCTGCAAACACTTTCACTACTTTATGAAAATAACCAAAGTCTTGGGACAAGTAAAGAGTGATTAAGCTTCAATACTTTTTGTATAGCAAAAAGTATCTAGTATGTGTATGAACTTTAGTAAATAAGACACAAGCCCAACCTTTTTTTTGTTTCTTTAAGCAGGTTATACACTACAAATCACAAATCTTTATTTTAGCGAGTTCTTAACTAATAAAACTTTTTGTCATATCAAAAAGGGAAAATTCAATAGTACAGCATTCATGGTATTGTATCAGTTTTGTAAACTTTTTATATCAAGTAAAAAGAAAAAAGCTCTTTAGCCAATTGTTGCTTAGTTTTAACAAATATTAAATAAAATTACTACTCATGTGGTAGATCAACTACTAATCCTGCCAAAGTTTTAAATATTCAGAGTGAAATCAGTGGACAAATTTGGAGATTATTAAAAGTTTCAACTATTTCATAATTACATATATTATTCAAACAGTTTGAATAATATATGTAATTATGAAATAGTTGAAACTTTTAATAATCTCCAAATTTGTCCACTGATTTCACTCTGAATATTTAAATTATGATCAATCTTAATAATAGAACAAAAAAATATATTGAATAATATAAATAAAATAACTTTTGAGCATAATAAATTATGTCTTCATTCAAGAGGAAAGAAAAGATTTTAAAATTATGCAGGGCAATCTAAAAATATCATCAAACATTTATAGAGTTACATTCATGTGTGTGCAGTCTAATGAACAAAAACACATTTCAAATTAATTTTAATTTTTCAATACTACCTCTATCCTTATCAATGGACTATTTCATGTGTGTGTGGAACACAGGTTCTTTCTGAAATTAGGATCATTTTTTTGTTTCTGTCAAAAGATTTTAAATTTATTAAAAAATACAAAAATTGAAAATCAGTTATTTTTTATTTAATGGATATGGACAATATTTAGAACATTTTCACAGAAAGATTTATAGGATTGACACATGTAGATCATTGAATAAATTGTCCCAGTCTAAGACAGCATCAATACCAAGTAGGGTGTGAGTTGCCTGTTATGGTTAACAAGCTAGTGAAGCAAACATTTATTTTTGAAGTCGATCTTTACTAGGTATTCTACAATCATGAACAGTTCCAGACTTAGTAAACATTACTCAGTAGGACAAAAAGAGATTATTGTTATATTTAGATTTTCATGCTCAGAGACTTTCTGCAATCAGAAATAATATCCTTAAATTTCACAATCTATTAGCAAAGTTTTTGCAAATATAATTATCTCTCTCTCTCTCTCTCTCTCTCTGTTTGTTTCTATTTTCATTATTGTTCTTATTTAATCACAGTACAAGTTTTAGTAAATTCTAAGTCAACTTCTCTCCCACTCACTGACAAACACTTTTTTTAATTGCTGCTTGCCATAAAAGATGGTGCATCTTTAGTACTTAAAAATACTAAACCACTGAAAAACATCTAGGTTTTATATATATATATATATATATATATATATATATATATATATATATAAATTTTTTTTTTTTTTTTTTAACTGGAAAATTTTAAAGTGAAACACTGCTATTATGGATTATTTGTCCAATTATTTTGTTTTGATAAAATAACCACTATTCTTTAGATATGTTCAGATGTATATTACATATGGTGATCCTTAAATAGAGAACAGGTTGTATATTCAAAAAGAAAATTTTACCACCTACACATGAGGATCATAAGTCAAGAAATAATTCCTTTTTTCAGATTGAACTAAAGTATTACCACCTATACATGAGCTTCCTAGCCTGTGATTAAATAACTCTTCAGATTATACTAATTTGATACCATGACTGACTATTGATCTTATCATCCCTGTTTGGGTTAAATGCTTTGGCAAACCACTCTCCTATAACTGTCTAAATACTTACTAACCCACTGTGAAGTATCGGTGACATAATATTTTATCAAGGTATGTCAACTAGAGAGAACACAGAAGAAATGAATTCCAGCATTTTTAAATAACAAAGAGCAAAGTAAGCATAATCAATCTCTAGTAAAATTGACATTGTTTTCCATGTTGATAACACTACTCAATACTGATACATTTTAATTGATCAATTACAAAAATGTTTAATTTTAACTACAATGATTGTTTTCACAGCTAAATATCTTTTTTTTTAACTACTAGTCATTAACTCTGATTAAAATATTTTCTCAAATTTTCAATACTTTTTTTACTTTATAAGTATGTTGCATTTATTCACTTTATCATTTCACAAAAGCATTCTCTAGTTTTATTTCTACTGTCAACTTTCTAAGAATATTGCCATTAGCTTCAAGATAAATTTAGGTTTAAAGTGATTGTGTTCAATTCATTAATCTTAATAGCTTTCCAGACTTTTTGTAAATAAAATAATCCACAGGCAAAAAACAATTTTTACTGGAGTGTTTTTTTGTTTTTTTAAATGACTTTCTTATAAAAGTAAGGATATAAATTATTTTTAGATATCTGCAGTTCTTCAAGATATCAACAATATATTAAAATTCATGTTATATACTGTGAAGAATGACCAATTGCTTCTCTTTGTCACCCAATATCTTCAGTATGTTAGGCAGCTATGAGTAAAATCTATTTGTCATTCAGACATCAAAATGCATCAATTTTGTTAACCCTTTCACTCCCACTGGGACAAATTTCATTTTAACCCTTAAAAAATTGTACTCAAAAAGCTTAATTTTGTATAGCCAAAACTTAAAATTTTTTTAGCAATAATTCAACTTGGTAGCGAAAGAGTTAAACACTCATAAGAATCTCTTTATATTCAATAAAACTTCCTGGGTAAGTTTTATTAGTTACTGTACAACTAAAATTTTCCAATCAGCTTTTTAATAAAAATAATGCCAGTTACATCTTATTACTAGTGTTGAATAATAAAAACTAACATTTTTACTTTAGATTTAACTTTCCAGCCCACTCATATGTACATATCATTAATAGTTTGAAACTAAGGCAGATTGTAGTTTTTCTTTTGAAGATAATCTGTATTCAAGGAAATCATAACTTATTTACATTTGAAGGTCAATAGTTTCAACTTTTCCCAGACCAAAAAAAAAACAAAAAAACAAACAGTCTATAAACCTCAACTTCGAGATAATTTCCTCATAGACAGGTTCAAATTCTCCAATTCAGTTAATGGTTTTAAAATATATCTAAATAAGATGATTGATTCACCTTGATAAAGTTTTAGGTTATAAATGTTATATTTCTGTTTAAAACCAGATAAGTAGTTGTTAAAAAAAGAGAAAAAGACAAGTTCCATTTCCATGCTTGTTAGTAATTTATTAGGTTGTTAGTTGCAGTTGTTATGAAAGCAAAGTAAGCAAAAGTGCATAGGCAGATTTTTAAGGAATACTAGGAGATGTCCGGAGGAAAGATCAACCACCAAAAATTGCAATTACAATGCATGCAAAACAAAAAAAAAACAAAAAAAACACAATCCATGCTAACCCTTTTAACAGAAGTGTCTCCTTGAGTATCTTTAGGCTGATTAAACATTGCTTTCAACTGGGTGACTGATGGTAATTCAATTCCTGAATCAGTATCAAATTCAGATCTGGACTCTGGAACTTCTTCTTCTGAACTTTGACCAATTAAAATTTTAGGAATGTGGAATTGTTCTTTTGTAGATGAGACTCCTGAATCAACTGATTGCCTTGGTGATAAACTTGGGAGGCACTCTGTAGCTCTTTGTAAATGATCAACTGAGCTCTCAAGAGAAGTCACCTAGTGAATGATGAAAATGGTTGACTCAGATAAAGAGAAAGTGGATAAATGTAGTTTTTTGTTGTTGTTGTTGTTCTTTTCTTTTTTTTAAGAAAATCTATCAATACTCAATTGTTACCATTTTTGAGGTTTTACATCATGAATTTTTCAAAAGGAAGCAAAGTCACGCAATCATAAAAAAGTAACTTTTGTTTTTTCTGCTTGAATACAGATTTTACAAAATTTGTTGGTTTCAGGAAAATCTAAACTGGATAAAGAAACTTCTTCCAAGGTATATAGGAAAAATTAAGCCAATGGATTGAGCTGATATAAAAACATTGAATTTAGATTTTTTTTATATATCTCCAAAAAATGGTAATGATTGAACATGAATAAAGAGGAAAAAAAACAAAAACTAATTGTTTGTATGTGCAATGTAGATAGATGCATGTCATATGCTTCAAATACAGTATATACTTGTGTATTAGTCAAAAAGAATAATAATTTTATGAGGTTAAAAATCATAAATGGAAAGAATTATAGATTTAGAAAAATTAATTCCATAAATTAGTCATTACCTGACTGTAAATCAAAAGTAAACCTATATAAAAGTATATACGGTATTTGTAATGATTAAAATTTAATTCATTTTTTGTTCTGTTATACTCTTTAAAACAAAGTTTACTAAAACCTTTTAAAATTGTACTTTACAACTACCTTGTCATTTCTGTCTTCTATTAAACATTACTTTTAAAAATTTTGTAGACTGAAGCAACCCTAATTTTCATAACAGATTACTCTCATTAAAACACAACATTTTTACATTTACAAGATGAACTAATTTCTTCAACATGTAGTTAAACTTATTATATATCACATAAGTCATTCAAACAGAATGAATCCCCAAAGTAACCAGTTTAAAATAGTAGTTAAAAACAAAAGGTCTAACAATCTTCAGAGAAAAATTGCTATATAAAAATATCATATGAAATGTTGATTCAAATATTAGAAATAATGCAATATTTCAGCTGTGTGGGTTTTTTTCTCTCTGGCTAAGAAAAAAAAAACTGCTCATTATATTCTAGTTTGAAATATTGGGAGACTTGAGCTCACCTTGAGAAATCAGCTATGATGCTATGCTTTAAAATAAATTTAATTTTCAACAGCAACTATTCTAATATTGATGAGTATTAAACACTCACCTTGATTGAAATAACCAAGCTAACAAAGTCTCTCAATATAAAATCTTATTTTATTGGACAAAATATTTCATTGTTGTATATAAATTCCAATCACAAAATATCCAGTACATGTTATCACATGAAAAAGTTATAAAGAAAGTGAGGTAAATTGATTAAGGAAAATTCAGAAAAGTTGGCTCTTTTGTTTTAATTTGATTTTTTTTTAAATCTAACATTTACATTCATAATTTTTTTGGGGGGTTCACTTTAAATCCAGATTACAAATGTAAAAATATTTAAGACTTAATCTTTAAAAAAAAATTTTAGATAGAAATAAAATCAACCTTACTATTTAGCTCTCTTAATGTAGACATTTCTTTTATGTGGTGTAATATCTATCATCATAGAAAATTGACTAAGCAACTCTAGTTCAAACCCTGTATGATGTTTTTTGCATTTCACATAGTATGTAGTGCATTTAATAAGTTTCCAGACTTTTTTGTACAGACATTTAAAATTGTCATAGACTCTTGAAAATTCAGTATGTTATTGCTATACATCTTATGAGATGATTGACCAATTTTTATGATTTCAGCTTCAAATGAACACCTACAGCAGTAATTCGAATACTCTACTAAAGCCTGATTATCACAGCTGGCAAATTTCAAAAATGCAATATGGATGTGAGGACACTTTAAAAGAACGATATGCAATAAAATTGTGTTTTAAACTTGGAAAAAATGCCACAGAAACATATGGAATGCTTCAGACTGCTTTTGGGGCATCTTGCATGAATCTAGCATCAGTTTTTGAGTGGCATAAGAGATTCAAGGAAGGCACAGAGTCTGTGAGGGATGAGGAGAGCTGTGGGAGGAGTAAGGAAGTCAATACACCAGAGTTGATTGGCCAAAGGGTATGGGTTAGGGTTGCTATGTTGAGGTTTTAAAATTCCATCAGAAGAGGCCAGCACTCTTCAAGTCGGCTCAGTGGCATTTCCACCAGGATAATGCATCAGTCCACAACTCCATCCTTGTCACAGACTATTTGACCAAGATGGGCATCAAGACAGTTTCTCACCCTCCCTATAGTCCAGACCTTGCTCCCTTTGACTTTTGGTTATTCCCTAAGATCAGTTATAAGACAATTGAGGAGATGAAAGCGGTTGTGACAAAGGTCATTGACATGCTCACACAAGAGGACGTCCATGGGGCCTTACAGAAGTTGTTGGAATGGTACAACAAGTGCACTGCAGCTGGAGGAGATTAATTTGAAGGGGACTAGAGTTTCATGTGTGTACCATCAATAAAAGTGCCCATACGAAAAAAAGTCTGGAAACATTTAATGATCCTCATACCTTTGGCTATTCCTGCTAAAGACACTCCAAGAGTAGTGACCCCATGATCCAATCAGTTTATGGGAGCATTGAGGTAAGAATTCAGATAAGACAATGTAAAAATCTCATCTTTGAGGATATATTTTTATATACCTGAAAAATTCTCTAAAAATTATTTGACAACTATACATTTTAAAAAGAGTGATTGTAAATAAAATTAAAATATTTTAAAGACATTTTCCACCTTTTCCATGTTTAAACCTCACATTTAGATCATAAACGACAAAACCAGTCACAAATAGTAGCCATTATAGGACAACCAGTCATTGATGCAAATAAAAACAAAACATTTTCTTTAAAAAAAAATTACAAAATATAAGCAGCAAAATAAACAAACAAGAAAATAAAATATTTAAGCAGTGGGAAAGAAATTGCAAAGAAAGTTTGAAATATATAGTTTTTTGGTTTTTTTTTTAAATATAAGTTATATGAAAATGTAGTGACTAATATAGAACAGTGGTAATATTTTTCATATAAAAAAAACATACATCTAAAATTTCATTTGAAAATGATATAGATAGTGAAGAAGTGCAATGAGCAAGTTAACAGAAGTTTTCTGAGTGATTTCCATCATTTTTGTTTTTCTACAATTCTAGATTTGGACTCAAATGAAATACCTGGAGAAAAAGCTAGATGGGAACTATACAAGTATGCTGCATGCTGTTTTAAACAAATCCTGGAAGCAGCATCCCACAAAATAGCAGCTGTATGGCCACTTACCTCTCATCTCAAATCATCCAAGTAAGATAGACATGTTGGGCACAGCTAGAGAAGTAAGGACAAACTCATTTCTATGAACAGATGAAGACACCTGTATTGGCCAACCAGCAAAAACCTACATTCATCAGCTATGTTCAGACACTGGACACCATCTAGAAGACCTACCAAAAGCAATAGCTGATGGGGATGAATAGTAAAAGAGTCAAAGGATTCCATGCTAATAGCACACTTTGATGATATACAACAAGTCTCACAGAAAGGCAAATAATTTATATTTCATCATACCACAGAACTGAAGTCTCATCCTTACTGAATTTATAATTAAAAGGGCTGGACTATAAACTTTTATTAGTTATCTCCCTTGACAAAGTAAAATAATTAAGAATACAGACACTACATTCAAGTTGAAAATTGAATAGGAAACTACTGAAATTCGGGTAGCTATCTTGTTCTTAGTTGAGCAATACCAAAGATACGCCTTCTTTAAGTCTAGATTTTGTAATTTTGCCATTTTTCATATATACCTTAGTCTCCATTGATTGGCTAATCTATTGCTCCTACTGATGGGAAAGTCTATAAATATTTGCAAGCAATTTGTAGACAGCTGATACCCTATAAAGTTTCACCCCAAACAATCCAACAAATTGTTTTATTCTCTAAGAATATTTTATCACTTGTCCAAATAAAAATCTTGCTAAAATGTCAGTATAGAAATGCAAAAATTTGATCAAGTCCATTCACCAGATGGAGACACAGACTACTTTGACATTGTAAATGGTGGGATACAAGGAGACACATTAGCCCTATACCTGTTTAGTATCTGCCTAGACTACATACTTAGAACATCTATAGATTTAATGAAAGAAAATTGTTTTAAGCTGGCAAAAGAAAGAAGCAGAAGATAGCCCACACAAACTATTATGAACGTGAACTACATTGATGACAGAGCTTCGAGCAAATACACCTGCCCAAGCCAAATCTCTGCTACATAGTCTGAAACAAGCAGCAGGTGGCATAGACCTCCATCTCAACGCAGACAAGACAGAATACATGTGCTTTACTCAAAGAGGCAACATCTCCACATCTTTGAAACGAGTAGACAAGTTCACCTACCTCGGAAGCAGCATCTCATTAACCAAGAATGATGTCAACATGTAACTAGAAAAGGCATGGACAGCTATTGATAGGCTATCGGCCATATGGAAGTCAGACCTGACCAATAAAATAAAACAGTTTTTTCCAAGCAACGGTCATGTCCATACTACCACATGGATGCTAACTAAATGTATGGAGAAAAAGCTTGACTGCAATTACACAAGAAAGTTCAGGAAGCAACACCCGACAAAACAGCAGCTGTACAACCACCCACCACCCATCATGAAAACTATCCAAGTTAGATGAACCAGACATGTTGGACAATGCTAGAGAAGTAAGGACGAACTCATAAGAGATATACTCCTGTGGACCGCTTCACATGGACGAGCAAACGTAGGACAACCAGCTAAAACCTATATACAACAGCTCTGTGCCGATATGGGATGTAACTTGGAAGACCCCCTGGGAGCGATAGAGGATCAGGGAGATCCATGGTAGCAGTGCGACATGATGATGACAATGACCATGGACTAAAAATAACTCATTTGGTCATCTGCCAACACTTCGAAGGTATAAAAAAAACAATATTTACAGAACTAGTGATGATTAACAAATATCAACTTTAATTTCATGTAATAAATGAATTTTAGGATTATATAATGCCATTATTGTTGTTTGATATCAAATGATCAATATTTTGAGTCCTATTAATCATGTGGGTTTTATCTTCAAGATAACTGGGCTGAAAATGAAGTACTGTGTCATGATGTACAGGAAATTGAAAGTTAAAAGCCTGTAAAATCACCAAACACACAAGAGTCAGGTGTTTAAAGATTATTCTTCATGATTTATTACTTGGTAAATCTAAACAAAGGTTTTTAAAATTTTTAGCTTAAACCAAAACAACTTTATACATAAAATCCTTGATGAAAATGAAAGACAAATCTGACAATTTTCCAAATCTCAAGAAATGATTTCCTCACTTTTTTTCCTATCATTAATTACTGACAGGTATTTTTCTTTCATCACTACTTTAGTCAGTCAATACTCTTCAAGGATAAGAAATGTTTTGTTTTTTGGTTTTTTTTAATTAGATGTTTCCATTTTGCAATCAAAATGTGCTGAAAGATGAAGTAATATTTTGGTAGGCAGAATTCATTAATGTGATCTTGGAACTTCAGTTCTTGTTTTAACAAGATTCAGAAGTTGGCAAATTGCAAGCTACCATTTCTAATTATTGTAAGGTTCATTTACTCCTGATTAAAGGAAATTTGTAGAGATGATTTAACAGGAGTTTGACATTTATTGTCTACCCGAGAAGTTGAAGTGAAAGTAAATATTGCAACTTTATAATATATGCATCATTTTTCATATTCCAAATATGAAGTCAATTTCCATAAAACTAACAAACAAAAACAGCAATTACTGCCAACTGCTGGAAATTTGACAAAAAAACAAAACAACTGATTATTTTATAGCAATCACATTAAATAATCCTACTCAACAAAAGGATTTAATTTCAAGATGAAAAAAAATTAAAATTGAGTCTATCATTAATGATATTCACTCAGCTCTTATAGTGTGTTGGATGAAATTGTGATTGGGTTATTGCCACAATATAATCTTTCAGAAGTAGAGTCTTCTTGTCTTACAACTCAGAATTCAAAAGAAATTTTTTTTTTTTTTTTTTTTTTGAAAACCATTGAAAATGTAGAAGACCCTTTTGCAGTACAGTTGAACCTAATATAACCAATGGTTTACATCACCTTTCAGGGCTTATATCAAACTTCAAAATGTTAAATTTTCTTCCAATAATTCTATTATATGAGCAAAATAAGATCAAAGAACAAACCAAGTACTAAAAATTTGCAATAAATCAATAAAATAGGTTAGCATTTGTACAAACTGTAATAACACCTGTATAGATGTGATACAAATTACTAATTTTTACAATATACACAAAGGTGAATCACCAAGTGTAGTACATAACTTTATAGTTGAATTTTAATCTGAAATTTTTGTGGTATAATGTTAAAGTTATCTAATTAATATTCACCCTCACATTATATTTAAAACAAAAATTCATTTAGTAAAATAAATACTTTTTCTTTCATCATTAGGCTGTAGACTTATTGTTATTATTATATATATATATTATACATACACACAAATGTTAATGACAAGTTTCAACAATACAGATGTTCATTTTCTGAGGTTGGTGAAGATTAATAATATCATTACCCAAGGTAAATTCTCTTCTTACCTGATGTTCACTGTGTTCCACTTGAGCAACTGTTTTAGCAACTTCATCTTCAAGATCGGACATGCTTTTCTCTGACATTCCTTCATGAATGTTTTCCACTTGTGCCTCAAGTTGTTGGATTTTGTCTTCCAAAGAGTAGACTCCATTGGCCGCAATATAAATCTGGTGTAAAACAAAGCTAAATTTCAAGTCTTCATCTTTTTTATTTAAGTTCTGGGTCTCCATTTTGGGAATGAATTAGAAAAACATCTTGTATCATTATTATTATATCAATAGTATTGCATAACCAATAAATAGTCAGTGATTAAAAGAAAGTAATCTTTTAGATAATTAACTATTCATATTGGAAACTATTTTCAATACCTTGATAAGTTTACAAGAATTAATTGAACATATAAAAAAGGAAAATCTACAAGAATGAAAGAATCTTCATATTCTTTTTTGAAGTTTGGATGACAGAAGTTTTGAAGTTAAGAAAAGATGAGGGGGGCATAATATATTGTGAATTGCAATCTAAACAATTCCCTTCTTTGATAAAAGATCTTTTTTAAATCTTAAAATTCAAGATTATAATTTCAGTAAAAGTGAATTATGCTTTTAAATGGTCTGAAGAAAAGAGTAAAAAAAAAAAAAAAAAAAAAAAAAAAAAAAAAAAAAAGAATCTGGTAATTTTAATTCAAATAGATAATTCGGCTTAATTTGCAATTTAAAAAATTGTGCATTAGACATATTATATATAAATATGTAAAATACCCAAATTATTTGCATTTATCAAGTGAGTACCATATTGTTCTCAAAAATTAATTTTATCATTCAGAAAATTAGAAACTGAAGAATGATTTTCTCTAACTAGCAAGTGTCTACAAATATTTCCCTTCCAATATAAAAGAATTTAACAATACAAGTTAGTGATAAGTTTCAACAAGATTCTGAATCAATAGGTTCATTGAAAACATTTGACCAAAAAACTCAACCAGTAAGCAAGGGAGGGATATCAGTAGAAAAGAAAAAATATCCACTTGTGATAAAATTGAAATGTTTAAAATCTCTACAATAAAAGAAATCCACTTTTGTTTTCAAATAAGATTCCCATGTTTTGTAAAAGGAAGAACCTCACAAAACTTAGTTCAGAATTTAAACAGCTAAATTTCATTTTGAAATGGAAGAAAATCTGGTAGGATTAGTCCAACTGGTTTTTGATTATGCATACTTGTTTATATGCATTTACTAAAGTTATCCTAACAGCAGATGAAAATCAAGTATTTAGTATGTTTGTCTTTAAACGGATTCATAGTGATGCATTATTTAAAACAATGTTCTCTGATATATTATGAATTAATCAAATGTTTTTAAGTTCCACATTCTTATCCACAGAGAAAAAATGGTTGATATTAGCCAACTCCAAATGCAATGACCTGAAAGCAGCACTGAAAATATTCAGATACCAGCCTGAACGTATTTAGTGCAGATTTTCGAAAATTCTAATAGTGATCAAGTTTATGTTGGTGCTTTTAAACTCTCAAATAAAAAAGAAGGAAAGCTGATATGTATGGAATTAAATGGTAACAGCTTTTTGATCCACCTACCCACTTACCATTAAACAAGTCACAGAAATTGGTTCATGTTAATGAGTCTGTGACATTTTGCCAGTGACCAACCTGATTACACTAAGGGCATAAAAATACAAAGCCAAACTTTCCACAAATGTTACTACAAGTTTCAGAAACTGAATAACTAAACTAAATTTTTCTTTTAATAGATAAACTGTTTTCATGCATTAATACAGTCTTTCTTAGAAGGCGTGCTTAGCATAATAGTTATCATCACAAGAAATGGAATTGGTGATCAAGGTTCAAATCTTAGATGAGGCATTTCACTTTTCAGTAATGTACTCAGGAAAGGCATCAATGCACTCTTCTTCCAGCTATGAGGTAACTAATAAGGCAAACAAGGCTCTTCAGCCTTGGTAAGACAACTAGCCTAGGAGAAGGAAACCTGAATTCAAAACCATCTGTACTCCACTTGAAAAATTATCACTGTCAGGACTGGATGAATAAATGGTATTTCTTTCAAGAGCTTTTAGAACTCAGCTATACAAAGTCAAAATAAACTCAATTTTTGATAATCCATCCACATTTAAAATGTTCCTATCAATAACTTAAAAACATAAAAAAAAGCAACAAAAAAAAATGACACAACAAAAAACCCAAACCATTATGCAAGAGTGCATCAAAGTTTATCCCATCATCCTTTGAACCAATAATCAAAGTTATAAGGTCCAAGTTGATATCCTGAAAACCTAGTAACAAAAAGTATCAGGCCTGAAGCTTTATTTACTAAGATAGAAATGAACAATGAATGAAACTTTAATTTTCTTAAAAATAATCCAGTTAGCATTTAACAGACATTTCCCAGTTCTTCTGACATTGGTGTGAATGTCTTTCACATCCTCAAATTTTATGCTTGAAATGATTTTTCCATTTCAGAAATGCAAAGTCAATGCCCAATCCCATTCCCCCGGTCCAACAAACAACTCTTCAAAGAGTATTGAGTCGGGTTTGATTATTTTTTTCATATTTGTCTAGATATCACTTTATTACATAAGTTTCTCAGTTGCAAACATATCTTCATTTAAATTTTGAAATTAAAAAACTTTATCATTTTCAATGAAAGCAATACCAAGTAATGGCCTAGCAGCTATGCAACTGGGGTTTTTGAATCAGGGATATGTTATACTCTAATTTACTACTAACCTACAATTACTGTAGAAATCTTAACTATTTTACTTATAACAAGAGGGAGGGGGAAAATGGACTCATGCCTTTCCCAAGATCATTAGTATGAAGTGAATGAAGACAGTTACAAATGATAGCAGTGGTTACTCAGTCAAGGCTGGCAGATGTGTGCGCCAGGGAAGCCAAACATTCGTGCTACACACCTGACCACCCCCACCTCCTTGGAGGGACTAGGTTTATCACCTGGCACCTGAGACGCCTCTTTTTAGGGGAATGCTGACAAGGCCTGAGGCATTTTTGAAGCAACTGAGTGTGTTTGAGCTATGACCCTACACCAGGACCCACCTTTAAAAGGCCTTGTGTCATACTCACCTGTTTGGTAGAGCATGCAACAAATAGCCAGAGTTCATTTTTTTTAACACAGTTAAATGGTTTCAAGCATTTCTATATAACAAAAAATTCTATTAATCATTTGTTTGCACACAGTTGAATGGTTTCAGGTATTGCTATGTAACACTAACAATTTATTTTAACTGTCGTTTCTTTGAATACATATGAATCATTATACATATGATTTGTAAGTGAATAGTTTGTAGGTAATTTTATTTTTAAATGAGTCAGAACTAATTCATTTTCACACAATTAAATATAGCTATTGTTTCTACATGGATGGTTTCAATTATATGAAATGCCAATAATTCAATTTTTGCACACAGTTAAACAGTATCAAGAATTGCGATTCAACACTAATAATTCTATTCAACATTACTCATTCATTTGCATACAGTTAAATGGTTTCAAGTATATCTATGTATCACTAACAATTCAAATCAATGTCAATTTTTGTTTGCACACAGTTAAATAGTCAAACAGTTTTATTTAACCCATAGATAGTACCCTATCAGTTACTAACTACTATATGGATCAGAGTGGACCTTGGAGTAATGGCAATAAAGGAGTACTCCACATGCCCCAAAGCTCCAAGACTGGAGTCTCACCTTCAGATGGTTTAGTGTCTTATCCAGGACATTTATTGAAGGGTTTTTTACCCCTCTGCAGATATGCAGTCAGAGTATTCTATAGCTCCAGCTGAGTGAGCTGGCGCTTTTTGGACTTTCAAATAGAATCATAATTATTATGGAATTTTCTTGTAAAATTAAATAGAGGACAAAAACAGACCGATTCTGATTTTCTATTTTTATCCCATGTAACCAAAGAGAATCTTAAAGTGAAATTTAATTTCTTTAGTAAGGGTTCTACTATTGAAATAACTGACCAAAACATTTATCTCCCTTGGATTTAAACATTATTATTGAAAGTAGATGGTATGTTAAAAGGACCTAATACCATTCTTTTGGGGTTTTCAAGCAACAATGGAAATCTGTCAGTACATTGAGTCTAAAAATATATACCACCTCACACACACATCTATGTATTTACATAGAAGCTAATCAAACACTTTTGTTATAGTTACAAGATGAAAATTATCCTCCTAACCAATCTGATATTGATATAGTGATCCGGAAACTAAATTATTAGTTTTCATTTTAGATCAAGAATATATAATGTCTTTAAGGGGTCCATAAAGGTAATTCACAAGTTTATCAACCAAAAGGATTGAGAACTATTGGACAAAATCTCTAACAAAAAACAAAATTCTAAAATCCTCTAAAATTCCAACATTTGATCAAACAAACAGAATTTTGAAAATATCAAAAATCATCTTTTCTTTTTTATTTTCCCCTATTAAAAAATATTTAGGTAAAAAATGAATTTTAGGAGAAATTTGCAAAATTTAGAAACAAAACCAACTTTACACACATTGGAGATCTAGTCAATAATTACACAAAAAAAAAATCAGGTCTGAGAATGATCTTTGAACTAACACACATAGTAGTATAAATTTATATGCAAATGTAACAACTATTATTCTGAGGCAATGATAGTGTTTTTTTTCTTTAATAATCTTAAAAACAAAAAATGAATCCAATTCAATGATATAATATAATATTTTAGGTGTTATACAAGTTCCTTGGATGAAAGTTCAATTCCTGGGCAAAGCTGTTTATAATTTCACTTTGCACGAATAACCTTTAGAAAGGCATGAATCCATCTCTTTTTCCCTCAACTAAGAATAAATAGGACAGGCTGGATTCAAGACTTGGTAAGGCAACTGGTCAATAAGAAAAACTCAGAAATCAAACTAGAACTCAAAACTTGACTTTGTTCTGTATTATGAAATCTTTTCTTGTCAAAAACCTGGGATCCAAATTGCTTTTTTTTAATAAAGGAATTTTCTTTACTCAATCTGATTACCCCAAAATGTCCACAGGATTAAGTGACTTTAAAAGATCAAGAAAAACTGCTATGATCACATCTTAACCAATATATTTATCATTAACCACATTTTTTCATTTAATTCAATAAACATGCAGAGCAAACTTTATACCTTACCTTGTCTTCTGTTTCTGACACTACTTCTTTGATTTTCGATGCCGCTTGCATACTCACTGTATTCTGACTTGCACCCACAGGACTGTTGACATAAAAATCACGGCTGAAACGTTGATGGTCAATTGGTTTTGGTCCAAAATTTAATTTCTCAACTACAGATAGATTGCTAACATTGTCTTCAACTGGAGATTCACATCCAACACCAACAAGAATATTTTCATTAGCAGAGAAAGAATTTTTTTTCTCTGTTTCTGGAGTGAGTCCAATATTTAAACTTGTTTCTTCACTTGCCACCATCTTGGAGTCTGTACAACTGGAGAGTTCATTTGTTTTGTGTTGACCAGAGATTTCCTCTAAGCCTTGCTCGCCTAATATCACATTGTTCTGACTGTCCTTTTGTTGTTCCCGTGCAAGGGCATCTTCTGCACTTTGAAGAATTGCTAGAGCTGACGTTGTTACTTTCCTCATGTTTTCTGCTGCAGTTTTCTGTATAAATCAAAAAATCAATAGAGAAAATATAAGAAAATCATTTTAAATCATTTACATTTTCAAAATCAAAAGGTTTATCTAAAACACCAGATTACTTCTTGCCAGGTAATGGAACAAAAGTTTCACTTTTTTTCTTTTCTTTAGAACAATCTTTCTGTATTTCATAAGATGCCTTTTTTAAATAAATTTTCTGTTAAGATAACCTTTTATTAAAATCTTGCCATAATCAATTAATCTGACAAGTGTTTTTAGTTAAGTAAAACTAAAAACACTAAATTAAATTAAATCAAAATATTTCATTTTTCAGACATTTATTTTTAAATCTGAATCAAATATACATACCATTTTTTTCTCTTTAATATACTATGTATCAATTTTTAATCTTGTTACAGAAAAATGATCAGATAATATAAATCTATTGGTTTAAAAGAAAGAAAAAAAGCTGAATAACAGTGCATGATGGGATTTAATTTTTTTTTTTTACAATTCATTCTTTATTTGATTTTCTAGATGCATTTTGGGTGCATTTTATTCTTTCATTATCCACAAAAGACAACCAAAAAGGTGAGTGAATTTACTAACAGAATTCTTTTCCATTTCCAAGGACATTTTTTCCAGATTTGTATCATTTTCAAATCATTATCAATTAATTTGTCAAATTCAATAAAACATCATTTGTATTGTTTAGATTCAATTACCTTAATGTTTGAATTATTTTATGTGTATTTTTTCATAAAGAAATATTTTTAAAAATCAATTTTTTTTCTTCATTCAGAGATTTCTGCTGCTATGAATCTATTTCTCTGCATCTTTTATAAAGAAATTTAAAAAATCTGAAAATTTCATGCATATAGCTCTAAATAGGGAAAGATCAAAACAATGGCTTTGATATTTATCTTGAAAGGAAAATATAGATGATGTGTCCAAAAAGAAATGAAACCTTTAAAAATAGTGCATGATGACATTTTAGCTTGTTCACAACTGAAATATCATGGATCAGTGTCCTTGAACTTTTGCATTTAAAAAAAAAAAAAAAAAAAAAAAAAAAAAAAAAAAGAAAGAAAATGGCATCATACCACATTGGTTAGGACTGGATTGACACACACACACATTATATATATAAAATAATGTTTGTTTCTCTCCAGACCAAAGTGAGCCATAAAGTAGGTGTGTATGAAATTAGTTTGCACATTTGGAAATCTTTTAAAAAGGAAACTTTTCTAATGTTTTAACAAGAAGGATTATTTATTTTAACATTTCATATCAGGAAGAACATCAATCCAACATTCAGAATTATTAATGGACAATGTTTATATTAAGAATTTTTATCACTGTTACAACACCAATCCTCCAACTAGTCTACTGTTTGGATTTGATCCCTGCAGACATTTTCTTTTATTCTCAAGGCTGAACACACTTCATCAGTGATAGATGATATTGTGCATGACTTGTACTGCATTTTTTATTCCTCAAAATGACTTGTAATTAAAATACTCAGAAGTGCATTAATAGTGAAAGGGACAAAGACTCATTAAATTATAGCCGAAACAATAAATACATATATCTTCAAAAAAATTTGGTTTGTTTTTGAAGGGATATATATATATATATACACACACACACAATTAATAAATAAATCCATAACTATTTATAAAAAATGATTCTTAATAATTTGGAAGATTTCCATTTACCCACACATTGAATTTCCCTCAAAAGGAAATAAACCTTACAAAAATATAACAGGAAAGTACTCGATAATTAACATCTAATAGTTCTTGCCTATGAGAAATTAAGATGATGAGGGTGAGTGCAAACAGAGATCTTCACACTAATATTAAACTGCAAATTGGTTTGTTCTCAAAGAAATGTTTAACATTATTGCACTAACAAAATTCTCACTCTGACATACCAATTTTTGCAGTAACATATCTAAGAATTGGATTATATATATATATATATATATATATATAAACAGATCATTATAATCTACACCACTTTTCTACTCAGAATTTTACAACCACATGAATTTTTAGTGGGGAGAAAAACTATAAAGAGATGAAAAAATTAAGTTTCAAAATATTTATGACTAGAGAGAAAGTAGTGTCTTGCTGACACTAGATAGCCTGCTATGGTAGTTATGGGAGAGTGGTTTGATTTAGTTCTCATTCACTTATTTTCTTCAAACATCCTAATGACAAGACATATCTTTTGATGTGACGGAACAGTAAAAGTGAATATTGATTAATTTTAACAACATATCTACTTATCTAGGGTTATTTCATGCCTACAGGTTAGGGAATTGAATTCATTATGTGTTCATATTTACATTTTCTGTGTAGTTGTTTCTCAAAAGGTGTTTTTTGTTGTTTTTTTTTTTTTACACAGACCTATAAATGGAACTATAACAAGTACTACCACTCTAGGTCAGAGTGGACCTGAGAGTAATTATAATAAAGGGATATTTATTCATAGTTTCCAGAACTGGAGCCTCACCATCAGATACAGATTAGCCTCAGAGACAAGACATCCCCTTTTTGGGGGGAGGGGGGTAATCCTCTGCAAGGGATACAGTTTTATTTTTAGCCCCACCAACAGAATGTTCTCGAAAATTAGAGTGAAATATCTGTACTTGTGAAAATCCAATCAAATATATTGCAAAAAAAGAATAAATTTTAAAAAATCATCTATATATTCATACATTTGGTTTTCCTTATTTTGTATTTATTTTTGAAGATGTATTAAACTCTATGCTCTTCAAAATAACTCTTTATGTAATGTATATTTTATATCTTGTAATTTTTAAAATGAGCATTGGATTTCAATTGATGCAGATACTACCTTCTGATCCTAGGCAAAAATGTCAGAGAGACACTTTGATCTAAGGTAGATTCATATATAATTAATTCTATGATTATTTCATGGAAACTATACGGGTATAAAAATAAATAACATAAGTATTATGTTTCACTAGTTTTTACTTAACCTTATCTTTATGATCACCCTGTGTATAGGACTTACAATTCACAGAGTGTATTCCCTGCAGAGGAGTAAGATTCCCCTAAAAAAGAAAAAAAAAAAAAATGCATTTGATGGTGAGACTCCAGTTCTGAAAATCTGGCAAGTGTGGGGTAATCTTTCATTGCCATGACTTATGTCCAATCTGACCTGGAGAGATAGTTCTTAGGGTTCCATCTATGTGTCAAAGATCTATCTAAAAATATTCATACTCCAGAGTAATATTTAATACCATATAACTGCAAATTATTTGTATGAAGAATAATTACTTGCAACCATAATTGTCTACTAGGTAGTATTATAAGTTAATTGAAACCATATAACTGTGTGCAAATAAATGACTTATTAAACATAAATAATTACTTGAAACCATATAATCATTAGTATTAAATAGGAATACTTGAAACCATATGACTGTGTGCAAAAAAAAACTATTAAAAAAATTATATATAAATGTACAATGAATGAAATTCCCTAACTTCTAGGCATTAAATAATCCTAAACGGGTTGACATACTGTTTCACTTAATCATCTTTATAAATATGGAATTTATATTTATTATTTGGGACCAAGAAATATATAGTAAAACAATAATATTTACTTTAGGTAGATCATAACTTTGCTATGACCAAAGTATAGGTACTTCTTTATATTTTGATGAATTTTATTAAAAATGAGATAAAACGCATATATAAACTATATATTATTCCTTCAATATTCAAATACACCATATCATTTTTCTGATAAGTTTTGAATAATAATGATATAACAAGTTGTAATCAAAGATAAATATTTCTGGTCACTGTAATTTTCAATTTCATGAAAACTTTGAAGAAAAATGAACGAATATTTTATTTAAAATCTAAAATACAACTTTTATGAGATAGCAATATTTAATGCACATGAACCATCTAACATACTATGAAATATTTAGAAATATTTATCTTACACAGAAAAATAACTAACATATTAGTCTCACAAGCTGTTATTAGTGAATTCATTTTTATGAGATATCCTATAAAAGAACTTTTGTTAAAGTTGGCATAAAACAAATTTTACTGTTCATTAACTAAAGGTTTTAAAGTTTTAAAAAATATACTTAAAAAACCTGTTTTGAGATTTCAGTTTTAGGTGCTAAGATATATAATTAAAAAAAATACATACTGGTCTGATTTGGTCATTAAATAAAGTAACTAAAAATAAAATATTTTTATAAGTTGGTCAGCTGTATGAGAATTTAGTGATTGTTTAAAATTTTGTGCTCAATTTATGAATATTCTACATATTTGAAAAGAGAAAACAAGCACACACACACTATATATATATATATATATATATATATATATAGAGAGAGAGAGAGAGAGAGAGAGAGAGAGAGAGAGATAGATAGAGAGAGAGAGAGCATAAAAGAATGCAAAATGAAATCTATGATCAGAGAGAGAAAAGTAAAGATACATTTATATGGATGAAATCTTTGAAAAAATAAACACCCAATTTTTCATGATTAAACTTCTAATCATTGTATAATACATAGATGAACAAATATAGAATCAACTTTTTAAATAATTTTAAAATTTATATCAAGGAGTATGACTTTTTTTTGTTTGTGTTTGTTTCATTCATTGGTCCTTAACTTCTGTCAGGCTGAGAATAACTCATAATTACAAATAGAAATACTAACAGTTTTTATCTCTAATTTGATTTTATCCTATATTTAAACAGCAGAACATTAATGCATATATTATTTATCTGCCTGTTAAATTTCAAATAAAGAGGAAGTACTTTATAATTAGCATTTAAAAATTATTTTCTTTGTGAAATTCTAATGATCACGATGAGTACAAATGCCAACTCCACATAATTATTATGTTAATAATAATAATTATGTGGAGTTGGCAAAAACCCTGAGCCTGCCACAATCATAGGCATCTCCACCTTGGACTCCTGGCTTGAAAAATTGCTCAAAATTGCTAAAATGCTGTAATCTGTTATTTAACTCCTTTATAGGCTGTTAAATAACAATCTTGGTTTGTTGGATTTTATGGCATTTCACTTGGTTATTTAATGTTAAATCTTGTTTTAAATATATATATATATATATATAAATATGCTTTTTAAATGCATATTTTGTAGATAAGGTTCTTAAATGAGTTAGAGCTTATTTGTTTGCACACAAATAAATGGTTCAAAGTATTACTATGTAATACCAATAATTCAATTTTTGCACACAGTTAAAAGGGTTTCAAGTATTGCTATATAACAGTAACAATTCAATTTAACATCAGTCATTTGTTTGCACACTGTTAAATGGTTATACATATGATTTCTAAGTGAATAGTTTGGAATCTTATCTTAAATGAATTGGAGCTAATTTGCTTGCGCACAAGTATTGCTTTTGTTTGCTCACAGTTAAATGATTTTAACTATTGCTACATAAGACCAATTATTCAGTTTTTGCACATAGTTAAAGGATTTCAAGTATTGATATTTGATACTAATAATTCCATTGAACATTACTCATTCATTTGCCCATATTTAAATGGTTTCAAGTATTGCTTTGTAACACTAACAATTTGATTTAACATCAGTCATTTGTTTTCACAGGGTTAAACAGTCAAACAAAACTATTTTACCTTTAGATGGGACCCTAACAGGTACTACTACCTGAAGTCAGAGTGGACCTGGGATTAATGGCAATGAAGTACTTCATATTCTCTAAAGCTCCAAGACTGGAGTCTCACCATCAGATGATTTAGTGTGATATCCAAGACTCTCATTGGGGGGTGGGAGAGTCTTGCAGAGATGCTGTCAGCATATTCTACAGCTCCAGCCAACTGGACAGGTTAAGTTACGACAATTAAACAAAATATATTAAAATTCTATGTAAAATATAAAATTCCAACATTTTTTTGCAATCATCATCATCAGATCACACTGCTAGCATGGATTTCCCTGACACTCTCTCACCATTTGTCCCTATTATCCATCGCTTCCGGCAGGTCTTCTAAACTGGCATGTCCATGTGCAGGGGTTCATCAGAGAACATCACTCACGAGTTTGTCCTTGCTTCTCCAACAGTGTCCTGCATGACTTGTCCGTCTTATTTAGATGGGTTTAGAGATAGGAAGTAGGTGTCTGTACACCTGCTGTTTCATGGGATGTTGCTTCCAGGATTTGTTCAGTATAGCTAATAACATTCTTGAGTAGTTCCTGTTTAGCTTTTTCTCTGTATGCTTTGTCAGCATCCATGTGTTGCATTCATACAATAGAATTGACACAACTGCTAATCTGTAGGAGCTGAAATTTCAACCAGTAGGACTTTATGTTAGCAGTACAAATACCAGCTGCTCAGATTTAAAGGGTCAAGTTGCAATTTGAATTGGAAATTGCTTTAGTCTCTAAATTAAATGCTTTAACACTTATGCTAACAAAGATCATATAATGAACTACTTTTGCTTTAAAGAAACCCATATACAAAAATCAAATCATCATAATATTTGATTTTTATATAATAACTCTCTATTTTGATTGGCTGGGTTTTATGGCATATCAACCTTGTAGGTTATTTAATGCCAAATCCTGTTTATACATTATTAAATATGATTTGTAAATGGATAATTTGTAGAAAACTTTAAAAACAAGCCAGAGCTCATTTTTTGGCACACAAATAGTTTCAAATATTTCTATCAAACACTAATAATTCTATTCAAATTAATCATTTTTTTGCACACAGTTAAATGGTTTCAAGTATTGTTCACACTAAGTTTTATTTGAATGCAGCAAAATGGTTTCAAGTATTGCTATTTATCACTTATGATTCTATTCAATACTATCTATGTATTTGCACAGTCAAACAGTTCCAAGTATTGCTTTGTAAAACAAATAATTTAATTTTCGCACACAGTTAAATGGTTTCAAGTATTCCTATCTAACATGAATAATTCTATTTAGAATCAGTCATTTGTTTGCCCACAGTTAAATGGTTTCAAGCATCACTCTGTAAGACTAAAAATTCAATTTAACATCAGTCATTTGTTTGCACATAGTTAAATAGTTCTATTGGATCCTAACAGGTATTACCACTCTGAGTCAAAGTGGACCTGGGAGTAATGGCAATAAATGGGTACTCCACCTTCTCCAACTCCAGAACTGGAGCCTAACCATAAGATAGTATCATATCCAGGACACTCATTGGGGGGGGGGGTCTTACCCCTCTGCAGAGATGAAGTTGGCATATTCTATAGCCCCAGCCCACTGGGCTCTTTATTTTGAATGAAGAGAAGAGGAAGTAATAAATAATAACTAAAAATTTTAATGTTAATAGAAATGTTAAAAGGAAAAAATTAATAAGTAAAATGCTGACTTTATAATGAAATGGAAAAAAGTAAAGTGTTAAAAAATCAATAGACTCATAAATACAATCTTTTTCTACTTTGAATTTGTGTTTTTAATCCCATTTTACAACCTTTTTGAAACTGTTCTATGAATACTTTCTGCAAAGCTTATTCTAGCATAAGGTCATATTAGTTAGGCAGTGAGAATCCAATTCATGAATGATGAACTGCAGTATAAACCAACTCATCCTCACAAAACAGTAAATGCCTTATTTATTTATATATATATATATATATATATATATATTTCTTTTAATGTCAGAAATAAAAGCCTCAAATAAATTATCATTATTTCTTAAAAGAAAAAAATATTAGATATTTGAAATGTCTGCAGAGAAGACATTTTTTATATATTCTTGTGTTAAGGATCAACCCTTGTTGAAAATTAAGTTGATAATATTTGTTGTAGTTATTACTTTACCAATAACAAATCCCAATTGTAACTGAATGTTTTTTTAGAGAGTTGGGTGTGTGTGGGTGGATGAGGATAAGTACAAATTGAATTTTGGACACCTCACAAAGTTAAATGAAACCATCATACCTTGAAAGGTAATCAACCATAGAATTGATAATTTACTGTTCACATTGATGATCCTATTAAGTCTATCAAAAGTATTTTTATCTTTATTTTTTACCTTTTAATCCAATATTTATTTCAAGGAGACATCTAAAGACAATGACTTCCTATTATTATTTATAGTATTCTGCTCTCCTTTTTATTTCAGGTGTTAATATATATTATGTTCAGATGGATACAAGTATTGAAATTTCACAATTATGATGAATTGCTTTGATTGGCCTAGTGGATAAAGTGTTCGCCAATGACCTGGGTGACCTGGGTTCAATCCCAGGTCACGTCACACCAAAGATTTTAAAAATGGTACTTGATGCCTTCTTGCTTAACACTCAGCAATATAAGGTACATATCAAGGGTAAAGTGGAGCAATCCAGGGAAAGGAGTAGCGCCCTCCCCTACACCTCGGTGTAGTAGCTATTGAAAAGGGAGCCTTCTGGTCGCTCTCAACTATGGTCGCCAACTTACTTACTTTGAACTGGACCTCAAAGCTACTGAAGTTATTAATTGATATTTAAATATTTTGGCCCAAACTAGTTTAAAAAATTAACTTTATTCTTGATAATTAAGACTAAAAGAATAATTTCTCTTTATTTTAGCTACTCTGAATAGATATGAAATGAAGAAAAATAATAAGTTATAATTATATACAAAAATGAATTTTATGAAATGGAAACTTATTTCATTGTCAGGATTTTTTTAAAGACATTGCTATTAAGATATTTTGGATAGTATTTTCATTTTAGTTTTCTTTGTTACTGTTTTTTTGGGGGTTTTTTTTGGTCATGTTTCTTCCAGAAAAGGTTATTATATCATGAGAGGAAGACTACAACTGTTTCTAAATTTCATTCAAGATATTTAAAATCATATCCTGATTACCTATCCAAATTCACATCTGTAAAATTTTCAAAACAATTTAAAATTAAAATATTTTTAAGTTTAAATTTTCCTCTTACTAATTGAATATACTATTATTAGTTTAATGATCATAAACAGTTAATACCGAAAAGAAAAGTTGTCAAGCCTTTATGTAAAATAAACCTTGCATCAAATCTAAAACAAAGAACAGTAATTCCAGACAAACAAGAAGCAGTTTTTGGAGTAAAAATCAAACCCATATGGACATAGTTATAAACAAACTCCAACAGCAATAAAAGTCCAAAAGTCTGGAATTTTGGTCAGTTTGAAACTAGTGTATAAAACCAATAAAAACAACCAATGGAACCTCCCATAGCAACCATGGCAAACACAGTAGTTGGTAGCCAACATAAAAATATGGATACTTACTATCTGCCAATATTCATTTGTAGACAGACGATTCAGCAGAACTAAGACAGCAAGATTGACACTAAATAAGTAATTCCATACTATATTCAGCAAAACAGACCAATGTGCTCACACATATAAAATTTTTGTCCAACAAAGAATTTTCTTTGCAATGACAATCTTACATACACTTACACACAAAGAATTTTTTTTCCAGTTTAACATTTTTGGACAATAAATTTCCACTTTGTTGTTGATAATTTTTCTTTAATTTTTGTGTTATCAGGATTGTGTTGCTTACACACCAATTCTATTTCTTTTTTTTTTTTCATTTGTTGCTTTTCCCTTTTCATTTAATCAGCAGACCAATGACTGAATTTTACTCACTCTCTACGAATAAGGTCAAACAAATTCTACTATTATATTCCTAATTTCACAACAAACTTACAGTGCATTGAACTTACCATTTTTAGTCAAAATAGGTTTTAAGAAATAGCTTCCCACAACAAAAAATAAAAAAAATTCTTATTCTCCAAGTGTGACCGAGAGAAAAAACTTGCTTTTCTCAGTAATAGTTTTACATAGTTACCTCCCTTCCCTTTGTAAGACTATTTACATTATTATTGGTCAGTCCTAAAGTTACCAAAATTAAAAACCCACAACTTACAGCTCCTTTCTCGATACCATTCATAAAACAAAACAAAACAAAAAAAAAAATTATACTAGTAAACCCTAAATCAGAGTAAGAAAACCCAGAAATAGTTTTAGAAAAAAGAAAATCAAAAAATGAATTTTAATCCTAGAAGTAGAAAGCGATATCTAAAATTAAAACAATTTACTTGTATATATGTCTTATGAATGTGATCAGGTGATCTAACACCCATTCCTGTCTCATGGATAAGGATTATTTTTGTAATACTGAAAATGATAAACTGATGTCTAATTTTTTTTCCTATCTTTATGATTTTTTGTAAAACCTTAAAAAAAAATATATATCAGATAAAAACACACAAAAAAATGTCACCATCTCAAAATTTAAAAAATACAAATTACTACAATAAAAAGAAAAGCAAATCCATATTTATTCCCATCACCTAAATGATTACCAGCAAATGAACCGGATTTTTATTTCTCACCTGGTCTCGGTGTTCAGCAAGAACTCTGTGTGCAAATAAGTCATCAACAACTGTGTCATCATCTATCATAACAGCATCTTCATCTTTTTTCACCTCTTCTTCTGTCACTTCTTTCTCAGAGTTACTCTTGCGGCATGTTACGGGATCCTGTGATACATAGTGACTGCTATCTGACTATGGTGTAATACAATTTGATCACAAGTTGCAAGTGTTAGTAGCCCAAAAGCAGCAATAAAACAGGTGGGCAGCAAAAGAATGCAGGATTGTCAGTGATGAAGCCGAGGATCAAGTTGGAAGGGGAAGTTAAAATTACAGGATGGGCAAGGGACGCACCATTATATTTTCAAGTGAACTGTCCAAGGAAGTCATTGTAACTAGCAACTTCAAATTTAGAAGTCAGATAAGCAAAGCATCTTAGGCCAAGAAGATCATCTTGAGGCTGAGAAGCATTATAATTAAATTGTACTACTTTTGTGCTATAATTGGTGTTTTATTTGCATATAGATTTTATACATTAAACGTAGAAAGTAAGTATGCTCACTAGAATCAAAGTCTATCCTGGTGAAAGTTGAGCCAAATTCTAACCTTGTGATTATTTGATCCTAAATATGATATCTATTTAGTCTTATACACTAAACAATAATATTAAGTTATTTTTAATTTACTTAAAATGTTTAATCATAAATACAATCTCAATTGCAAAAATGCTATTTTGCTCATGGGAGTAGAAAGTCATGAAAAATGAATACAGTGAACTAGAAATCTTATTTCTGGTTCTATTTTTTGTGGCTTTAGTAGATACAAATCTATCATCATTAAAAAAAATCCGATTTAAAACAATTATAAAACTAACATTTGTAACAGTAATTCCATGAAAAGCACTTGTTTACAGAAGTTGTTAAAATCAGTGTGGGTGGGTGTATACACAAACACACACATATATATATATATATATATATATATATATATATTATGATGAAGAAAGTCTGTGAACCAATCAAAACTAAGTTACAGTTTCAATTTTAGGTTAGATTTCTTAACTATAACAAAACTTTATTTTGATGGTTCCCTTCTTTCAAGAGAAGCAACAGTTTTGGTTTAAGCAAGTCCAAACCATTGGACAAATAAAAATATTGTCAGGCAAAAAAGGAATACACAATAGCATTTATGTAAAATTTTGAGTTATACTAAAAAGAAAAAAAAAAATTCTAGGAAAAAATTGTAATTGTGCAAAATGCCTTTGATGTGAATATTATTTATTTTGCTAGTGTGTAATATACGTACAGAGAGAGAAGGGGGGACATAAAAGTATATATTATGGTAAAGACAATTTTTTTTTCAATAAAGATATCTGATATATTCTTATTGACTGTTTCATTACTTCTGTGTATGTGGGTATATATATATATATATATATATATATATATAAGTAATAGATAGGTCAACAAATCTATAGTCTGGTATGTAGTTACTAGCTGAATTTTTATCAAAAATCTTTTACTGTACAATGTCAAATTAATTATTGATGTTCACCAGAGGAAAGTTATGTTAGAAAATAAAAAAAGTTTGTGTAAAATAAATACTTTTACATTAGTAGACTACAAACTTTAAATATATTCACTCATGTGTATTCCATTATGTTAATATCAGTACCAAAAAATATTCATGTCTATATCTATGTAAATATGTTCACATGGTTGCATGTCAGGATAAGAGCCAACTTCTTTCTATAATTGTAATCTAATGGTGGTGTTTACAAGGTTTAGAGTAGTTATGTGAAAATTATAAAATAAGTATAATGAGTATTTTCTTACAGTCATAAAGCTGACACATTTAAGTAATTTCAAGAACATTTCACTGGTTCTAGTAATAAAAAAAAAGCTGATATGAAAAAAAAAATTAGTATCACTGGTTAATTAACTTGTTAAAATGTACCAAAAAGACATTTTTTAATTCACTACTTGAAATGCTGGTGGGAAAGGTCAACCTATGTCCAGATTACAACTTGCCTACGTAATCTAATATCTGTCCTTTTTTTTACATTTTAATGGGTCACCCTCAAAACAACCAATCTGTTCTTTTAGGTTAGGATAATTACTCACTCACTGCAAATAGCTGCAGTGAAAATAACAACATGGTAAGTTTAATTAAATTTTTTAATTAAAAAAGAAACAAAAAAAAACAAAAAAACACACATACATACATACATACATTTTTTTTTTATTTGTTTCTCTATGCATAACAATGGAGCTGCCTGTTGAGTTATAAGAAATGATGTTGCTATGATAACACAAGTCATGCTCAGTGCCACTCAAAACAAGCAAAGTAACCATGATAATGCAATGATATTAAAGCATCTACAAAATTGGCATAATTAAAGAACTTTTACAGTAAACATTCGTAAATTTGGGTTTAGTTTTTTTTTTCTTGAAATAAATAAAAAAAAAAAAAAAAAAAGTAGATAAATAAAAAATATATTTAAAAATCCAATGGGTATTAAATGATATTAATATTCAAATATTTTACTTTGTTTCTTTTTAAAGTCATCTTTTAAAGAATCAAATATATCCATTAATTCTTTCATGGGGAATAAAATAGATTAAAAATAACATTTTCTGTTTGTAACATTAACACCAAGAGAAACTTTGCTGTGACTTGTGAATTAATTTGTTGGGTCATTCTAGAAATTTGTGAGATAACTTTTGTTAGTAGAATTGAGATGATCATTCTAAACTAAGAATCATGTGGAGATATCAACTATGTGAGCAATAAAAGCTGAATTTTCATCCTACTTTGAGGTATGCAGCAGCTAATTTGTCAAGTTTACAGAAAACAGAGATTCCAATTGAAATATAATCTAAATAATTATTGTTGTTATAGTTAAGAAATCTAAATAGTTTTATTTAAAAAGCTTGTCAGTTACTTAAAAAAAAAAAAAAACACAGATTGTAAAGGGTTGTTAGAGATGATGAAATAAAAAATTATCATTCTGTTTTAAATATAAAACTATTTCAAAATGTGAATTAAATTCTCATATCTTAATTGACAAGAAAATGTACATTAAAAGCTGGGCTGAAAGGTTCATGATTAAATTAAAAACAGATGGTTCTGTTGGTCTTGTAAAAATAATTGTGTTTCAAGAAGTGTTAGTTGTTAACTGAACGGTATGCTGATAAGATTCTTTTTTTTTTAATCAATTTATAATTATTCTCAATTATTAATTTAGTTAAGGCAAAAGCATCATTAGCATTTATTAATTCTTATTTAATTATTATCATAGCTTCTCTTAACATTTCACTTGTTTTTTTTTTCTAAAAAGATAATTAAGTCATTTTGGAAGAGTAGCTTTTACATTTAATATAACTCTGCAGTTTTCAAAGAGTTTATGCAGTTACACATGCATAAAGATTTTATCACAGACAAAGGACAAGATATCAGACATCTTCCAAATGCATCCAATCTTATTAATCTGCCTTGCCCACTTTTATATCCTCTTTATTTCCCCCCCCCACGCACACACTAGAATCCTGGAGAAGGTTGTTCCTATTTGGAATCCATCAGTTGCTCTCTCAGCTATGAGTAAATAGAGCAGACTGGCTCCTTTAGTTGAGTAACTAATCTAAGAGAAGGAAAACTGAATTCAAACTAGCTTTACTCTATTTAAAAAACATTTGATCTTGTGTCATATCCTACCCATGATAGCAAGGGTTGGTTAAATGCATACAAAGTCAAAAAGAAGAATCATTTGAGTAAAATGTTGAGCTAACTCTTTAGTCATATGAAAAGATAACAATAATTTAATGTAAATTAATTCCATGAAATTTGAAATTAAAAATAGGATGAACAATAGAAGCCATGCATTTTGATGAAATGAAGTCTAAGTAGTTTGGAACAAGTTAGAGTTTAAGGGAGCAAAATAAGTCAAAATTAATAAACAGAAATTATTCTAAAAAGATGAATAACAACTGAGCAAATTTCTGTTCATATTATTTGACATCTTATAAAAATGGCTCTGAAATATTTTGCCAAACATTTTACATTAACAAAAAGGACAAAACAGAATAAAAATCGTCATACAAAATGACATAATTTTGCCTAATTTAAATTAGATTTGAAATTTTATACCAATGAAAAATGACATTTTAAAACCACAATGATATATTTGATACAGGAAAATTAGATATAAGAATAACTGAATTTTATCTTTTTACTGAGTCAATGATAAAAACTTTACATCCACAATTATAAGAAGGAGTAAGATACAGTCTAAACTCTTTGTCTGATCAGTATGAAAATATACTTGGAAAAAAAAAACAAACTTGACAGGTTTTATAAATTAATCATATAAAGCTTTTAACCTTACAACATGAAGATTTCTCATTAGCTTTAAAAAGAAAAAAAAAAGAAAGGTTTTAGTAGAAAAAGTGTCTTTTGGTCAATTTTGATTTTGTTGTTAATTAAGTGTAAACAAATGAGTTTCCCTGATGGTTCAACACTGAAAAGCCAAAACACTAATAATCCACAGGAGAGAAATTCTTGTCCAATACCAAATATCCCTTTCTAATCTACAATTTTTTTATAAGTGACCAACTCATTATGTGAAGTGTCAAAAAGACCCTACTTAAACTTTCCCTCAGCCATGGACGACCAAGCAATCAATGCATGTGGTTTCCTTTCAAAATGAAAGCCAAATCATTTTAGCTTTCTATAATCTTGCTTTACTTACAAAGTAAATACCACTGCTGCATGTGTCATATACTTTGAGGTAAGGAAGTTAGTATTTTTCTTTTTACCCAAGACACAAAAGTCACTCTTACTCATTTATATTTCCTAGGTGATTTTTCACAACTAGAAAGGAACAAAACCCACATGTAACCAAAAGTCTCACATAAAGTGGAAGATTATATAAATTGCTATGACCAACTTTTAGGCCAAGTAGCAAACAGTGTCACCTATAAGCAAGAAAGATTTAAAATAGCCAAGTTCCAGCTTCACTGGTATTAATATTTTATTAAATTTATGATGAATCCTAATAGTACTAAGAGTTTTCCATTTTTATTTAAAGATTTTCATTTATTAAAAATAGACACAAGATAAAGTGAATACTTTGCAAATGACACTAGGCATTATGAATACAGAAAAATAATAAATTGTCCATTTCAATATATTCTCATATAATTAAGGTTTTCTATAAAGTTCTATCAACTATTAACTATAGAGAACTAAATATCACTTTTTGTAGAGATAAAAAATCACAGCAACTACATGATCAGTTTTTCTTTATCTTCCTTCTAATTTTTTATCCTATTTTAAACTTAAGATTGATAATTTCTATAATTACAAATATAATTATCATTAATGCAGAGTTTGAGTTAGCTATTCTACTAAAAGCAAAGGTTTAAAAAAAAAAAAAAAAATGACCCCCCCCAAAGTTCAAGGGAGTTAACTATTTCATTTAGTATTTATTATACACTGATGTTACTCTGCTCTCGTCTTAGTTGTTAAGAGTGCGTGACTTTAAAAATGAAGTTTGTGTCACAATTGATTAGTAATATTAAAAATTAATAAACAAGCAAAAGCCAATGAACAATAGCAGTAATTAGCAAAAAAATTTCAAATGCAAAGATTTTTTACAAACTTCACATGATAAAGAAAAAAGCTTTCAGGGTGAAAAAATCATTGTTTTTCCTTATGATTGAAGATAAAATAAAAACAAATAATAAAATAAAAAAGTTACTATTAAGAAAGAAAGAACTTATTTAAATTTTCATATAATAACATCTGCAACTCTCGTTATATTTACCTGGATAAAATAGATAAATGGAAATAGAAATCTTGAGACATTACATGTTTACATGTTCTTATAATTGAAAAAAGAATCCCAACAGACAATAAAATTACAATATTTATGAGACATAAAAAGATAAGTATCTTTGCAAATTACAGCATACAGAAAAATTTCAACAGTTTACAAATGAAAAGTAAATTTTTATTTTAACCAATTCTAAAATGGATAGTTATTGATAAATCAACAAAAAAAGAATCTTCTACCTTACCTGGACATGATATTCTGCTAACACTTGTTGTGCAAATAAATCATCAATTTGAGGGCCCTCATTATTATTTAAGGAATCTTGATCATTACTGGTGTCCTTTGAAAGGTCTTGATTGATATTAATCTCCAGTTTATTTAATGTGTGGTCCATAAAGTCTAGATGTTGCTGGATTAATGACATCTAAAAAATCAAATTAAAAATTGAATTTATTATTTTGCTCATTTTTGTTTTTGTTTTTTTTATTAAACAAATTTCTTCATTAATAATATACGTTAAGTCTAATGAAAAATGCTTTTAAAAAAATTAAAATAAGAACTCGTAAGCTGTAATTACAAATGAAAACTGTTGAACTCGATAGATTTTAAGTTATCCATTCTATTTTCAGCAAAGGTTAAGAAAAAGGAAAAAAAAGTTCAAGGGAGTTAACTTTACTTACCCTCATGTACTTTTGGTCATAGTACCCTCTAGCCTTCTGGGCCTATTGTAGTTTTGATATTATGACTATCACAGGCACTAGAAGAAGGTTGGAAGGTACAATGACTGAACCATTGTGACTATAGCAACTAAAATAAGGACACCAGTCGGAGTAAGTCAACGAATTCAAATGCAAATTCATCTGAGAAATTCAGATTGTAGTATAAATCTCCTGAAATCAACTTTCAGACAATCAGAATCGGGTGTAACAGACAAAATGATGAGAGAAAAATTTCCCTAAACAGTGAACTACAATTGTTATACCAACAAGCGTGTATGTATATGATTTTATTTGATGAGTAACTATTTGAGTCTATGTATATCAATCATCTATGTAGACAATTACATACACACTCTAAAATATGTATTCAAATAATATCAACTTCATAACAAAAAATAGGAAAACAAATTTTTAATTAGATTTAACAATTAGTCCTGCATTTTAAATTACAGAGTTTTGTCTCTATAATTCAGGTTTAAGAATGAAGAGGTATGGCCTTAACACCAGTCTATTAATCTAAGTATTATTAAGGTATGGCCTTGGTAAAGTATTAACATTTTCATTTCTCAAACTTTTATTTTAAAAAATTTAAAAAAAACCAAAAAAACTAAAATTTATAATGTGGGGATTTACAATACAGATTATTTTCTAAGATTAGCTTAATTTGAATGAAAAACAGTGGTGGTGTGGGGGGGATCAGTAAGTGGTTTTCTTGATAAATTAGTCAGTAAAACTTGTTTGCTGATCAAGGTACTAAGGTATTGGTTTTTTTTTGGAGGGGAGGTAAAGAGTGGGTCATTCAGTGATTGAATCATCTTGTCAGTGGATGGGATCCTCTCTACAGAGGAGTAAGAGCCCCCTGCTCCCAACAAAGGGGTATCATCAGTTATAGGCATAAAATAACCTTACTAAATAGGTTGACATGCTATCAAAATCAATCAATCAGTTGTTAAACTCTTAACATGTATATGACTTATGAGGTGCTTGTTAAATATTTCTTAAAAGGAAACACCCAAAGAATCATCGAGTAAGTAAAAACTCACATTCATTTAGCAAATAAGTTTTGAGTATTCAATTTAAAATTATCATTTGTCAATGATTCAAAGCCACTACTTACTACAATCATTAAAATTTTCTTTTTGTTTTTATACTTTATTTTTTCTCACTCATAATTATTCCCAGAGCTGCACTAATTGCAAATGATTTCAGGAAAAATAAGCAAAGTTTATTGAATACAGAAAATGGGAAGGAAAAAAAAAAAACAAAACAAAAACTGTCAAATTAAAACTCAAAGTTAAAAATTCAAACTTTGAAACAATAAGAATTACTTGCAGGACAATGATTGTGTCTCATAAGAGTTTTTCAGTACAAATCAATTTTTACTTAAATTATTATTTACTGTAAGAAATTTGGAGAGTCCCCATGGCATAATAGCTAATATGTTGGATTGTGGCCTTAAAGGAAACAATGCCAGTCGCGCTATTACATTCATTTTTGAATCAATACCCTTGGGAAAGGTATTGGATCCCCTTATCCCTTCCCAGCAATGGATTAAATAATATCACTGCTGTTCTTCTAAAAGGATGGCTTCTTTGGCATTAAATAATTGACAACAGTTGATATGACATTAAACCAAGAAACCACTGTAACAAATGTGAAAGACTTCATAACTTCAATTAATATTAGTAAATTTAGCTTAGTCTGACACAAGGCCACAAGTGTGAGGTACCCAGTGAGAATCAAAACAAATAGTGTAAAAATAAATAAAAATCTATGCCTACCTCATCAGCAGATTGTAATAATTCTTCAGCGACATCAGAGACACCATCTTTTGTTCTTGTCATTTTTCGGCTCAAATTCTGTATATGAAAATCTTTTTTGACTGAAGTATTTTCCTCCATTTTGTCTTGGGACACAGAAGGAGAACTTTGCTCCAAGGAAGTTTTTGTTGATGTTGAGGAAAAACTTAGTTTTGCTCTCATTGAACAAATTGAATCTAGAAGAAAGAAAATAAATAGATAAATAAATATATATATATATAATTTTAATGATTGGAAAAAAAATCAGTATTTTGCAGCCACTTTTTCTGATGAACAATACTTTGAGAAAAAAAATGATTTTCATATTCAAAATATTTGGTCTTATTGATAGTATGATTAAATTTATTGCTACAATAATGATATAGGAATATAACATACAATAAATTTAATAGCAGACATTATTTATATACAGTTGAGGGGAAGGGAAGAAGAAACTGTTCTTTATGTTCAAAAACTTCACAAACAATAATATTCCTCTTAACTCATTAGCAACATTCTCCTATGGATTCCTACACACCGTTGTTGACCAACCAGCAAAAACTTACATTTATCAGTTCTATGCAGACACTGGATGCCATCAAGAGAAGACACCAAAAGCAATGACTGATAGTGATGGATGGTGAGAGAGAGTCAAGGTAATCTGTGCTGTTGACATGCTTTGATGATAAGTCAAGACACTTTCTATTTGGTTCATTCATTTTAACTTACATATTGTAATGCATTTTATTGTAAAATAAACAAATCTATAAATATCAACTTAGACATCTATGATTAAATTCCATAGACGAACCAATTATTTGCTTTTTTATCATCCAAAGATTTTTTTGCTCTTGAATTATTAGATTATAGAAGAATTTATTTAATGAAAATTCTTTAGCTAATTTTTGTTATACATCAAAATTTTTAAGGAGTTGAATTTTATTTTACATAAAAAATTCCAATCAAAAATTGGAAACTCAAAAACATCTTATAACTAAAGAAAAAATTCCTTTGAAAAATACTTGAATTAACTTTTAAAAAATTACTAAAATAATAATAAAATGAGCCAAATACAAATCTAAGAAAAAGGATTTGGTGAACAATGAATGAAATGAAAATATTAAATGAACATTTACTGAATAAAACTTATTTAATGCTGTCTAAACAGACATGTTTATTTCATTTCTAACATACACATAGATTGACTAGGCAATATTACATGGCTAATTTGTAAGCATTTTCTTTTCTTTAACAGGTTTTCCCAAAGGTCTCTATAAGGTAGGGGAAATAATGAGTCTTATTGTGCTATGTTGGCCCATGATACATCAGCAGAGGGTTTAAATTCAAGGTTGTTCTTCTCCTTGTCTGGTTGCCCACCAAGTCTAAAGAACCCTGTTTATCCATTGCCAAGAGGATAAGAAATGGATTCATGCTTTTTTTCATTGGTATTAGTATAAAGTAAATGTAAATAGTCTCAGAGGAAATTTGAAATTAGCTTTGCCAATGCCAATTTCATTATCTGCACTAGTACACCACCCACATATCCTGCAAGTAACTAGTAATAAAAGATATACAGGACCTACAAATGATGTACAAGATACTTTTCAAGTCCAACACTGGAAGCAATATTCTTATATAAACAACAAAGACAGAAAATAAGCAGAACAATAAAAGAAACCCTAAAAAATCTGCCCTTGGCCTAATCTAATTTTCGAATGAAATGACCCATAGGAAATACTTCTTTTTTAACTGCACTTCTTACATTTAAAGCTTGTATCTTTATTTTTAACCTTTGTAAACATGTTCCTGGTTTAATTAGAAAGACCATTACAAATATTTTTTTCAACATAATTTCTTTTTTTTAATGAATTTGATTCAGTAGTGAATAATAATTACATAGATCAAACATTATACAGTGAAATTTTCAGATCCTCATACAGTTAAATTGGCTTTTCATGATGTTATTCCTTCTTTATTCTAACTTGTGTTTTATACTTTAAAACTGAAACTTCTAATATACATAAAAAAATATTCAAAATTTTAAAAAAATCCATAGTTTATTAAAATCAAAATAATAATAAAATTATAATTATTAATTAATTTGTAAATGTGCAGATTATAAATTGTGTTATTCTACAAAGCAGGAAGAATAAAAACTATTTTAAAACCATTTTTATATATTTATGAAATGAACGATTAAGAATTTAAAATTATACAATATTAAGATATATCAAACAAAAGAAATTTAGATCATTTACATCCTTGCTGAAAAAGCAATTAAAAAAGAAAATGTAAAATCTATACATTCCTAATATATCTTTTTTAAAAGTTATATTAATAAGATAAATAGGAAGCAATAATCCGCCAACTTTTTATATACTATCTTTTATTGATTTCAATTTCAAAATATCCTGAGAAGAAACCAATATAAACTACTAAAAAGCTTCTCAAAAATGAAATTCAACAATTTCAAAAGGGAAGGTTATCTTATTCAAATCTTATAAAATAAGACAAATGACGAAACAAAATAATGAAAGAAAAAAATTTTTTTTTTTTTTAACTTTTAACAATTTCATGAGTTATCTACCTTTATCCAAATTTAGAGCATGTGTTGAAACTTGTTTTTAGATACACTAGTTAAAATATAATATTTCAGAATAAATAAAAGATAAAGAGAAAATATTTTGTTCAATTTACTGACTACAATCTCATTCACTTCAAAAATGAAAAATAAAGAGTGAAATTTTTACCTGATTAATTTTACCTCAGTCAAATAATGACAATGGACACTAACTACCAATTGAGACACAAAACTGAAAATGTTTCCGTTTTATATAAATTCATGAAAAAACAGGGAGTGGCTCAATGAGAACATCAGGTTGCTTTTTGTCACTAGAGAGGCACACAGAAAAAAAATAAAGTGATTTCACACAAAACAAAACAAAAGGATAAAATTTAATTTAAAAGGTATTTCCTAGCACTGACAATATTTTTCTTCCCATAATTATTAACAGCTCAACAAACTTTCTGACAAACCAACCAGAAATAGGTACAGAGTAGTACGACCATTAAAGATGGAGTACAAGAGAGAGAAGATTTAAGGAATGGTTGATTTCTAAATATTAATTACATATAAAATCCCATGGTGAGGGGGTAAAGATCTTGTAACTTACACAGGTTACATGATGATTACGTGATTCATAATTCATTCCATTAAAATAAAATAAGGTTTAATCTCCAACTTCGAATGATCAATACAAAATACTCAAACACTTTGTCATATAAATTAATCTATATTATAGCGTCACATAATAAAACCCTAACAATCTTTTTTTTTGTTTGTTTGTTTTATAAAAAGCTAATTTTCTTCAAAACCAAAAATATCTAGAATTTTATTATCTTTCATGAAATATAATACAATCAAAACAGATATTAGGTATCATTTATGACCAAACTCTATAGTACTGAAATTCTGAAAACAAAAATAAAATTGCATAAATATAGATAAAAAGTCTACTTATTTTTAAAGGATTACTTATTCATATTTTTTATTACATAAAGTTTAGTAAGAGAAACAGGTGAGACACTTGCATATTTTCCCAGAAGAGGCTAAAATCGGTATTTTGAGCTCAGATTAAATCCAGGATTTAGAATGCCAATTTTCAAGATAGATAAATGGAATATTTTTTCAACACAATCTTCCAACTTAGAATTTGTTCTTGCTAAACTTAACATGAAAAAAAAAAAAAAAAAAAAAAAAAAAAAAGCACACACACAGCTAATATTTTTATCTTTACAGCTGAAAATTTTAAAACCTTTTCACTTATTTCACATGCAATTAAATAAAAACAGAAAATGAATTGTATTTTTTAAAGGTTTTGCTTGCAAATTCTGTAGGAGAAAAAAATCACTTATAATATTGGATGTTACCTGCTTTACCTAGAATTATAATGGTTTGAGAGAAAACAAGGAATTGTAGGTAGCAAAAATGGCTACATTAGGAAAATTCAGTTAGGAGCTCTTTCTTTGATCAAGAGTCAAGAAAAACATTGACACAACAAACAAATGACAGCAAGAGTAAAAAGACAACCTGAAAGAAAACAAGCAATGTGCGTGTGAGAGGGAGAGAACATCTCCAAATTTATTTTGCACCTCTTAAACTGCAAACTCATAAAATTTAAACTATAATTATCTTTATGAACTAATTTATTGTTAAGAGAATTTCTTTGACTTGCCAGGTGGCTTAGATAGTTGCACATTTCTCACTTGTGTCAATAGTTAATCTTCAATCCTAAGTAAAAGATTGGAATTTTAAATGCTGATTTTCAAGGAAAATTTTCTCTTAAAGAATGTAACATTTTCTTCCTTCATTTCATTCCCCCAATTGACCTTATACCAGACTTAGCAATGTGAAAAATCTGTGGTAGAAATTAAATTCTTCATTGATCCCAACTCCACCAAGAACAGGATGTGACATAAGGTCAACATTTTTTAAGCAGAGTACAAGTTTGAAATCAGTTTTTCTTTTCCTAGACCAGTTACCATCTCAAGGTTAAAGAGCTCAGTCTGCCCTACTATTCATACCTTTCCCAAGGCTATTAGCACTATTTGAAATGCAGTCTTGTCCAGGATTTGAACTTTGGTTACTGGGTCCATTTCCTAGGATGATAACCATTACGCAATAAGCACATTAAAAGTTATTGAATATTCATTAAGAAAACAGAAATATAAACTAAACAAAACTCAAACCAGGTTCAACAAGTTCAACAACAAAAATTAGCTTAAAATTTACAATTTTGTAGAGAAAGGTTAGACGGAAACAACTGAAAACATAGCAACAGTATCAAATTGGAATACAAAGTATTCAATCTGGATTATATGATTGCTTCACCAGCTCATTATACAAAACTTGTTTTTGTTGAATGCCTTCATTTTGTGTAGAATTGTGAATTGTAAATATTTGAAAAATTACAAATTATTCACACACTGATCATAAGAAAGAAAGAAAGAAAAAAAACAATTCAAACCAGAGATAAAAATAGGTGCACTTTTCGTTAAGTTAGTTACATTCATAGGGAAAAATAAATTCATACCTTATCCAAGGGCATTAGTGCAAAGAAAACCCAAAAATATCATGGATATAACATTTATTTTCTTGTTAAAATAATTTTAGAAAATAAAATCTGGTTTATGATTAATTACTAAAACTTACATTGTTATATATATATATCTAAGATATTCATTGCTTATAAAAATACCAGTATAGTACCCATCATAAATCATGAGTTATTTATGGATCAGCACTTCTGCTTGTCAAGAGCTTTCAAAATAGTGGCATCAGTAGTGTTGGTTGACTTGATTGATTCTAATGGCATGTCAACCTGTTGGGGTCATTTTATGCCTACAGGTTAGAGAATTACATACGTTATATATTTACATTTTTGTGTGGTTTCTTACGAGTTTTCTGGATATGATTATATGATATCAAGTATTCATACCTAATACAAATAATTTGTAAACAGATCTATAAATATTACCCCAACAGATACTGTCAGTCAGGATCAGAGTAGACCTGGGAGTAATGGCAATAAAGGGGATAATTCACACTTTGCAGAGCTCCAGAACAAGAACCTCACCATCAGATACAATTTTGTGTCATACTCAGAATACTCTTTATTGGGGTCATTTTACCTCTGTACAGGGGGATACAGTCAATGCATTCTAAGCCCTGTTGGCAGGACAGTAAATTAGTTGAATAAACAAGAAGAACGAAAAAATATGGGAAGAAAAAAAGCAAAGAGAGAGAATAAGTTGAAGGAGAAACTGAAAAAGAGGATAAACACAAAGTGATGCAGACAAGTGAGAAGGCTGAAGTAGAAAAAGTTGTAATGAGAGAAGAGGGAAAATAAAAAAGGGTGATTAAGTAGTGTAGTCTACTTTTATTATTCTTTCTTTTGCTTCAGTTGGTGTCATGTCTTGTGTTATCACAACAACAAAAGTTCTCATTACTCTGTTATGATACCAGGTTGCACAGTGTGGGTATATATATATATATATATATATATATATATATATATATATAAAACAGCATATACAAATGTTAGAGGTCAACTTCTAAGATACTGAAGACATTTAAATTTCATGAAATTCAAAATGAAGTTCCAGTGCTTTTTATTGGTCATATACACTGATTTATAATAAACATTTTTGTACTGAGCAAGTCAGGATAACAAACAAGATTGTTTTCTGATTTCCCATTAGAAATATGCCATATTCTTGGCATCAATAAAAAAAATATAAAGGAAGCTAACTTAGGAAATAATAGTGTCCTTGTTTTGAACACAATAACACATTGTGAGAGTTTTTGTGAGTTTGTTGCTCATGTCAGGTTTGTTTAGGATGAGAAAGAGTGTCATACTACATTTCACTTACCTGCTACATGAATGCTAAGATAGAATGGAATTCTGGATCATATTAGATATCTTTTTCCTTTTTTTAATTTCAAGTAAAAACTATCAAAAATTTTAACTCAAATATACTTATTACTTTTAAGAGTAGTGATCAGCTATAAATTTTATCTTGATAAAAGAAAAAGTTAAAAGGAAACAAAGAAATTAATGAAATAGATTTGAAGGAGAAATTACCATTTTTTTCATTTAATTGTTTAACTCAGCATTCAGGAATAAAGTTTTATAAGGGAAGAAAATCTCAAGAACAGAAGTTGGATTTTTTTTTGGTGAGTAAAAAATTAGTCAATTCAACCATTGAACATTTTAATAAATAAGGATCGGTTGTGAAATGAAACATTTATATTAAAAATATTTTGTTCTATTGATAAATTTTGTGAAGCAAATAGACAAATGTGTACACCTACACTTCTAGAAAAAAAGAACCTAAGATTAAACATAAACACAGACATATACCAACTTATACACTGAGTAGTGTATATATATATATATATATACACACACACACACACACACACCATTAATCTTTATCTCAGTTCACTGGAACACTCAGGCCTTCCCCAAGATCTAAGACATGAGGAATAATGGACCTTACCCTGCCACACATGTTAGCAGAGCGCTTTAATTCAGAATCATCCTTCTCCTAGACTGGTTGTCCTACAAGAGAACCTAATCTGGCCAATTTTACTCATAACTGGTGGATGGGGGGTGAAGATAAATTCAAGCCCTTCCCAAGAGCATCAGTATGAGATGAACACCTACAGCCTCAGCTAGGGATTGAACTTGGCTTGTCCATTCTATTTACTCTGATAACTATTACATCACCCAGATCTGTCCGTTTCTTATATATATATATATATATATATATATATATATATATACACACACATACACACACACAAAGACAAAAAATTATTCATACTGTAGTAAAATTTATAATTTTTTATATTTTCATGAAAAAGCATTTCTTTCTGACTCAAATTAATATTTAAAGAAGACTGACAAAAACTCCATAAAGAATATGGAGAAAAACTATTGCATTTAAGTATAATTTGTAAGTTTATCATAAGAGAAATTCTTTGTTAATAATTTGAGAATACCAAATCTCACATGGATGCAGCTTCCACCTGAACTTGGAGCCTTTTAACATATATTTCCTTCTTTTTCATGTGTAAACAATCCAAGTTTAGCCAGATATACGGAAGTTGATAATAAAACCTTGACATTTGACAGAAAATATATTAGTTAACCACTTATATAAAAGTATATATATTTTATAGATATACAGTTGAAAAACCAACTGAAAAAGCGTTGTTGGCATCATATATAAATTTATATATACATGAAAATATGCGTATTTACAAGTTCATACTGATTTGTTGAAGAATAAAATTAACTCACCCTTTTTATTTAAAAAAACATGTACACAATACTTCCCAAAAACATTCCATGAAACTTTTCAATGGTTAAAGTCGTAACAATACTAAAAAAATGATTCATTTTTTAAAATTTTATTTTACCAATACTATATATATATATATATATATATATATAAACAAAAAGGGACTAACACACTATAGTACTAATAATTCAATACACAAGAAAAATGACCACCTACCACCAGGTTGTTTGTTGGACCTTCTTTCAAAATGTGAAAAATAGTATAGGAACAAATGCACACAAGATAAATTAGCTAAAAGGACGTGTATACTATGTACATTTTATTTTTATTTTGTTTTTGTAAAACTGGCTCTCATGACAGTTTAGTTGGTCAGGTGAGGCTTGCTATTCAGGTAGTCTAACAGCACTGATGAAAAAAAAAAATCAGGTATGTTGTATTTACAATTATGAAGTCATGAAGGTTCATTTCCCTTTATAAAATAGGAGTGGTTTGACTGCTACATATTAACCCATCTTGAGCGAAATTAACAAACATTAATAAAGCTCACAGAAAATAAAACAAATTTTTTAAAGTAAATTAATGACTACATTATTAACTTTTTTTTAACAAGTTTTCTTCATTTTATTTGTCGTTTTTTTTTTTTTTTTTAAACTATAGCATTCTAGGTCAAATATTCTCAAATAAACCTTTCACCAACAGATAGTTTTTTGAATCCTTGTTGAGTGGGCAAATTATTTTCAGAAAATTTGGAAAATGGTGGCTATGAATTAGAACTGTTTAACTAAACTGAATAGCTCGAAATAGAAATAGAAATGTTTTTCACAATTAAACTGTACTTACATTTAAACTGTGTGCTTATGTTAAACTGAATTATTTGAAATTGAACTGTTTTTGACATTGAAACTGTACTTACACTAAACTGAATCGTTATATATAACTGCTTGAATAGTTTGAAATAGAAATGTTTTTGACAATTGAACTGTGTACTCATGCTAAACTGAATTGTTTGAAGTAGAACTGATTATATGTTTAAAAATGGATTTGGTATTAAATAACCTACAAAGGTTGATATGCCATAAAACCCATCAAACCATCAAATAAGTCAATTAATCACATATATTTATAAATAAGTAAATAGATTTTTAAAAAAACAAAAAAAAAAAAAAACAGATAATTTGATCAGCAATTTTTTCATAGAACAAAAATATGAAAACAAAGCACTTTTAATGATATTTTGCAAAACAGCTTTTTACACAATTCTACACAACAATGGAGCCACCTAGCAATGTTTCTATACATTAACATTGAATTGGTCAAAGAGCAACCAATTGAAAAATACTTTACATTGAGCTAAAAAAAAGTTCTGCTAATGAACCATTTGCAACAAAAATATCACTGCCTGAAAAAAGGGTTATGGCAAGTAACATGACAAGATGAATGTTTCACACAAAATATGAATTCATATCCTATATCTTCATCAATAAAATGAAAACTACTCCAAAATTAATGATGAAAAAATTAGGTTGTTTAAAAATAAGGGCTAACATATTTAAGTGTAAAATCAGCCATTATTTTCAAAATGGCCTAAAGCTTCATTTAAGAATTCAAATAACTTTATAAAAAAGACTCCAATGAGACTCAAACTCATTAAATGCTACATGAGTTTTCTTATTCATGCTGCTTACTTTAATAGATAAAAACACACAAGTTTTAAAAAATAAAAATTAACTGAGGACCAATTTCTTCCAACTTCACATGGGAGCTTCTTGATGTGATGATCACATAGGCAACATTGATGCTGTCCAAACTTTATATATATATCTCACACACACACACACACACACACACACAAATAAACTGTTTCCAGTGACAAGATAAAACAATTTGTTTAAGTGTTAAATTTTAACATTTTTTATCTAAAATTTTAGAAAATTTTGGCACTCAATATTTACATGTGCATTAAAAATTATGAACAATGCATAGTCAGTGGTTAAGAACTGATGCAAACATTACAAACAAAAAAGGGTTATTTTATGCATAATGTAAATGCATTACTTTTGATTTTGTTACAGATTGCATTATTTACAGGATATGTAACACATCACTCAATAAGTCCTGGGCCTAACTAATAAAACAACTTTTCGACAAAATTCAACTTTATTCATCAACATAGTCTCATTCTAGGGTGATATACTGATTCCAATGCTTCTCTAACAATTCAATGCCTTTTTTATAGAATGACTTATCTTTGGCCTCAAAATATGCCTCAGTTTCCGATATCACTTCTTCATTGGAGCCAAATCTCTTTCCCTGGAGCATTCAAACAGCTAGTAGTTGCTGGGAACCAGATCTGGAGAATAGGGTGGGTGTAGAAGCAATTCTAAATGCAATTCAGGTAGTTTTGCCATTGTTGCAATCAACTTATGATATGGTGCATTGTCTTAGTGAAAGAGCACTTTTTTCTTCTTCATTTGTGGCCGTTTTTTGGTGATTTCTTCCTTCAAATACACCAAGGTAATCGATGACCAAAATACCTTGCACATACCAAAATTTGGAGGCCAAAACCTTGTCTGCTGATGTTTGCATCTTTGGTCACTTTGGATGGCTTTTACCTGCTACTGTCCACTCAGCTCACTGCTGATTTGACTCCAGAGTGAAATGGTCTATCCATGTTTTATCCATTGTCACAAATTTATGCAAAAACTCCTTTTTGTTGCATTGAAACAGTTGCAATCAACGCATTGTTGTTTTTGACCAACTGTGAGCAAACTTGGCACCCACTTTGAACACAGCTTTCTCATTGACAAATTGTAAAATGGTGAATATACTGCCTTCTTATATCTTCAATTTCTCTGCTATCTCACATAACTTCAATTTACAATCAGCCAAAATGAGTTTGTGGAGTTCTGGTGTTTTCCGAGACAACTGCCAAATTTAGGTGACTTAAGTGTTCAGCATCATTTGTGTCTGGACGATCGCATTTAAAGTTAGCATACCACCTCTTAACCTTTGTTTCCAATACAGCAGAGTCCAAATAATATTTATCAAGCCATTGCTCTACTTGAACTGTATACCCCCCCTCCATCAGAGAGCAATACTTTATCAACACATGAAATTAAGATTTTTCCATTGTTTTGAAAATTTGCAAAAGTCATCATCATCATCATGTCGTGCCGCCAGCATGGATATCCTTGACCATCTCTCGCCACTTTTCCCTATCATTCATCGCCTCCGGCAGGTCTTCTGGGTTACATCCTGTGTCCTCACATAGCTGCTGTATGTAAGTTCGGGCTGGTCGTCCTGCTTTTGCTTGGCCATATGTGGGGGTCCATAGTAGTACGTCACTTACGAGCTCATCTTTGCTTCTCCAGCAGTGTCCGGCGTGTCTGGCTCATCTGACCTGTATAGTTTTCGTGATGGGAGGCAGGTGGCCGTACAGTTGGCGTCTCGTGGGGTGTTGTCGCCAGGACTTGTTCAATATTGCTCTCAACATTCTTGTGTAGTTGCCGTCAAGTTTCTTCTCCAGCCATTTGGTTAGCGTCCATGTAGTGCATCCATATAGCAGTATCGATACAACCGCTGCCTGGAAGAAACTGCACTTCATTTCATCTGTCAAGTCTGATTTCCATATTATTGAGAGCCTATCTATAGCCGTCCATGCTTTCGTCAGCCGTGTGTCGATGAGATGCTACTTCCTAGGTAGGTGAATTTGTCCACTAGCCTCAGAGAGGCTCCGTCTAGAATGGTAATGTTGCCCGTTTGGTTGTAACACATATATTCAGTTTTGTGCGCATTGACATGGAGGCCAATGCCTGCTGCAGCTCGTTCCAAACTATGCAGTAGTGTCTCTGCTTGATTAGGCGTATTCGCCAGTAACACTAAGTCATCAGCGTAGTCGGCGTCTGTTTTTGCAGGGTACCTTTTGCTTCTTTTCTTAGTCAGCTCGAAGCCATTTTCTCTGATTTTGTCGATCGAAGCTCTAAGCACGTAGTCTAGACAGATGATAAAGAGGTATGAGGCTAGCGTGTCTCCTTGTAGTACTCCTGCAACAATGTCGAAGTATTCCGTGTCTCCATCTGGTGAACGTACTTTCACTTTTGTGTTTTTGTAGAGGATCATTATTGATGCTACAGTTTCTTTAGGTAGGCCATATGCTAGTAGGATTAGTTCCATTTTCCCTCTGTGGATGGAATCGAAGGCCTTGGTAAAGTCGACAAATAGTTATGTCGCCTGAAGGTTTTTTGCCCGGACGCCTTCAAGGATTCTACGGATGGTCAATATTTGTGAGGTTGTGGATCTATTTCTCCGGAAGCCATTTTGGTTTTTCCTAAGGATGTTGTCTATTTTGGGTTCTATGCGGTTTCATAGTAGGGCATTGTAGATTTTGGCTGCTATGGATGTAAGTGTTATCCCTCGGAAGTTCTTGGCTAATCCGAGGTCGCCTTACTTAGGGAAAGGAAGGATGCATCCCTTCATCCATCTTTCTATCCTATTTTGACTATAGACAGCGTTGCATTGCTGGAGCAGTATATCGTCGAATTGTCTAGTCTTCCACACTTCTGGGGGGATCTCGTCTAGCCCTGCAGCTTTCCTATTTTTAATTTTTTTAAGAACCGAGTCGAGTTCTTCTTTGGTGAAAGGCCCTAGTTTAACGTCTAATTGCTTACTGATAATTCTGGTGATCGGTTCATCCGTTATTTTCGGTGGGCTTCCTAGTAGATTTTTGAAATGCTGTTCCCACAGTTTTATTCTTTCTTGTTGGCTTGCAGCTTTCAATTTAAATTTGCAAAAGTAACTTCAATTAAATAACTGTAATTTGTAAAATAATAATCTGATTGGGCTCAAATTTTGATACACATCATTTAAAGGTTAGTACATTATAAAAATCATATAGATTTTTTTATTAGTGGTGCCATCTATATGTCAGGCCTGGGACTTATTGAGTGACGTGTTATAATACTGTGATATTTTAAATGTTGATTGCCATGAAGTCATTTTTTTTTTTAAAACTTTTTACTCACCATATGAAAATTTAAGTCTGTACTTTAAATTGACCTATTGTTATTTTATAATGTAGAATGAATAAAGACGACTAACCAGATTCAATTGATTCCAGTGGTTCTACTAATAATTGGGCCATCGCTCGACTCTCACCCCCAATATTTTTTGCCAAAACACTATATTCAGCATCATCATCCATTGTAGCATACTCAATAGTTAAAAGGTAATCTCTATTGCCAAATTTTTCTGAAAAATAAAATAAAAACATTTTTTGAAATAGAAAAAAAAACAAGAGGAAAAGAAAGAAATGATACCGAACATCCTTTAATCAAAAAAAAAAAAAAAAAAAAAAAAAAAAAATGAAATGAACTAAAATACACAAGTGAAAATTAATAAAAGAATTGGTCCCTCTGGCAAGTGAGAAACTTTTTACTATGATATTTAAATTTTAGAAAGATTTATTCATTTATTGGTCTCTATAAGCTGATTTTTGGTCATGGGGACAATTACTCATGTAGCATATCTTGGGCACAAATAGGCTGGTGAAACCCATTCCTCTCCAGGTCTACAACTGCTTTAAATTCAGAGTTTTCCTTCTTAACTAGTTGCCATATCAAGATGGAAATACCAAGACTGCCCTACTATTTACCCATAGCTAGAGGGAAAATAGTTGGATTTATACTTTTCCCATGGGTATTAGTGCTATGTGAAATGTAAACAGCTTTGTTCAAGATTTGAACTCTGGTAACAGAGTTCACTTCCAATGAAGATAACTGTTACAGCACACGTGCTGTGCCTGTAAAGATTAATCTACCATTAAAAGTATTTTCCCACCAGTTAAATTGAAATTCATGAATCTTGAAATTCTTATCTGATCAGCAACTTGAACAGTAATTAGCTGGGTGACCACTCTTAGGAACACCAAGTACTGTAAGCAACTTGTGGCCTTGTGTCAGACTAAAAAAGTTCAGTAGATAGTCATATTTAAAGGCACTTCTCTACAAATGAGTATATTAGGCTGATTACTTAGCCTATAAAAACAAAATCCACACATAAAAGATTAAGCAAGTTAATTTAAAGACTTACATGATGAATAGAAGTCTTGTAATAATTACAAATACAAAAAAAATACTCTTAAGTTATTTGAAGAGTGCTATTGGTATCATATAACCAACACTACTGGGTACATAATCAAATGGTTAGTGACTGAACCAACTTTCTCATCAGAATTACCAGATGAGGAGAGTAGTTCAACATTTGGCAGGATAAAAAGAAAAGATCTGCCAAAAGGTAGCTGAACATCTCTTGTAGAGTCAACAACTATCTAGCACACTTGTGCTGTGAAGTACAAAAAAGGCATCACTTGCATTAAAGATTGATGTGTCTATTCATTGCAACTGATCTTCATATTTAGAGGATATGGAACAACATATATTTCTTTTCAATTAATGATAATGACTCCTTAAACAAGACACTATCAATATAACAGAAGAAAAATACAAAAACTGTAAAATTCAGACATTCATTTTATTTTAATAAATCAAAAAAATATTTGCAATACAACCTTACCTAATTTACATGAGGAGTTTCCCTTTAACAGTTTTCCATCTTTGTACCATGTAATACGGGGAGGTGGATAACCTTTCACTTTACACCTGAACTTAACCATTTGTCCTTCTGTTACTTCCACGTCCTGAGGAGATTTAAGGAACTCTGGTGCTTTTATAGGTTGAGTATTATCTGAAAACAAACCACAATAAAAAAAATCTTTTTTTTTAAATTTGTAGGAATATTACTTTGATTATCATTATTAAGTGAAACATTACCAACCATTATTTTTTGACTCTTATTTCTTTAATATTAATTCCACTTGTTTTTCATAGAAACAAGAAACTCATGAGTGATATTCTCTGATGGATTCCTACATATGAACACACCAGTGTTGGCCAACCAGTAAAAATTACTTTTCATTAGTTCTATGTCGACATTGGATGCTGCCTAGAGGACTTGCCAATAGCAATGACTAATAGGTAGAGATGGCAAGAGGGAGTCAAGAGAACCTGTGTTGTCTGCACCACTTGATGATGACAAAATGGCACTCTACAGCATTTAGTTCTGATCCACACACTTTACAGATACAACCAAAGAATGATAATTTGAGTATTTGCAATGAAAAGCAATGGCTGTTAAGATGAAAGAAATAGGAGTCAAAAGTTAATAGTATTAAATTATTTGTAGTTTGATATTTCAGATATTAATTTTCAATACAATATATTCAACAAAACCAGACGGTGTACATTTTTCCTTGAAATTTTCACAATAGGCAAAATAAAGAAAAAAAATTGTAGTTTCACTGGAATTAATATAACCAAACTAGTTTCCATTTAACGATTCCAAGAAAAAACAAATAAAATGAACATAATTTTCTTTTTCCAACTTGTAAATCTTTCATTCATATCAAATGGCATCTTAAAATCAGATCTCTACATTTAAGTATTCAATCATTTACTTCTCTGTGTTATATAAAATGTCTTTACTATCTTTTTGTCTCATAACTGTTACATTAGCCAATGAAATTTAAGTGCAAATGTAAAAACTATTAGAGCACAGTATTATATTAAAACCAATTTTACAGATAAGTGTTAATTAACCAGAATTAAAACTTTATGAAAGCTGTAAACACAAAGCAACAGGGAGTATGCAATACTTGTCATAACAGCCAGAATAAACTTGATATTAAGAACATGCAAATACTTATGTTACAAGATGACTATTGCCATAAAACAGTGGACGAACATAGAAGTGTCAAGTGTTATAAGATTTCTGCATGTTAAGGGTAAAAATCCAGTGATCTATGAAATTGTCCAATAAAAGTTGGGATCTCTGAATTATGAGCATCTATTCTTATCATAGGGTTGTCTTGATAGTGAATGTCTTCATGACTAAACAGTTTTCTGAGCACTAGTAAATTATATCATATTAAATTATAATTATATCATAGCTCCTATATGCTCATAAAATCTACACTCTTTATTTAAGGTTTTATTCATTCATTTTTGTTTTGGTAAATATAACTTCAGTTTTGATACTTTCTGAACACATCCCATATGTTATATATATATATATATATATATATATATATATATATACACACACACACACACTTAGATTCATCTATTCATGAAGGATGTCAGAAAAGTCAAGTACAGATTGGCCTAATTCAGGCAGAATTAAAACATTATGAAAGCTATAAACACACACAAAAAAATGGGTATGCAATGTTCTTCGTAACAGCTAGAACAGCTTACATATTGAACACATGCATATATGTTACAATGACAATGATAGCCACAACAAAACAGTGGACCAAAATCCAGAAGAAATTCACCCTGAACTTGTTGCTGAGTATGGTAAATACGTAATGAGCAGTAACCATGTATTAGTCTGGTGTAGTGAATTCAGTGGTGTACAAATACACAGGATAATCCTCATTCAGAGTGTCCATGATCATCAACAGCAAAAAAACAACATCACACGTGTTGAAACTTTAATTTTAGTTGAGATTTGTAAATTCGGCAGTTAATGCCTGCTTAAATGTGATTGGCTATATTGAAGTTGTGTCATTATCCCACACCCCTACTGTTATTTAAGCGAGACCCAAAAGGGTTCTCCCTCTTTTTTTTTCTTTGGACTTGAGCTGAAGACGCTGCCAGGCTTGCTCTTTTTACCTTGTGATCTCTTGTTTATTTGCCTTCGACTTTAGGCAATTTTTTCTTAAGCAAGGTGGCTTGAGCAAATAGGCCTATTAGTCACTTGGGCTAAGCCTATTTTCCTTACAGGGTTTTTTTTGTTACATGTTGAAACAATAAGCCTATGGCAGGCTAATTGTGGTTTTTGGTATACTGTCCCCTTCAAAAGAAAGTTGAGTCTAAGGTTTGGAGGAGGAATTATTGGACTTTTTTACCAACAAGAGAAGCTGTTGGCTGGGTCACTAGATTTGGTAAATGCCTCCGTAAACTCAACAGAATAAAATTCAAGTTGAAACAAAGATTTTCATCTCTAGAAGGAGAAAGCAGTGGTCTACTCGAAGTTCACTTAAAGAAATAGTAAACTTTGTTTTCAACAAGTCTACACAGGAAACTAGAACACGGTTGTCCAGGTTGATTCTACACAAGAAGGAGATGCCGTGAAAAAGAAGAAACCCTAAAAGCAGGCTTCAAAAGGAACTTTGATATAAAATACCAAAGAAAGGTATTTTATCATTAACTGACAGTAGGTGGTTAACAGCATTGCTTAAAGCAAGTCAGTCATTTTTTTTTTATACCCACTTCCTTTTTTTTTTTTGGTTATAATATTGTTGTTACTTGAATATGTTATTTTTGTTGCCTTTAATCTAATGTTTTCGACAAGCATAAGGAAAAATGTGCAAAGCCGGATTATGTAAAGATTATTTCTCTTGAAATAAATTACTTTGTCAGAACTGGTTGTTTTTGTTTTTAAGAAATATAGACAGATTTCTCTTTCAGGTAGTAAAAGTTAGCATTCCCATTCCCCTTTTTTATCTACTTTATTTTTTATACATTTCTCTACTCCTTTGCCTAGCCAGGCAGTTACTGCTAGATATTCTTGGGCTGGGCAGAAATAAAGTCTACTAGGTAATTTAGGTAGAATTGTACTTTATATAGCAACTAGCATTCAGATAATTTTGTTAATTTTTTGTATGTTAGTTGTTGCAGTTTAAAACCTAAAATCTAGCATATTTATTGAACTGAGCACATTTCTCATAGATGACAGACAGTACAAACTTATAATGCTGTGGAATTTGATCTAAAAAAAAAAAATGAAAAGTTTGGGTTATCAAAAGTGTCATCGCATCAGGTCCAAAAGCAATTGACAGAACAACAAATTACTGTGCAAGGGTTGAGATAGTTGTGTTGCTTTACTGTATCCATGACATCAACCTGATTTGATTCTTTCAGATCACTCCCAAGTTTAAGTTCCTAAAAATAATATTTATTTGTCAAGTGGTATCCCACACAAACAATGCTGTTATTGTAGAGAAGCAAAGTTGGTTCCAGTTACTTGATACCATATTCTTCAAAGAGGATAATTATACATTAGTGCATTAACAGGACAAGTGCATAAATCTTGATAGAAACTATGAAAGGAGCATAGTAGTACTGATGACATGAATAATGTTTTATTTGTGTAGCAATGAACATGTAAGATTAGTCAAAGTTTGTACCTTACTTTTTGAATATTTCTAATATAACATTATCAATATTAGATATGAAACATTGGAACTGCTTGTAGCAGCTAAAATAATAGGGGGGAAAAAGTAGTAAACTATTCAAATTTCAGTTGAGGTTGCTTAATGACCTTAATAAAGAAATGAATCTACTTCTTTTTGCACTGTCCTATTTCTAGATATCTTGACAAAATGTTTCCTCACTGGCACATCATAATGATTGGAGAAAAGAGAAGGTGACTAAGTATTTAAGGAAAACAGTTTTCTTACAACCACCCTACCACACAAAAGTAACAAAAAAAATAATAAAAAATGTTACTCTTATAGTCAACTTTGAGAATAGAGTAATAGGATATATATATATATATATATAAATAAAATAGCATTGTTTTATACATACCTTCTATATTGAGAATGAAATATTCTGAACATTTGCCCTTTTCATTAACAGCAATACACATGTATTGTCCAGCCTCTGATTTGCTGGGATAATGGATGGTCAATGTGTGTTTATTTGTATCTTCTTTGGTCATTTCATATTTCTCATCTTCTTCCAGCTCATGCACTTCAGATTCAATCCTAAACCAGAATATATCTAAACAAAAAGGAATAGAAAAAACAAATACTGAATATCAAAACACATATATTGATTATTTTATGTGTGCACATATATTCATACACACACTGAATGCTGTCTGGATATCCCTACAGAGAAGTATCACCCCCAATGTTATCAAAAAGGTGTGTCCTGGTTATGATACTAAACAGTATCCATTGATAAGACTCCAGTTCTGATAAGTGTGGAGTACCTCTTCATTGCCATTTTTCTTAGGTTTACTCTGACTCAAACCAGTTTAAACAGTTAGGTTCCCAGCCAGGGTTCAAATAGATTTCTTTAAAAATCATTTGGATTCAACAGGAATACTTAATGCCATATAACTGTAAATTATTAGTTACTAGAAACTATACAACTGTGTGTAAGCAAATAACAATTATCAAATAGAAATAATTACTTACAACAATATGATTATTATTAATATCATATAAGAATGCTGCTTGAAACCATACAAATGTGTGCAAAAAAAAAACTTAAGAAAATATTAAATAAAAAAAGGTAAATATAAATGTACAATGAATACAATTCCCTAACCTCTATGCATAAAATAACCCTAGATGGGTTGTCATGCTGTTAAAATCAAACACACAAACACATAATAAAGTATAAACTATTTTCTAAATTGCATGAAGAGGATTCAGGGGCAGGTAATTGAGGCTTGCCAGAAAATAAGTTTTCAGACATATCAATTGCATTTTTTCCATCAAATATAAAACCAAGTAATTGCTTTAAATGTTTTTTTTTAATTATTTTTTTAAGTAAGATAAACTTATGATATTAAGAAGATACACATCCATTAAAATGAGGGATTACTTTAGGTTATTAAAATCAAGGAAAACAAACTTTTGTCAGATGTTCAAAGCAACCAATGTAAATTCTAAATGCCATCCATCAGAGTAATTCAATAAATCAGGTAAATTTTACCTAAGAAATCAGCAATAGAAAGCACTGTATACAGTTGCGCCTTTCTTAAGGAATTAGTAGAGAATCGGTCTGTTCATGTTCCAAGACTGTCAGCATGACCTTCTTTACTGCACCTAGAATTTTTTATTTACCAGAGAGGCAGTGTCTTTTCACTCCAAGGACTTTTTTTTCACTCCGGCTCAAAGTGACAAACCCATGTCTAGCCCATTAAAAAAAAAAAAAAAAAAAACATGCTCCTCTGCACACATCACATATTCTTCTGTAAATTTGACATAGTTTGCACTTTTGAGCCACCAAACATTTGATGACAGACCTCTGATTTACTGCCATTTTGAACAGCCAAAAAACATATTTTGCAAGATTAAAATCATTTTTGCTATAAACTAATTCCAAATAATGCAGTGTTTACATTTATGGAAAATTATCTTGCTTTTTTTTTTAAAAAATTACCTTCATTTATTAAATGAACCTTGTATCATAATAAATTAAATTTTAAGTAATTTAGTTCACTTAAGTCTCTCCTTGCTTATTTCCTATTCTTTCAATTCATTTTATGAAATGCTGGTCCTCTTTATAATTTAAATTCATTGTTTCACATCTATTCTTTGGATAGTATTATTTTTTTCCCCTTTTAGTCTCTAAAATTGTTGATTTAAAAATTTGCATTTTTTTAAAGGGAAGCAACTCATAATTTTTGCTTTGCTTCAAACCCAAGCATCATGTAATTTTTTTTTTATCATCTTTTAATAGTGACCAACCGAAATGCATGTTGCATTTCATTAAGCATGATTAATCCAATCTGATTCAGATAACAAAACTGGAATGAGATCCAAAAAAATTATTTGAAATCATAAAAACAGAAACTATTTCTTTGTTCTGAATGAAATCAGCATTGTGATGTGGTATAAGATGCAAATTCAAGTCTTGTCTGACGATTTCTTTGTTAAAAAAAAAAAAATTATAATTTAATTTGAAAACCTCAAGAACATATTGACCAAAAACACAGCAAAAAAAAAAAACAAAAAACAAAAAAAAAACAAAAAAAAAAAACAAGAACACAAAGTTGAAGACACAAAACTAATGCATGTGAGGATGGATTGTTTTAATGTTGTTACTTTTTGCAATAAACTTCATTTTAATTTGCTCTGTTAAAAGAGGAACTTAAAACTGAAATGAGGATTTACAGTTCTTCAGTTTAATGCAGAAGTGAATTAAGATTTATAATTTTTTCCCCATTCCAGATAATAAAACTGATCCTTGATTCTACCTATGAGACAGACAAAAATCAAGATTTATATCAAATCTAAAAACAGAAAAATAAAAAAAATGTCAATTTCCCAAAATAACTTTCCTATTTTGTCATCAAAACCTAGGGAGTCTGAATATAGCAACTATCCACCATGCTGGTCAATAACAGTCCAATAGTCAAAGAAGACAGATGTTAGATACTGAGGCTGAACCTAAAATATCAGTCCTGAACTTTGTGATAATAACCTATTTTATCCTAAAAGGGATTCAGTACTGTTTTGCAAGCAATTAAAAGAATAATAAAAGCATTTATGTATACAGTATACATACAAATGCACAAACATTTTGCAAAATCATTGTTTATTGCCAAAATAAAACACAAAAAGGATAAAAGCTGTTCAACTCAACTTCCTATTATTTGTTTTACTATTTGCTTGTTTTATAAGTCATTTCAGCATTACTCTTATTACAGTACCTCAAGAAAGTTCCTCAGCTATAAATATTAAGCTAAATTTTGTTACAAAAGCATAATGCATAAAGTAAGTAAGTAAAGTTGGCGACCATAGTCGAGGGTAACCCGAAGGCTCCCTTTTCGATAGCTACTACACCAAGATGTAGGGGGAGGGCGCTACTCCTTCCCTGGATGGCTCTACTTTACCCTTGATCTGCACCTTATAATGCTGAGTGTTAAGCAAGGAGGCATCAAGTACCATTTTTTGAGTCTTTGGTATGACTCGACCTGGGATTAAACCCAGGTCTCCCGGGCCATTGGCGAACACTCTAACCACTAGGCCAATGTCCGGTACTAATGCATAATTTGCTAAATTCACACTACCTTCACATAACAGATATATCAACTCATAATCTCATAGGCTGTTTGTGTATCCAGCATGTTCAGTTAACCCCACCAGGAACTAATATTGAATACTGATCTTCCAGTGTTTAATAATTACACTATTTGAGCTTGCTTGGTGGCTAATTAAGTTGCATGTTTTCTATTTGTGTCAGAAGATTATGTTTAAACCTAAACAAAAACCAGTATATAGAATTCTGATTTTTAAAACAAACAAGTCTTTCTCACTTGGTAGAATTTAGCTTTTGGTTTGCTAGTTTTGTACCATCTTAAGTTTAGTAAATCTCAAAAAAGTTATTTAAGGAAAAGCTAAGATACCTATGAAACTTTCTTTTTCAAGCATACAATCTAACTCCTAACACTGATCTAAAAAATTTAGAAGGATTATTCCCAAACAGAAATTGAAATCAAAACCTACCAATCTTCAATGTAATGCTTGACTAATAGAGTTAACCTAACAATTAAGAGTTGGTCACCGGTTTCAGAGTCTATAATTAAGATACAAACATTCATTTTTCTTTTCTCTCTCAACCAGACACATATAAATCATTCACATGATGGAATTGCCAATTATTGGTTTCTTCAAAAAAGATATTTTAGTCTCAAGAAACAGGTGATTGTGAATGGATTCTTTAATTGATGTGATATTTCCAAGAAAACAAATGCTACTATAGACATTTACACTGAAAATATCTTTTGGATAATATTGAACAAAATTTCTTTAAGACAATAAAAGATACCAAACTTTTTTCTTCTAAGGTGATGTTAAGTTTTATTCGCTTAACAGTATCAAGAATATATAAAATGCATACTTAGAAATATAAATATGTATATGACACACAAAGATTACGTTTGCATGCGTAATAAGTTCAATAATCTTTGATCATTTCAATGCCTGTGGGAAGTTCACTCACTTTAAGTCAATACTGACTGGTTTGAATTTTCTCTAAGAAGCTACATTTGGAGAGAGACAACCAGGTATTCAAAGTTTTTGTCAAGGTTACAAAAAGATATTTAGGAACTCCCAATGAAATATTGTTTACCACACAAATAAAAATAGATTTTGTGAAGGAAAGGAAACATAAAATCAGTTGTTTGATATTTAGACAGTTTAGAGAGCCATTTAGTAGTTCTCAAAAATTGCTGCCTTTCCAACTGATATAACATTAACTTTTCATTCAGTTGTTAATTTAAAAAGGCCATATTCTTATGGTTTCTTTAAAAACGAAATGACAGTTTTGGTCATGAATTTTAGCTGGAAAAGATCCTTGAAGATATTGCAGAAAACATGACTGATAGATATAATTTCAATCAAATGAGTTTATCACTAACATTGGTATGCCTGGTTAAATTTGATATATTTGCATAAAAGGAATAGGTTCCAAGTTCTGGTTGAAGATGCCATTTTATCAACTTAGTATTCCATCATAATAATAAAAAAAGCAATTTGATGCAGTCACAGATCTATTTTCTCTCATGAATCAATGACCCCACCAAGCAATTTGGCCACACACTGACCAATCAGCAGGCAGAGTGCATTGATTCCTTCTTCCTCTCAAGAACTATTTTTTCTAGCCCATTTTGGAAGTCGGCCAGCAGAACAGAGAGCACCAAACCAGCAAAGAAGAAAGGCCTCTGTCATGGAGCCTGCCACAGGAACCCAGCATTGACAATCTTCACTGAAGATAACTGTTGCCAGATACCCACGAAAGAAGATAACGGCAGCTACCAGCTACACACACACAAAAGAACAAATGCTGCTACCTGCAACACACTAAAGAACTGGCATACTACCTGTGACACTACTACCTGATACCCAAAAAGAACTTTTTATCACTCTGACACAAGTCTACTTCTGTCATAAAAATAAACCATTCATTGTTGTTCTTCCAAGAAGTTTTGTTATTTTATTCAGCGCTACATAAATAACTATAAATTAACTTATAGTTTATGTGAACCACCCATATACTAAACAATAAAACCTGATATCATAAGGTATTACTGGGGTACACTAAATAACTATATTTTAACATGGAAACTATGTCTGATCCCAAAGTCATTACCTCATGAAGAATTTCTTTAGTGAACTGCAATGTTTGGGTTTTTTTCGGTCATAGGCATATGAACTTTATCTTTACATACCAGATATGTACATTTAGGTGGCATTTTCTCTTTTAAACATGTTTGACTAAATAAAACAAACACTTTGTATCTGCATATTTTATCACAGATCCACTCAAGTCTTCATATGAGTCATGATTGCTTTAGTATAACAGAAGTCATGGATAAAGAAAAATGTGCAGAAAATTCACACTATGCATTTTATATATATATATATATATATATATATATATATATATATGAGTCATTCAATAAATAAGGTAAATTTTGCAATATAAGGACTCCATTCTCCCAGGAAAAAAATATTTGCTTTATTTTTTAATACATTCTCCATTCTTTAAAACATTTTTCCTATTAAAAAACAAGTTTTTTGTATTTCTTCAGCATTGAAAACTTTGTTCTACGCAGAAATTCTTTAAGGGGGCCAACAAAGAGAAATCAGATGGAACCAGATCAAGACTCTAAAGAGGCTGTGCCAGCTGTTCTCAATCAAACTGATTTATGGTTTCTACTGTTCTTGCTGCAGTATGAGGCCTTGCATCGTCGGGGTAAAACCCAACAACAATTGAGCTTAGAAAAGGAAAGGTCATCAAGTACAACTTTAGGTGCAGTACCCACAGAAATTCCCAGTTGCTCAGATATGTCCTCTATTGTCAGACAAAATGAGCACATTAACTGAATCCACTATTTCAGGTGAACTCACCATTGTAGGCCTACCTGACCGGTCTTCATCTTGAATACTATTTTGAATATCTTTAAACAATTTAGCCCATCTGTAAACATTTTTTTGACTAAAACATGCTTCTTTATACACATCACACATTCCTCTGTAATGACTGATGACAGACTTCAGTGAACCCTGTTTTCCCACCATTTTGAATAGCCTCAAAACAAATATTTTTGTCAGATTGAAATAATTTTTGCTATAAATCAATTCCAAATAATGCAGAGTTTATATTTATAGACAAAAATTCAATATTTATTACCTGAAACCCCTCTCTTTCTCTCTCTCTCTCTCTATATATATATATATATACATATATATTAGATACTTATATAGATTGAAAGAGCCACAAACATCTAAATATACACACACAGAGCTACTGATCTCCATCAAGATATTTGTCTTATGATAATTAAACACTTTTGCACAAAAAGATCAAAGTTATGAAAAGCTATTACACAAAAAGTTAATTCATTCTTATCTAAAAGATATTTTTAAGAAGCAATTTTCTAAAAACTTGATTACATCCAGATTTTGAAAAGTATTTAAGAATTACATATATAAATATATATAATAGCGGTTATTTCCCCATCAATTTTCAGTATTTATCAGAGCCAGAATATTGAAGAGGAATCTAGGCAGTCTGAAATTCAGTCCTCATAGACATGATGATATGTGATGAATTTTATATATAGATTCATCAGTTCTTTTTCTATTTCTCACCTCAAATTTTGAATGGGTGATATTTAGAGGATCTGTGACAAGATTTTCATACAAATCATTCTATGATTTTTCAACTAATTAGTCAATTTGTTGATGTCCATTAAAAATATATGATTTTCTGAACCAGAAATTCTCAATAAAAGTTGAAAAAATTCTGACAAAACTTATGTGACAGACAACTGAAGTTTGCCATTAGATTAGAATAGTCGTTCAGATCATTAACTTTTTAAAAACAATTTTGTCTAATTCTTATTTAGCAGAGCATTTAATTCACGAAGACTTCCTTTCTATAACACAATACTTATTTTCTGTGTCTGCCTCCTGTTCATGATACAAGGTCAGCTAAAAGTCGATTTGAAAGTTTTAAAAAAATGGTATATATAATTTTAGCATTTAATGTATATAACTTTTCAAGTATAGTTTTTAAAAAATGCTTTATAACTAAAATATTTGAATTAAGTCTTATATTTCAAAAACCTCAAAACAATCAGGAATTGATTTTTTGACCATGCTGTATATCATTACAGGGAGCTGCTAAAATGTTCTTGGCCCAACCAAGAAGAAAATTATTTTTTTTGTTTTCTTTTGGAAGGGTTGAGATATTGTGTATGAAGTGTGCTGAAGCTCTAAATAACCTCCATCTTGGTCAAACTGAGAACTTTTCAGTGCCCTTTTATAAATTAAACAATTTAAGAAAACCTCTAAACCCTAACTACATTACTTACCAAAAGGCTTAAACCCTAACTACATTACATACCAATCATACTCAATGGTAAATTTTTAAAGGTATCTTTATGTATATTTTGATGCTTTCAACAAATTCATGGTCAAATCCAACTAAAGTTTCATTTTCTTCATATTAACTACACAAATTATAAGAATATTAAATTAAGCATAGAACCACAAGAGTGAGGCAGAAACTTCATGAGAATCTAAGTCCTTACAGTTGCAATGATCTGGTCTATAATAGGCATCCAATTCCATATGTTAAGACAATTTTACTCCTCACCCTGACACAAAAGTAAAATTATTAAAAAAAGAAGAAAAATAAACTGCGTCTACATACCAATTGGTTCTGTTCCACTAACACGACACTGCCACTTGACAGCTTCTCCTTCAGCATTTTTTTGACTTTCAGGACGAACTTCAAATTTAGGATCCCCTTCCTCAGAAGGAATTGATTTGATGACAGGTTCCGGGTTGACACTGGTCACTGGCATCTGTGAGGTAGTTGATTGTTTGTCAGGTAGGGAACTGTAGGAATCTTCGGCATCTGATGTTTTCACAGGTGAACTTGTCCCAATAGGAGGTGTGAGAATGTTGGCAGAAATGGCTTCTACAGGTGAGAAAAGTTCTATTAAAGACTTTGGTTCTTTCTCAGCTAAGTCTTCATTTGAGAGAGAAAGCTCACCCTCACCCGAGAGACTACTGCCAGCATCTCTTTCAAGCTCATCATTCTCTGAGAGGTCTGAGAGTTCATCTGCATCCCTGAAATATGGGAGGAAAAAAATTCTTTGAATAAATAAAAAAACATTTATTAAAATGTTGAATAGTTTGCATGTTTTTTGGGGTTTTTTTTAGATATTTCTAACAGTTTTACAACATTTTTAGCCACCAATGAAGAAAAAAAAAAACATAGCTGTTATCAGTGTTGATAATTCCAATTAAGGTCAAGAGGATGAAAAATGATTAATTTTAATGTCATGTCAATTCGTAGAGGGGTATTTTATGCCTAGAGGTAAGTAAATCGCATTCATTTTTTTGTGTAGCTGTTTCTCAGGAGTTTTTTTTTTTGTTTTTTTTACACAAAGTTACATATCAAATATTCCTATCTATGACTAATAATTATAAGATTTCAAGTAAGTATTTCGATTTAATAATAGTCATTTGTTTGGTTATAGTTATTTGGTTGGGTTTTATGGCTTATCCCTTGAAGTTTTTATTTAATGTCAAATCCTGCTCATATATATATATATATGTGTGTGTGTGTGTGTAAAGAAATAGTTTCTAGATAACATTTTGAAATGAACCAGAACTCATTTGTTTGCACACAATTAAATGGCTTCAAATATTGTTATGTAACACTAACAATTTAGTGTAATATCAGTAATTTGTTTGCACACAAATGGTTATATATATATACATGATTTGTAGGTGTATAGTTTGTAAGTGCTATTATTTTTCTAAGGAGTTAGAGCATATTTGTTTCCACACAAGTTAAATGGCTTTAAATATTGGCAATTAACACTAATAACTCTATTCAACCCCATTCATTCATTTGCACACAGTTAGAAATAGTTCAAAGTATTCCTATCTAATGTGAATAATTTTATTTAGTATTAATCATTTGTTTGCACACACTTAAATGGCTTCAAGTATTGCTAACACCAATAATTTTATTTGCACAGTTAAATGGTTTCAAGCATTTTTATGTAACACTAACAATTCAATCTAACATCCGTCATTTGTTTGCTCATAGATGAGTAATTAAAAAGTTATATTTGATCTATAGATGGGATCCTAACTGGTACTACCACTCCAAGTCAGAGTCGGACTGGAAGTAATGGCACTGAAGGGGTACTCCATGTTTCCCAGAGTTCCAGCACTGGAGCCTCATCATCAGATGGTTTAGTATCATATCCAGAACACTCATTGGGGAGGGGGGGTCTAACTCCCCTGCAGAGATGCAGTTGGTATATTCTACAGCCTCAGCTGAGTGAGCTGAAAGTTATATGGTTTCAAATAACTGAAAATAATCCTTAGTAAACAATTGTAGCTTCAAGTAACTTTTCTTAATACAAATAATTTAAACTTACATGGTATCAAGTATTCCAATCAAATACAAATAATTTTTAAACAAATCTATTTGACCCATAGAGACAACCATAACAGTTACTACTACTCTGGGTCAGAGTGGACCTGGAAGTAATAATAATGAAGAAGTACTCCACACTCCAGGTCATAGAACCTCACCATCAAATGTAGTTGAATGTCAGATTCAAGATACCAAAGAGTACAAAAGAACTGTGCCTAACCAAACAGCAACAATTATTTTATAATTAAAAGCAATAAATAAAGCTTTCTCATTAAACTGAATTAATCTTAAAACAATGTTGACAGGTTTGGTTTGTTTCTTTGATTAATGGCATATCAACATTCATATGGGTTTTTCAATGCCAAAGCCATCCTTGTGTAAGGATAGCTGGAGGGTCAGGGGGTTCATACCTTTCTCAAGAACATTAGTCTCTTGCTTACTTTGAGGCCACAGAACAGCACTTTAACCGTGACACCCCGCAGAACTTCTCCCTAAAGCAAAGTTGTTTAAAATCATCATATGTCACTGAAGAATTTTATTTTTTGGCTTTTCTTATTGTAGATTTCCAACCAAATTGCAAAGTTAAAACAATTTTATGACTTTGGCATAAGCTCATAATATATTTTCAAATCAAATCATTTATAAATAAAATTTTCAAACATCAGTTAAAACAATCTTACTCAGGTCAAATAAATATAAAATTGTTTCAAGAATTCTTTTTACTTTTTATTAATAAGTTAAAAAAAAAATCATTTTCTTCTCAGATTGCCAACCCATTTTCATAAGCCATTAGAAATTTAAAAAAAAAAAAAAAAAAAAAAAATCAAATCAATTTTTAAGATCTGTAGGGATAAAATAAATAATTATCTTGCTTAGAGAATTTGTATGTCTGTTAGGGATCTAATAGGGTATCATCAAATGACAGTCCCAGAAATCCATTCTCAACCCCTTTTTGCTCCTGGTCTTTGACTAGTAGTGATATTGTCTCTAACCCTGCCAAGGAACGGTTAAGCCACATAAAGTAAGCCTTTATCCATTTTAAACCGCTTCCACATACTACTTGTTCATGGAACAATAAGTGTATAGTTTTAACTGTTATGACATGTTTGTGTATTCTTTCTTTTAATATCAATGGTATGTATATTGCATAAATGATATTAAATATTTATAAATGAGTTTATCTTGTCTTTCTTTCTGTTGTGTTTAGTATTAGTACATACCAAAGCTAATATTGGTCATTGGAAAATATCTTCCTTACCACCAAGCATTCCACTAGAACAATTTAATAATTTCAGCTATTTTTACCATTTCTTGGTAGCCATTCAGTTACTAGTTACACAACAAAGAGAGTAAAAAAAATAATTTCAATTGTATTTAACACAAAAGATATTTGAAACTAATATATATATTGACAAAACTTGATTTGACTACTCCCCCACACTTCAACATTAGACATTTTCTGTACTAAAAAAAAAAAAGTTAGAAAATTCTAGAATGGGAATGAAATATAAACCTTTAGAAGACCTAAAAATTAATCAGCTAAAATTTGCTAAAAAGATAAAAATCAAAACCGTAATATGAAAAATACATCAAAAACAGATTCACAATAAATTTTCCTTTTTCTTTTAATTAATTTTATATTTGCCCATTAAATTTAAATATTATAGGATAAAGGGAGGATAATATTGCTTAGATTAATTAAATTTATTTTAAGAGGAAAACAAATTTTCAGAAGTATTTATCGTTTTATTTATAATTTTGACTAATCTTAATACAAGTTACTTTTTATCACAATTCACTAGTCATCACTTCTATGACAGCAATGAATAACACGCATTAGAAACAAGAATAAACTTCCACTGGGGATACAATTCACAGTCCCTTCTATCTCAGTTAAGCTTTGTCCAACATACTTTACCATCTAAGTTACAAGAGTTTGGACATTATCACAGAAGTCCAAATAAAACTTATAAAATCACTCAATACCTGCGTCTCTGATTGGTATTTATTACATTTGTTTTTTTTTTATACATAGTAGTGTTAATATTTTCATTTTGTAGTTGAAGCATTGTATATAATTATTAATAATTTTGGCAAGTATCATGCTTTATCTTCTTAATTCTACTTTCTAAATACAAGATAAATTAATAATAATTGACAGGGCTTGATTAAAAAAAAAATTCTTTATCCCATAATCACAAAAAAAAATGGTAATAAAGATCTTTATTTCCTTATTAGCAACTGTCTTAAATGGTAAACAAGCTCATCTAATGAGAGAATGTGATGAGCTCATTGTTCATTAAGTGCTTGACACCAAAATAAGCTTCATGCATATAGACATCAATTTTCATAAAATTTAAACATAAAAGGTGGAAGATAAAAAAAAAGTATTCAGAACCTTTACCATTAGATCTCTTCCCATAACAAGAATAGAAAAGTAACTTCCTCCACCCCTCATTAAAATGTGGAGGATTGAAAATCAAAGATGCAGCTGCTAAATGTGGTAGGTGTGAAAGTAGAAGAAACTTTTCACTTTTATCAGGAAATGTTATTTCCCTGATTGCCATCAAAACCACTGACTTAATCTTCCCTCCTTAAAATACCAATCAAGATTCAGCACCCTACAATCCCTAAATCATGACCCACTTTGATCTTCTCCTCCCTGAGCATATGAACTATAAAGTTTGAGGTCACTGATGGAGGCAAGTCTTCTTGAAAGCAAACTTTTAGAAAATGGTTTTAAATCATTTCTGCACCTGTGTCCAATAAGCATAAAAGATTTTTTTTTTGTTTTTTTATTAGCAAAGGTTTCTACTCCTGATGTTACAATGTAACAGGCAACCAATCAGAGTCCATATTTCTGATTATATAAACAATTAATTTTCAAATACTTCAACAAATTCTAATTAAAAATTAGCAATAAACTTGTCTATATTTCAATTGAAATTTTGATTTATATCTGATTTTTAAAATGAAGGATTATTATTATCATCATTATAGACTTGTATTGAGACTAGCATTCTCTTTTTTGGATGTTACAGTCATATTTCCATTGTTGTACCCTCTGACCTTTTTTCAGGTGACCTAGGAATTTCAAAACCCTTTATTTGATTCACAGGGGTATATTGTTTTTATTTTGCAAGTCATGTCAACACTAGATATCTTCTAAGCATAGACATTGAAATAAGAGTACTGAATTGAATAAAGAGTTTGGTTCAAAATTCCCAGAAGGATATTAACTAAAAAAAAAGACTCCAGAAAGCTGGAGGCTACAACAAGCAAAATGTGATGATGATAACTAAGATGAAAACAATAGTTCAAGTATATCAGATTAATTTTACAGTTTAGATGTGTAATCTACAAATATAACTACTGGTTGAATTACTTCAAATGTATTTCAATACTAACTGGTTGTAAATGATTTTCACTTATTTTGAGATAAGAAAGAGACAATTACAAGTTGGGATCAATTCTAAATCAATTCTGAAATTATAAAAAATAATCTTTTTTAACTTGTAATTTACATTGGAGGAGGAAAGAAGAAATATAATTTTCTGCAATGTTAGACATGATAATTAAAACCACAATAATCATTAAATCTTTAATGTGAAATTTTCCAGTGATATATTAGAAATAAAATTTTCTATCATCTTAACATGAAAATTAAAAAGAAATGATTTATGTCAAAATTTATAGTTAGCAGTTAATTCAGTAGACAAGAAAGCTTTTAAGGTTAGATATGTTTGAATATAAATGATATTAAAAATCAACTTCTTGTAATCATTTTTATTTATACGATGTAACCAAGGCAGAGACTCATTTCTAACTTTACCTCTTTTACTTAGTTTAATTTTATGTTCAGAAAGTATCGATTCAGTTTGATTTTGATGGTAAGCCAACTGGTCCAGGGTTATTTAATGCAGACAGATTAAGAGATTGCATTCATTGTATATTTATAGTTACATTTTTTGTGTTGTTGTTTCTTAAGATTTTTTTTGTACACAGTTATATGATATCAAACATTTTTATATGATACAAATTTGCACACAGTTGTATGATTTCAAGTATTCCAGTCTAATACTAATAATTATATGGTTTCAAGTAATCCTATTTACCAACCCATCCACTCAGGCAGGATATAACATAAGGTCAACTTTTAAGCGGAGTTTAACAGGTTTGAATTCAGAGTTTTCCTTCTCCTAGACTAGTTGCCTCACCAAGGCTGAAGAACCTAGTCTGTCCTACTATTTACCCATAGGTGGAGGGAGAATAATTGGATTCATACCTTTCCCAAGGGTATTAGTGCTATGTGAAATGCAATCAGTCTCGTCCAGGATTTGAACTCGTGTCGCCGTGTCCATTTCCTACGATGATAACCATTACTCCACAGGCACCTCCTATGGTTTCAAGTAATTATTTCTATTCAATAATAGCCATTCGTTTGCATACAGTCATATGGTTTCAAGTAACTAATAATAATCCTTAGTAAACAATTATAACTTCAAGTAACTATTCTTAACAGAAATAATTTACAATCATATGGCATCAAGAATTTCTATCTAATAATTTTTAAACAGATATAACATGTACTACCACTCCAGGTTTGAGTGGACCTGAGAGTAATGGCAACTAAGGAGTACTCTACACTCCAAATATCTCCAGAATTGATCCATTATCATCAGATACAGTTTAGTTACATATATAGGAACCCCCTTTTTGGGGGTGGTAGAATTTAACCCTCTGCAAAGGATACAGTCATCATATTTGAAGCTATATGGACAGAATGAACATAAGAAAATGCAAAGCCACATAATGTTTTATGTAAGTGCAACAAGATTGAAAAATTTAGTTATCAGAATTTTTTACAGTTACACAAGTAACAAATAATGACCTAAGAAAATGATGAAGCAATAAAGTTTACTAGTAAAATTTTCTTTAAAAACAGACAAAAATATCTTTTGTCAAGGTAACTAGAGAATCTGAAATATAAAACTCTCACCTAAAATTGGAGGGAAACAGAAGGAAAAAAGACTAAGACAGCAACCACCAGAATGGTTTCGGCATAAAAATAAAGTTTATATTTAAGTGTCTTCTTAGAGAAAGCAGAATTTAACATGAGCTTAAGTTTAACATGTGCATATGGTGGTGGAGGTACCACAACTGTGTGTATTTACATAGCCCCTCCACCATACACAGTTAATTTTTAAAGCGGATTTTAATCCAGGTTTCCTTGATTGAGATTTGTTGCCTTACCAAGGCTAAAGAACCCTGTCTGCTCTACTCATACCTGGTGGAAACAAGAAATGGTTTCATGCCTTTCCCAAAACCAGTCATGCAAAGTGAAATACAAACAACTTTACCCAGAATTTAAATTCGAATTGCCAATTCCATTTCCAACAATGAGAACCATTTTGTTAAGGAAACGTAGCACAAGTGTATGCATGTCCAGTCCACACAACTGGTATAATAAAATCATCAAAATCCTCCATCCAACAATTTAGAGCAGAGGGAGGGGGGAGATTCTGACAGGAGATTAAAAACTCCAGGACCATGCCACCTTGTGTACATGTATTCTGATACTCACAAGGTGCCTGTGGTGTAATGGTTATTGTCGTAGGAAATGGACACGATGACACGAGTTCAAATCCTGGATGAGACTGATTGCATTGGGAAAGGTATGAATCCAATTATTCTCCCTCCAGCTATGAGTAAATAGTAGGGTAGACTAGGTTCTTCAGCCTTGGTGAGGCAACTAGTCTAGGAGAAAGAAAACTTTGAATTCAAACCTGTAAACTCCACTTAAAAAATGACCTTGTGTCATATCCTGCCTGAGTGGATGGGTTGGTAAATATGGAGACTCTTGAAAAAGATATGAACCCATCACCTCTCTCTTTAGCTGCGAGCAAATAGTAGGACAAACTGAGCTCTTTACTTTTGGCTAATTGGTTGGGTTTTATGGCATATCAACCTTTGTAGGTTATTTAACACCGAATCCATTTTATGCAAATAGTTCTATTTCAAATAATTCAGTTTATTCAAACAGAACTAATTCAGTTTAGTATAAGTACATATTTTGTTTACACACAGTTAAATGTCAAAACAGTTCTATATTAAACAATTCAGTTTAGTGAAGTAGAGTTTCAATGTCAAAAACAGTTCGATTTCAAACAATTCAGTTTAGCATAAGTATGCAGTTACTTCTATTTAACCCATAGATAGGGCCCTATCAGGTGCTACCACGCCGGGCCGGAGTGGGCCTGGGAGCAATGGCAATGAAGGGGTGCTCTGCATTCCCCAAAGCTCCAGCATCACTGGAACCTCACCATCAGATTGTTTAGTGTCATATCCTGGACACTCCTTGGTGGGGTGTCTTACCCCTCTGCTGAGAAACAGTCTGTGTATTCTACAGCCCCAGCCGAATGGTATGGCAACCAGTTTAGAAGGAAAAAATGAATTCAAACTGGGTGCACTTCACTAAAAATTGACCTTGTGTCATATCCTGCTTCTGGCAGAGAGGTTGGGTGAATACATACCCAAAAAAGCTGAATATGCTGTCCTAATCCCAGCTTGAAGGCTGGGTGGATAATTTTGTTGAAATTTATAGCTAAAAAGAAAGAGTTAAAAATAAAGAAGTAAAATAAATTTAACAGGGACAGGAAGGGGGGTGGAAAGAAATAAGAAGAAATAAGGAAAGAGGAAGAGAAGGAAAAGGATAGAAACAAATACAAGAGATGGAGGAGAAAAAGACAATTATAGGCGTGAGGAAGAAGAAAGAAATAAAAAGAAAATACTGAAAAATAAAGTGATTTGAGTAAGAGAGCAAGAGAGAAAGAGTGAGCAAGAGAGAAAGAGTGAGCAAGAGAGAAAGAGGGAGCAAGAGACAAAGTGAGAAAGAGGGAGCAAGAGACAAAGAGGGAGCAAGAGACAAAGAGGGAGCAAGAGACAAAGAGGGAGCAAGAGACAAAGTGAGAAAGAGGGAGCAAGAGACAAAGTGAGAAAGAGGGAGCAAGAGACAAAGTGAGAAAGAGGGAGCAAGAGACAAAGTGAGAAAGAGGGAGCAAGAGAGATTATGAGTGTGAGAAACTAAGAATAAATGAAAAAAATAAAAACTACACAAATGCAAAAAGAATTTAAAAATTGTTTTAAAGTTTAGGAGAAAAGAAAAAAGAATTAAATAAAAAATAAGAAAACTAGTTAAAACTAAAAGAAAACAGAAGAATAAACAAAAAAAATTTAACTAATCCTTAAGGATAACAAGAAACTCATTTATTATATCCTTGAGACATATTAAACTTTTTTCAGTAAATAAACACTTGTCATGCAAATTCAACCAATAATATGAATTAATCTTCTTTAGATTTGGGAGACAAGGATTAAGGTGTTTATGATTTGGCCAGACATTTTCTTAATTTCATTTATACATTACAAGTAACAATAATAAAATGTGCAAAATAAAACTATTTTCAAAACATCATTGAATCAGAAAAGAAAACAATTTAAACGATGCCTCTTCTTTTCTAATCAATAAGTTTTATGTTATATTGATGCTCTGCTTACTGAAGAGATGATTTCAATATAGCTCGTATGCTAATGTTTTTTTTAATTTCTTAGACTTCAAAGTTTTTCAATAAATATTTTTGATTCAATTCCACAAGAATTGATCCACCCCACAAAAAAAATAGCAAGAAAAATGAAAGAAAACTAATAAATATGCAATTACTATGAATTCTAATTTTTCCACAAATGTAAAATGATTAAAATCATCAATACAAAATATTTGGGAAATAACACTCCCTGTTAAAACTTCTTTTCAATAATTCAATATGTGCATGACAAAAATGGGTTTTATAATCATCATTATCACATCAAAACTATTTAATACCCAGTGAATTTTATTTTAACTCAACATGCAACTTCTCTAGAGAAAAATAATGTTTTTTTAATTTCCTTAGACAAAACAATTATAAATAACTCAATGAGTGAAGGCTTCTGTTTTACCCTTTACTTCTTCTCAATACGATACATAAAAATTCACCTTCTGTTGCAAGCAGAGCAGATCAATTTGAACCCCCAGAGGATTTAAATAAATTCTCAAAGGAATTTAACTGTGCTACTAGGAAAAAATAATTCTGAATTGAAGATGTAATTAGGATATGGGTTACTGGCAATAAAAATGGAATCATTTCAAAGTCTAATCAAGTTTCCTCTCACTCCTACTATAGATAACATGGAAGGGTTTTAAGCATTCCCTTGTTTAAAGGATAATTCTGATTTCAAACCATAGAAAAGAAAATGGGGGACCACTCCACTATCTTTCTCAAGAATGGTAAATCAGTTTACTGTGAAGAACAAGGATGGCTCAAATCCTGAAAGGCCATGGCACTTTTCAACACCTGGATTATGAGCTGACAAGAAAGAATCTGATCAAATGATACATTAAAAAAAAAAAAAAAACTTATTTACTTTTATATTACTTTATTTCCTATTACAAGTCATCTAAAATATGAACCAATTTATTTAAACAACTTTCCAAATTTAAAAAAAAAAAGGTCTCAATACTTTCACCTACCTTATAAAAAATATTTTGTAAAGAGAGATTATCAACTTTTTCGTCTTGATCACTTATTGCTTGTAGCTTGTTTTCTTTTTCACTTACAATATGGCGACACTGTAAGTTTACACCTAGCCTACCAGTATGTAACCAGAGCAACACCTACACAATTCTACAATTCAGTCTTCAGCCAAGCAGTGGTTTTCACTTTTGTCACTTAATAATGTTCCCTTAAAACCAAGAAGAGTGAGAGAAAAAAAAAAAAAAAAAAAAACAGATCCAGCATCTTAATTACTCATAGTCTATTGGCATATTTAATTATACTGATATACGAATGTATTTTTCAATTATATATATATTTAAAAATTATTTCTGATGCTTTTGTTTATTTACTATTTTTGACTCATTTATATACTTCATTCAGGTCATCATATACAGGATTTCAGATTACTGTCTAGGGTGGATTAACTTCCTCTGGAGTTAAGGAAGGCCTATGAAAAAAATGTTTTTTTAGTCAGTAGAACTTGGGGTAAATTTTCAAGAATTAAGTAACAGTAATTCTAACAAGTAATTGCTTTGAATTGGATAGTAAAAGAAAAACAGTAGGTTTAACATTTTCCTTTTTATATATGACTAGTTTTTTTCTTTTACAGAAAGGACTTAGTATATAGTCATTAAAAGCAATACAGTAAATTAATATGCAAATTAAAAAATATCATTTAAAATTATGGAAATTCAAAACAGAGCAGCTTTAGTCAAGATTTGAACCTGCATCTCATATTCATAAGAACTTCCTATTTAATACAGAGATATGACCAGTTTAGTTACAATGTTTGAATTGAGTATATTTGACCAGAGGTCATAACTGTTTAAAAGTACATGTTAGTTTTACATGTACTCAACTGAAGACAAATCACATGATCTAGTCATGTGATATAAGTATATATCAAAACATAAAAATGACCAGTCTTATTGGTTAGCAATTACAACATGAAGTGACTAAGATGTCAAAGAAAAGAAGATTCAATAGCTACCACATCTTCCTGTTAGGTCAGATGAAATGTACTTCATATCTGAGAGAATAAAAAAAAATCTCATTCCTTGTTTAACCTCTCTCTTCTACATCAAGAATACTCAATCACAACAATAAAATTCTGACATATATTTCAACATCTACTTCTTAGACTCAAAAGACCCCCAGCTTTGTACAATAAAGCTTATAACATTGCTACTGCCAAACATTTTATTACAAGTAATTTAATATGCCATAATTTCTATTATTATTTTCTTTATTGGTGCTATTTTTATTTATTTTTTATGAATAGGAGCAGTAGCATTACATAAATTGTCCATTGCATTTCAGAATCTTTTCTCATTATCATAGTACAATGTTTTGGTGACTTGACCAAGTGAGAATGACATTCTGGTTATTTTATTGTTTGGGGATTTTTTCCATCAACTAATTCCACTTAGTAACAATAGAAAATTAAATCATAGCAATTTGACCCATATTTTCAAATAAGCTAACTTTTGTTCGGATTTTTATGAGTTCCCCTACTTTGCCAAGAATTACTCAAATAATTATCTTCTAAAGAAATATTGAGAAGAAATACAAAATCATATAACCAAAAATGCTGTGTCATTTTTCCTAGTGACCTTTTTTTTTGGAAAACTAAAAACTGAGTACAGAGTAGAAAACTGTTTCAGGAAAGAGAAAGAAAAAATGCTGTGAACTTTTACATATAAAGAATAGATAGACTGAGCATTACAAGATTTCACTGCAGCATAACTGACAATGATTTCAATGAAAGGCATTTCTTAGTGAAACAATAATTAAGCACAAACAAATATTTTATTTGAGTAAATAGATATTTTTTGAGATCTGAGATTCTAGTTTCTAAAATATCAAGAAATATTAAATAAAAAAAATTATAAATTTATCAGAAAAGGTTGGGAATATGCTAAAACTATGCTACACTAAGAAAATAACTAAAGTGACATCATGGTGCAATGGATAACATCTAAATCTTATAGATCATTACAAATGAGTTTAATTCTTACTAAGTGGCCTTGTGTTAAAACTAATTAAATAATATTTTGGAACCCTAAAAAGTTAATAGCTGCATTAATCATTCTTTTATTCACTTAAACTTGAGTAAATCTTTAAATTAGAAAACAAAAAAATATATATATAAAAGACACATTTTAAGGCATTTACATATATAATATCTGAATAGCAAAAAATATCTATTGATTTGAAAGTGTTTAATATGGATATATTTTTGTGAGTTAAACAAATAGTTTAAATTACTTCAAAGTTATTTTTGTCCATTATATAATCAAGATTTATAATCAGTTTATCTCATCAATGTATTACATTAGACAGTAAATATTAAAAAAAATAGAAAATAGAAAATTTTTTCACATATATGATAGTGGAATTAATAAGGTCATTTTTCTATGTACATGAATAAATATACAAGGCAAAATCTTGTAAGATATTCAAACAAAACATTTTAAGTAAACTTTGGATATATTACCATATTAGAAAACAGATCATTTAAAAAATGTCAGATGCTTATATTTAATTGATACTAGAAATACAGTTTGCGATATTTAGAAATAAAATGCTTAATATCAGTGATAAAGCATATATATCTAAGTTAGGGTAGCATACGTCGGGTCAACTGTAATTGATGACTAAATCCAATCATCATAAAGGCAAGAACCGACAGTCACCAAGCAATACTGACTATGTCTATATGCTACCCTAACTTAGATTTTACATAATCAATATCTTATTGTGTGGATTTATCCTTTATAATAAAAAATTACTATTTCTAACTGTTCAGTGGAAATTTAAAAAAAAAAAAAATTAACTGCAATTTAAATCTTCCTCTAGCTGGCTAGTATTTGTATAGATGTGTAAAATTAATTGAAAGAGAAAATCCTAACTTTTAAGATATAAAAGAATAAACAAACATATATGAACATTTGTATCAAGAAAATCTTACACAATTTGTTTCCATATTAACAAAAAAGTGAATATCTCAAAAAAAAAAAATAAATAAATAAAAAAATAAAAATTTGTTTGATCTTTAATATGAAAACAATATTAAAAATTAAACAATGTTATTAGGTCCAATTCTTAGCAGTTTCTTTTGTCCAGATGAATTTCACAATTGTTTTAATCAAAAAAAGGTCCTCAGAGCAAACATAATTAGTATTAAAAATTATTTAAAATTCCTATTGACTCAAACTATCAAGAAAGAACATACTTTTTAAACAAAGTATTTATAAATGAAATAATTTTTTAATTTCCCATAAAACATGAGAAAATATGACATTCTAAGAAAAACTACAAATTATCTTTTAAGCTTCTAATTAGTCTAATTAGAAATTAACTTTAGAACTCTTCAAATATAAAGTGGACAAAACAATACTTTTTGAATAATCTTCAAATAGCTTGACAATAACACATCAGTTTTTTTTCCACTTACGTGAAATAAATCTTTTGTCTGAGAAACACAGAAAAATTATATTCAGTTTCACAATACAGATTAAATAACCAATTATATCAAAGGGGAAAAGAAAGGTAAGCAAAGCCTACCTTGTTTTTTTAAGCATACATAAGTCTGTATACTATAATCCACATCAACATTATTAATATTTCACATTCCTTGAAGAAATTTCCATATCTACTGTAAAGGAGTCATATGTCTTGATATTTTATTAGGTAAGTAAGGAGATCCCCACCCAGAACCTTATTCAGCTTCTTCACTAGCAGTAATTGTCAGTCCATAATCCAAATTTATTCTCATTCTACCTTAAAGTCTTCACAAAAAAAAATAAGTACTTCAGTTCCCAAAATAATAAGAGACACAAAACTGAAGTTTAAAAATAGAAGATGGGAATTTTTTTTTTCAACTTATCAGAAACAGCTGAAAAAATACTTTTATACTTAAGATATCACTTGGTTAAGAAAAATGTAGAAACAGATTTTATTTAGAGTTTTATAATCACTTCATCAAAAATAATGACATTTTTTTCTGTCAAATGATATAAAGTTGAGATGCCATTTTTCAAAAGTGTTAACTTACTAAAGTTTTCAATTGTGATAGATATGTTTGATGTAAAGGAAAATTAGATTGACAAATTTTGATAGTGGTCTAATGTCTGTGTCTCACACACACAAGAGATGCATACATAAACATGCACATACACGCACATATATATATATATATATATATATATATATATATATATAAAAGATGCATAGATAAATATGTGCATATATATATATATATATAAATAAAAGATACTTCAAAAATGTTAATCCTTAAACAGAACTATATGAAGAATCTTAAAATAAACTTAGGAATGGAAGCAATCAATATTAAAATGTTAGCATGCATGATATACAATCTGGTCTTGTACCTATATTAAAAAAAGAAATTTGGAAGAAAATGGATTGGAATAGGAGGGCCACTGATATGGCCAACATCTTCTCCACACCTCAAACTGTAATACCCAAAGAAATATGTCTAAAGTCTCTGGAGAACACCTGCAGAAGAGTCCAAGAATGTGTTGACAGGAATGGTGAACAGCTGGAGACTGAAGACATAATATCAGTTCTGTTATTTCCATTAAAGCATTATCTTTTTTTAAAATATTCAACACACACACACTATATATATATATTATATATATATATTATAGTCAAAGAAACAAAGTTATTTTTAGCTTAAGACCTTAATTTTTACAAGGTCAATTCTCTAAGTTTTGAACAAATACTGTAAAATGCAGTCCCAAATCAGTATTATATTGGTGTAGACTGACATTTATAGAGAATGTTTTTTTTTCTTTATCTGGAGTTAATTTCATGTCAACTATTCATACCCAAATAGCAGGCAATTGATTAAAACTTAAACATACAACAGACATATAAATATAATCATGTCATCTCTAAAAGTTAAAAAGATATTTTGACATTTTCTTATCACAAGTTTCAACACAGAGCATTGAATAAAGAATATTTCTGTTCTTTCGAAGGGATTTAGAATTCCCCTCATACAAATCACAAATTGATTCCCATTCATTCTGAGTTCACTGCCTTCCACAAGTTTTATGTATAAGGAATAATGGTCCTTACTCTGACACTCTGGCCCATGAGATGTTGGTAGGGGATTTGAATTTAAAGTTATCTTTCTTGAATGATTATTCTATCAAAATGAGAAACTCTAGTCTGCCTTATTATTTTACCAATATAATTAAAAGGCATTAGCACAAAGTGAATACAACAAACAACCGAAACCAAATTTCAAATTCAGCTCACAAATTACAATTTCTATATGAATAACGGTTATGCCCCCCACAATTCCTTTCTTGCAATATGACAGACAAAATTTACTTTTCATTGTTCATTTTGCTTTATCTTTCAGTCTGTCAAGTTGAATAATATAATTATTATTTTTTATTTTACTCCTTAAGAATTTTTCATACCATCTTAAACTGATGGTTTTTCACTGGAGTTTAAGTGAGAACAAGTTTCCTCACTCCTCCACCAAACTATCCTATCCAATTTTAGTAGTACTATTATCCGAATGGTTTCAATTATTCCTTTACTCTTTTGTTCATATTCAGTTTATTTTTTTAGGTTCTTGGAGACTGTTCCAAGGGCTCCAACTGTCATCTTCATGTTTTACAGCTTATTCAGTTATTTGGTAAGGTTTAGGTTTTCACCTTCCTTCACTTTTACTCTGCAGTCAACAAAATCCATTAGATGACAAGTTCTTTTCTTCTTAACTAAAAATAAATCTGGTTTTCTGAAATTTTTATTTTCACATCAGTTTCAATAGGTAGTTTTTCATTGAAGTTTGAGTAACAGCATGTCTCCTCAGATCTCCAGAAATTTTCTAAATATTCCAGCTGATCTTGAAAGTGCTGTATTCTGGATGGTCTCAATTCTTTTCCCAGTTTCCTTTGGAGATCATTCCAAGGGCTCCAACAACAATTGGCATCATTGTCATCTTCATGTTCCACAACTTTTCAGTTGCCTAGCAAGGTGCAGGTATTTGTTCAGCTTTTCACCTTTCTTTCACTTTCAATATGTGGTCTGCTGGCATATCAAAACCCATTAGATAAGTTTTTTATTTTTTTCTTCTTGTTAATTAAAAATGACATCATCATTATTTATTTACATATGCATGAAACAAGTAGAGCAGTCCCCATCTCTTATATCTGTATTTTTCAATGACTTTTGCACTTAATCGTATTAAGAAAATCATACGTTTTATTTAAAAATGGTCTCAAAGTGAAAAATCAACGATGCAAGCAATTGGGATATGATAAAGAAAAGCCATAAAGTACATTTCCTTTCCTTTGAATGAAAAAGATGAAACATCAAATTAATAAATGAAAAACTCATACTCCAAGATAACTATAGTAGCAAGGAATCATCTCTTTCACATAACTAATTTCTAACTGTGCCAAATTTATTTTTTTACTTTTTTTGCACAAAAAAACAAAACAAAAAAAACAACATAGCATCAGATCCTTTAAATATTCTGTGATTTTAGATATCTGTAAGTCTTGAAATAAATTCTCTGCCGAGTAACAACTATATTTAACTAACACCCCCACTATGAGCAGAATGCAACACAAGGTCAATTCTTAAGCAGAGCTTAACAGGTTTGAATTCAGAGTTTTCCTTCTAACTTGATGACCATACCAAGATTAAATAGCCCAGCCTATTCTATTATTTACCAATAGATGGAGAAAGAATACTTGGATGCATATCTTTTGCAAGGGTATTAGTGCTATGCGAAATATAAACAGCCTCTTCCAGTATTTGAACTCAGGTCACCATGTCCATTTCCTATAATGATAACTTATGCGAAAGCATGACAACTATATATATATATATATATATATATATATATATATATATATATATATATATATATATACACACACACACACACACAAAGAAATAGAAAATCAAATCCTTACTTTGTATATCAAAATTAGGGCTGTTTAAATGACTGAGATATTTTTTTATTTTGATAGAAATCTTCTGATTCAGCTTTTAGAGAAAGAGAATCAAGAATATGCAACATTGCAGATTAAGGATGATTAAAGATTATTATTATTACAATTCATAAGTTTTAATTCATTTCTTTTCATAATAATATTCTTTTTCTTTTTTCCTTTGGCCAAACTAATCTATACTTGGGATAACAAAGCAAAAAAAAAAAAAGTGAACATAATCAGTATTTCCCATGGGAAATCAGGTGATTAAAAACTAAAAGGATGAATTATAAGTCAAGAAATACTTAAGATATAAATGTGATTTTGTGTGAGCATATATATATATATATATAACATTTATGTGGTTCATTATATTCATGAAGAAAAAAAAAGTGCTCAAAATTATCATTAAAGCACATATGACTCATTATTTTACCTAAGCAACCATCAGACTTTTTGATGATTGTATAAATGAGAAACCAACAGTCACACCAAGCACTGTTGACTGTGTATCTATGCTATCAAATATATAAGTCACAAAAAGTTTTCTGTCATAACTCAAGGATGGCTAAAGTTATGCCTACCAAATTTTCTGTGGTTACTAATGGGATCCTAGAGCATATCTAAGCATATCAATTTTTGAAAATTCCAAAACTTTTAAAGTTTTAAAGTGAGGTTCAATTTATAGTGTAAGTATAATGTAACTAAACTAAATTATCATCTATTTTTTTAATAAAGACATCTTGCTAGAAAGTTTTGCTGCCAAAAACCAAAATTATGAACTTTTTCCTTATGTTTTTTTCCATTGGAAAATGAAAATGAAAAAAAAAAACTGTGCTGTGTTTTCACACATCATATATACAATGGCAACCAGGACCCATCAATGACATTATAGATACTCACAAAACACATAGTTCAGTATTAATAGATTAAAATCAGGGTGGTAGGGTGACTTTTCAACTAGTATATTTAATAAACCTTCTTTGATATTTCATAACTATTTTATATCTTCCTTCATTGTTTACTTTGCCTAATATTTGTCTTTAGTCATGTATTTTGATTTTAGAATATACTGTATAAAAATTAGACAAATATTATTATACACTTAATTTAATTCTATTAAGTTGTTATTTTAATATCCTGTAAATTCTTTAATCAGAAAGTGATATGAAAATTAAATTCGATGAAACTATATTTTAGCTTGGGTATTACAAACTGATCAAATTACATAAAACTGTATCATCAAATTTATATAGTTAAATCAAGATGTTCTTTACAAGGGTCAACTGAAAAGTTCATAGGATGATCAACATACTCTCTTGGAACGTGACCAAATTAGGTTTATTTTTCAACATAGTCACCCTTGCGATCCACACACTTCTTCCTTTAGTGTCGCAGTGCTTGGATCCCATTCATCAAAAAAGTCACCAACAGCAGATATAATATCATATGAACTTTTCAGGCAACACTCTTAAGTAATATCAAAACAAACAAGCAAACATACCTGTTCCCAACCCTTGGTGATAAAACCTCTTCTGGTTGAGGTACCAATACGGGGTGGTTTTGCGAAATCTCCTCAACTCTCTTCCTTGAGTTCAAATCTCGAAGGATCCAATTTTGATGCCAAGTAAGTGAAGGACCAGCACCTGTGTCCTCAATCTCTTCATCAACCTCTTTAATTGGGGTCAAATTGAGTGACAGCAAGTCTGGATCAATCTCTTTCGATTCAAAGTCTAACTCATCTAGATTGGGAAGGGTACAACGTGATCTGTCAGCCAAGTCTGGACTTGCTAAGTTAAGGCTTGGTGATTGATTGGGGGACTTTACCCGGCTTATAACTTTTTTTTCAATTGGAGCTTCATAAGGGAGGACAACTTCATCCACCTGAAGAGGCTTTAGTGGCTTTCGACCAGGTAAAGTTTTAGAATAAGATTTGAGTTCAGCAATAATTTTGGCAGCAGTGTCATCAGGTGAGTGTGGCGGCACATGTCTGACTTCTGGTGAGGCATTTGTTGCCTCAAGGATCTCTTGAACCCGTTCTTGAGGATTTGGCATTCCCTCTCTTCTCTGATTTTCAATCACCTGTACAAAGAAAAATTTTTAAATCTTAATTTAAGGGTTTTGAATATATCACCATATTTTTTAAATTTATACAAGAAAAACTCAATGTATTGGAATTAAAACCTAACCAAATGAATTAGCGGCCAGCAAGTCATTCTTCTATCTTATAGGCTATGGTAGGACATACTCGTCTTTGACCTATAAGATCATTTGGAAAAAAATCTTCTATCGTAGAAAAAGTTAAGCAAATACTAAATGCAAAGGATCTGTTGATTGAGTATAATGAATTATTTTTCAAGTTGTGCTTTGTTAAAAAAAAAAATTCAAATCTTCATAATTTGTTATCTAATTTACAGATTACAAACAAATTCCTCTTCTATGATTTATATCATGTGAATAAATTTTCTTTTTAAATACTGAGCACATTTCAAGTTTAGAAAAAAGTTTGGCTTAGGGTGTGAAACAAGTAAAAATATCAAGAAAAAAGAAATTAATATTTTTTGATAAAACAGGACCCAAATATTTTTCTTCATTTTGTGTTCAATTGCAACATTTTTCAATTTGCTAATTGTAAAAAAGAATTAGTAAAAAAGTTATATTAATAGAAAAGATTATTTTAAAAATTATTTCATTTTTCCATTTTTATTAAATAAAAAAGCTGAACATTTTCTATGACTCCACTATATTATTAATATTATTATAATGATAATAATAATAATAATAATAATAATAATAATATATCACTCACACACACACACACACACACACACACAGAGTAATTATTAGCATAATCCACCTTCACATTCTGTCTGAAATATTATAATAAATACAAACATTGAGATTCTGGCAATTTTCAGGCATTATGTTGAATTTGGCCTCAATATAGCTGAGGTCGTTTAAAGAATTTTGAAAGCAGAATGAATTAAAACATCTGACCATACCAGCCAAAAAGTGCTTTGTGTGTCATAAGAGTCATGATTTGTATTTTGAGAAATGAATCATCATCACTTGCTAATTATAATGCTTAAAAATGCAAAGCAGAAAAGAATACGAACACAATAAATTTTTATAAGAAATTCAGGAAAGTTATGATCATTAAAAGATATGCTATATACATGTTTTAAAAAAGGCATACAGGTGCTTTCAAGAGGTTCCCCATGAATGCTTTTGATGCACCACATATATCTGATAAAAAAGTTTATTCAGTTAAACAATTTCTATATTAAGTGGCACCTGAAATAGTTGCCAAGGTTAAGCATCAAGTCTACTTTGAATCTCTGAGAACAATCCAGATATATGCAATGTAATAAAATTCCACATATAGCAATTTGAAATTTCTAATCTTGTAGCAAGCACCCACTTATTTATGACATGCCATACTGCTTTGTACCAATGCAACTTTTAACTTGAGCATTATTCTTGGTAACTGTGTTCCAAACATTCTGCCAAGAAACACTAATAGAATAAAACAAGAAATTAGATTTGTTACCTTGGAAACAACTGCCTGTGCCAACTGATCTTCATAGCATTGGTGGACTTCTGTGGATTCATCAGATAAGGAGGAAAGATCCGATACTGCTTCATCTGATGTCTAAGGAAAGAAAATATTTTTTTTTTTTAAATGTGTTCCAGAAACATCTTCTGATGAGTAAAGAAAAAAAGAGATAATTTTTGAGATTAGATAATTAGTGTGTGTGTGTGTGTGTGCATATATATATATATATATATAAACATATATATAAAGTTGTTCATTCAGTTTGTCTTGCCAAATGTCACATTCTTTTTATTTATTGCAACAAAAGATAAAATATCAGTAACACAGAGGACAATGAAGTCAAGTTGCTTCAGGTTGTTGTCAAGCTCATTTCCTAAGGCTACTTTTAACACGATTGCAGTCTATGTTTCATAAGTTGGAATCTCCCGTTATATTCAATCCTGGAACTAATTTTGTATCAACTAAAATTTTAGCAACCCTAAAACATAATATTTCCAATCTATGGATAGTATAACCGGATTAAATGAAAAACATACATATAACTTAGAGTCATATGTTGATCGTTAGAAAGGGCTATACTAAGGAATAACTAAGTGATAAAAAAGAGATCAACATGGGGAAAATCAAAATAAAAGATATTACAGAAGTTATGAAACAGCAAAAATAGAAGTGGGTAGGATGAGGATAATAAATGGTGCAAAATGTTTGTAGAATGATGCCCAAGAAATAACAAGCTTTTTAGGAAAATAACTGAGTGTTGAAATAATGGAGTTAACTTCTAAGTCATGGCAAAAGCTAAGACAATAAAGATTGTAATAAAAGAAATTGAGAAAGATATTAATGCAGCAATGAACTTAAAATAGCTGATGATAATGTTTAGGTTAGTTTTCATACAACTGTTGCATCTTAAAAAAAATGGTCTCTTCAAACATCCTGTTTTATGTTGCTCTATCATCTTGAATCCAAATTTCAATGCAAACAACAATGTCAACTATAAAAAGCAACATTTGACATACTGAAGCTGTGATTTAAGATGATGAAAACACAGTGATACAGTTGAGGAACTTGATCTTTTAAGTCAGTGGTCAATGAAAAGTTGATAGATTATCTTATTGATACCATTTTCTTTGGTCATTCTGTGTGTTCATGCATAAATAGGACAAGTGCATCAACCTCAGGAGTGAATAGATGGAAAAAAAGTATAGTAATTCTGATAATATATGCACAATTTTGCATTTGTATAGTTATAAGCATATTGGATTAGTAAATGTTGGTTCCTTACTTATCAGACAACCCTTGTGTTTGTATTTCTCTCTCTCTCTTTATATATATATATATATATATATATATATATATAATCTCAGATCTATGTAAGGATAGCTTAGACAGATTCTGGTGCTCGCTGATTGTCATTTTGTTTTTATCTATGCAATCATTAACCCAATCTGATGATCACAAAGTCAATAAACTGACAGTCACCAAGTGACATTGATTGTGTCTACACTATTTTAACATAAATCTACATATGCTCTATCAGCAATATTAAGTACTTTTTATTTATGAATATAGCAAACTACATTTTATATATTATACACACACATAGGCTCACTGGCATAATGGTCAGTGTTTGCCAATAGATCAGAAGAGCAGGGTTCAATCCAAGGTTGAGCCACACCAAAGACTCAAAAAAAAAAAAAAAAAAAAAAAAGTTACTTGATGCCTCCTTGCTTAACACACAGCATTATAAGGCATAAATCACTAAGTGGAGCAATCCAGGGAAAGGAGTAGCACCCTCCCCAACACTTTGGTATAGTAGCTATTGAAAAAGGATTCTTCAAGTCACCCTCGACTACGGTTGACCAACATATATGAAAATCTTGTGGTATGTACAGAATTTAAATATTGCTTTAAAAAGTGAGTGTATGGTATTAAGAATTTTTTTAAATCATAAAAACAAATTGAAATCCTTAAAAACGGAACCCTTTCTTTCGGTCACTTTTCTTCAGAGAATTGTTAGAGACAATCAATTTTGTACTTGAAGAAGTAAGCATGAGGTCGTAAACAAAGGAAAATCTGGTAGGGGTGAAGAAAAACACGAAAAAAAAAACAAAAAAAAACAACTTACTGTAAGCCAGCAGAGTTGGTATGATTAATGATGAAGAAAACATTAACTATACCAACTCTGCTGGCTTAAAGTAATTTTTTTCCCAATACTATTTACCTTAATTTAGAGAAAAAATAGTTGGATGCATATTTTTACCAAGGATATAAGCACTGTGAAATGCTAACAGCCTTGTCCAGGGTTTGAAATCAAGTCACTGTGTCCATTTCCTACCATTACACAACAAGTACCTCCTACAAAGTTCATATCTGCTTCAAACCAAACTGGTGAGTATAAAAGCTAAATATACTAGAGTGAATATACATGTATCATGCATGTTTTTTCTTCTGGGATGGGGAAGAACATATGGATTCGTGCCTTTCCCAAGAACATTTGCACAAAATAAAATGCAAGCAGCCAAACTCATGATTGTAACCCTTTCTTACAAAGATCGATATGCCATAAAACAAAGAAATTAAATGTCAATCATTATGCCAAGTATACTTCTTTACATTTTAAGCTATATAAACATTTTCAGTTGAAAATGCTTTACACAGACACAGATAGAAAAAAAAAAAGGAAAAAAAAAAGATTGAATTTAGTCAGCATTAATACCATCACAGTTCTTTGAGGCCAATTCAACTAACACAACAGCGACTTTGAGACAGTGACAATTTTAGTATTTCCATTTGAAGATTACAATTTGTATTGTTATGAAGAATTATTAATATGATCAAAAAATACTTTTATTTAAAAAAGAGAAATAGAAACAGACATATAAAAAGTTAGTGATAGAAAAAATAGAAAAATGCAGAGTTTTCTTTAAAAAAAAAACAGTAGAAATAAAATTAACAAAATGTCTTTAGATATTTCTGTTTATAGATTATTTAACAATATTCGTTCTAATCAATTATGAGGTAAAATTAAAATGGTAGATTAAAGTTCTCAATAACAAAATAAACTATATGAATCTGTTCCTTTGTTATTAATCTAAACGATTTCAATTATTTTCACAGAAGATAACCAAAAAACTGACTGGACAATGCCTTCATACACTTTCTAGGGGCTCCAAGGAGGATCATCTCGGAACTAAATTAAATATGGTTTAATCATCAAAGTGAATGGTTGTTGGCTTCAGTGAAACAAAATTCTAAGACTTTGCAAAGCAAGCATTTAATACAGACATACAAATAATTACCCAGACAAGACGGCAGTAAAAAGTTACTTCCTCCTTTTGTCGAGAACTACAAGTGAGACCCTCAGTACGCATTCGGGGGCCAAACTGAAGGCAGGAAAAATTAGCCAGCAGATGGGTTTCAGGTTTAAGAAATGTTTCATCTGCTTCAGCAGCTATATCTACATACATAAGAAAACCTAAACATATCTAGTATAATAGTTATAGGAAATGGAACCAGCGATCCAAGTTCAAAACCTGAATGAGGCTGTTTGTGTTTTACATTGCTCTAATACCTTTAAGAAACATGAATTCATCTATTCTCTCTCTGTTATGGGTAAATAGTAGGGAAGACTGGGTTCTTTAGCCTTGGTTAGACAACCAGTCAAAGAGAAGGAAACCTTTGAATTCAAACCAGCCAAAAACTTTGTGTTCCTGCCCATAAGTAAATCCATACATAAAAAAACTCCAGTTCTTATAGTTTGACTTGACCTTCTGAACAAATACAAACAAACACAGGAATTTGTGTAATTTTAACAATATTTGGATTTCATTCAAGATGTACATTCATGAAATTTCTTTTAATATATAATTTTTTCCCTCTTTTTGCAACTAAATCGACAATAAAAGAATCTACAAAATAAACAAAGATGGAAATAAAAATGAAAACCAAAGGGCCAAATAAACTGATATTTGGGTCAAAGTTTTTCAACTGAAGTTGGGATAGGTTCAACCACTTTGAATCTTTACAAAATATTCAGTCAAGCAACAAAAAAAAAAAAAATGGAGAGAAAGATGAGACAGCATTGTAAATGTCTGGATGATATGAAATGTTTTTATTTGATTAAAGCATTTCAATTTAAAAACCTTGATATTAAAATTTAATCATTGGTTGGGGATTGCCCTGTTAAAACATTTGAAATGCAAGTTGTTCACCTGTGCAGAATACATCAAAAATGTAAGTTATATAAACAAGTATATTGTCCAACATGTAAATCTATGTTAATAATAGAGAAATGTTTGTTTGTTTGTTTGTCCTCTTTACACATAGCCAAACAGTTTGGTGTAGAGCTATGCAATTTGGTATGCACACTAATTGTACCAATTACCTAGTTGGGACTTAGAATATGCTTACTGTGTCCTCTGTAGACGGATAGGACCCCTCCAGCCACCAAAAACAAAGGTGTTCAGGATATAACACTAAATTACATCTGGTTGGTTGGGTTTTATGGCATATCAACCTTCAAAGGTTATTTAATACCAAATCTATTTTTATACAAATAATCAGTTCTATTTCAAACAATTTAGTTTAGCATGAGTATACAGTTTGTCAAAAACATTTCCATTTCAAGCAATTCAGTTTAGTCAAACAGTTCTAATTCAAACAATTCAGTTTAGCATAAGTATGCAGTTTAGTTCAATTTAACCCATAAATAGGGCCTTATCAGGTGCTGCTATTCCGGAGGCAAGAGTGGACCTGGGAGCGATGGCAATGAAGGAGTACTCCGCATTCCCCAAAGCTCTATCATTATGGGAACCTCACTATCAGATTGTTTTGTGTCATATCCAGGACACTTGTTGGAGGGGCTTATCCTTCTGTAGAGGTGCAGTCAGTGTATTCTACAGCCCCAGCCAACGGGGCAGAATTACATCTGATGGAGAGACTCCACTTCTGGGGCTCTGGAAGTATGGAGTATCCTTTCATTGTCATTACTCCCAGGTCCATTTTGAACCAGAGTGATAGTATCTGTTTAGGTCCCATCTTTGGGTCAACAAAATCTGTTTAAAAATCATTTGTATTTAATTGGACAATATACAAAAGAAAAAAAAAATTTAACACAAAAAATAAAATAGGAACATACAATGAATGCAATTCCATAACCACTAGGCATAAAATAATTAGAGACAGGTTGATATGAGATTTTTAAAAAATCAATCATTATTGGGTCCAGTAAAAGGTTATAACAAAGTATTTTAAAGTAAAGTAGTCATTAAATTATACATTTGTTATTTGGTTTATTAATTCAAAAAAGTTCCTATCACTGAATCAACCAATTCTGACAAGAAACATGCTAATTTTTCCTATGAAGATAAACCTGAAAATTTAAGGCCATCAAGTATTTAAAAAAAAAAAAACCAGATGACTTTATGCTCCATTTTATTCTCATAAAAAATAATTATTAGTCAAGTCACATCTTTAATTCTATTATCTGACAATTCAAATGAAAAATCACTATTAGTTGAATTATCCACTTGAAGAGTTAATTTCTCTTAGCTCTTCTTACTAACAGATTTGAAAGTGAATTTTATGTCAATGTGTATTTCAGTATAAAAGTCAATTGTAGATAAATATAAGCATTATATAAAACAAAATCTTTGTTATCTTTTATTCATATAAATTCACAGAATGACTATTCAATTATCCCAGTATTTTCCCTGTTTTTTCTTTGATGTCAACTTTCAAGTAAATCACATATTCATAAAAGAAATCATTTGATTTGATGAAATCTTTGATATTTTTTTTTTATATCTTCAACTTATTGAAAGTACTAACCAGAAAATGAGTGCTATATAGTGATAGTGTACAAGTCACAGAGCTGGAGAATACACTGCAAGGGAAAAAACATTACCCTGGCTTCATGATTACATTCTGTACTAAATCTACAACAAGAAAATCACCTGTCACCCTTTTTGATAAGAAAAAAAAAATTCTTCAAATGCATCATTCAAATAAGCCAATTGCTTACTGCAGTGTCATAGAATAACAGTTTGTTCAGGTTCTGGCAATTGTAACTAATTTCTTTTTAATTCGACCAGAACATTTTACAGCAGATTCAATCTGTTAATATTGAAAGTTGTCCTAGATGTAAACAATATCATTTATTTTACATAATAATTGTGCAATAACAATTTTTCATATATTTCATTTTTCAAAACCACTGATTATCCCATTTGCAAATAACTTTTTATGTAAAGAATAGTAAAACAAGTGTTTAACAGCTAACCAATGTTCCTTTCCTTGCAGAACATATTTTCCAAGCTTCCTAAAACTTGTTAGTTATGTACTAGAGTTGACCAGTTCACCTCTAAATATTTTTTTAATATAATGTTTATGCTACTTCTATCTTCAAAAGTTCAAATTCCTAAGTTTTCAAACTACGATTTCTTTCAGATCATGATTTGCATTTTTCTAAACTTCTTTAACCATTTTTTACTCATGTTTGCACCTACTGGATCATTTGCCATTAGCTTTAACGATCTACTATCTTGTTCACTTGAATGGATTTAAATATTTTTCATATGAGAGCACTTTCTTTTTGATTTCATAAAATGTTATCAGAAATAGCCAACATCTATTAAACATGTCAATGAATAAACAATGTAAAAGAAAAAAAACAGAAATAACATGTACCCATAATGATTTTAGTGACACATTAGCTCAGCCAAAAATAAAATGTTTAAAATCATAATGTACTATTTTTTAAATTCATTCTGATAAAATTCCTTTGAATAGAATATCATGAAGTGAGAATAATTTGAATTGAAAAAGACAATGAAGAAAATTCCTTATTTCCATACAATCAACCCAGGCATAACAGTGTGGGTAAAGAAACGAAAAATAAAAATGATTTATCATTCAAACATTTTCTTAATCGCTTTTTTTCATCTTCCTTTTTGTTTTGATATTTTTAAGAGGAAAATAATAAATGGAAAAATTATAAAGGAATATTAAATAAACCAAATACCTTTAAATAATATACGTTTTTAAGATGTTTTTTTTAAAATAGTATCTAACAACATTTTTTCTTTTGTGTGTATGTCTTCACTCTAGCAAATAAAACAGGATAGTTGTACTTTCAATAAATTAAAATTTGTACATAGATTTAACCTGAAAGGAAATTTTAAAAAAATACTGAGCATAAAAATACAAGGGAGGTGTGTTTAGCATAACAGTTATTGTTTTAAAAAAAAAAAAAAAAGAAGGCAATTGGAGACTCAAGATCAAATTCTGGTTGAAATTGTTTGCATTTTACTTTGGGAAAGGCATGAATTCATCTGCCCTTCCCCCAACAATGGCTAAATAGGGCAAACTGGGTTTAGCAACCAGTCTAGAAAGAAAAGACCAGCTGTACTCCACTTAAAAATTGATTTTGTATTGTATCCTGGAGTGGGTGGGCAAATAAAAGAAAATATGCAAGAAATGTCCAAAAAAATAAGATTCAAACATTAAGTAATCCAAAATGTTTATTACTAAACAAATAAAACTGTGAACATATGTTACCAGCACAACTATGCTCCTTTTCTATGTAGTCAATATCAAGAGTGATGTATGTGTCCCATCAGTCATAAGCACATGAAGCAACTGGAATGATCCTTGCATCTCCACAACAATAGCATTATCTATATGGAAATGCTTCCTAGATAAATTTCATCTAAGAGGTTCAAACAGATAGTAATCTAAAGGAGAGCCAAGTCAGGATAAGGCAGTGAATGCAGTAAAACAGTCAAACTATATCAACTAATTGATTGGAATTAGTCTTCTTCAATCTTTAGAATCCATTAAGATGATATTTTCCAATATTCCAACTTTTTATGAAAGTTTTCATTGACCACAAACTAAAAAAAAAGATCAAGTTCAACAACCATATAACAAAATTTACATCATCTATCAAATTGAACTACACAAGAATGATGCTGTGTGTTATTTTGAACAAATCATTGCAGCAGCACCCCACAAAACAGTAGCTACATGGCTGCTTAACTCCTAACTTACAAACAATCGACACAAGACATAACTCAAATTCTCTTATGGACTCCTACACATGGACACAATGGTGTTGACCAACCCGCCAAGACTTACATTATTCAGTCCTGTGTAGACACTGGATGCCATCTAGAGAACTTGTCAAGAGCAACGACCAATAGGGATGGATTGTGAGAGTGAATCAAAGTAATCCATGTTGTCAGTATGCTTTGATGATCATGTTTGCCATACACAGCAATAATGGAGGAAATGGAATCAGCAACCCAAATTCAAATCCTGGATCAGGCTTTTGGCATTTCACTTCACACTAATGTTCATGAGAAAAGCATAAATTCATCCATTTCTTCCCCAAGCATAGTTGGTCAGACTGGGTTCTTTAGCCTTGGAAAATTCTAAATTCAAACCAGCTGTAATCTGATTAAACATTAACCTTAAGTTACATTCTACCCATAGAGGGGTTGGGTAAATACATACAAAACAACAAGTTCAGGTTAAATTTCTATTTGATTTTTACCTTTGGTATGCAAAATCTTGTTATACCTCACATTTCTATATTAATGCATATCTCCTCTTTACTTTTCAGACATCCCTTGTACTAATAGAAATTAGAAAAGAAATTAATTTATAAATTTTATAACCAAATTAATAAGTATTATTTGATGCTAAAGAAATTTATATTAACATTAATATGATTGTCTTGCAAACTGCACTGTTTTATATAACAAACTTTTTTTTGTTTTCATTTTCTTTTTGTATTCCTATGTATAAGTATGCTAATATCCTTGAGAAAGTTATGAAGCCAACTTTTCTCCCTCCAGTCATGGGTAAGTAGTAGGGCAGACTATGCTCTTTAATCTTGATATGGCAACTAATCTAGAAGTGAAATTCTGAATCCAAATCGGTTGGAGACCTGAAGAGGGGTGGGCTTCACAAGGCTATCCATGCTCAAAACACACAACATGAGTTGCACTTGCACAACCAAAACCATGTCAAAGAATCTGTAGTGATAAGTATACAGCATTTGGTTTTCAAATACTAAATGATTTTTATTTTCATAAAAAATACAGAAAAAATCCTTTTATAAGTATTGCTATATAACTGACATGGAAGTACTGACAGAAATAATAGGTGAATATTAATAAGGATCATTTTTTTTGTTTTGGTTTTATGGCATATCAACCTTTGTAGGTTATCTAATACCAAATCCATTTTTATACATATATGCGGTGCATTCAATAAGTTTCCAGACTTTTTTTTTTTTTTATAGAGGCATTTAAAATTGTTGTAGACTCTTGAAAATTCACTATGTTATTGCAATACATCTTATGAGATGACTGACCAATTTTTATGATTTCAGGTTCAAATGAACAGCTACAGTAGCAATTGGAATACACTCTACTAAATCCTGATTGTCACAGCTGGTGAATTTCAAAAATGCAATATGAACTTTAGAAGAATGATATGCAATAAAATTCTGTTTTAAACTTGGAAAAAATGCGATGAAAGCTGGATCGACTGCTGAGACCAAGAGACAGAGTTCCCAATGGAAGCATGCTGGTTCTCCCAGACCCAAGAAGGCCAGACAGAGCAAATCCACCCATAAACTTTTGATGATCCCTTTTTTTGACAGCACTGGCATGATCTACATATACTGGGTTCCCACTGGACAGACAGTCAACAAGGAATACTATGTTGAGTAGTTAAGGGAGTTCAGGAAGAGATTCCTCGGGAAGAAGCCAGCACTCTTCAAATCGGGTCAGTGGCATTTCCACTGGGATAATGCACCAGTCCACAACTCCATCCTTATCACAGACTATTTGACCAAGATGGGCATCAAGACAGTTTCTCACCCTCCCTATAGTCCAGACCTTGCTCCCAGTGACTTTTGCTTATTCCCTAAGCTCAGAGGCTGTCATTATGAGACAATTGAGGCAATGAAAGAGGCTGTGACGAAGGTCATTGACACACTCACACAAGAGGACTTCCATGGGGCCTTCCAGAAGTTGTTGGAACGGTACAAGTGCATTGCAGCCAGAGGAGATTGCTTTGAAGGGGACTAGAGTTTCATGAGTGTACTATCAATAAAAGTGCCCATATGAAAAAAGTCTGGAAACTTATTTAATGATCCTCGTAAACAATTCTATTTCAAACAAATCAGTTTAGCCTTAGTACAGTTTTTTTGTTTAGATACAGTTAAATGTAAAAACGGTCCTATTTCAAATAATTCAGTTTAGCATAAGTATACTGTTTAGTCCTATTTAACCCACAAATTGGATCCTTTCAGGTTCTATCACTCTGGACCAGAGTGAACCTAGGAGTAATGGCAATAAAAAGGTACTCTGAATTCCCCAAACTCTAACATTACTGATTGTTTAGCGTTATATCCAGGACACTCATTGGGGAAGTCTTACTCCTCTGCAGAGATGCAGTCAGTGTATTCTGCAGCCCCAGCCAACTGGGCCATCATTTTGTTTTTTCATAAATGTTGATACACATTGAAATAGTGTAAAAGTATTTACAAGTTGATTATTGCAGTTCTGGATGAATATTATTGAAAGTAGAATTACTTTTAGGGGTTATAAAACATAGAAGAATGACACATGAACATTTTTTTATTAAAGAAAAAAGAAAAAAAATGAAGAGAATTGTTATTCCCATATAAAATTCATATACATATGCCTATTTAATCTAAAAGGTTTTATAAGTTCAAGACACTAACACTTATTCACTACAATTCTTTGTTTTGGTTGGTTGTATTTTATGACATATCAACCCTTGTGGGTTATTTATCGCCAAATCCTGTTTATACATAAATATATAATTTGTAAGTGATTAGTTTGCAGATAACATTATTTTAAACAAGCTAGAGCTCATTTGTTTGCACACAGTTAAATGGTTTCACATATTGCTATTTAACACTAATAGTCTGATTGCATACAATTAAATGGTTTCAAGCATACTAAATGATAAACAGTTCTAAATACTAACAGATACTATTATTCTTGGTTGGAGTGGATCTGACTGTAATAGTAATAAAGGGGTACTCAAACTCCCTCAAGGCTTAAGGACTGGAGCCTCACCATCAGATGGTTTAGTGTCATATCCAAGACACTCATTGGTGGAGGGTCTTACTCCTCTGCAGAGATGCACTTGGTGTATTCTAGGGTCCCAGCCAACTGAGGTTTTTTATATCATGAAAGTCAGTTTTATATCATAAGAACATTTTAAATACATTTGCTCAATCAGCAATTAATCGATTTAATCATCTTCTGCATATAAGATCAGGGTTCCTGCCAAAACTCGTGCAATCAGAAGATAATTGAAGTAGTAATCTCTCTTCAAATCTGGTCTATCTAATTTTGTGGGACTTTTCAATTCAATCAAGTAATTCTAAAAATAAAAAATAAAAATAACGAAAAAAATGTTCTGGTTGCAAGTCAAAACGTAAGCTTCATTTATTCATCTTTTTAGCACTTTGAACTTATTCACATAGATGTCTATTTTCTTACATATACATTTGTGAGGTACTGCAAATGGAATTGGTGACTCAAGTTCAAATCCTAGATAAAGCACTTTTTCATTTTACAGTGCTAATATGAAATGCAAAGAGCTTCACATCCAGTATTGGAAAAACTATAAATCTAACTCTTCTTCTGCAACTAAAGGACAAACAGGGCTCTTTAACCTGAGTGTAGTAATTAGTCCAGGAGAAGAAAAGCTGAATTCAAAGAAGTCATACTCTGCTTAAAAATTGACATTTTGTTGCATCCTGCGCTTATAGTAGAGGGAATGGGTAAATATATACATTTCTGAGATTATGTGAAATGCATACCTTATTGCTTTTAAGTCCGTTTAACTTTAATGCACATATCAATTAGTAGGTTGTTATTACAAACCTCAATTCAAAGTTTATTACTTATAAATATTTTCAATAAAACTTTTTATTTCAATTAATGTTTTGTTCATTACTTTTACAATCAGTTTATTTTATAGCAACTGATTTTAATGTTTTATGCTGTCAGCCAATCTCAATCTTCCATTTTCTTTGAATTATGATTCTGTCTATTGTTCTTTGTACCTTCAAATCAATTTGCAAGAATACAATGTAGTCTTTGATGAAACTCAATTTTGCCTCATTCCATTGAACCAGAGTGTACTAAGATATGTAGAAGTGTCCATACCCAAACAAACAAAACTCTTATGACAAGTACGGCTTTCATTTCTATTTGCTTTATACCATTTATTCATTTTTTTAACTACTAAATCATCAAGTTGCACTGACAGTATGGAGTTCACTGACTCTCTTGCCATCTTTCCCTATCATCTATCACTCCTGAAAATACTTCTAGACGGCATCCAGTGTTTGCACAGAGCTGATGAAAGTCCTTGCTGTTCAGCCAACACTGGTGTGTCCATGTACAGTAGTCCATGGGAGAGCATTACTTATGAGCTTGTCCTTACTTCTCCAGCAGTGTCCTGCATGTCTTGCTCATCTTATTTGGACAGATTGGGAGATAGAAGGCAAGTGGCCATACAGCTGTTTTGTGGGTGTTGCTTCTGGGGTTTGTTCAAAACAGCATATAACATTCTTGTATGGTTTCCATCTAGCTTTTTTCTATGCATTTCATTAGCATCCAGGTGGTGCATACATACAGAAGTACTGACACAGCCAGTTTGAAAGAAATGTTGTTAATAGTACTTAAGTTATCTAAAATCCAGATCCAGATTTTCATTATTTCACAAGATAGGGATACAAGTCAAAAACATATAGAATAATTAAAGTACAAAGGATCTTAGACAAACTTTGATTTATGTAAAGGAATGAATTGTTTGTTTTTCCTTCTTGACTTTATTCAAACTTTTGTGCTCTAACAGCAGTGTCCAATAGACAAATTATTTTATCAAAAATGGCTTTAGTGTTTTAAGTAAATTAAAAGTCCCTTTTTTTTTTTCTTTTACATAATAAACATTTGTATTGATGAGTTCCTTGTTTTTTTTTAATTCTCTATTTCCAAGTTATCTACAAAAATTTAATATTATAATAAACCTATTTTCAAATATTAATGTATCAAAAAGTATTTCTTAAAAATATCTTTACTTGAAAGTTTATTTTATGTACACATCAAAAGATTATCAATGACTCCGATATTTTGTTATGTTCTACTCTTTGCAAGTTTTTCACAAAAGTCTGAATGATGGCAAGTCTCTTCAGATCTCTAAGACTAAGTATTCTGGTTGATTTTACAGAGGCAGTCGTCTGGATAGTCTTAATCCTTCCTCTGATTTCAAATTTCACCAGTCTCTTTTCCAAGTCTTTAGAGACCATTCCAAGCATATAAATTGCATCATCTTCATGTTCTATAGGTTTTTCATTTCTTTAGCAAAGTGAAGGTCAGCTTATCACCTTCTTTCATATTCAATCTGTGGTCTATTGGCAAAGTAAAATCCATGATGTAACAGGCTCTTTTTCTTGTTAATTAAAACTCAGTTTGGTTTTCTAGCCTGGATTAAGTGATCTATTTGTATCTCAAAGTCCCAGAGAATTTTATGCATTTCCTTTTCAAGAACAGAGTCTGGTTTGAACCATTTATAAGTATAGTAAAATTTCAGTTTCTTGCACAGTTCCCAGTGGATCACTTTACCCACCCACTTGTGCCCGTTCTTGCATTATTATTCAGACATATCTTTCAGATACTATAATGGCAGTTACAAGTATTAAAATTTTGAGATTTATTTTAAACTAAAGCTCTAAGTTACTGAATACTAGACAGTACAGCCTAAACTGGTTTGTTGGATTGCCTCCCTAAAATAAAGCCTACAAGTAGACAACTATCACTAGTTGATTCTTTAAAAGACAAGGTAGAAAAGAAACCGAACATCAACACCTGAAAAGTTTCAGAAGAGGAAAATCAAAAGATAGCTTATGCAGATAAGTTTTTTTAAAAATGTACACTTAACTCAAAAACAAAAATATTTTTGATATATCCTAATATGAATTCAGCAATCCTTGATATAGTAAAAATTCTGGAGACTCTTTTAGTTTTTATTATTGTGACCTATAGAGTGTAGATATACTGCTATTCATTTCAACCTCTTCCTTAACAATTTCTTTCTGCAGTTGCTTAACAAGTCATCAAGAAGGTTGGTGGTTTTGAGGTAAAATAATAAATTTAGGGATGAGAATTTTAGCTTAAAACACTACTAGAAACATTTTGGACTTTGAAAAGGCATGTACTTTTAAACTCAAATCTAGCAATGCAGAGTGGTGTAACTCTTACCAGATCAGAAAAGATAATCAATAAACTTAGCCTGATAAGAAGCTATGCATATTCTCTTCTAACCTACGCCTAAGGGAAAGGCATGAATCAACTTCCTTTCCTTTACCCTGTCAAGTGCTATTTTGACAAAAATAGCTCACCACTCACATGCTAAACTAGTTGATAAGAGGGGAGACTGCAAATAGATATTTGAACAAATCACTTTTACGACATTATCTTTCCAGACATGAGCAGTAAAGTGCTGTTATTCACAATGTCAACCTTGACAGGGACCAACAGGAATACACAAAATTGCATGCTAAAGTTAGTCGAATTATACTACCTCTATTCAATAATTATTACATTTGAAGATAAATTTCACACATTAAACGGTAACGACTATTATAAAACAGATTCAGTATGATTTTTAGTATTGATTAACAGAATCCTAGAATCAAAACCCATAGTAATTCCTTTACTTTAGAACTGATTTCTGTTAAGATCTTAAACTGATCTTATCTCAGTTCAAGTGTATTTGATGATATATAAGTTTTTGTAGGGTTTTTTTGTTTTTTGTTTTTTTAAATAGCTTCCATTTTTCCAACAGTCTTCCATTCAAAGTTTATGTACCTGGTAAGCTAATCTTCAAAAAAGATATACTACCAACACTTCTACTTAGTCTTTTATAATACTATAATATCAAAAGGTAAATAGTGAGGTGGGTCTTACATACTATTAATATTGTAAACTCTCATAGCCATTTATCAGCCTGTTCCATTGACAATAGTGAAAAGGTGTGTAATAGTTCTAAATACTTTTTATTTTTATAAGTGTGAATATGCATTCTGCATTTGTAACAAACAAGGTTGGGACAAATCAACAAACAGATTAAAACTCAACGTTGTATATATGATTTTATGATGTCATTGATATTAAACATGGTTACCAAAGTTCTATACTTACTAAATCAACAGACTCTCCAAGTTGATCTTCCACAAGTTTTGATACAATCTGTTTTACTTTTTGGGACACATTAGCTGAGTTCTCTTCTTCAAGATAATCTGAAAGATAAAATTTTTTATGAATAATGCTAATAAAATATTTAAGGTTCCATAGCCTTGGCAGATAATTTTTTTTTCCTTAAAATAAAGTGAAATCCCATCCTGTCAATAGAGGTTAGAATACACTGACTGTATCTCTTGCCGAGGGTAAGACTTCCGATCTACAAAGAGGTTTCCTGGGTGTGACACTAAACTGCATCCAGTGGTGAGACTCCAGCTCTGTAGATTATGGAGTCACTCCTCCACTGCAATTACTTCCAGGTCCACTCTGATCTGTAGTAATAGTACTAGTTAAGGTCACATTTATAGGTCAAACAGAGCCGTTCAAAAACTATTAGTATTAGATAGCAATAGTTGAAACCCTAAAACCGTGCAAACAAATTATTAGTATCAAATAGAAATATTTATAAGCATAAAACTGTGTGCAAACAAATGATTATGAAAGACAAAAAAAAAAATGGAATGTTCAAAATATAGTTATGCAGATCTATAATTAAGTTATTTGTATAATAATTTGTGTTGAGAATAGTTACTTGAATTACTTACAAATTATTATCATGACAAAATACTAGAAACTATAAAAAAAAGAAAATGACTAAATTTGGTATTAAATAACCCAACAAGGGTTGACATGTCATAAAACCAACTAACTGAGTGAAGTTAAGAAAATATAAATTCAAGAAGACACTTCTTAACTTCCACTTTATTGTTACCAATCACTTAATAATTTTATCTGCTCAAAAACCATTTCAAGTTATAGGAACTTATTTTTATGTTTTACAACTGACAAATCAAAAAAAATTCTAAAATTGCTAAAAGCTAACTTGAACAACTCCAGTCATTCATAGTCACAAGTTATGTTTTATAAAATGTTTTATGTACAATGTTCACATACAATATTCAACTGAAAAGTTCATAGACTGACCAAGATACTTTCATGAAATGTGACCAAATGAGGTTTATTTTTCAATATAGTCCTCCTTGTGGTCTACACACTTCTAAAATCAGTGTTGCAATACTTGAATCCCATTTGTCAAAAAATTCATTGACAGCAGATTTGTTTGTTTGTTTGGGTTTTATGGCATATCAACCCTTGTTGGTTATTTGATGTCAAATACATTTTTATACAAATAATCAGTTCTATTTCAAGCTATTCAGTTTAGCATAGGTACACAGTTTATTTCTATTTCACCTATAGGTAGGGCCCTATTAGGGGCTACCAATCCAGGTCAGAGTGAACCTGGGAAAAATGGCAATAAAGGGGTACTCAGTATTCCCCAAAGCTCCAGCATTACTGGAGCCTCACCATCAGATTGTGTAGTGTCATATCCAGGATACTGGTTGCAGGGAGTCTTAGCCCTCTGCAGAGATGCAGTCAGTGTATTCTACAGCCCCCAGGTGACTGGGAAAACAGGAGATATGGCGTCATGCATAAGTTTTTAGCCACCAACCTTCATAAATATTTATGCAAGTGTTACATGCATTTTCATGTGAATGTGTTAGTGGAAAAGGTTGATTAAAAAAAAAAATGCTGTAAAGATCTTTCACCAATTGATCATGAATCAGTTCTAGACTTTGATATTGATTAAATGGCCAGAGAAAATTATTTCTCCCTAAGGATAAATTTCCAAATAAAAGATTTTTAAAAAATTCTAAATCAAAAGAAATTTCTGGTCATTATTCTGTGAATTTTTCTACCATTATCCTTATCTTTTTATTCTGGTCATATTCTAATTAGGGTTCACTTTAGCTTTTACCCAGAAGTGCATCACAGAGAAGTTTCCAGTAAAACTCTTATTTCATTCTATTATATCTGTTATTCATTTTTATTACTTTGACACCTTATTTAGGATAGGAAAAAATGTTTTGGACTAAAAATCTACAAAGTCACATGATAACAAAAGAATAAAAGAACAAGTTTCACAGGAATAAAAATGTTTCATTTAGAATTCCTACATACTTATCAAATTTACATTTGAAGAAGGCCAAAGAGTGTACCAACCAAAATGTTATACTCAAAACAAAAATGCCAATTAACTATCATATTTTACAGGATATAAGATGCATATTTGATTTTAAAATAATTCTATGCCAATATTACACAACATCCTATTTAATGGTATTATATCTAGAAACAGCAAGTGATACAGCATTGTTCTCATCAGGAGGAGCTTTTCTTCCTTCTCCTCCCAGTTTACATTACCACACATGAATACAACAATAGAAAAATCAGAGAAAAAAAAGAGAACTGCCAATGCTTAGAAATTAATGCAAACATTACTGGTGGCTGATTTTTGTAATTATTCTCAGACAGTGTAAAATTCTGTTAGGGAAATATCTGATGTTTTATAAGAAAGTCTTACAAATCAAATAATATATATATATATAGAACAGCATGAAAGTTGCGTATTTATCAAACAGACAACTTGATCTCTCAACTGTGTAATGAGAAATTCTGTTGTGTAATTGAACACCATTTGAACACCCTTGCAGTGTAAACAGAATTTCTTAATACTCAGGGTTGTTAATACATTACAAAAAACTTGGGCGCCTTGGGTGGTGTAATGGTTAGCAAACAAGACTAGCAAACCTACATGAGTGAGTGAATCTCATTGGGTGCTCCATTCATACGGCCTTGTGCCACATCTAAGCAAAAAGCTTAGTAAATTACTACATTACAAAAAACTTTGAATACAACTTGAAAATTGACAAAATTTGAACCTAAGATTAATAATAATTAAAAAAATACAAAAACAGATGTGGCGGGAGAGAAAGGCAGAGTGTATCACCAGCTGCTGTTAGTGAAAATGGCCATCCTCGGCCATCAAAGAAACCCTTTTTGGTGCGTTGTCTGTGCAGAAGAGGATGACCAACACAAACTCAGGACATCCTCTAACAAAAACCTGATTGTGGTGGTGGCTGAGCAGTGCCAAAATCCTACTAATGCACATTTTTTGCACAAGCAAGTTTTCAGTCCTACATAAGACAACTAATTTCTGCTTCAGCAGCAAGAGGGTGGAGGGAAGCCAGATTTGACAGAAGTAAAAGAGGCAGCTGCAAGGAGGAGAAGAAAAAACAAAACTGATTTTGCATGTTGATTTACAGAAACTTTTTAATGATTTGGTTCAACAGGTAAATTTTATTGATATTTGGTTTTTGTATTATTATTAACACTAGAAAAATATATACCCTCTGCCAAGCACAAGTACTTAAATTTTAATGTAATAAAATATATTAAATTAGTAAAACTAATAAAACTAAGAACACATGAAAAGGTTACAGTTACATATTTTTTCATTGATTTCTAAATAAATTATAAATCATGTTAAACTTATTTGAAAGAGAGTGGTTTTAACTGAAGAATAGATCATCGTGGATGCTAGCTCTTCCCATCACTCCTGGATTTTATTGCTAAATTTTCTTTAGTTAAATTAAGAAAATTTGAGTAAATTAAACAGTAAAGACTTAAATCACAGTTATTTCTTTTTGTTAATGAATTTGTTTTAAGATTTATCAACAAGAATTTTGCTCATTAATTAAAGTGAAACAAAACAATGAGAAATCAATAAAACCAAGTAAATACTTATTAAAATGAAATTTTAAGGATCAATATGCAAATTACCCTTCCTGTTTACATTGTAAACTGGTGTGTGTGTATATATATATATATATAAAATTGCAGTATTAATAATATGAAACAATTTTCTTAATAAGTGGCATTGAAATAAAAATAAAATCATGTAGAATGTGAGGTAAATAACTAAAGGACTTGCAATGTCAGAAGTGATGTAGTTACAGACAGAAAATCTTAATTATAATAAATTTTGGTCCAAATTTTATCAGTCTGAATCTTAAGTATATTGAAATAACAATCATTTTATAAATTTATAACTTTTTCTGTGTGTGTGTGTGTGTGTGTGTGTGTGTGTGTGTGTGTGTGTGTGTGTGTGTATGTTTAAGCCCAGTCAGTTAGGTCTGTAGAATATGCAGAGGGGTAAGACCCACACCACTAATGAGTTTTCTAGATATGATATCAAACCATCTGATGGTGCAGCTCCAATTCTGAACCTATGGGGAATGTGGAGTACCCTTTTAATCCAAGTTCCACTCGGACCTGGAGTGGTAATACCTGTTAGGGTATCATCTATGCATTGGAGGTGCCCGTGGTGTAATGGTTATCGTCACAGGATATGGACACAGCAATACGAGTTCAATTCCTGGACAAGATTGATTGCATTTCACATAGCACTAATACCCTTGGGAAAGGTATGAATCCAATTATTCTCCCTCCAGCTATGGGTAAATAGTAGGGCAGACTAGGTTCTTCAGCCTTGGTGAGGCAACTAGTCTAGGAGAAGGAATACTCTGAATTCAAACCTGTTAAACTCCGCTTAAAAATTGACCTTGTGTCATATCCTGCCCGAGCGGAGGGGTTGGGTAAATAGGATCATCTATGCATCAAATAGAACTGTTTAATCATTTACTACAATTGAAACCATTTAACTGTGTGCAAATAAATGATTAATATTAAATTGAGTTGTTGGTATTGGATGGCAATGCTTGAAACAATTTAACTATGCGCAAATAATGTTGGATGGCAATACTTGGGGTCATTTAGCTGTGTGCCAATAGAACTATTAGTGTTAGATGGCAGTACTTGAAACCATTTAACTGTGTCCAAAAAAATGAGCTCTGGCTCACTTTTAAAAAATGTTACCTACAAGCTATTCACTTAAAAATTATATATAATTTGGCACTGAATAAACCTCAAAGGTTGATATGCAATTAAATCAAATAACCTAATTATACATATCAGGTGGAGGGAAAAGAGGAACAATGACTACAGGCAGAAGTGCTGAGGAGTGACACTTTGTTCCAAGCAGAGTGAACATGGATACTACACTCTTATCCTAGGCAAAAGTGCCAAACTATAAGTAAATAATTCAGTGATTTTGATGGGAACTATGCTAGCTTTAATATGATATTCAATTCATCTCAAATTTATTTAAAAAGATATTTAACAGCCACCGAGTTTTCATGAAAACCTAAACTCCAATGTCATCTCTAGTTTTCTATTGTCCTTTATTTCATATATCACAGTAAGAAATATACATTAAAATAATAAGAGACTGCCATGTTCATAATCAATTGAGGAGAATAATAATAATAATAATAATAAAGTAATGATATAGATGTATGTTCCAGTAGGTAATAGCAATGCAGGGTTAATTTTGGCAATTTTCAATAGTAGCCAACTGCCAAGGATGAAGTTTTTCAATCAATTATGAAAGCAGAGAACAAGGAAGATCAATTATTTTCATTTCATTAGCAACTAAAATATTCATAGCTTTTGTGCAGAAAGACGTTCATTCAACAGTCATTCCAAGTATGGTTGCCAAACCCAAGTGAACATAAGTAGATAGAAAAGTGAAGCTGGACATCATTTGCAAATAGCAGACAGATCAATAAATATCTTGTCCAGAAATAATCCTGCTTCAAAAACACTAAAAGTAATGGAAATATTAATCCTACTGACCAATACTCTTTTACATCATTTCTGTGTGTGTGTGTGTGTGTGTGTGTGTGTATATATATATATATATATATATATATATATATATATATATATATATATATATAAAAAACGCTTTATATATAGACATAGATTCTAAGATTTATGATAGGTCCTTATCAACTATCATTTTATAGACTCATTTTTAAAAAGCATATTAATGTTAATATTTATGCACTGTTTAGAAAATGAAACCATATATAAGGTTATTAATACAATAATATTTAGCAATAAATTTTTAAAATCATTAAAGCATTTATGACAAAATGATCTAATTCTTTAAAGCAAAAATTACCGGAGCTTTAATTTTAAATACTGATTATGACTGTTTATAATTGCTAATATATAATCAATAAGTATATATTTTCAGTGAAAAACTTCTTTTTTTTTTTAGTCAAAATTACTTGACAGATAAGGAGTTGATAAGTAATAGTTAAAATAAGAATGAAAAATAATGAACACTTTCTTTGTATAGACAGTCACTGATGATCTGATGGTCAATCTTTATGTGCTATTAGATATCATGTGTCATCATCATCATGTCGCGCCGCCAGCGCGGATATCCCTGACCCTCTCTCGCCATTTCTCCCTATCATTCATCGCCTCCGGCAGGTCTTCAAGGTTACATCCCGTGTCCTCACATAGTTGCTGTATGTAAGTTTGTGCTGGTCGTCCTACTTTTGCACATCCATATGTGGGGGTCCACAGGAGTACATCGCTTATGAGCTCGTCCTTGCTTCTCCAGCAGTGTCCCGCGTGTCTGGTTCGTCTGACTTGTATAGTTTTCGTGATGGGGGGCAAGTGTCCGTATAGTTGGAGTCTCGTGCATTCCCTAAAAAAGGCGACCTCGGACTAGCCAAGAACTACCGAGGGATAACACTTACATCCATAGCAGCCAAAATCTACAATGCCCTACTACGAAACCGCATAGAACCCAAAATAGACAACATCCTCAGGAAAAACCAAATCGGCTTCCGGAGAAATAGAACCACAACCTCACAAATACTGACCATCCGTAGAATCCTTGAAGGCGTTCGGGCAAAAAACTTACAGGCGACATTACTATTTATCGACTTTACCAAGGCCTTCGATTCCATACACAGAGGGAAGATGGAGCAAATCCTACTAGCATACGGCCTACCAAAAGAAACAGTAGCAGCGATAATGATTCTCTACAGAAACACCAAAGTGAAAGTACGTTCACCAGATGGAGACAGGAATACTTCGACATTGTTGCAGGAGTACTACAAGGAGACACACTAGCCCCGTACCTCTTTATCATCTGTCTAGACTATGTGCTTAGGACTTCGATCGACAAAATCAGAGAAAATGGCTTCCAGCTGACTAAGAGAAGAAGCAAAAGGTACCCCGCAAAAACAATCACGGACGCCGACTACGCTGATGACTTGGCGTTACTAGCGAATACGCCTAATCAAGCAGAGACACTACTGCATAGTCTGGAACGAGCCGCAGCTGGCATTGGCCTCCATGTCAATGCAAACAAAACTGAATATATGTGTTACAACCAAACGGGCAACATGGCCACACTAGACGGAGCCTCTCTGAAACTAGTAGACTAATTCACCTACCTAGGAAGTAGCGTCTCATCAACCGAAAAAGACATCGACACACGACTGACGAAGGCATGGACAGCTATCGATAGGCTCTCGATCATATGGAAGTCGGACCTAACTGATAAAATGAAACGCAGTTTCTTCCAGGCAGCGGTTGTGTCGATACTGCTATATGGATGCACCACATGGACGCTAACGAAGCGGCTGGAGAGGAAACTAGACGGAAATTACACAAGAATGTTGAGAGCAGTATTAAACAAGTCCTGGCGACAACAACATATCATGTGTAGTTTAGCTTAAATAGCCACTGTTCATTGCAATAGGGACCTTAGATACACTAAACCCATGTAACTATGAACCAATAATTTTTAACATTTCTATGAAAATGAAAGCACAAAATTATTTTAAAATAAGTGGTAGAATGATATTTTTCCTTCCACAATTTCTTTTCCCTCTTAAAAGTTCAATATCCAAATTAAAATCTAGCTACAAATATTCTCAAATAAATTAATCTGAAGAAACTAAGATAATCTAGACAATAATCAAGTATCTGAACCACAAAGCAGGCTCCACTATAAACCTGTTTATGTACTTTAAAAATGAAGATAATTGTTTATACAATCAAAAAGGTAAAAAAAATCTTTTAAACTGAATCTGATAGAACTCACTTCATATTATAGAAAATAAAAATAATTCATATTAATAATTTGATATTACAAAAAAGGAAAAAAGTTAAAAAAGGAAGAAAAAAAGGAAAAAGGAGAAAAAAAGAAAAAAAATAGGAGATGAAAAATGAAGATGAAGAAAATGGGTTAAAAAAAAAAAAAAAAAAAAAAAAAAAAAAAAGTAATAAGAAAAAAGTGGAAAGAAGAAAAATTATGATAAACTAAGAAAAAAAACATTAAAATGAGAAGCATTTTATATTTGACGAATTTCACTTGAGGTACAGTTTAAATTTTTCTTTTTAAAAACTCTAAAACTGACCTTTTTCTAGGATCTGTCTTAAAGGCCTTTACTCTTGAAAAATATTTATCAATTGAAAGGTTTATTGGATTTAGAGTTGAATCAATGAGAAAGTGCAGAAATACTTAATGTACAAAATGAACTTACTTTCAACGGCTAGTTGTAATCGCTGTGATAAAACAGAGAGTAATTCCCGAATACGTTTCCGATAGTTGACCATGATTTCACCATCTGTGAATAAGAATATTTTAAAAAAAGAATGAAAAAGAAACAAAAACTAATAAATGAATTAATTGCTAAAAAAATAAGTCATGGTAAATTAGTATAGGTTATATATGAATATTCATTTGACCTACAGACATTTTACAGTGACCTTTGTAATTTGGAGAAGAAAAAAAATTATATATCCATGTTACAAAAAAAAAAAAAAAAAAAAAAAAAAATAATATATATATATATATATATATATATATATATATATATATATATATATATATATCCTTATTTACCTTTTTCAATAATGGGCTATCCAAATTACAAATTCATGTACATGATGAACAAAAACGTTTTGAAAAAACACGATCATCTTTGTTTATTAAGCTAAAAAGTGTCAAATTGAGTTTAGAAGATTGAGTTGTGTTTATCTGAGGATAGTGTAAATTACCTTCAAATAAAATCTTTAATTTTTAATTCATCTTCTACTTGGTAATTTATCTTTACTCAATTCTATAACTTTAACTTTTCTATTTTTCCAGTTATCGAGGTGTAGAAAAAAAAAAGTTGCTTGAGGCTAAATATGGATTTTAATGAAGAGCAGAGCCGTTTCCAATTTCAATAAAATCATTAACGAGCTTATAAGCCATAAGGTAAATTGAGATATGAAGAAACAGTATTTTGTGGGTAGGTTGATTGGTAAAAGATGGAAGTGCTGGTGACCCAAAAATTAATGGACAGAATAAGCAAAGTGAGTTAAAATTAATCAGCTAATTATTGTGATAATGGATTAATATCAACATTTTTGCTAAACTTAAATCCAATACATTAGCAACTGTCAAAATGATTGATTGTTTGAATTCAGAGTTTTCCTTCTCCTAGACTAGTTGCCTCACCAAGGCTGAAGAACCTAGTCTGCCCTACTATTTACCCATAGCTGGAGGGAGAATAATTGGATTCATACCTTTCCCAAGAGTATTAGTGCTATGTGAAATGCAATCAGTCACGTCTAGGATTTGAACTCGTGTCGCCGTGTCAAATTCCTGCGACGATAACCTTTACACCACGGGCACTGTTAAACTCCGCTTAAAAAATTGACCTTGTGTCATGTCCTGCCCGAGCAGGAAAATATGAAAATGATTGATTGTTTGATTTTAACAGCACATCAACTCATCTAGGGTTATTTTATGTCTAGAGGTGAGGGAATTGCATTCACTGTACCTTTATATTTCCATTTTTTGTGTAGTTGTTTGTTTTTGGCACGCAGTCCTATTGAATATAAATAATTTTTGAACAGATCTATTGATGGGACTAACAGGTCCTATCACTCCAGATCAAAGTGGACCTGGGAATAATGACAGTGAAAAGGTATTCCACAGATCTCCAGAACTAGAGTCTGACCATCAAATGCAATTTACTCACATATTCAGGACAACCCTTATTTTTTTTGCGAGGGGGGGGCTCTTATTCCTGCCTATAAAGTCAAAATGTTTCTAATCATGATAAAAATGAACACTTAAAAATATCAGAGGATTCATATATTCTATGTCAATAGATTAATATAAGATAAAGGTTTGAAGAAGAAAAAAAAAGAAATTTAACAGTCAGTGTGTGACTTACAAGATGTACTATTGTGGATACTGGAAATTCCCGTGGGGGTTTGACTGTCCAGTGCTTGTCGAAGATCATCCAAAAGAGAATCAAATTTGACTCTGAATTTCTGCTCTTCTGCTTTACGGGTATTTTCAAATGCCTCTTTGTAAATATCTGAAAAAATAACAGACAAAAAAAAAACTATTTACTAAGCTTAGCTTAGATGTGATACAAAGCTAGAATAATAGGAGCCTCCTGTAAAATTCAAATTCACAAACAATGGTCAGCTCTTCTAGTGCTGAATATGGAGCTATAGTTATTGCTAAGCTTAATTTAGATGTAGCACAAGACCAGTAATATGGAACATCCAGTGATAATCAAGCTCATTAACAATGGTCTAGTTTGCTAAGCACTGACATTGGCCCAGCGGTTAGAGTGTTCGCCAATGGCCCGGGAGACCCGGGTTCAATCCCAGGTCGAGTCATACCAAAGACTTTAAAAATGGTACTTGATACCACCTTGCTTAACACTCAGCATTATAAGGTACGGTTCAAGGGTAAAGTGGAGCAATCCTGGGAATGGAGTAGCGCCCTCCCCTACACCTTGGTGTAGTAGCTATCGAAAAGGGAGCCTTCGGGTCACCCTCGACTATGGTCGCTAACTTACTTACTTATACCATGTAAACATCTTTAGCATTAAAAAGTATAATCACATTGTAAATTTTATTTCTTTATTCTAAATCTACAGAATAAATAAAAAACATGATCTGACAATTTTAATGCTTAAAAGAATGATATGAATAAAAGACTAGTCAATAAACAGATAATGATAGTGGTTCATCTAAGAAATTCAGATAATATAAGACTGGCACTTATTACTAGCAGTGTAAACAAACAATATGGCATTAAGTAAAATTAGATAAGAAAGAATTTAGTTACATTGTTAAAAGTGTATATCTGCTACTTAGCATTTACAGTCTAATCTCTAAGGTTCTGTTCTGGTTTGACAAGAATATGAATTGTTTTGATCAAGATCAAAGGATAGTAACAGTACAGAGACAAATTGAGTTATTTGTAAAACTTTCAGGGGCGGAGGATACAAATAACCTTGGGGGCCAACTCAACAATAAAATATGTGTGGATGTATAATTGAGAGTTATGCGCACACACACACAGGTGTATGAACAAAGATTTGTTTATAAGAATTCCTTCATTGAAGCTTCTACCTCCTCTGGGTTGTTGAAATTTTGGGGGACACAGGAAGTAAGACATGAATCAAAACAAGGGAGCTAAAACTGAAATATATGCTGGGTGTGGAATCTATTTGATTCCCTCAAGTTCCCAGGGTTTATTCCAGAAGCTAACACATATGCAAATATTGTAATATTTCTGACTCACTTTACTATCTACAACCCACTTGTTTCAGTTTTTTTTAAATATGTGGAATATCATTAAAATTCCGTATTTTTGTGCATTGAAAACAATGAAATAAAACATGCAGTTTCATTGTTATGAGTCAGTTAAATCCAAATCTTCATTATACACTGATGTACTCAAACTAGTGCCCTCATCTTGTTTATCATAGTCATAACAAAATCCATCATAGGCAATCTTCTGCAAATTTTAAATTGAAACTTTTTTTTTCAATCCCTGAGAGAAGATTCTGCTCATTCCACTGTCTATGGCTTGAGACAGACAAGCAACATTTCAAGGATAAATTAGCAAGAAAGAATTAATTGATACAAGATCTCCTTGAAGTATAAAGAATGAAATAAGAATTGACTTTTAGTTTGAAATCAGCAGATTACTGACTTCAACAAATAGAAGGTCAAAGGATTTAACAGTCAAAATGTGATTATAACAATCAAGACACTAGTCTGAATATGTTAGTATATAATAATGACAATTCCTCATCTTAAAAATTTTTTTTAAAAATTCAAATTTTGAAAATCTTTTTTCCCAAAGAAAATTTAGGTTTCTATATTCTATAGGAAGGAAATTTAGACTAAAAAGCAAATAATCCATTTAACATTTTTATTCAGGAAGAAAAAAAAAATTACCTTTTGTTTGGAGAATTGTTGATGAACCATTTTGTACATCTTTCTTTTGTAGTTTTGATACATTTACTTCAAGCACCTTGCTTGGATCACGAATAGGCAAATCCCACACCGAGTGCCGTTGTAAAGAGTCTCGATTGAGAATTTCTAATGATTGTGTCTTTGTCAGATTACTCTTGGGCAGGACATCTAATGATGTACTTCGAGGTAACTGCCTACGACTGACGCTACTTTTATGTTTTGATCTCAGCAATTGGCTGGTTAAATCCACCTCTGAAAAATTTCAAAAAGAAAAACATGAAATTATAATTCTTGATGAATGTTCAAATGAAATCTTAAAATAATTTTATTATAATAATTCATCAAATATCTGTTCATCCATTCCCCTGAGAATCTGTTAATATTCACCCAATTTTAACCAAACTTTCAGAAATTCTTCAGACCTAAAAAGGTTTTAAAATGTAATCATCAGCCAAGATTTGATTTTTTTCAACATTTACATTTACTTATGCCAATAAAATTAAGTAATCATAATATAACCATGATTTCTAAAAGGTTGTATCTAAATAAAACACTGAATATTCAGAAAGAACAAACATCATTTTCAAAGATCTAAGAAAGCAATGATTTATTTAAACAGATAATAGATATTATATTCATTTTTTACATTAATTGCCATAAAATATTTTGTCATAAAAACATGTAACCTGCAAAAAGTTTTTGTCAAATTTAGCTACATTTATATAGATTATTCATTTATTTTTATTATACTTTGTTTTTTATTTTTATAAATCATTACATTTGGAATTTTTTTTAAACACACTTTAAGAACTGGAAATATTTTCATCAAATTTGTTTACAAGCATAAACAACATGGAACCTTAAAATTTTATGTAAATTCTGCAGCATTTTAGACAAAGAAACTTCCATTTCATAGAATAAATGCAGAGATTCAAATTTCTTGTCTACATTACACATAAGGCCATGTCATCCTCATGTTACATCATTGAAATCTAAACATGTGGTCATTCCTTATCCTTTCTTAACAGCTGCACATATAACATCTTTATTTATTTATTTATTTATATATATATATATATACACACACACACACACACAAAAATAGAATTTTGTCTTAATCATTAATACATTACATTGAGACAAGTGATGCAAGTCTTGTAAATGGGCAACAGATTTATTTCCAGCTTGTGTTGTTATTAACTAAGTCTTGTTTAGTCTGGCACAAATACCTCAAGTTGACTACACAACTCATCCATCTACTGAACAGGCTCATTGTTGCTTTACTAAGAACTATCTGAAAGTGGTGCTCTCATTGAAATCTGAGTATGACTATTTCTAGTCTGTGTGGCTTACTAATAGCCACATAATGATGGTCTGAGAGTTGTCATAAAAACCAACAGAAATTAAGATGAAAGAAATACTATGGTGAAATAAATTTTGCAATATTTTAGTACATGCTAGTTTGATTAGGTGATATATTCACAGCAAAACAGTTCAAGCAATGGAAGATATCTGTTGTGGTTGGTAATATTCCGGTAGTTAGTGTGCTGACACGCTGTGCATTGCTTCACTATGTATGATTTGAAAGCTGACACGAATGAATGTACAATGTAGTCTAATTCAGGAACTTATGCTTTTTGACCTTGTATTGGGCTATGATCTAGCAGTAGCCACCAAAAACATTTGTTGTGTGAAAAGTGAAAGTGCTATTGATCACAGTACAGCAACCATATGGTTTAAGAATGTTTAATTTGGTTACAAAAACTTCAATGATCAGGCAAAGTCAGGTAGGCCTAAAACTGTGGATTTTGAGGTTGTGAGGCAAATACAACAAGTAATAATCAGAGAGTATCAGGCGACTTTGGTATTTCACATTCAAGTGACTTCATGACCTCGGCAAAAGCATTCAGAGCTGCTGAATTGTGCCTCACCTTAGTATTAATAAAATAATTAAACTGATGGTAATGTCTTGCTGATAATTTTTTTTTTCCCTGTGAACAAAGGAAAATTAGTGCCCTTGATTACGCGTCTTCAATTAAAATTTTAGTCATAACCTCATTTAAAACTTTCTGTCATCAACTTTGAAAGAATTTATTGAAAGCACAAAAAACAACTTCAATATACCCACCCACATCACAATTAAGCACACTACCCTGGGGTGGAATACTTCAAATGACAAGTGATTAGTGGGATTTACTTGAAGTGTCACATGGATTATTTTACAATTCACTTCAAATCTTTCCACCCTTTTTCAACCCAACTAAGACAGAAAAATAGAATTAAAAAGAAAAGACATTGACAAGATAGTAATTAAATTTCGTAAAAGGAAAACGATGAAAAAAATTCAACTTGACACATGTCATACCCAAGTAGCCGGGTTATTTAAAGAAAAAAAAATCTTAAGTACTTGGAGCCAATTTCATTTAATTGTAGACATGATCAAAATTATAAAACAAAAATTCAGATCAATTTTACAGCACTTTACTCTGCTTTTAGCAAAATGTGAAAACAAGAAAAACTGTTTTTTTAAATACAGCTTACAATCTAAGATAAGGCAAGAATAACAATGGTACTTTGTAAATGAAGATTAATTTTTGCTCTAATAACAGCACCAAAACAAACAATTATAACCAAGAATTTTTATCAATAACTTATAATATTTAAAGATAAAAGTGATATCAGTGCCACCGAATCATGATATTACTAACAAGAAAATAGAAAAAAAAAACAATGCAACGAATATTAATACAACAGTTCTTTTCAGTTCGTTCAAAACACTTTGATTCTTGACCACTGATAATTCCTTTTTTGTTTTAATTAAATCAATCATTCACAATACGTTTACTTTATACTAGTTTAATAACTAGTTTTTTGTTTCGATTTTTTTAATTCTTGCAAAAATATTTAAATGTCAACAGTATAAAAAATATATATAACTAAGGTAAATGAGTTGTCTCTTGTGGTCAACCCCACTCTCTAAAGGACATGTATGACATATAATTGGTCTGTACATCTTTTCAAACTAACTAATCACTGGCTTCCAATATGTTGGCAGCAGATTTCAAAGACATGTCTAGTTCTCTTTTCATAATCATGTTCAGTAACAAACAGATGTTAAAATTGTCTTTGCTAAAATTCCAGCAGTGAACCAGAGCCGTAGAAAATATTTTAAACTTTGGTATATATGACGCAAGGACTTCAGTTAAGTGGGCTATTATATGTTTATTCTTGCATAATATTATATAGCCACAAACAGAACAATTTGTTTGCAACAATAATACAATAAAATTTCAATATGCTCATGTTTTTTCCTGATACAAACTTTCCTCCATTTTCAACTTAACCATACTTGTGGCACAAATTTTCTTTATTTGCAAACAAATTAACAAACTTGATATTTTGCAAACAGATTTTCTTTAACAGATAGACAAGCAGATAAGTGATGTATCCACTACATACTCTTTCTATTGCATGAACAGCATGGTAGAATTAACTTGAAAATATTTTAGTTAGGTAGAGTACACATATTTCATTGATCCTATACAGAGAAATAAGTAGAAACTCTTTGATCCTTAGTGGAGTACACATATACTACACTGATCCTAAGCTAAGCACCAAGGAACAATGATCTGATTCTAGTCAAAAGTTACAAATCCATGTGTGAATAATTCCATCATTCTTTTTTTGAACAGTGAAAATCAGAAGAAAATTTACAAAAATAAATTTGAGTTTTCTATTTAAAGCAAAATCTTTGCAAATTTGGGAGCAATTCATTTCTAATTCTTTTATTGCAGCATATTTAGTTTATTGTAAATTCAGAGAAAAACTTGTGTGTGTGTGTGTGTGTGTGTGTGTGTGTGTGTGTGTGTGTGTGTGTGTGTGTGTGTGTGTATATATTTTTTGTTTATTTTAATAAAAATAATGATTCATAAAGTCACATGTTCATTTTTCTAATACAGTTGATGTTCATGAAAATGGTCCACATTATAATCAGAAAATAAAATATTTACAACACCCTTCTAATCACCAGGGTTGAACTGAACCAAAATAATAATAATAATAATAATAATACACAAACTACAAGAACATATCATGTGACACCCAGAGATCATCAGATACGATGGACAGCTAGTAGTAGTAGTAGTAGTATGGAAAGTAACATTTAGATTGAGAGCATTTGGTGACATATTTATAAAATAATGCATTTGCTTATCAAAGAAAACATGTTTTTCTACTAAATGACACAAAGTAGAGGAAGCAACATGCACAAATCATCACTTGTTTCCAAAACAAAACAATTATTCTGCTCTTCATACATCACATGAGCAAATCTCTAAGTAAACAAGTCTAAGCAAATAATCAGAAACATCCATTGTTCATTTAAAACAAAGTAAAATTATGCAAAGATTTCAGGACAGCACTAATTTGGGTGAGGAGTATCAAAAGTATTTTCATATCTTAACCTTTAATTCAAAGCACATTTCATATACACATCTAAATATTATCTATAAATCCACTTAATATTTTTATTGTACATCTCATCAGAAATATCATTCAGCTGTATCTTTTGTTTCAGGTATTATAATGGCAGAGACATATTGAAAAATTATTTTAAACTGAGCCACAAAATCACTTCAACTGCTCCTAAAATTTGGGAAGTAGAAGAAAATGAAACAATAACTATAGTTGATTAAAAGAAAATACATCTGGTACACACTAAGAAAAAAAAATCATTGATATCATGCTGATTTAACTTAGTTTGTAAAAGATATATTTTATTATCAGACACACTTTAGTAAAGGTGTCATCTGTGTTGAAAAATATAAATATTTTGCTTAACTTCAGAGGCCAGACCCTTAAGCAATACTTCCTGATTGCACTTAAGGGGATAGGGCCAAGGTTATTCCTGATATGTCAGTTGTCCTTAATTGGGAATGCCAAAAGAGATGAGCAGTTTTTGTCCCCTACACTCAAATCAAACTTGACTTCACTAGGAGGTAGTCAAATCCCCACCTCCTTTAATGAAAAATCTCTAGTACAATAAATCATAATTATGCTATAAGTCACTACAAGAAGAACCAATTTAATTTAAATAGCCAAATGTTCACTGTTTAGTTTTTTTGTTTTTTAATCTATGTATACTTGCAAATATACGGAAAACCAGCAACATCCATCATTCTGCTACACAATCTGAATTTTTCCAAATCTCTGAGATTGCAGCAATCAAGATAAATTTACAAAAGAAACCTTTTTGATCATTAACTTTTGTTCTTTATCTAATTTTTCAGGAACTTACCAAAATTCCAGCTTATTCTGGTTTTCAAAATCCAATAAGTGATCAATAATATTTGAACACCTTGAAATCCAAATGATCTTACAACAATATTAGGGAAGTGTCTGCATTATCAACATAATCTTCAACAAAATTTAGGCAGCTCCTCCAAGCCAAGTCAGGACTATAAAAGTGTTCACTTGATTCTGTTTTGAGAGGAATATACCTTCTCAATTTGATTTTTCTCATGTCAGCATAATTCTTACAAAGACAACTTTCTTAAGTAAAGCAGATGGTCTGTCTTTAATGGATCTATCAACTTTGTAGGATTCTGGGAAAGTTATGGATATATCTAGGCTTGAATTGCATTGGTAAGTTTTTGTTTTTTTATAATTCCATCATTCTAACCAGGAGGCACCAGGTGTCATAATGGTTATTGTCAAAGGAACTACCCGAGTTCAAATCTTGAGTAAGTCTGTTTGCATTTCACATGGCACTAGTGGCCTAAGAAAAGACATGAATCCAATTAATGTCCTTCCATAAATATAAGTAAATAGGACAGACTTGGTCTTTTACCCTTGATTAAGCAACAGGTCTACAAAGAATATTCTGGATTCAAACCAATAGTAGACCTAGAGAAGGATGGGATCTGCCAAACTATTCCTCCTAAAGATGCACTACATAAGTAGTACCTCCACAACCAAATGAGGTTACAGGACCAGTGAGAGAAATCATTCTAATCACCATATTGAACATATTGACTGTCTTTTAGGCAAATTAAAAAATATACTACCTCTGTCCCACAATAATTGTTACATTAGCGTATGAAATTTGTAAGCAGATCTAACAATAATTATAGGTACTGAAATAGTTATATATTTTCTCCACACCTGAAGAATGACATGCAATGAGAAGTTCTCTAAAGTAGAAATAAGATAGATAAATAGATTAAAGTTGCCTGAGCAAAAGGAGAGAGTGACAGTTACTTACTAAGTTAAGCTTTATTGTAGCACAAGGCCACTGAGCATCATGACACTTGGGGTATGCATCCAACTATTTTCCCTCCAGCGATGGGTAAATATTAGGGCAGACTGGGCTCTAACCTTGGTATAAAAACTGGTTCGGGAGCAGGAAAACTCTAAATTCAAACCCGTTCAACTCCGATGAAAAAAAAAACTGACTTTCTGTCACATCCTGCTCGTGGTAGAGGGGTTGGGTAAATACATACTCGCTGAGAATCAAACTTACTTGTAATGATCTACCAGCCTATCTTGCTAACCCCTACACTATGCAAGGCACCCAATAAGGAGAAAGATATATTATGACACAGGAGAAAAAAAGTTGAGTATTTGTTGACAGCTGTCATTTTCGAAATTTAACAACATCAAAGCAACCAGTAATGAAAGACTTAAGAGTCTAGAGCAATAAACATAACCATTCAATTAACTCAATCTTGTTAGTCTACAAGAATTAAATTGCAGGCTCAGAAAGAGCCAACAATTTTAAGAATAGACAACTGACTTTTATAAGAGGTCACAGCCAATTGTGCACAACTTAATTTCTACCTTATCTTCAAGCCAACTAATATTATTAAACAACAATCAATAAAAATCTACTCATGTATACAAGTATTACTAAACTTATACTATGTATTCACCCAACCCCTCTGCAAAAGCAAAATGTGATACAGGGTCAGTTTTTAAGCAGAATTTAACAGGGAGGAATCTAGTTTTCTTCTCCTATACTGGTTGCCATATCAAGGTTTAAAAGCACATTCTGTCCTGCTATTTACCCATAGCTTGGGGGAAAATAATTAAATGCATACCTTTCCCAAAGGTATTAACACTATATGAAATGCAAACAGCCTTGTCCAGGATTTCAACTCAGATCTGTGTGTTTATTTCCAACAATAATAACCATCACATCACAAGCACCACAATTCTAAGGAGCTACCTCATATTTCTAGCCTTGTGCCAAACAAACCTTAGCTTTGATTTTAACTTGCATCACTGTGTCCATTACACTTCAAGTGCCTTCTACTTCGTGTAGATCTGCATCAAACCACATAGTATGTACAGTTTCTCTACAAACCAATGTCAGCATATTTGCATCATGTTGGTTAGCTTTTCTTCTTTGAATTAGAAAAAATAATAATGGATTATTTGACCTGTATGCAAAAGAACATCCATCACTAATACCAAATCTGGACAGGCTTCCAGTTAATTACATTGAGAATTTGTGAAGATTGATTTTAACAGTATGTCAACCAATCTAGGATTAATTTATGCCGAGAAATTGGGGAACTGCATTCATTATATATTTACATCTTTCATCAAGTTCTTTGTTCAGAGTGTTTTTTTTTCCACAAAGTTATGATATCAAGTATTCCTATCCTATATAACAAATTTGTACACAGTTTTATGCTTTCAAGGATTCCTATCTAATATTAATAATTATATGGTTTCAAGTAGTTATTTCTATTTAATAATAGTCACAATTGATTTCAAGTAACTAATAATAATAATAATAATAATAAACCTTAGTAACAATTACACCTTCAAGTATTTATTCTTAATTCAATTAATTTAAAGTTATATAGCATCAAGAATTCCTAATGAATACAAATATTTTTTAAACAGATTTATTTAACTCATAAATGGGATCTTAGCAGGTGCTACCACTTGAGGTCAGAGGAATTTGGGATGAGTTACTAGCTGCCCTACTGTTCAGATGTCATGAGTGAATTTTTTGTTTTTTTATTCCCTAAAGCTGAAATCCATCCAGAAAAATGGTAAAAAATGTCCCACAACACCTGCACACTATCCCTTAAAATAACTTCCAAAATCAGAAATATGCTGTTTATCAACCATAAAAGAGAATAATTTCAAAGAAAAAAAATAAGTTTCAAATAAGATAAATTTGTTTTGAAAATGTTTGATTTCTTTTTGGATACACCTCACATATGGTTCCTCTAAATCTAGAAATACATGTTAACAATAAAAGTGTCTTGAAGAAAACATTCTATTTTACTAGAGAGTATTCAGTTTTTAAAATTTGAGAATTTTTACTTCTACTGTATAGGCTACTAAGAGTTATATTAATACCACCATTTTATTTTTAAATTCATGACTAAAATTTTTAAACAAGCTGAAGGTTAAAATATCTTAAAGCAAAATTTTAAGTAATTATTTTTAAAAAAGGGATAAAAAGTAATTGTCTTTTTTTTTTGAATGATAAAAACAATACTACTATTTTTTTTTAAATGATAAAGTAATATTATTAAAAGTAATAAAACAGAATCATTACTTTTTAAAAATGATAAAATATAATCATTATCTTAAGAGATAAAAATTTTAAAAAATACAGAAATCATATGCATAGTTGATCATATGTACTTGACCAAATAGTCATTTACTAAGTAACTGAATTTAACACAAAGCTAGAAGTATGGGCACACTGTGAGAAGTGAATTCACTAATGGCCTGCTATCCTAGCTTGTTATTAAACCACCTAAAATGCCATAAGGCATGACTGAATGTCTTCATTTATATAAATGAGTGAATAATTATAGTTTTAATTTTTTTAAATATCAAACTTCCACTCCTTTTAAAAGTTATAAAGACCCTAGCAAAGAGATAAAGAAAAATCTTTAAATGCTCAATACTAAAAAAAGTTATAAATATTGAAATAAAAAACATTGAGAATAATTTTTTAAAGTGTTAACAGAGAAGCTGTCATAGAGAGAAAAATTTATGACTTTTACATAAATGTATCATGTAATACAAAGGTGAGTGAAAAGTTTAGCAATATTTTGGCAATAAGTCCAAGTTTGCAGCACATATATCCTATAGCCAAAGCATTTCAAACCATGAGAAGTACCTGTTGTAGTTGATAGTATCATGCTAGTTGGTGAGCTGACATGTGTATTGCTTTACTCTATCTATGGGATTTGAAAGCTACACAGATGAATGAACAAAATAGTCTAAATCAGGAACATATGCTTTACAAGTTCAAATTGGGCTATAATAATAATACCATAAAAGCAACCAAAAATATTTGTTGTACAAATGTTGATCACATTACAGTAACCAGATAGTTCAATAAAATTTGCCCAGGTTGCAAGAATCTTGACTATCAGGCAAGGTCAGGTCGGCCTAAAACCATGAAATCTGAAGCTGGGCTCTAAGCTATAGAAAAAAATTAATTAGGAGAATATCAAGCAAGCTTGGCATCTCACAGTACAAAGTTATTCATCACTTTCATAACCTCAGCAGAAGCTGTTGAATTGTGCCCCACAATTATTACAAAGCTTTTGATTCACACAAGTAATTATTAAAAATTGCAATAAAATATTTAAAACTAAAGGAAACAATAAAATAAATATATTAGGAAAAAAAAAAAATTGATTTCTAATCTTCTTTTCTGAATCCTCCTTAAATTACCTTTAATTCTACACGGAAAATAACATTTCATATCCAATATCTTAAGAGTCAGATGGACTTAACTGCTTATTTCACAGCTATGCAATATCATCTGAAAGCAAATAGATATCAAAGTAAAAGAATATATCTGAAATTAAATAGTATTGACAAAACAATACCTAAAATTGGAAGTTCTATCTTTGAGTCAAGGTTCAGTAGAAATAGAAGCAACATTAGAAAAGGGAAATAACTAAGAAAGCATATTAACTGAGATATCCCAAAACATGAACAGTTTAGTGTTTTGGAAATGGTTAGTTTCTATAACACTATAAATCATTTGACAACACAAATGAATAACGAAACTTCTTTAAAAAAATACAACAACGAAAGGTTTATTATAGTAGCAGGTGTAAAAAGAGTAAGAGTGAGAAAGTGTCCCTTTTGGTGTCGCCGGTTAGTATGTTGGTCCTTGAGTTTGTAAGAAGTGCGTGTGAAGCTAGTAACAGCGTGTTCTTCAGTGAAGGGGTTCCAAGTGGAATCCATAGCAGTTGATGTGAGAGAGGTCTGTCTGGGCTGCTGGCTAGGGTGCTCTCTAAGGTTGTCCGCTGACTACCAAAAAGGACTAGGAAAAATACTTCTAGAGAGGAAGAAGGAATCAATGCGCTCTGCCTGGCGATTTGTCAGTTCCAGCCAAATCACTTGGCGGGGGCATTGATTCATGAAAGGAAATAGATCTGTGGCTGCTACAACAGTAAAACAAGATCAGCTGATCCCCATGAATTGAATAAAGGATTCAGTTTAAAATTTCTTGATGGTTACCAAACAACAAAAGTCACCTGAAGTACGGCAGTTATTTAATGGTATATAAACTCTTTATGGGTTATTTAATGCAGAAATTTGATTCATTTGTGTTTTATTATATTTGTAATGTTTCATTGCAGTTTTTTTAATAACACTTATTTGTGTAATCCTTTCTTTGCACAGTTAGATAGTTTCAAGTATTCTTGTCTAACACCAATAATTTTCAAGCTATTACATGGCTTCAAATTAATAGTAATGATAATCTTTAGTAAACAATTGTAGTTTCAAATAACTATTCTTAATACAAATAATTTAAACAGTTTTATGGTATCAAGTATTTCTATCTAATACGAATAATTTTCCAACAGATCTATTTGACCCATAGATGAGACTCTAAAAGGAACTACTACTCTAAGTCAGAGTGGACCTGGGAGTAATAGCAATGAAGGATTGACTCCATATACCTCAAAACTCTAGAATTGGAGCTTCACCCTAACCAAGATGAGGACAATAGCCTGAGGTATATGAATGGAGTAAATCAGTCATTTCTAATATGGAGTGCATTTAAATATTACAGGGGGCATCAGAATTTTAGAAATAGCAAAGTGGGGCATGGCCCAAAATCGGATGGGAACAGCTGGTGTAAATAAAACTGAATAGAACTAATACATTAGAAGAGTATTACCAATTACCAAGATATGGCATAAATGTATAGAGGGCTTTGCAAATATTGTTTTCCATGCAATACCCACTGCCTTAAGTTAGAGTTATAATAGCAGCAGGATTTATAAAGGTGTTTGGTAAGCTCACTGTCCATTTCAAGCTTGGGGGTGTCCTTGTAGTGTAATGGTTAAAGCGATAGACTGCGGAATCATAGTAAGCAAGTTCGTACTCCAGTCGTGTTATTACATTCTCTTTCGGGCAAATACTCTTGAGAAAGGTATGAACCCCCTTTTCCTCCCAGCTATGGGTTGAATAGCACCACTACTGTTCTTCTAGGAGAATGACTTTGGCATTAAATAATCTACAAAGGTTGATATGCCATTAAACAAAAAACCCAAACCAGACCAATTTCAAGCTTCCATAGGTAGTCTCCTAGACATAATACCAGCACTTTATACACGGTGTAAGGTTTACACACATACACAGATTGCCAAGTTGGCAGAGTCAAGAATATGTCAATTGCATCCTTTACAGAGGGATAAGCCTACTCCACCAAAAAAAGAAAAAAAAAAAGAAGAAAAAAAAGGGGGGTCCTGGGTATTCTAAACTGCATCAGGTGGTAATACTTGAGTTTTTGGACAGTGTGGAGTCATCTATTCATTTTTATTACTCCCAGTTCCACTCTGACCAAGAGTAATAATACCTGTTTAATTCCTAGTTATAAATCAAGTTAAAAAATTACAAGTATTAAAAAGATATACTTGAAACCATATAATTGCGTATAAATTGTTAGTATTAGATAAGAATACTTGAAACTAATATAACTGTATGCAAATTATTCATATTAAGAATAGTTTATGCATGATTATTAGTAACTTGAAATAATATAATTGGTTGGAAAAAAAGACTAGCATTCAATAGCCCAACAAGAAATCAACCAACCAACCAACACATACTAACACACAGACACAGTAAAACACACATTGGAGGTTCCAGAAGTAGATTGATAGCAAATATCTTATATAGTGAATTCAATCCTCACTGAGATCTTCACTATGGCCTTGTGCCAAACTTGGTAAATATTTACATACATGAATATGTATATCAACACAGTTCAAAGAATCTATTCATAACACAGAAGACATCCTGGCTTTTCAAATCTTTTACAGTAAGTGCAACGTTTGTTGGGAGCTCTATAAATGTAGCTTTGTACCAAACATAGTAAAATTCATTCAAAATGCATCCAAACAACAAACATATATAAATACAATCATTAAAATTTTAGATTACAAAGAAAAGTTTTCAGTTGGAAATCATCCTAAATTATCAGTGTGCAATTGCATAAATTAATGTTGGATAAAAATACTATGAAAGCTGAAAATTTGTTGGACTTAAACACAAAAAAAAAAAAAAAAAATCAAAAGAAATAGAAAGCAAAAAGACATGAATATTTTTTTTTTTTTTGTTGCAAAAGGAAAATCTGGTGATTAAATTTCTACTTCTGTCATTTGAAATAGAAAAAAGATTTAATTAGATTCTTTTTGCAATTTGCTTTAGCAGTTTTGCAAAGATCTGTAAATCAGAAAGAAGAAAACCTGACACTAAATGGTTTAGTTAAACTAGAAACTACAGAAAAAGAGAGGAAAATATATTAAAAGTTTAAATGATATGTAATTGAAAAATAAATAACAGTGTTGTTTTTTTTTATGAATTAAGAAAAGAAGAAACTCAAACCAAAAAAGGTTTAAGAAAAAAAGGTACAAACAAATCACAGATACAAACATTAGAAGACAATCAAAAAAATTAAACACCAAGAAAAAACGACAAAATACAATAGAAGAAAAAGAACTACAAAAAAAAAAAAAAAAAAAAAAAAGCAACCAAGAAGTATATAGATAAAAATAGAGGAAAATATGTTTGAAATAAAAAGCAAATTAAAAAAAAAAAGCAACCAAGAAGTATATAGATAAAAATAGAGGAAAATATGTTTGAAATAAAAAGCAAATTAAAAAAAAAAAAAAAAGCAACCACCAAGTGTAAGATGATCTCAATCCCCATAAAACTTACTATATATCCATGAGTAACAACAACAACAAAAAAAAACTCAACTTTTTACTTACTTTCGTGTATCATTTACAGATTACATTTGAAAAGATTTAACATCCTAAATGCAGATCCAATGTTGTGTAAAGAAACAATTTGTTTTAAATCAAAAAACCAATGATAAAATTAACAATGTCAGAAAAGAGAAAAACAAGACAAGATACAGAAAATTCAATGTGAAATCACTTGGTAAATCTATTTACAACTGAAAGTAAAACTACAGAAAATAATTAGTGTGTGGAATCTTAAGATAGCTCAGTCGTTTCTGAATTGAAAACAAATGATTTATGGTTCAACTCCTAATATCTCAAAACTAAAAGAAAAATAAACCATTTAGACACACAAAGTTTGTATCTCACATACAGTGTGACCCCCTAATATTAGGCTAAAATTTAGGACTTGGAAAGTCACATGATATGCAAGTATATACAATAATAAAGATTATTAAACCTTTAAAAATCTCCAACTGCAAAAACAGTAAAGACATGCTAAGATTTCCAAGCAATAGATTAATATTCAACATTAGATACAAAAAGTAGATCCAGTTTAATGGTATAGCATAAGACTAAATTTTTAAAGATTCCATTCATAGTACCATGACAATGACATGCCATTACTACAGATGTGCCAAGGGAGTGAAGTCAAATAGAACTCTCTCCAGTTGAAAATAAAATATCAACTTTGTATTTAATGCCAAAGCCATCCTTCTAGATGAATATCAGTGATACTATTTAACCCAAAGCTGGGGAGATAAGGGGGTTCATGCTTTTCCTAAAGGTGTTAGTCCAAATGTGAATATAATAGCCCGACTGGAGTCATTTGATTGAATAAGAAATAAAAGAATTCAATAAGACTAATAAATGAAGTATAAAGTACAAGGATCATTAAATAAGTTTCCAGACTTTTTTCGTATGGGCACTTGTATTGATAGTACCCACATGAAACTCTAGTCCCCTTCGAAGTTATCTCCTCTGGATGCAATGCAGTTGTTGTACCATTCCAACAACTTCTGGAAGGCCCCATGGAAGTCCTCTTGTATGAGCGTGTCAATGACCTTCATCACAGCCTCTTTCATTTCATCAATTGTTTCATAACGACAGCCTCTGAGCTTAGGGAATAACCAAAAGTCACAGGGAGCAAGGTCTGGATTATAGGGAGGGTGACGAACTGTCTTGATGTGGAGTGGTGTATTGTCCTGGTGGAAATGCAACTGAGCTGATTTGAAGAGTGCTGGCCTCTTCCCTAGGAATCACTTCCTGAACTCCCTTAAAATCTTAACATAGTAACCCTAAACCTTTGGCCAATCAACTCTGGTGTTCTGACCTCCTTACTCCTCTACTCCCTGCCTTCCTTGAATCTCTTATGCCACTCAAAAACTGATGCTCCATTCATGCAAGATGGTCAAAAAGCAGTCTGAAGCATTCCATAAGTTTCTGTGGCATTTTTTCCAAGTTTAAAACAGAATTTTATTGCATATCGTTCTTCTAAAGTGTCCTCATGTCCAGATTGCATTTTGAAATTCACCAGTTGTAACAATCAGGCTTTAGTAGGGTGTATTCCAATTGCTGCTGTAGCTGTTTATTTGAACCTGAAATCATATAAATTGGTCAATCATTTCATAAGATGTATAGCAATAACCAACTGAATTTTCAAGAGTCTACAACAATTTTAAATACCAGTACAAAAAACTCAGGAAACTTATTGAATGTACTACGTATAAACAAAATACAATGTCAAAACACTGACATAAAGCCAGATTCATTGAGCCTTAAGTAAGGATTGGCTCAACTGAGAACTGCTTGTAAAATAAACATAAAACAAAATGTATTTAACAAAAATAATTTTATATCATGAAAATTTTGACTATCTTAATAAATTAGTAATTTTAACTGTTTTTAATTGTTGATGATTGATTCAACACCATCTACACAATATTAGGATTATCTTAGTGTCTGAAATTTATTCAGCTCTTTCTTGCTTGAGAGTGAATATTGTAATAATACTTTCTAGAAAAAGTGATAATTTTACTTGATTTCTATGGAAATCATGATTGAATATAAATACACTGGTGATTAAAAATGGATTTATTGCAAGAATCAAAGAAAAAAAATTATGAATTTTTTACTTTTTTTTCATCTGATTTTTTTAGTTGCTTTTTATTACAAACAATAAAGAATTAAAGAGACTTTTTTTTTTGCCTCAGGGAAGTCTCCATTAAAAAAATAAATAAATAAAATAAAAAAAAATCCCACCAGCTGCTCTTAAGATAAAAGGTTAAATGTTTATCTTTTGTCTTCGAGTTCTTATAAATTCAAACACAGGTTACTAATTCTATTTTCTTGGCCAATAATTTGAACTATCCCTATATTGACAAGGCATAAACTGATAAAGACAAAAAAAATATACATATAACAATAAAGATTAATATATTATATATATATATATATATATAAAAAAAAAATAATAATAATAATAATAATTATATATATATATATATATAAAGAGATTATTGTTTATAATCCTATTTATATGTAGTGTTCCAAAACATTTTCCTAAAAAGCTCTTTCGACAATTAACCAATGAAAGTATTAAAAATATTTCATATATAATAAATAAATCAGATTTCATGCAAGTAACAATGAACCCCAGTCATCAGAATAAAAAAAGATAATCTTTATTTGATAACAAAGGCAACCATAGAGATTAGTGATCACTAAGGAGAATATTGCTTTACTACTATTACAGTAACCTGTTGGTATTACCCCAGAGGGTCACCAAATTGGAGACCTGAAAATTTAACTCCAATACTAATTCAATTAAACTACGTAATCTTAATTTTTAAAGTATAGATATTAAACTTGTAGTAGATGAATTGATTAGTTAACAGTCCATGCAGATCATAAAAGAGTTTGTATTTACCCAACTGAAGAAATAAGTGTAATGTTGGATTTGTTTTAAAAAATATAAATGCTTTGATTAAATACCAATTCCTGTTACAGATGAAAACATACAACTATTTTATCTACAACTTTGAGATAAGTAATTCCCAAGTAAAAAATATGTTTATTTTGTTTGAAGTAGTTTCAATAAAATGAATCATTCTTTTAGATAAAATATATCAAAAAACAAATAATTTGCAAACAGGAAATAAACTGATCAACACCTACCAAACATTTGAACAAAATCAAATCTTGAGCAATATACGAGGTGAATCTTGAAAGCAGAATAATTTTGATTCAAAGGACATTTTAAAAACAAAAAAAATAAATAAATAAAATAAAGATTAGCTTTTGCACCTGGGATTAATTTTCTTGTATTCTAAAACATCCATATAAGGAATTAGATATGTCTACAGGCATAATGTAAGGATTATCATTGTAGAAAATGAAATCAGTGTTCAAATCCTGGATAAGGCAGTTTCCATTTCACTTCCTGCTAATGCCAACAGCAGGAAAAAGCATAAATCCATCTCTTCTCCTTTCAACAATAAATAGTAAGGCAAACCAGGTTTTTAGCTTTGGTTAGGCAATTGGTCTAGGAAAACTTAGTTCAAACCAGTACTACTCCACTTTAAAAAAATTGACCTTGTATTATGCCCTGTCAATTGTGGAGGGGTTGGGTAAATACATACATATATCTACAAAAATTCTTGCAAACTTCTACCTTACTTTGCAATTACTAACCTTAGCATGGGCTGTCACAAGTGTCGGGTACTTAAAAATACAAATGGTCTTAAAGATAACCTGCTAAACATGTAATTGAATAAATTAAGTTTATTACCATTTTTTTTAAAACTCTTTTTAAAAAATGTTTTCTATTTTAAATACAAGGAAAATAAAATAACCATTAACCAGCTCTTATTGACCTTGTGTCACATCCTGCCCAAGCGGAAGGCTTGATAAATATGATTAACCAGCTCATTGGTCTAGTGGGTAGAGTGTTCGCCAATGGTCCAAGAGACCAGGGTCCAATCTTAGGTGGCATCATACTAAAGACTTGAAAAATGGTCCTTGATACCTCCTTGCTTAACACTCAGCAATATAAGGTATGTATCAAGGGTAAAGTGGAACAATCCTAGGAAAGGAGTAGTGCCCTCCCTACACCTTGGTGTAGTAGCTATTGAAAAAGGAGCCTTCTGGTTGCCCTCGACTATGGTCACCAACAAAAAAGATTACCAGTCCAAAATATAATGATGAAAGTGACAGAAGAAAATAAAGTTTTCAATAAGTATGTTAATATAAAGAAACATATTTAAGAAATTTAAAAGAAATTTGAAGAAACCAAAATGCCAAGGAAAAAAATCCCCAGAAATTATCAAAAAGTCCGATAAAATTTAATCAATTTCTAATCACTTAAAAACGGAAAATAGACTCACCATTTCAAATTTCCTTTTTGACAAAATCTATTTTCTTTCATCTTTTGCAGTGAAGTAAATAGCTTCCTACATACCTTGTTTTTTAGGACATGTCTTTATTATCTATCATTTAAAGAATCTGTATATGATATGATTAAATCTATCAATTTAAAACTAAAAAGTTCTCAGCCAATCAACAAGCCCTTGGAGTACAGAGGTTTCGTTTTTTTATTGTTAAATAGACTAGTAATGAATGGAAATGAAACAGATAAATTGTAATATTGAAAAAACTGGGAGTACCATTGCCTTTTTATTCCAGAAGATAGATTAAGTTAAAAAAAGTTTTTAAAAAAAGAAAAAAAAAGGAAAAGAAAAGTAATTAAAAACATTTTGGAAGTTTTAAAGGGAATTTCTGCTATCTTTTCCAAAATGAGGCAACTCCAAGTTCTAATTTGACTTATACAATAATTATTAGTCGCACAGATCTTTCCTTAACCTAAATTCCCAAAGGAAGACTCCTATCAATCATACTATATATGCTTGTTCATGTGAAATGATAAAAAGGATAACTCGAAAATTAACTATTCCTTAACTTTTTAAAAAGAAAAAGAAAACAGAATGTTATAAGAACTGTAGAAATAATCTTTTCTAAACTCTGGTGGTTTGGTAGCAAATCCACAAACATATTTATATCTTAATATCTTAATCCTGGTCTAGAACTGCTTTGAACAGTAGGAAATGAGTAGAACCATATAACAGGATAAATACATTATGCTGCTTTCTTGACATGAATAATAGGCATTTTTTGTTTGTTTGTTTTTTTTATTTACCAGGATACTTATGATAGTATTACATATTTAAATTATATATCTATATTATGTTGAAGTTAGTATGTCCAAAGATCTGTCATGGAGAAAATTCCAGGAATCTGATTTTCTGCATTGATATTGACTTGAACCTTAGGCCCAGATAATTTGAGGTCACTGGAGGACATCAAATGGCAAAATTCAGTATTCCTGGCCAGATAGTGAGAGTTTGGTTTAGTTTCTTTGTTTAATGGTATTTGTAGGTTATTTAATACCAAAGCCACCATCCTTGTGGAAGAATAGTTGAAACTATTTAACACATAACTAGGAGAGGAGGGCCATAAGGAGGCTCATACCTTTCCGAAAGATATTAGTCTGAAAGTGAATGTCATAGCACAAATAGAGTTCAAAATCACTAACTACAATATCACAGCTCAGCACATTAGCCACAAAAATTTCTCCATAGTGAGATAGAAATTTTGATCTCATAAATTGAGAGAGAGAGAGAGAGAGACCAAATCAGATCCATATTTTTCATATGGTCATCTATATGTTGGATGTTTAGTACTAGTTAAAAAGGATGACATATTTGCTTCATACAGACTGTTTCACTTCATATCAATGCTCCTGGAAAAGGCATGAATCCATCTATTCTCTCCCACATCACCAGCTATAAGTAAATAGTAGGACAGACTGATTTCTTTAGCCTTGGTTAGGCAACCAGTCTAAGAGAAAGAAAACTGAATTCAAACCATCTGTATTTCATTTAAAACAATTTGACCTTGTGTCACATACTGCTCATTGAAGAGGTCAGGTAAATACATACATATTTTCAAAAGATGAAACAAGAAATATTTTCATCAAAACATTTTGTCTTACCTTTTTTCCTTAGCATCAAGGCTACCTCTGTTACTGCGTATGTTTAGATATTAAGAACATCACGATGGATGTGTGTGTGTGTGTGTGTGTGTGTGTGTATATATATATATATATATATATATATATATATATATATATATATATATATATATATATATATATATATACATACATATACACACACACACACACACACACACACAAATTTACAGATGAACAAATATAAAGATAGAAATAGACTACATATGTTATCTGCTCAATATTTAATGCCAACTAAGCTTCACACACACAATTCAAAAGTTACATCATGCACCAAGTGTATCTCTCTCACACCTTTAAAAACTTTGCTTCACTTGGTGTCTGACAGTGAAACAGCAGATCCAAAACTGAATCTTAAGTATTTCTCATCAAAACCTATAAACTACATCTACTAAAGTGATTTTGTATGTCTGCTTCTTATTCCCTTTGACATTAAAGAACAAAAAAAGATGTTGATAACTTGTTTATTTAGACTCAAAACTAAAGAAAGAAAATTGGGTTACTGTAATTGAGCTCACTAGCAAACAGATCCTCTCTCCAACCCCACCTTCAGTATTTTCCCAGTCGTTACAGATCAATAACCCTTGTAACAGATGGTCAATTCAACAGTACCAAGGTTGACTAACAATGAAAACATTTGCCATTTAGAACATTTTCTTTTTCTACAAATATATATCTATATAAAAAGTAAGGTTGACATTTATGTAAATATTGATAAAGTAGGTAAAAGTGTAAATTTTCAGAAAGATGCAGAGTTAATTTTTGATTAGTTTCACACATATTTTAAACAGCATTAACTTTTTTTAAGGTCATTCACAATAGATGAATAAAAGCACCAATTATCTTTAAATATACAAGATTTAATATACCAGGGTCAGCTGAACAGTTCACAGGCTGACTAATAGCATGAGACCAAATGAGGTTAATTTTTCAACATTAACCCATGACAGTCCATGTACTTCTTCTATTGGTGATGCAGAGTTTATTTTCCTCAAAAGGTTTATCTTCACAATAGTTAAAATCAATTATTTAATCATAGGACAAAATTTAAAAAAAAAAAAAAAAAAAAAAAAAAAACATTTTGTATAGTTTTAATTTAACCAATATTTCCATTCTACCCTCTTTCTCAATAAGTGAAAAAACTAAACAAAAAAATCTCAGAAAGGGATATTTTTTTCTGAAATTGTAAAATGTTGAAATACACTCAATATAAAATATTTTCTTGAAAATTATAGACGGACAATGTGTGATTGACAGTATCAGTAAAATATATTGGATCCTTCTTTTTAAAAGTTGATTTAATGAATTTAGTACACAAAAACATTTTTTATGGTAACAAAATTCTCTCAGATTTTTCAGTAAAAAGGTACCTGATTTTCATAAAAAGAAAAATATCAATAAAAAAGGAAACAGATTTTTAAAAGGAATTAACAATTAAATAAATTTTATGAAAAGGGGTACAAAGATTTTTGAAGAACAAAGATAAAATTAATTTTTAAAATTAACAAAAAAAAAAAAACAAAAAGGAAAATAATTCAAAGAGGGAACATTTCTTTAAAAAATGAATGAAACAAACCAGAGTTTGAGGTTTGGAAATAATATAACTTATTATTGTAATGCAGAAATGCAAAAATTTAATAAAATTTGTTAACTTCTTTTTGATTATGTCAATAATTATGTTTTCTTAAATTTTGTTTAAAAAAAAAAAAAAAAAAAATTATGTGATTTTGTTTTATTCGACTTTCAAAATTCAAAATTAAAATATACAACAAAATCATGTAAATCCTGTAGGATTTTATTCCCATCAATCATTAAGCTGATCATATTTAGATCAATTGATTCTTAGTGTAACCACATCAATAAGAACAAACACCTACATACAATCTGTATATTAATATTTATGTTTTGTACATATTTAAAATCCATTAAAAAACTGCAGATGATTCACCATATAAAAATCCATGGAATGGATTAATTTGCAATAATGTCAAGCCCATTTCAAAATTACTTTAATGGATAAACTTACCAATGTCAATTATTGGCTGATATTCTGAGAGGACTATTCTCAAAATTCCAGGAAATGCAGAAAAGTAAGACCATAAAACTTTACATTTTTTTATAATCTTATGTTTTTTTCAAGTTTTCTGGCTCATTTCTTTGTGGTCTTTAACCAAACGTGCATAAATAATAACTTGCTACCAAATTATACATAATATATGTTGAAAAGATAGATTTGTTGTGAATTTGACAATATGATAGAAATATGTGGAAAGTTTCCACATAATTCCATATTACGGCCACCTGCCTCTCATCATGAAAACTATCCAAGTTAGATGAACCAGACATGCGGGACACTACTGGAGAAGCAGGGACAAGCTCATAAGTGATGTACTCCTATAGACCCCCACATATGGCCGAACAAAAGCGGGACGACCAGCTCGAACATACATACAGCAGCTATGTGAGGATATGGGATGTAGCTTTGAAGACCTGCCAGAGGTGATGAACGATAGGGAGAAGTGGCGTGAGAGGGTTAGCAATATCCGTGCTGGCAGCGCGACATGATGATGACACACACACACACACACAGTTCTTGATATTTGTTCACAATTAGTTGAATAATATTGAGATAGACAAAATGTTAATTTTGTTTTTGTTTGATTATATTACAAGTATTGGATTTTAAGTAAGTACATTCAAAACCATTTTATTATACTGACAGCTGTCATAACAAATTTAGAAAATTGTTAAAATTGACATATTGTTGTTTTTTTCTAACACTGAAAATAAGTAATAAGTCATATTCTTTTTATATATATATATATATATATATATATATCTCATGCTTTCAAGAAATGTAAAGATATAGCCCACCACCACCACCACCACCACCACACACACAAAAAATAGATTGCAGCAATTTATAGGGAATTTTCTGTACATGACTCAATGTGTCAAAAAAAAGATAATATTTCAAGCTGGATATTTCTTGCTGACCAAAGCTCAACAATCAGAAAAACAAATAATTAAAAAAATTACTTGATATTAATGAGTTCTACAAAGAGTTTTAAAATATTTGATATCATTTCATAATTTAATAACATTAATAATTTTTGTTGAAATTATCTAAAATTTTAAGTACATGTGTAGAAACAACTCAAAATTTTATGTGAATTTTTAAATGACTTTTCTTTTCTAGTGAATTGCATTTTATATTTAAAAAGAAAAAAAAACAAAACTTTAAAAGACAGAATTTTGAGCTGTTTCTACTCATGCTGTTAAAATTTGAGATCATTTGAAATTATAAGATTACAAAATGTTTTTTAAGTATTGATGGTTAATGAAAAGTGGATGTTTGGCAACAACATTGAATGCAAGAAATCATCATAGGACAAATACAATGAACCCAAACTGTACCAAAGTATCTAAAGAACATGATGTTGTACATATGGGATTGGAAGAGATCCTCCAAGAGAAGGAAAAAACAAACAACTCTGGAAGGTACTAAATGATGAAAAGCCTCCAAAAAGGTTTTTATTGTTTTCTTTTCTGCTTATTCCATGTTCTATGAAGTATTTATATGACTCAAGTAATTTTAGTAAATTTAGTTTTCATCTGACCAAAATTTTCTCCATGCAGAGAAAAATACCTATAGAATTCAATTTTTGGTTTTCATACCAACACATCCAAAATTAGTAAAAGTACAGAAATGAAATAATAAAAGACAATTATCACAGAAAACTTCAGATCATGAAATGGAATGCCTTATAAGAAAGTAGAATTAAGATAGAAAAAAATAATTAATGGCTAAACAAGTGGTGTTGGGTAAATACAAACACGTTCAATTGTTTCATATAAAGGCAGTAGAGAAGACTTATCATGAAGGTGTAGCATTGAAAAGCTGTAACATTCATGCCAAACCTTGATAAAGTCTTAACCCTTTGTGAACTCAGTAATTAGATATTGCTTTTTTTATAGAACCAAATGATTATGGAAATATATAAGTAAGTAAAGTTGGCAGCCATAGTCAAGGGCAACCTAAAGGCTCCCTTTTCAATAGCTACAACACTGAGGTGGAGAGGAGGGCACTACTCCTTCTCCTGGAGTACTCCACTTTACCCTTGATACATACCTATTAATGTTCAGGGTTAAGCAAGGAGGTATCAAGTACAGTTTTTTGAGTCTTTGGTATGACTCAACCTGTGATTGAACCCTAGTCTCCCAGGTCATTAGCAAAGACTACCTACCAGGTCACACACACTCACATAGAAATTAATTAATAACGTAGTTTGCTATATCTAGAAACAGTGCTTGATATCAGTGATAGAGCACATGTAGTTCTAAGTTAGGATAGCATAGATATAAGATCAAAGCCATTAGATAACAGTCAGTTTCTTGTCAATGCAATCTTTAGGCCGAGTCCCAGGAGGTGAGAAACTGACCGATAACAAGCACCATTCACTGTCTATACTATTCTAACTTACATCTTTTTTTGGGGGGGGAATAATACAAGTAAATAATAAAGAGTAACAAAAAACAATAACCAGAAAAATAAATAGACATCATATAACCCCACCTTACAAACAAAAAAGGGAGATTGTATCCTTTATAACGATAAAATAAAAATTGCACCTAAGATCCTTACTCATGCTGGTAATCAAGAAAAACCTGCATAAAAGACACTGACTATTTTTCCCAAATAATTCCTGATATAAACTCACACCCAAAAATAAAAATGACAGAGTGAGTGAGAGTAAATAACGTTTAAAAAGGAATTTTTAAACTCTTTAATGCCTCCTCCTTTCAGTAACTTAATGAACAGTAACAAACAATCAACAGTCAACTCTTGAGCAAATACACTCCACCTGAATGTGACCGATGCCATGACGAGCCTGTCTTACAACTTTTTAAACAAGATTCTCCCCGCCTTTTCATTGAAGAACCATAAAAGCTTATGGATGAAAAAAATGTTCCTTTGAAAAATAGATATTAAAAGATATTTTGAGTATCTAAAAGATTTTTTTAATAGTTTAGTCTATTGACTAGTGAGTTTTCTTTGTGCTTAGATTAACACTAAAATTGCTTTTTATTGTTAAAACTATTAAATTATTATTTTGTTGTTGTGAATCTAGGAGAAATGTAAATCCTGGTAAAAGATGAGCAAATTAGACTTATAAAAAAAAAAATCAAAATCTTATAAAGATTTAAAAAAATTTTAAACATTTAAGATGGAACACAATTTTGGGGACAAACTAAATATAAAAAATACTTTGACATTCTCTAAATTCAAACATTAAATTTTCAGATATAAGAATTAATATTTACTTTTTATAACTGAAATATTCAAATGAATTAATCGGGAAAAAAAGAATTTCTTTTTTAACAAAGAGAATAAAAAAGATTTTTCTTTTCTTGGACTAACAATAGGAATTCTTCAAAGCTGTAGCCATGCCAGTACTACTGTATGGTTGCACTAGTTGGACTAACAAAATGCTTGGAGAAAAAGCTATATGGGAACAATGCAAGGATTCTGTGTGCTGTTTTGAACAAATCCTAGAAGCAGCAGCCTACAAAACAACAGCTGTATGGTCATTTACCTCCCATCTTGTAAACTATTCAAGAAAGATGAGAAAGACATGCTAGGCACTGCTGAAGAAACAAAGACAAACTTATAAGTGACATTCCCTGATGGACTCAAACAGATGGACACACCAGTGTTGGCCAATTAGCAAAAACTTACATTTACCAGTTTTGTGCAGACAATGGGTGCCGTCTAGAAGACTTAAGTGTGATTGGTAATAGGGACAGATGGCAAGAGAGAATCAAAGGAATCTGTGCTGTCAACAAACCTTAATGATGATATTCATAATGAAACAAGTGAAAATTATTTTGAACCAGCAGTTCCAATATCTGAAATTATATTTCTGAGAGAGAGTACTAAAATGTGGAAAGTTTATTGATTAAAACTTTTTTTAAAGTTAAAAAGGAGTCAGGAAGCCATCAAAGTAGAAAGGCTAAAATTGTAAAGCTATAAAAAAAAGCAAATACATAACTGAATTTTGCCTTGAAAAAAATAATCTTTGAAAAAATTGCAAGCACCAAAAAGATGTTCATTGTTGGGTTTCTCATCTAAAATTAAACCAGATAATCCACATAACAGTCATGTTTCTCAAATAAAATCTTTCAAGTAAAATTTATTAAAAAAAATAACAATTGTTATATTATTTTAAATATAATGATATAAAAAGAAATTAGATATTTATCAGACATCTAAAAAAGGAAAGATTCATTAAAAGTCACAATGGTTTCTGGAAAAAATTAAAATACAAGTAATTATAAAAGAATGTAATGAGAGCATCTTATTTTTATTTTTTGATGAAGAATTGTCAATCATTAATTCTATTTAGTATTTTTCATGAATTACCATAACCAGAAAATCTGGCAAACACTTACACACGACATATAGAAACACTAGATAGCTGTTTTGACCTTATTAGGTCTCAATCAGCAGCGACCACAGATTGCAGAGCCAAAACTCTACAACTGAGCCAACATTTCTGGTCATGGTCATTCAATTCACAATATAAATCCTCTACTTAAAAAAGAAAAATATACATCTATGTCCTTGCCCTTGAGGTCATAATAATTACACTGATGTGTATTTCTAATCCTCTTGGGAAGATGTGGCCTTGGAGGTGACCATGTCCCCTGTAAAGAGTACAGATGTAAATTACAAGACACATTCAGGTTAATTGGCTGCGCAATTACCATGACTAGTTAATTTGGTGTCACTTGTATGTGATATGGACTGTTGGCTCAGTCATAGAGTTTCGGCTCTGCAATCTGTAATCATTAGTTCAATCTCCAGTGGTGGAGATCACGGTATACACTGCTGATGAGACCTAATAAGGTTAACACACCTGTTTAGTGTTTCCATATGTCATGCATAAGTGTTTGCCAGATTTTCTGGTCATGGTAATTCAATTCACAATATAATTCCTCTACTTAAAAAAGAAAAATATACAAGTATTTTTCATCTTTTGATTTTTAGTTGTTTTCTTTTTATCAAACCTCATTGGAATCATCTATAATAGTGAGAAGCAATATGTACCAAAGACAACAATAAGGGTTCTAAGTCCTTTATGAGCATCATGTTCACTTTTGCTTAGAGGAAAAGTTGGTCAATCAAACCAGCTGATTTACCAATCAAGTCACAACTTTAACTTTTCTCGGTTCTTTAAGAAATGACAACTCCATAAATGAGTTACAATAAAATTTTAAAAAATGCAACAAAAAATTTGAAGATTAAAAAAATACCAGTAAAAATTGATAAAGAATGAATATTATGATAATTATACCAACGTTTGGTCTTAAACCATTTCACTGAATTTTACTTGAAAGGAATCAACAAGTGAAATGATAAATGGTAAGAGATGATTCAAAATAATGGCCAATATATTATTAATTGAAATTAATTCATAGCTAAATTATATTTTACTAAAACGTTATTTATTTCTCAACCTAATGTGTGTGTGTGTGTGTGTACACACACACACACACACACACACACAATTTAAGCAGAAAGACAGAAAAGTAAAAGTGGAAGCAAAAATGCTATTTTCTAAGTGGCTTTCCTAAATTCAGGTTAAATAGCCAAAAGGAATACAAATACTTTTTCCTCACATAATCAGTGACTGCAAATCTAAGGAAACTTTTGTTAGAAAATGTTATTTTAAAATACAAAGAGGATATGTATCAGTTGACTTGTTGCATGATCAGAATTTCTCAAGGATAACAGGGAATAGGTAATGTCAGGTAAATTCTTTATTTGTCTACTCCAGATAATACAAGAGATACTACTGGGTTACCTTATACCAAGGAATAATCTCTAAGTTAAGTAGACTTTTCCTGTGAATTATCAGGGCATCTCACTGGCAAAACCTTATGTAATGGGATAGAATACAAAGAAAAGTTAACTCATGCCTTTTCAAGAGTGTTCATGTAAAGTAAACACTTGCAAAGTTAGCTAAAATCTAAATTGTTCTGATTCTACTTTTCAACAATCATTCTTCCACTTCATATTTCTATTATAGGTATTCATCATCAAGGTATGCCAACAGAATGGATTCCTTTGACTATCACCACCCATTCCTATCAGCCATTGCACTTGGTAAATCCTCTAGAAGGCATTCAGTGTCAGCACAGATAAATCTAAGTTTTTGCTGGTTGGCAAACACTGGTAAGTCCATAAGTTAAAGTTAGCGACCGTAGCTGAGGGCAACCAGAAGGCTCTCTTTTCAATAACTACTACACCGAGGTGTAGGGGAAGACGCTACTCCTTTCCCTGGATTGCTCCACTTTACCCTTGATATGTACTTTATATTGCTGAGTGTTAAGCAAGGATGTATCAAGTACCATTTTTATGACTCGACCTGGGATGGAACCCAGGTCTCCCAGACCATTGGCAAACACTCTACCCACTAAAGAATGTTACTTATGAGTTCATCCTTACTTTTACAACTGTCTTACTTGCCTTTCTTAATAATTTGGAAGATGGAAGGTAAATGGCCATACAACTGCTGTTTTAATACTCCCAACCATAAAATGGTTGATAAAAAAAAAAAAAAAAAAAAAAAAAGTAGTGACATTTGAACAAACCATGATTTTTTTAACTATTAACATTTAAGTAACACTAATAGGAAATAGGTGTTACATCTATTGTCAATCTTGCCAATATATTGTTGGTTTTAAATGATTTCTTTAACATTTTATTATTTTATCTTAAAACATTTAAACTGATCTTTTTAAAACTAAACTGCAGACATTCAAAACAAAGCAATAACTTTGGATGAAATTATAAAATGAGAAAAAAAAAAACCTTACTAATACAACTAGTAGTAACTATCAATAATACAGCATAAAGTCGTCAAAAAACATGTTTGTATCAAGTAACATTGGTAGCCTCAAAGTGTCATTAGTGAATGACAATTGTAGGATGTTAACTTGAGTCTTATAATCCAAATAGTTAAATTTAACAGATGATAATTGGTTAAAAAATGTTTAAAACAACAAAAAGCAAAAAAAATAAATAAAATTTTAAAAAATAACATTTATTGAATTTGTTAGAGGGTTAAATTGATCAGGTTGAAGGATTATGGATTAAAAAGAGAAAGATAAATCTATAAACCAGCCAAATCTGAAGCTTGTCTCATTGCAATGAGATTGGCTACCAATATTCTTTCTCAAATTACAATAAAGAATGATTTTCACAAAGAACAAACCATTTACATGTGTCTGTATTATGTTCACTTAAAGAAAGAAAAAAGAAAGAAAACCTGATCAATACTAAAGTGGGTTAAGAACTTATATTGTGTGGTTTTCTATTTAATAGTAGTTTTTTTTTTTGGGGGGTGTTTTCATCTTTCTGAACATTTTTATAAATGCAATAATTAAAAAATGATGGAGTTGATGAAAAATAGAACTGCAATAGTGAGCAATCAATTCATATTGGACATTTGTTAATTCTTAGAAACTGAAAAAAAAAAAAGAAAATCTATTTGATTTACATAAAATAATAGATACTGGCTATACATAAATACAGAGAAATAAAATTTCAAGAAAATGTTGAATACTGCCTACGCTGAAATACAGAGAAATAAGATACTATTATATACTAGGCATTATCTGGTTTTATTTAAATAGATTTGAAGAGAAAGAAGAGAGAATTTATCAGTGGGGGAAAAAAGGAAATGAAGTGACAAAAGTAAAAAAATATTGAAATAAGCAGAAAAAATAGATTGAAAGATTTAAAAAAAAAAAAAAAAGCAAAGTTGAAGAACAAGAAAGTTGATGAAAAGAGAAACAGTCAAGAAAAATGAAAGGAAACAAAGGAAGTGAGAAAAGGAGTAAGATTGATTAATTATAAAATAAAATAACTGTAGACAAGTTGACATGCCATCAAGCATGTCAACTTGTCTACAGTTATTTTATGCCTAAATATAACAGTTGTTAACAGTTGTCCATGATGATACTGATGCTTCTATTAAAGAAGGAGTGAATGATTTTAATTAGCATTTCATAGTTAACAGCAATCCATGATGATATTGATGCTTCTATTTAGGAAAGAGTGAAGGATTCTAATTAGCATTTTATAGTTATCACTGATTTGGTTGAATGATATATGCACCACAAACAAGAATCTAGCAAAATATTGCAAATTCTTTTGACTCATCATGGCACTAGTAGAAACTTGAAGAAAACTTTTAAAGAAATAACCAATTCAAATTTTCTAGAATGTAATTGAAAAATTGTTTTAGTACACACACATTTTTGACAGAAGTATTTTTTTTAAGAGTGAAGTGCTAATTAGAATCTTTTATTCCTTCTTTAATAGAAGCATCAGTATCATCACGGACATCTGTTACCAATGAAGTGCTAATTAGAATCCTTTACTCCTTTGTAAATAGAAGCATCAATATTATCAACCATAGTTACAACAAGTTCATGGGAAATCTCATCATCAAGATATACCAACAGCATAGATTCACTTAACTCTCTCACCATCTGTCTATCAGCCATCAATCTTGGTAAGTCCTTTAAACAACTCTCAGTGGTTGCACAGAGTTAGTAAATAAATGTTTTTGCTGGTTGGTCAACACTGGTATGTTCAAGTACAGGAGTCCATAGGAGGATGTCACTTATGAGTTTGTTCTTATCAGCAATGACCAGCAGGTCTTACTCATCTTACTTTGATGGTTTGAAAGATGAGAGTAAAGTGGCTGCAGAGCCGCTGTTTTTTGAGATGCTGCTTCCAGGATTTTTTTCAAACAACACAAAGCATCCTTAAGCAGTTCCTATTGAGCTTTCCAAACTTATATAAAGCATATTTTTTAATTCAAACCAATTGTTTCATGCTACATTAAACTTTAAAAGTAAAACTAAAATATTTGGTTGAAAATTAACCATATTTAAATTTATTTACACATTTATAAAAATAAGTAATGTCTAAGATCATTTTATAAATCTATTTATACATTTATAAAACCTAGTAATATCTAAGATCACTATGTAAAAGGAAAATTTATAGAAGTTATAAAATGTATATATTCTCCATTGAGATTTTAATTACTTCATCCAAATGACAGGCATTCCAGAAATTCTAAAATTTACTAAAAGCTTATATCTGTTATTAAATGAAATCAGAGAAATGGCCTTGACCAGATCACTTCACTGATGAAAGAGCCTGCAGCTTTTACACCTGGCCACTGGGATATCTACATTGTCTTTGTGTCTTTGTTATCATTCTAAAGACATTGTTCTCTAAAGCAAAACAAGATAACAATATTTAACATTTATATTCATATAATCAACAAATGCATTATCATCTAATGGTAGAAAATGCCACAAGGTCAGGTCATTTTATGATCTAATCTTATCACTTCAATAATGGAATATTTGCCTTTGGTAGTTTTGACTATATAGTTTGTTTATGTAAATTTAAGTTGATGTAGTCTCATTAAACTAAAAGCCTATTTTAAATATTTTAAATAGATTCCTTTACAATTGTATTGTTTAACTATGACTCTACCTGTATTTATTTGTATTTAGACAAAATGAACAGGTGTCACATTCATCAGATAAAAATGAAGAGATATTAAAACACTATTAGAATAGAAAAGGTTTTTTGTAAAATTTACATGAAGAGAAAAGATATGGATTGACTGATTTTAACTGTATGTCAACATGGGTTGGACTGTTTTATGCTGACAGATTAGAAAAGTGCATTCTGTGTTGTTGTTTCTAAAAAGTTCTTTAGCACAGTTATCATCTCAAGTATTCCTATCTAATATTAATAATTTGCACACAGTTGTATGATTTCAAATATTTCTATATAATAATAATTGTTTCTTTGTACACAGTTATATAGTTTCAAGTCACTCATAATACTCAGTAAACAATTATAGCTTCAAGTAACTATTCTTAATACAAATAACTTATGGTTATATGGCATCAAGTATTCCAGTTGAATATGAATAATTTTTAAATAGATCAATTTGACCCATAAATAGGACCCTAACAGATACAACCACTCCAGGTCAGAGTGAACCTGAGAGTAATGGCAATAAAAGGCTACTCCATATTCCCGAGCACTAATGCAGTTTAGTGTCATACCCAGGACACTCTTTATTCTAAGCATCACAAACATGGTAAGAAAAAATAAGTTTCATTAATTAATAGAAAATTAAGAACAAAATATACAACCACAACAAATTATAATAAGGGTTGATTCAATGAAAAAGACCAGAGTAAAAGAAACAAAAAAATAAATGAGCAATACAATAAGTTTTTGAAATAGGGAAGAGAAAAACAAATTATCTATACTGAATATAAATGAAAGACATTTTAACTTTCTCATGTGAAATATTGACAAAAATGTCAGTTTTAAGGTGCAGCAAATACAAAAACCATTATTTTTGTATTAATAAACAGTATTGAAAATTGGAACATTATATTTGATGAGCATTTTGATAATAAACAGCTATATATATATATATATATATATATATATTACACACACACAGCTTCATAATTTTTAGAGCTGGTATATTGAATAAGAGCTTTATATAAGATCACATCAACTAATGTTTAAAAATATACACAACATATATAGTAAGTAAATTAATGATAATACAAACACCACAAGAAACAAAAATTCTAGCTGAAATTCATCTCAAATTAAAAAATCTTTTCCAAATGACAAAATAAGAATATTTTAAAGTGAAAAGAACAAAATCCAAAGGATTCATAATAATCACACTAATTAGAAGACATTTGTGACAAAAACAATAACAAGACAATAAAGAAAGCTTCAGGTGTGAGTGTGTGTGTGCATTATATATATATATATATATATATATATATATATATATGTGTGTGTGTGTGTGTGTGTGTGTGTGTGTGTGTATGTCCTCTGTACAAAGTCTGTACACTTTGTTAATAGCCTCAATGAATATTAATTGAAAATTAATTGAACAAATATTTGTCATAGTAAATGTCAACTAATACATCTTTCGTAATTCAATCAGGGGAGGGAATATCTACACAGATTTTATCAGATTCTAAGAATAATATACTCTCCCCCCCAAAAAAAATTTAAAAACAAAAAAGCCTCATTTAAAGAAACCAGAATTATTTCATTTCTATATTTTTCTAACAATTATTCTTTATTTTCAAAACAATTGATTTCAAGTAATAACCATTGTTATCAATAAACAAAGTGTTTGTGTATAATTTTACCAGGATGCAAAACATGGGAATCATAATTCATTTACTAAAATGATAAAACAGATTAAAAGTGACCTTTTTGTCCAGCACTATTTCATCAAAATACACCAGAATAAATTAAAAAGTAAATATAAGAAATCATGGTGGAGGGCCCAATTTAAAAAAAAAAAAAAAAAAAAGCATAGTATATCAAACTGCCTTCTCTGCCAGCACAAAGTAGGGCTATATAGTATAATGGCTATTGCCTCTAAAGAGGCAAGATGTTGCTGAGACCATATCTTGCACAAGACAGAAACAGTCATCAGCATATTTAGCTCTGCATATATAGGGATCAACCAAATGATCAATGATAGACTCTTGTAACTGGGAAGACCCAGATGTAGCATTTTAAGGCCATCTTAATAATTATCATGGGACATTGAATTCAAGCCTTTGAATAGTCCTAGCTATATAGTCAGCATCATACTAACATTGAAATTTATAAACTATCTCACTTTGTTGCAGCATACGTAAGGGGTATCCCTTTGAAAAGACTGAAATTCACAGGTGAAGATGGTTCTCACCTTAACAGGGTTATAAATCCAACACATCACTGACCCAGAAATTTTTTCAGCAAAAAGCTGACTGACACCCCCAATCCAAGTTATCTTCATATATACAGAACATTTTGATGGACCAACAAATTTGATGGAATTAAATTTGGATATTGTTGTTCCAATACTACTAGAGATGACATTGTCTGGGTATTCAATCCTCAGAAAGATATCAGGGATCATTTTAATCTTCACATCAATCCTATTTTTGGAACAAAACATCAATCCCCAATGAGTTAAACATTTAACAAGGTTAATCTTCCTTGGCTTTAGGATGAAAGAATCCCAACTAGTGTATAAGCCTGTAAAAGTTGGCTTATGGTATAAACTAGTCGTAAAGGAAGAAAACCCTTCTCAATCAACATGTCAAAAAAAGATAAGTCTTTTTTTCTCTTCCATAGTAAAGTTCAAGAAAGGGTAAAGCTTTTCAAGACAATGAAAAAAATTTAATGCCTCACTATGTGTCACATGACAGGTACAGAAAACCTTTTAATTTTTATTTGCCACTGTTCTTTGAACAGTGGAAATATCTCTGACAGGGAACAGTAAAGGCCACATGACTATATTACCAACTCTCATCAAATAAGCCTTTTTCTATTTTGTACCCCTTCTACATACTGCTTGTTCATAGAACAGTATGTATATAATTCTACCATGAGACATATTTGTGTATTCTTTCATTCTAAGCCCACCTGCATGTATATTGTGCATATTAATTATTGTTCTTGTAGGAGTAATTGAATTTATTTTATCATTTCATAAGTTTCAGTTGGAGAGTGGAAACTCGACTATCTTCCCTACCACCAAACATACCAAGAGTATTATCTATAACAGTAGATAGAATTTTGATTAATCCACTATGAAGAGTTAAACACAGCATTCAAGATTACAAAGTTATTGAACTTAGACAAAAAAAGAAAAATGTTATTTTGTGAACTGCTTGAACAACAACAAAAACAAAAACTGATGTATTGCATTCTTTATGTTGGACATTGTTTGTTTTTTTAAATCATGTTTGCACTACTAGTCGACACTCAATTGCCATGTGGACATGTGTTTAAGGTTACAAGTGTGACAATGTAAATCAACAATTATTTCAAATGATCATTTCTTTAGCATGAAACTATTTTTCAGTCTTGTCCTCATTATATCTTTCACAACTACTTCTTTTAAATAACAGTGGCTATTGTGCTGTTACTTATAAAACAATGAGATTGTTATAAACCAAACTAGTGAATATATGATGTAATAACAACAACTCTTTCACATTGAGTACTCTTATACATACATTATGATAAAAAAGTAAAAACAAAAAGTATGTATTTACCCAACTTTCTGCCAGAGGACAGGATGAGACACAAAGTCAATTTCAGATCAGAGATTATAAGTAAACATTTATTTATAAGTACTAGTTGAAGTACCCATCTATGCTAGGTAAGAGGTCAAGATTTAGATAGTAGACATGGTGAAATAAACAGACAAATGTTAAAAAACCCTTCAACTTATTTCATAATTTAAACAATTTCTATTACAATCCTTGATGTCGACTAAAAACTTACACTGAATAGTTAAAAGAGTAATTATTATGATAAAAGTAAAAAAGTAAGTAAAGTTGGCGACCATAGTCGAGGGTAACCCGAAGGCTCCTTTTTCAATAGCTACTACACCGAGGTGTAGGGGAGGGCGCTACTCCTACAATGTCCAGTATATCATTATGATAAAAGATAAATGCAAATAGCAGAAAAAAGATTTATCAATTATCTTACAAATGTTTTATTGTTCTGTGAAGAATTTCATAGTTTTGTCAAGGTATATTTTTAACTGAAGTGACTGACATTTAAGACGTATCAATTTAAATATTTTTTTTCCTGGATTATCAGCATTAACCAAGTAATAATGCTATATGAAGGTCAGCAGAAAAGTTCATAAACTGACCAAATCAGGTTTATTTTTCAATACAGTCCCTTTTTGCTGTCCACACACTTCTTCCATCAGACTTGCAGTGTTTGGATCTCATTGGTCAAAAAAGTTATCAACAGCAGATATGACATCATTGTAGGAACTTTTCAGCCCCCTCCCCACCCTCATAATTATTTACACCTTCAACTTGAAGAACTACCTATAAACTTAAATAGTAATGTTTAATTAAATTGGAATAACTATTTTATTACAACACTTCAAATGTTTTTTTTATTGAAGTTTGGAAATTTAAATTCCATACAATTAAGTTACATCTTGTAACAATAGGTTTCTATTATCATTATTATTTGTTGTTATTTGCTTACAGCACCTGATGTTTCTAAATGGTCACTTAAAAACTGAGTACCTATCACTGCTCAACAGTGTTCTCTCTTTTCCATTGGATAAGAAAAAAAAATTACTCAAGGTTCAATAAGTATCCATCCATGTAGCTGAACAACCAAACACTCCTCAATTATTTAATATAGATCCAAAATACAGAGGCATGTACATTAACTAATCATGATTGCCTGATAATTGTTCTAAATCAGGTGCACTAAGTTATTTTTGTTTGATTTATTTATTTAATGGCATGTCAATTCCTTATAGGTTATTTAATGCGAAAATTTGATTTATATGTCAATCACAACTATTTATATTTTCAATATTTCATTGCAATCATGTTTTTCTAAATTGTTCTTTCTTGTCAATGATAATTAGTTTACACACAGTCATAAGGTATCAAGTATTCCTATCTAACACAATTTGTAGTCATATGTATTAAGTATTCTTATCAAACACAAATAATTGGACAATGGAAGGATCTGATCTGAAAATATTTATTTAAAAGTAGAAATGAATATTTTTCAGTATTTAATATCAGGTTCCATATAATTTTAATTCTAAGCTGTAAAATTGATGAACAGAGAATACTGGCATAGGATAATAGTTAGCAAGACTATCTAGTTAGTCATTACAGAGTAGTGAATTTGATTGTCACTGAGTGCCCAACAATTATAACCTAGTGGTGGTAGCCTGATCAAATCTTAGTAAATACCTACATTATGTATAATGAATACAATTTTCATTGGTCTAATCACAACTCAAAGCACTAAAATTTGTCCCAGTACAGAATCAATGCACTAGAGGTAAAATTCCCAGCAAAAAAAGATAATAAATAAAAAAGACAAAACAAAAAATCAAATAAAGCACAGAAAATTCAAAACTCAGTTCTGTGTTACTAAAAATGAAAATAACTTTATAGGACAATTTTTTTTTTCCATTCTTATTTTTACCCAGTCAGCTAGGGCTGTAGAATACACCGACTGCACCTCTGGAATACGACACTAAATCTGATAGTGAGGCTTTGAGGAATGCAGAGCACCCCTTCATTGCCACTGCTCCCAGGTCCACTCTAGCCCGAAATAGTAGCATCTGATAGGGCCTTATCTAGGGGTTAAATAGAACTAAACTGCATACTTATGCTAAAACTGAATTGTTTGAATTAAAAACATTTCTATTTCAAGCTATTCAGTTTAGTCAAACAGTTTTGACAATTAAACTGCGTACTTATGCTAAACGGAATTGTTTGAAATGGAACTGTTTTTGACACTGAAACTTTACTTATGCTAAACAGAATTGTTTAATAAAGAACTGTTTTGACATTTAACTGTGTGTAAACAAAATCTATACTTATACTAAACTGAATTGTTTGAATTAGAACAGTTTGAATAAACCGAATAGCTTGAAATAGAAATGTGTTTGACAATTCAACTAAATATATAAGAGAAAAAAATGAAGGAAGCAAAAGTTTTGTTTTTTTTTTGGTATTTTTAAGATTAGATTAGCTTGACTGATTGATTTTGTGGGGTTTGAAATGTTTTTATGAAGGTCAGTGGCTAAGGGCAAGGCTGTGTTGCCGTAAGATGTCTGACTCCATATTTTTGGTTATTTAGTTTTACCCCACGTTGACTGGCTGGCGCAATGCCTTGCCCAAAGAAGGTCCAAAAGAAATATAAAAAGGGAAAGATAGAAACAGACAAGAGACGAAAACATTTCTTTCATACTTTCCTTTATTTACTTGGTGAATGGACTAACCAACGCTACGTCCCAAAACATAGCGTGGTGTCCAAAACACCAGACAGTAAAATCGGTGTTGTCGGTTCAACGTCACTACCCGAAAAAGAGGTCAGTTCACAGAAAACCTGAGTATTTATCTCTCTTCACCGGCTCCAAATTCGCCACGCCAAAATCCTTCTAATTTTGGCGCGACTGCTTCTCATTGGCTACTTTGCATTTTATTATTTTTCTTTTTTTCTGATTTTAACCGGATGGATGCGTAGAGCCTTATGCGTGGCGACGCGTTTATACATTTTGTATCAGGCAGCCAACGAGTCAATATCCGGTTGGGAGTTTTTTTGTTAATTCCTAAATCGCCACAATTTTAACATCATGCAAACCCATCTAAGTTTAGTCTATGCCTAGAGTTTAGGGAATCAGGTTCATATTTACATTTTTGTATAGTTGCTTGAGTTTTTTTCTTTGAATATGGTCTTATCCAACAGGTACTACCACTTCAGGTCAGAGTGGACTTGGGAGTAATGGCAATGAAGAGGTACTCCACATTCCTCCAGTACTAAAGCCTCACCATCAGATACGATTTAGCGTCATATCCAGGACACCCCTTTTTATTCTAAGCCCCACTGACAAGGCATTGTGATTTTAAAGCTTTTAATAAAAGCAATATACTGACACTATAATTATCATATCAGTTGATATATGACTAAATACTAGGAATTTTAGTACATTTTTGAAAAGGTTTGGTATATTTTAGGTTGTTATATTGGATATGCTTGATGAGTTTCTTTTTTCAGTCTCAATTTGGATTTAAAATCAGTTTTTCAAAACCTTTCAAGATACTTTAAAGACAAGCTCTGAATTAACAAGGAAGTGCCAATCTGCTAATTTAAATAATGAAGAACATTTCCTGTTTATTAAGAAAGAAAACTTCATCAATCAAAATGTATTTAATCAATAAACTAAATATAAATGATCTGTCATGTCATCATTTTTCCACCCTGTTGCATGACCTGTTCAACTTTTTGCAACAAGAGACACATGTAACTGTCACACATCAGAATTGACATTCATTCATAATTTACTGTACTTTTAAGACAAACGCTATCATACACTAACCTCCATTTTTGTTGTAAAGAATATTACAAATGACTGAAAGCAAAATTCAAGTAGAAAAATGTGTTACATTTTTTTCCTTTCTTTCTGCAATTTAGATTCTAAATATAAATAATTAGATACATGAATAGCTATTGATGCTTTTATAACATTTCTTAGTTAATACAATGAGGTCCCAGTTTTTTTCATACACACACACACACATATATATAATCAAGTTCAAATTCTGGCTGAGGCTGTTTATATTTTATTTCACACTAATGCCCTTGGGTATGAAACCATTTCTTCTCCATCCAGCAAAGGGTAAATAGTAGGGCAGACTTGGTACTTAAGCCTTGGTTAGACAATCAGTTTTATTCTGCTTTAAAAACTGACCTTGTGTCACATCTTGTTAATGGTGGAAGGGTTGTGTAAATATATATAAGATCAAGTTCTTTCAGTTTTTAACAAACTGCAAACAACCAACACTTTTTTTAGTGGGAGGGGGGAGGGAATCATTTTATCAGAAATCCTCTCTTTGATTATATATATGAAATTAATTTTAAAAGTCAAGCAAAACCCTTTTAAAAGATGAGGAAAAAGACTTTGCACTGCAGTATTCAAATTCCTGATCAACAACAATTCTTTTAATATTTACCTTATTTCTCATCAATATTTGCTACAATATGAAATATATGTAGTATCTATATTATGATGATCTAATTTTTGTCAGTTTCCAACAAAAACAGTGAGATTTTAATTAGCATAATAGCACTTAAAAAATCTTAGAAAATAAAGCAATTTCCAATCCAATTTGCAACTAAATAATGTAGGGTTAGAGTTCATGGTCACCTTGATCATCATCATATATTAAAGGAGATAACAATTAATTGCTAATTAAAGAATACTTCATTTTATTTAGATGCAATTAATTTTAGTATAAATTCAAGGAATAAGATTTGACTCAATGTCAGGTTTATCAATTTAGAAATTATATCTTCTCATGAAATTGTTTAGAAATTGATAGTTAAAATATTATATATCAAATTTTGATTCTTTACTAAAAGTGGATAATGTTTTGAACATAGCTGAATTGGAAACAAAATACAAAGAATTGAGAGTTGCTCTCCAAGGTAGAAAAAGAAAAGATCCCGGTAAAAAAACAAACAAAAAAAAAAACCCACTAATTTCCATTTGAATGGCATGAAATACCTTGTAACATTTGACATTTGTTATTGAAGTAGAAGTTGTTATTAAAAGAAAAATTCCTCTCATCCATGATTGAATCTATGAAGCAAAAGAATATGGCACTGTTATTTGCTTGAACTAATAAATGTTATAAGCAAAACAATTATGAATGTGTTTGACCCTTTCACTCCCATTAGGACACGGATGACCCAGTTGAATTTCATTGTTATTTTAAACCTTAAAATGTCATGCTCAAAGCATAATTTTGCATAACCACAGCCTGGGAAGAGTCTTGTGCTTTTTTCAGTTATATACACAATTTTTCATACTTTTAGATATTAGACATTTGATGTTTTCATTTTACATAACTGTAAACAGCAAAAAAAATATTCTTGAAGTAAATTTATTTCACTGTACACAGCAAAATGACTATTCTAAAAATAAGGGCAGTATTAGGGATGTTTATAAATTTTAGCCACAGAACAAAACTGCAAGGGAGGAAGATAGTGTAGCATCAACTTCCAAGTAGATGTTTACCCATTTTTAAAATTTTATTTTATTAGAATTCAAACACTTGATTACAGACGAGGAAATACAAAATGATTTCCAAAACAAAGATGACACTTTTCATTTATCTTATCATTTTTAGCCCCAAAAAGGTGTTTTTATCTTATTTCCAGTAATGAATAATAGTAAACTTCCATTTATTCTAAAATATATCTCATGTAATGAACGACCTTTTTAAGGAGAAAAATTGGTCTTAAAAAGGTTCTTTATTACACAATTATATACAATACTGCGAATGTTAAAATAAAAATTTTAAACTATCTATTCAATTCGTACTTCAAGTGTGTTCATTTGTTGTTGTTTTTGGGGGGCAGTAAAGAACAGGTCATTATGGTATTATTGCATACTGTAGTATTAAAAGATTTACTATTTCCATTTCAATTTGTAATGCATCCCCACCACTTTGGAGGTGGTTATTGACAAAGGCTCAAGTAAGGAAATAGTCAATGTAATAAAAAGGCTATAGGGGAATTCCTAGAATAATAATTACACTCAAAAGTAGGTTTATTTCCTGGTTCAGTGGTTCAAGCCACACCTCAGTTACACTTGACCGATTCCTGACCGTTTTTTGTTACACTGAAGCAGTGTTTTATATTGTGGAAGGTAGCTTTCATTCCAACTCCATTTTACATCAAAATCATTAGAAGGTAAAGGAAAAGGTGTCTTGGTGTGAAAGTTTCAAAAGGTGGCACAAACCAGAACTTTATTTCAGAGCCAATTGAAAAAGTAGAGTAAAAATAAGGATTTAAAGTTTCATCTAAATTGAAACTGAGGATCTTTTTATGTGATGACTTAAAAAGACTTGTTGGAGAGAAGAGATTAGGAAAAGTAGTCGTTCAAGTTGTAAAGTCGTCCAGCATGGATTCAAGACATAAGTGAATTCTCTTGTTAAAAAACCACTACCAAATTCTATGGAAAAGAAATGCTCACTTCTAATCAGCAGGTGAAACAGAATGAACATTTGCATGCCAAGGATGGCAAGTTCAATCCTTGGGAAGATCAGAGTAAATACTCTCTACAACAGTCATATGAAATGTAGAAAAGCAAGGCTGACAGCTTTTAGAAGATTTTAACTTGTGTTCATGAACATTTTTATTCAAAACTCGTGTTCAATCTATACATATTTACAGTTTCAAGTTTGTTCTTTTAATTTTATTACAGTAATAATAATAATAATAATTCATTTTACTGGTTTTGAATTTACTCAAAGTCACTAAGTCTGGCACAAGGGCATCAGGTTGTTTACAGTACCAACTATTACACAGTGATCAAATAAATAATAAGCAGACTCATTGATGCTTAATTAAGTTAACTTGGCAGGAACCAGTGCTTTCAGTTTGACTTTTTAAGACTAAGCATAGTCTAGATTTGGCACAAGGCTGAAACTTTGGGGGCATTACTCAGTAATTGATTTGCTATCCATCAAACCATTACAAAAGTGATAGGATTGTTTACCTATGGATTGAAACTTCTATCTAATATCAGTGTATACTATCTGTACACAGACTATAATTAAAAGTATAGCTCATTGGCCCTATCGCTAGGATCAGTATAGTATCTCACTTCTAACTCATCTTAATTTTACCATGCTGTTCAAGCAGCAAAACACAAATGTAGTAGATTTCATGTGCTTACCTCAAAGCAAAACATGATGCATGTGTTAATCTTATACATCAACTTTAACATAAGAGAAACAAACATAGATACAGAAGAAATCACTATATCAAAAACAATGACAGTTAATATGTTAGTCTCCCCTAACAGCATCAAGAACAACTTACCAAAATGTATAGAATAAAGATTGTAGACTTTGAGAAAATAAAATGGATATAAAAAGAAAATTTTTAGGGTGAAGTAAAATTTGCAATGTAAAGAACTTAGGGGAATAAAATTTGTCGGAATGTGAGTGACACTAAAGCCAAATTTAGTATTTAACTGGGTGATGTTTTTAAGGGGCTTTAGTGTGCCATTAAACAGTAAGGTCATACGGTAAGTTTAAACAGTAAGTTACGCAGCTTTCTAGTTCACATACTAATTCAAAAAGATAACACAGATAAAGTTTTTAAAAAGGAATTTATAAGAAAGAAACAAAGGAATAGAAAAGATAAAGTGTTGCCAATTTTGGTGCAATTTGCTGGAACTTATCTCAGAGAGTGTCTGGGAAACGTTTCAGAGTTCATTAAATTTTGAGTCTTCTTTAAGGTTCTTTTTAGCAGAATTTTCGGTTGAATTTTTCAGTTGTTTAACCTGGTAGAATTTGAGTAGCTGACTTTCATTTAATTTTACTTTCATTTCTTGGGAAGCTTCAGGCAGTTTAAAATCTTTACCGGCAATTCAAGAAGCAAGTAACGAAACCCATCTGCTGGCTTAAGTTTTTTGTGCCTTCACAGTTCGATCCCCAAATTCGTACTGAGGGTTCAATAGTAGTTCTCGACAAAAAGAGGAAGTCACTTTTTGGTGCAGCACTGTCTGGGATTACTTCTCCCTTCTCCACTCATGTCAAATCAAGTCCACACATGGTCGGCTTGATTTTTTTCTTGGAAATAAATTTTTATAATATCTAACAACTTCTTCCAATGAGACACTTAATATTCTCCAAATTCATATTTTGAAAAATCTTCGATTAAATTTTAAAATGAAGGACTTGAAATTTAATTTTGTAGATTTTATTCATCGGAAGAATAAAAATATCATTTAGAGCAATATTCTCACAAAATCAAAAAATATTTATATGGTTTGCTATATTTATAAAAAAAGAGTGTTCAATATCAGTGATAGAGTACAGATAGATCTAGATTTGATCATTAGTTTTTTTTTTGCTTATGTGATCCACACACGCACACACATCCCAGCATTGAGTACTTTTCATGCACTTATATTTGCATTTTAGCTTTTATTATATATAAAATATGCACAATAAGTATTTTATTAATATGATTCAATTAAAATATATGAAATATGCAAAAAAAATAAAATCTTAGAAACTAACTTCATTCATTTGGCAAAACCAAATTGAACATCCTAGTAAACATGAGTCATTAACAAAACAAGCAAATAGTAAATATATTTATGTGGTCAGTTAGTAGTTATATAAATACAATTCTTATAACCAGAAACAAAATTCTCATTCACTTATAAACCAAGAGACTCAAACAAATGAGTCATTTAGAAAGAAATCCTAAGATTACTCATAAAAAAGGTTTGTTTAAATCAATGTTTAATTGTTAGCAACAGCAAATTGCACAACTTAAATAGTTATTTACAAAGATTTGCTTCAGTGGGGCACAAAACGGGACTTATGGGAGATCCAGTGAGACTCAAACTCATTAGTAATGTTCTGTCACTAAGTAAAATAGCAAATAAAAAAAATAATATTCAAAACTAATAAAATATCAATGGTGTAAATAGATGGTAAAATATTTTTTAATGAAATAACAAATCTGACATTTCTTTTCAAGAAATAAATACCTTAGAATTTTTATTCTCTTAACCCTTTTGCAAGCAGAGCAATATTTCTGTCACCAACAGTACACAGGCAGAGAGACATGTTTGTCATTTTCCCAATAGCTCAATAAAAGACATTTTCCCATTGGTTGCTCATTGACTAATTCAATGTTTATGGATAGAAACATTGCTATGAGACTCACCCCACTGCAGTGTAGGATTGTTTAACAGTTGTTTTGCAAAATATCTTAATTAAAAGTGAGTCCTTTATTGTTTTCATGCTATTGTACTGTGATATACAATAACTGATCAAATTATCATGTTTTGTTTGTTTAATAGATTATTAACTGGTTTGAACACATCCTCTAGTTTGCAAATTTTATGAAAATAATTTGGCCACTCTTCTAGGATAAAAAAAATATCTTCTTGCAAAAGGGTTAAAATTAAATTTTTGAGGGTTTTTTTTAAAGCATAGTCCTCTCTCTCTCATGTATCAGAGAGAAATAATTTTTAAAATTGAAGAAAGATTTAAATTTCATAGACTTCTTGTCAGTAAGCAAAAAAAAAAAAAAAAAGTTTGATGTGTAAATCATCAGAAATAAACAATCAAAATAATTAAGCCAAAAACAAATCTTAAAATGATGATTTAGGTCACCTTATATGGAAACTAGATTTTGCGGTGTCAAAATATCTGGGGGTGAATTGAAAACAAGTTGAGCCAGAAAAGTAGGATGGAAAACAGGTGAAAAGGAATGTGGTTATGAAAATATACTCCATTGCTGGTGGTGGTGTTGTAGTCACATGCCAAAGCAGTTGAAAAGGTTATCATTATTACATCATTAGATAGTGCTGTACCTAATAAAGAAGAAACAAGTTAAACAACATTTTTTTTACCTTCCATGAAATGTTGTCTTGGTAGAATTCAGAAATACCAATGTGAACGACACCATTTGCAATTCAAATGTATTTTTTCTTTAAAGAAAAATACCAAATATTGTTCAGATCTTTTCAATGATTTGAGTCTTTTTTTTTTTTTTAAATTACAAAATTGGAAGAGAATAGTTTTCTATTTGAAGAATTGCATAATTTCTTTAGTCCTTGTTGAGTGGTCAAATTATTTTCTATATATTAACATTGAATTGATCAACAAGCAGCCAATAGGAAAATGTCATTGCCTGTTAGCAACAAAAAAATTCCAAGACAGTTTGCTTACATTACAGATTTAAAAAAAAAAAAGAAAATGTTTAAACTCACTAGTAAAATGGTCAAAATAAAAACTATTTTTGGTATTTTTTCTTTTGAATAAGGTCGGGTGGTTAAAAAAAATATACATATATTTAATCTGTTTTTATTCTTTGCATTTATATGAAAGCAAAATAGACAGAATAATACAGATTTCAGAAATTTTTTAAACAAAAGCTGGAAATTCATTGTACTGAGGAGCCAAAAATATTGTTTTTATGGTGTTTGTCATTAATGGCATTAGAAGAGATTAGTTTTAGTTACTTCATTTTAAAAACAACACTTGGTTGCATTGTTACTTTTGTCATATCATATAGTTGTATTTTTAAATTGTCAAAATTTGGATATTTTTTATTCCATGTGAGAACCAATAAACATTTCAGAACAAAATAGCAAATATGTTGTTTATTTATATAAGTTAATGTATTTTTCAAGATTTTTCAGACCAAAAGTTAAGGGTGCATATTATACATAAGAACTCCATAACTTTTTTTTCTGGCCATATACCTCTCCATATTTGGAAAGGGATGACCAAAAGAAACTCCAGACAAATGGGTTTTATGTCTTTATAGAGAAATACCCACTGGAATGCATATTGCTTTACAATTTTGTTTCTCTGAATGTGAGCTTATTTCTGCCACAAGTTTGTTGCATTTTTCTGTGACTATATTAGTGTTTGCTCTAAATACATTGTAAATTTTGTGTTTTAAGACATAATGTAAACAATATAAATTATTATTTTTAGTCAGTATGAACTGATAAAAAGTTGAACAAAGATTCAATTTAGTTGCTACAAATTTTAAAAAGTTGGTGTGTATTATTTATGAGAATTTTTTTCCCACAATTTCTTAGTCCAAAGTTAGAGGTGACTATAATAAACACATAATTACAGTAGCTAAAAACTAAACTTGCTTTTTTCTAAGTTTATATTTAAAAGTTACAAAAATATAATTAGCTGCTTATGAATTTTATTTGATAAAAGTTTTTAGTTTACATAAAATATAAAAATCTCTTCTATCCTCATTTCACAGCATTTAATATTATTTTAACTGAAATTTGAAGCCAATAAAAACATATTTGTTAGTGATGAGGAATTACAAGTGTCATGCATTTTTGATCTTGTTTACATTTAAATCCCAATCTTAATTTTTTTTAACAAAAAGATATTGCTCTTGAATTTTCATTGTAAATGGTTAAATTTATTACAATTTTACTCTTCATTTTGCCTAAAACCAATTTTTCAATTTCTCCAAATACAATAATATTCGTTTCAAGTCTTAGGCAAAAATTTTCCCAACATTCCTTGGTTAAAGAAAAAAGTTTTCAATTTTGTTATTTCTCTTTAAAAGAAAAAAAGATAAAAGAAAAAAATGAAGTGTTTTACTGATTCCAGAAAATGTTTGTTTCCCAAAGCCATGTGTTAAAATACCAACAAACTAATAGGCTTGTATTCAGCATGGAGAAATCATTAATAATAATAATGACAATAGTTTTAGTTGTAATGAAGTTTGTTTGTACAATATTATTATTCTATAAAAAAAAAGTTCTGGTTCAAAACTAACAGCTGTTTGTTTTTGGTTTTTTATACATGTCTGAGCTGTTTATAGATCACAATACAACTTCCAATGTTTGTTTATATATGGTTTATAGGTTATCATTATTTTTATTTATTTGTTAGACCACGGATGCAAGCCAAATCAATAAAGTGTTTCTCCTATTTACTGATCAGGTTGGTCAGGAAATACATTGAAAAATAATATTAGAGTGAGAGAAGATACTGTCTGGAGTCCCAAGGCAAATGTTTGTCATAATTCTACAAGTTATTTGAAATGAGGATATTAATCTGAAGAAAAAAAAGAAAAAAGTCAAGCTGTGTGTTAGCAAATATAACCAATTTCCTTCTCTTACAACATTTTTTTAAAATAGTTGGTGGGTTGTTTAGGTTTTATGGCATATCAACCTTTGTAGGTTATTTAATGCCAAATCCATTTTTATACAAATAATCAGTTCTATTTCAAACAATTCAGTTTATCATGAGTACAAAGAAATGTTTTTGACAAACTATTTCAAGCTATTCAGTTTAGTCAAACAATTCTAATTCAAACAATTCAGTTTAGTACAAGTATAGTTTTTGTCCACACAGTTACATGTCAAAACAGTTCTATTTCAAACAATTCAGTTGAGCGTAATTACAGTTTCAATGTCAAAAACAGTTCCATTTCAAGCAGTTCAGTTTAGAATAAATACGCAGTTTACTTCCATTTAACCCATAGATAGGACCCTATCAAGTGCTATTGCTCCGAACCAAAGTGGACCTGGGAGCAATGGCAATGAAGGGGAGCTCCGCATCCCCCCCTTTTTTAAAGACATACCATTAGTTTTAAATTTATTACAATAGGGTCACAGCTTGTGAGGATACAATGATTATATCAAATAAGTTTGGTCACAAGACTATTGCCAGTTTTACAAGTATAAAATGATAGCACAAAGGAAAGCAGGTTGGTTTAGATAAATGTTTTACCTCTGAGGTGAACAGACAAAATTTTAACAAGGTATCTAGTCATAGTGTAATGGTTAACAAGCTAGTTTTGCAGATTAATTGATACAAAATACTAAGAATGATCATCAATAGATGCCCGATACTTGCCACCTAGTATCATTATCTATGTTTAATAAATAACAATAAGTCAAACAGATTCCAAGGCTATGTGATAATGGACATTACAAAAACCCTGGAAGCAGCACCCTACAAAACGGCAGCTGTATGGCAACTTACCTTCCATTACACAAACCATATGCTGGGCACCTTTGGAGAAGCAAGGACAAAAATGTTAGTGACATTCACCAATGGGCTCCTATACATTAACACACCCATGTTGGCTGACCAGCAAAAACTTTCATTAGCTTTGTGCAGATACTGGATGCCTTCTAAAGGACTTTCCAAGAGATAATAGGACAAATGGCAAGAGAAAAACAAAGGAATCTGTAATGATGATGACAAACACAGCTTTTTTTTTTTTTTTTTTAAATCACTGTCAGCTGTATGTTACTGTTTTCATCACATATTTAGATTAAATAAAAAATAAAAGAGCTTATCTAAAAAGCTATTAATAATGAACTTGCTCTGGTACTAAATTAGTAGAATTTGAATAAGCTTAAACGTTTAAACGTACAAGATGAAAAATTGATGAAGAAATGTTTCAGATAGCACAAAAAGCATCACCAAATTATCATTAGGGATGAAATTTCAAACCTCTTAGTTACCAGTGCACTGTTGTGACCACCGAGATAAATCATCAAGTGAACAAGATATAAAATCAATAAGTTTATGTCATTTGAAAGAAACTTTGGAATTTAATCTGTTTGATAACATCCAAAATTGTCAGATCCAATTTATTCTTATGCATAAATTAATAGGAAAAAAAAGTCTGAATAATCTTACGTCCTCCACCTCAAATGAGATTTATTTTGAAAAAATATCAAACCAAAAACAATTATAAAGAAACATTCATATCTGAATAGAAAAAAAACAAAAAAACTTTTACTTGCTGTAATAGATACCCAAGTGTCAACAAGTTAGAGCTTTCCTCTTGTCATTCTGAATGAATAAAGAATCTAACATGCAGTCTCAGAACGTCACAAAAAGCACATCTTTATAATAAGGATGGTAAAATATATAAGGGCCAAGAAAGAAGCTTCTCCCAAAAGCAAAGCTAGACTTTCACCTGTTGAGGTCTGAAGCTATATGAAATTTGAGGTTCTTCTCTAAATTCTTTTTCATATTAACATTAAAGAAAAAATTATATGTATATATATAATTTTGATGAAAAAAACCTAATGAGAAAATAAATTTTCTTTTTTTTTAATGAGACCCTAAAGATGGGGTTCTTAAGCTATAGGTTCTAAGTTCAACCATTATCCCAAAGTAACTATTACAATCAACTCAATGAAATGTTGCCAAATAATGTTGAAAAAAAAAAAAAAAAAAAAAAAAAAAAAAAAAACAACCTTTAAATAGAGGTCAAATATTACTCCTCTTTTATATAAAAGCTTGCCAGTAGTTTCTCATTACAAGTTTTGATAAAAGTAAAAAGGTCCTAAGTTAGGGGGAAAAAAAAAAAAGTCAAAGGTAATATCTTATACAATAATTATGCTAAGTGGATGGGCTTCCCTTGTTGAATGTTTTTCTTTTAATTAGCCTATGAGAGTTATTTGGTATAGACAGCTTTTTCAGAAGGTCTGCAAAATGAATGTTTCATCTAGTAGGCTGGCAAGACACTGAAAGAGACTGGGTTAATCTTTTGGCCAGAGTGGAATGATGGGATTTTTTTTTTATATTTCATTATTTGTTTTATTTTCTTAAAGAAATCAATTTATTGTTATTAATCTCCACAAATGTTTAGTTTAATTTTTTTTTATACAAACATATTCAGCTCTTTAAAAATTTCTTCAAAGATAAAAACAAAATACTATAACTTTAACGTTGGAAAAGTTTCAGAAAATATTC